>CM032331.1:37522579-38122579 GCA_019022515.1 Quercus aquifolioides | reverse complement strand
TTATTTGTTGTAGAATGAAATTGATACATTGACATCGATGGTATGTTTAAATCAGAGCTTTTTTTTTTTCATATTTAAGTATGTTTTACAAAGCACACTAAAATAATTATAGATTTTTTTTAATAATCTAAAATAAATAGATATGCTTTTTTTAGTTGAAACTAAAATGTATTGTATTCTTAATTTTGTAGGATTGTTGTTTTAATTGGGCTTTCAGAGCCATAAGCCCAATTAGTTTTTTTTTTTGGTCCCCCACATATAAGCACGTATACTATAAGAATTTTTTTTTTCCCCCAATCCATTGGAATAACTGTTCCAAAGTATATACTTTGCATATTATTGAAGACAAAACAAGGAATTTAAATTGTTGAAGAAAATCAAAACTAGCGTGAAGAATTTTCAAACAGGGACAACTCATGAAAAGTAGAACCAACAAAAAACTGTGTACAAAAGGTGGTAGGGATTCTCACACAGTTGGCTTGCCAGAGCCCAAACAGTGACAAAAGATGCTGTTGTCTCAGCTGCTCTCCAAAGTTGATTGCTAGACACAACTCTTTAAGTCTAAACCAAAGAGGGCCTACAATGATCCGTATATAAAGTTAAATATTAAAAAAAAAAATGAAATAATTGTATCTACCTTCCCAGCTGCACTTGCTGTAGCCCTTTCCAATTTTGACACAACTGAATTCTGCATTGCTTTTAAAATTACTAATAGTAGTAACAGTAAAACCCATTCCTTTCAATCTAAACAAATTTTTTAAAAACAAAATATGTGGGAGTTCAAGTTAGCTTGCAGAGGGTCTTGTCGTCGAATAAAAGATTTGAAATTTAAACCCTACGCATCTCAGCAAAAATCGAATAAAAGATTTAAAATTTAAACCCTACGCATCTCAGCAAAAATCAAATAGAAAGCAGTGATCATGAAGCGGACACCAAAGAATGAAATCTACGGTATCTATAAACAAATTGAAATACATTTGTTCCTATTGCTTTCACTCTTTCACTTGAAAGCTGGTGGTCAGACTTTGCAGGTGGGCACTTGCACACATTCCAAACAACGAAGGAATCCACTACTTAAACGGCCCATTCTTCTCAATACATTTTTCACGTACATGGGCCCCCAACTGAAAATTTAGTTATCTTCAAGTAAGTAGAAAGCTGAAAAAAATCATTTTTGTACCGTCCAAAAGATCAGGGTAGAAGTAGAATATTGGGTAGGACATCTTTACTGGGCCCAACTGTCTTAGGACATCTTGTTGTATGGTTCACTTGTATAGGGTCATCTATTGATTGGGTCAGGATCTGAAGAGGACCCAAATAATACTGTGTAATCATCACATTAACATTTGAATTTGATTGAAACATAATGGTCTTTCTATATCATTCATAAGATGAGATAATGGCGAGGTCATTTAATCAAATGTACATATATATTGGCTATTATCGCTTAGTACTTTCCTGGAAAAGCTTTCACTGAATTGAGTTGAATGACATGATTTTGTTGCTCATTAAGATGAATTAAGGCACTCCCCGTTGAATCAAAATGATCCTCTCGTGTTAAACCTAGCTCACGAAGAAATAAATTTGGAGATTTACTACTTGATTTAGAATCTTATATTCATTAGAAAAATACTACAGAGATGCAATAATTATTATGAAGAGTAGTAATCCCATGATAACAAGAAAATAAATTTGTAAGTTACTATAAATAGAGTAGCGGTGTAGTCTTTGTTTTGCATGTGAGTTAAAAACAGTTTTGTCTATTGCATACATAAGTGAGAGCATTTTTGGGTATATTAGAAATTTGATAATATTTGTAAGGTCTGTGAGAGCTGTAGATTTTACAATATTGAGAGTGCATTTTGGTTGTCGTTGTCTATGAATGATTGGTTGTCTAGTCTTTGACAAAACATTGTCAAAAATATCCTAGTGCAACAAGGATCACTCAATGCATTATATGGAAATTCGGGGGAAAAAATGGCCATCTATGTTTGATGTTGACTCTAAAGAACTTAAGATGATGAAGACAATATGCAAATATGCATGATCCATTTGGGTCTTTCTTCTGATATAACATACAGTGTATGAAACGGGATTTCACCTTAATAGTTGTGAAAAGTTCGAGAAGATGTATGTGTCAAAGTTATAGATATGTTAGTTATATTTAACGTAAGAGTTGTATCAACTGCAATTGGGGTAAGGTACTGATATTAGGAATTATTTGAATACTTTTGTTGGAAAAATGATTTTTGCAAGTTTTTGGGTTGTTAATTTTAAGCCAAAATAAGTTGGAATCTTGCATTTTGAAGTGAATTTGAGTTGAGACATGTTCTCTTTTGTGAGGAGATTAACATCATGTGATCACTTACCTAAAAGCATTAAGGAGTGAATAAGAAATTGATTCTGCAAGTGCCAACTAGAATATGTTTTAAAGTGATGAAAATCTTTTGAGTCTCACATAGGAAAGTGTAGGACAATGAGTGGTGTGAGTGGGTGTAGGTTGGGCTGGGTCCATCTAGTATTAACTTATTTATTTTTAATTTAATTTGTGTATGTTTATTTTGCCTGTCTGGAACGTAATGAAATAATATGTCTATTTGCTATTGCACATTTTTAGAACTAATGCAAATGTCTGTAAATAAGAGTTCCTCATTTCATTTCAATAACATTTTGGCATTCATGCATAGAGTCACATTCAGAGAGGGGAAGACATACTTTTATTCGATATACACGGAGATTGTAGTGCTTCTTCTTCGTGCTGGTAACATTGCATACGGGGAGGCAAATGTCTATGAGTCTCAAAGGACCACTGATGAAATTGTGTGAGAGGTGAAATTTGTCTTAAAGAGATTGTGTCAAACAATAGCTTTAATCATATTTGCATTCATCCACTATGTGAGTATATTTAATTGTTCATAATTATTTATGCATTAAATAGGTTTTGTTTTGTTTGCTGTTTGTTGACAAAATCACAAGAGAAAATTATTGTGTGCAATATTTTTAACAACTTTTAATAGATTGACTAAGTGTGGTGGTCAAGATTGAGAAGGAGAATCAAGCCTCCTTTGTATGATAGATACTATACTATAATGTCCACACCATTAGTTGGTAAGGAGACATTAAAATTGTAAGAGGTTTTCTCTTAGAGTGGGAGAAGTTCAAGATTCTAACGAGTGATTTTGAAAGGCAGAGGACTATACTTAGTTTATTGGATTTGATGCTAAAATAAGTATTAAATTAACCCGAAACGCCCAATAGATGACCAGTAATCCAAGGAAATGGAAGAATCGGTTACATTAGACTAATTGTTTGTTTTTTTAAATTTTATTTTATTGTAATTCCCCATCTTATATTTTATTAAACTCTATGGTAGATAAATTGAAAAATATTGCTTTGGGCGCATAAGAATTGTCACCCTCTCTTCCTATGTATTTTTCATTTTAGTAAAAGAAAAATATATAAATTGAAAAATATTAATATTCATTGTGAATCATGAAAAGCAGTGATGTACAGTGCGAACTATGGTAGTTCTATTTGGTTTTTCATTAGCTAGGTGATATTGTTGTTTCATTGTCAATTCGTCATTAATTGAAACTGTTGTCTCACAATACATGTAATATGAGATCTGAGTTTAGACCTTGTATTAGGGGAAGAGATTTGGGATTTCGCTTGCTATACTTTTCTCTTGTGCAAACCTAAGTTCTAAATCATATTTGAATCTTTTAGCTGGTTTATCCTTAGGTGAATTTAGCGGCCTATGAACTAGCTAAATAGTTTCGTAATCATTTTTATTTTGGTAGTTTTGGTCCTGGTCTCTTCCCTCCTAGTGTTGAAGGTGTGATTCTATAGGAGTCTAACCCTTTTGTGTAATTTTTTTTTTTCTTTTCTTCTTAAATTTAAAAAGATAAAAAGGGGTGGGTCTCATATTAGACCTTTTAAGGCCCTAGACACCATTGACAGGATGTGAACAACACTTACACAAACTTTTTAGAGTTCAAAAGTTATAAAATGAAAAAAAATTAAAAATTAAAAAAGAGAAAAGAAAAAGTTTTCATTTTTAAGAGGAAAAAAAGTACAAAAAATAAGTTTACCATCCAAAAGTTTTAAGACTTTAAATTATTTGTAGTAAGTTACTACTTTTTATAAAATTGTGTAAAAAGTAATAAAAATTGGAAATAATTACATAATAAAAATCATAAATTGGTATTTTTTTTTTCAAGCTAAACTCTAAAATTTTAGAACACACAAAATAGTTACTATATAATTTAAAATTGTTATAGTTCAATTATTTTATGAGTTTAACAAAAACTTATATTAGTTGTAATTGAGGTTTATTTAATTTCTATAATAATTATATGAGAATTAAGTGGAATTTTGACTATGAAAAAATTACAACACAACTTATTCAGATTAAAAAAATCTTAACAAATAGACAAAATGTAATAGATATACTATCTTTTTATGGGTAATATAACATTAAATTATCACTTAGTATTGTGCACCCCTAAACTCAAATTTTGACTCTACCACTAATAGAAAAAGAAAAAGAAAATCAAATTTTAGGTATTGCATATTGGAGGAGTCTAAGTTTTGTAGTATGAGTTGAAATATAGTAAACCTCTAGACCAAAAGGCTCCTAATGAAAATTCTGGTGGTTTAATAATGTTCCAATGTTTCTGGTTTGTAGCACATCTTGTTCTGGCGGTTTAATAATGTGCCAATGCTTCTGGTTTGTAGCACATCTTGTTTTGATGAATCATTTTCAGCTATTGGGGTCGACAATTAATTGTTGTTTAGAGGTGGAAAAAAAAACCTGTTAAGGTTTACCAATATCCATTTTTTGATTATTTTACTAACTCTAGGCCTGAAGTCTTTAGGCTCAAAATCCTTAGACTCATCTGTCGCTATGTGGAGAGCGTCAAAGTTGCGCATCTTTTGCCTTGAGCCCATTCTCTTTCTGAGCTGATCCTTAATTAGTTACAAGTTCTTGCAGCAATTCTTGCTTGTCTGTGATTTTTTTGAGACTCTTTTAATTGATGACCCTGTTCTTAAATGAAAATTGAACTGCTTCAAAAAGCGAAGCCGAAACTAGTGTAGAAAATGTACCTGTGTGTTTCCCTTATCCTATGTATATATGGTGCCATACAGGCATTGTATTAATTGTCTTTTCATCTAACTCTAAGTTAGTTACTTTGATTTTTTTTTTTTTTTTAAACAATTATACAAATGACTTGTATCCTTTCTTAACTCTCTTTTATACGTAAGTTTAGAGATTTCATTGTGTGTTTTGGTAAGGTAAAAGTTAAGTAGTTTGGTAAACTGTAATATAAAATATATACCTAAACTTAGAAGAAATCAGCCTTCTTTAGGCTAATCGGATTATTACACTTCGGTGGTTATGAAGAGAGAATGCTTTAAAATATACTAATGACCTTGTAGGTTACACAATTAAAATGGACCACATGATAGAGTGCATTGAGGATTTGTTAGAAAATATCGCAGAAATTTATTTATTTTTATGATTATGTAAATAAGAATACAAATAGATCTAATTATAGAGAACACACTCTTACTATAATCAAGAATAATAACAGAATTTGTACACAATACAAAAAATAGAAATCTGTAAAATAGAAATCTATAAAATAAAATAAGTTATTCACATATTGAATGCGTAAAGAATGAATAATGTAAATTCTAATCAAGACGTGTTTGGCACAATCTCCTTAAGACAAATTTCGTCTCTCACATTCTTTGAGACTCTTGGACGTTTGTTTCCTAGTATAAAATGGTCACAAAAAATAGAAGAAGAACAGCAATCTAAATGCTATAGTGAACAAAACTCTCTCTCTCTTTGACTACAAATGTGAATGTAAAAAAAAAAAATATATATATATATATATATAAATAAAATCTAATAAATGAGAGAGTCACTATCGATAATAGTGGCACATGAATAGACATACGTTTTTAGAATAAAAAAATATTGACCTCACAAACGGTGCTTAATTTGAGACTCTTGGAAGTCTCTCTCTCAAGATAAAATTTACTATTTCTTTCCTATGTAGGATTCACAGATTTTACCACCTAAATCATA
This sequence comes from Quercus aquifolioides, assembly GCA_019022515.1. Classification (NCBI taxonomy): domain Eukaryota; kingdom Viridiplantae; phylum Streptophyta; class Magnoliopsida; order Fagales; family Fagaceae; genus Quercus; species Quercus aquifolioides. The sequence continues at coordinate 38,116,482 of CM032331.1, read as the reverse complement.
TTCAAGTGACACTTTAGAAGTCAATCTCTTGTAAACTCCTTAAATGGTTTTAGGCAAGTAGCTACATGATGTTAATCTCCTCACGTGGAGAACACGTTCTAATTCTGACCCATTTTAAAAGACGTGTGGGTCTTACTTTAATTTTAACTCAAATTAGCCAACCAAACACTTGCTAAAATTTATTTTTTCAAGAATTAGAAGAAAAGGAAGAACATTTAGTTAAAAGGCAGTAGAGGAAAGATAATTGTGGATAAAATAGAGTGTGATTGTGGAAAATGTGACTGATATAGTTGTGAGTCAAGTTTTATTGAGAAAGTTCGAGTATTACGTACTTAGAACTCAATTGATCATGTATCTTTTTGAGGACATGGTACCTTGCCCATAAAATGGTACAAAGGGAGTACCCAAAGGAGTATTAGTGAAAATATCTCATAGGCTGAAGATGGAGAATTTTTAAGTCCAGCCTACAAAGGTTTAGACTTTAGAGGTTTAGGTATCCTCGTTGATTTTGAAATCCCTTTATTAGAAGAATAAGTTGCAATGATTCCTATAATAATGGTAATCCACATTGACAGGTAAAGTAATACAGAGATATGATCATTTATATTAAAGATTTGGTGACACTTTTGATTCATGTGGAACAGTGGAAGTAAGGAGACAAAGATTTGTTTGATGTGTGATGAAAGAGTTTGAGTTTTGTTGTAATTTATATCGTTGATTTTCTTTGACCTTATTTGCTTTCTGAACCATATTAAATTTTAGAGAAAATTACAAAAACTTCCCCAAGGTTTATTATAACCTACATTTTGGTTCTCCTAATTTCAAATTCTTAAAGTTTACTCCTTAAATATATATGATAACTTAAACTTACTTCCTTTCGTCGACTATCTATTAACGGACTCCTAATCTACATTACCATCTGGCCAATAATTTAATTGGAACCCTACTTTACCCTTAACAATATAGACATAAATTTCTTTACAGAATAACATTATATTACCTCCAAATTGCTGCTTATGACACTCTCTCTATATACTAAGCCAGCCTTTTTAATTTTTAATTTTTTTGGAAACTAGAAAACAAACTATATATTTAAGTCAACTTCCTTTTAATGTACGTGAAAACAAAAAATTAGTTTCATGATGGCAATAGCACTGAAAGTCGCTTAATTATGTGATTAGAACTTTTGAAAAAAAGAGAGATTCATAAAGGCTAATAAGATATTCGTACATAACAAAAAGCTATGGGCATCAGTAAATTTTTACAAAGACTATGAAAACTTGTAATTTCACCTCCAAGCTTATTACAATGAAGCAATGATATCATGGATGTTGGTGCAAACACAATAATAATGGAAATAACAAAAAAATAAATTGAATAAATATGTCTAAATATTTTTTTTTTGAGATAAAAATTACACAACACTATTTAGAGAATGACTAATTTTTGTAACCAGTGCAGACCTTCTCTGACTTGTCTTCCCCAGAATACAACAGCCTAACAAATGTTGTATGGCTAAAACAACCTCTACACAAAGTGTTCAAGCCCAAAACTCACTAAATAGGCCAAACAACTAGTCCATTATAGGGATGACAATTTTGCACCGCCCCTCCCCGCTTCGCCCCGCGCGGGTTTTCCCCGCCCCGCAAAGGTGGTGGGACGAGGATGGGGCAAGATTTTAGCCCTGCACCACGGGGCGGGGCAGAGATGGGTTTAAACTATTTAGACCCACTCCGCCCCACCTCTCCCCATCTCCCTCCCGTCCCGCATTGCTAAAAGTTATAATTGTAAATTTTTCATACCCTAAAACCCTACTATTTAAACAAACATATCAATATTAGCTTATTTTATTCTATTTAATGTGGTTCTTTGCCTTTATTTTGTTATGTGTTATACTATGATTTTTTTTTTTTTTTTTTTTTTTTTGTTGTTGTTGTTGTGATTGTCTTGTTAAACACTTGGATATATTATTCTTTCTTTTTTTCTAAAAATTGATTTAATTTGATGGGATAAATTTTGTTGTAATTTCAAGTATATTTTTATTAATGAAATAGGTTTCATTAACAAAATTGTACTAGTTGTAGAGCAAATTAACAAAAAATGGAGTTTCACGGGTTGGGGCGGGGATGGGGTGAGAAAGTTTTTTCCGTCATGCGGGCTGAGGTAGGAATGGGGCAAGACAAAACCATGCGGGGTGGGGACAAAGACCCCATCCTTCGGCCCCACCCCTCCCCATTGCCATCCCTAGTCCATTAATTAAGTGAATGGCTCTTCATTTTCCATAATAAAAATGTCACTTACTCATCAATGAATATGTTATTTATTCTGAATGTATCTAGCCCAATATATGCTTCTGTACATATTAGTCCATTAATCACCACACTTAAAAACAATAAAAAAGTTTCTCTCATTTTCAATGTAAGATTAAACGTTTCACTAACTCTTTATCTTCCATATTAACTCTCATATTATTATATTTATGTTGTCATATTAATCCATTTTAATTAAATAATATTAAAATGCTACAAAAATGGAAAATGTGGATCAGATTGGATTAGGCTTTATGAGTATGTTGTACGGGTGTGTTTTGAGTTCTACATATGGTGTTTACTAAATTATTCTATACTATATAAATGATTACAATGAACCCTAGCTATTACTCGACTAGTCCTTTTGGATTTAGCACAAATATGTCTAGTGTTTTTCTCAGTGGTGACAGCAACAATAATTTATATCATTGCTTATATTGGTAAATACATCCAAGTTCTATATTTTCTATCTAAATAGATTTAAATAGAAAAATGTGTTATATAACTTATATTACTAGTACAAGTGTACAACCCTCATATACATGAGGGTGTTTATGTCTTTTTACTACCTCTGTTTTATATTGTTAGTCCTATCTAAGGGTGAAAAATTAAGGAAACATCATTTAATATGTTGTCTTCTAGTTAAAAAAGTACAAGTTTCCAACGCTACCCTTCATTAATTTAAAGTCTATTAAAAATAGTATTCACTTTTTTAATAAAGTAAATAATAAGTTAAAAATTTTATTTATTAACTTTTCAAGGAATAAAAAACATTTTGAAATATCCCAAAATATAAACAACCCCTTAGCAATTTTTTTTTTTTTTAATAAAAACAACTTAACACAATTTTATTCTACTTAATTAAATTATCCATCTTTTACAAAGAATAAAAAAATTATAATTAAAATCCTTCAAAGATATTCAACTTTACTTCAAAAATTAATCATAAATTTTAATGTTTTCATGGTTATTATTTTATTTTATTAACTTTCTTATTTAATTATTAAATATATGCTTGAAAATCATTAAATTTCCCTTACATATATAGATATATTAGTCAATTTTGCTAGTTTTATAAATTTAATATCTATATTTAGGCTTTAATTAATTATTAAATTAATTATGACGTCATCACGGTTCGACTCCGGTTCGACCTCGGTTCAACCTCAAAAACCTTGAACCTCTCTCTTTTACGGTTCAATGAACAGTCTGGGTTTGAAAACCTTGAGTATCATTTGTATAAAAATTTTTGAAGTGGATGAAATTATATTTTTCCAAAATAAAGGGACGAAAAGGTAGATTTCAATAAATCTCAAGAGGTTTTTACAATTTTCCGTAAATTTTATATCAAGTGGGCTTTACCTGTTATTGTTTTACGAGTTTTTCACATTATTTTATTCATGGTTTATCAAAAGTTAAACCCTTCTTCATTTATTTGAAAAATCTCTCCCACTTTTTTAACATGCCGGTAAATAAGTTCTATAAACCCTTACTCTAATTATCGTATCTGCTAACTTTATCTTACATATAATAAACCCTTACACTAATTATCGTATCTGCTAACTTTATTTTATTTTACTAGTTATATGTAGCTGTAATGTATCTTATTCTTTGTGTTCCAGTTTGTTGAAGTAAAATTTCTTGCTCCCTATTTTATTTCCACTTTGTTATAATTATACAATTTTTCACTTAATAAAAAAAAGAAGTTTTAGAGTTTCAGGTATCAGGATTGCCCAATTTCTTTTTCATTTTTTCTTTTTTTGGTCTAATTTTAGTTAACCCACAAGAAATTCAATTTTTGTAGGAGTACACTAAACTACAGATTTTTGCACCATTAATGGGGTCGTCAAGTTATGTCAATTAATTTGATAATAACTTTAGGATTTGCTTATTTGAAATTCAATTACTTCTCTGGTCATCAATTAAGTACTGCTTTCATTAGCCAACTCTACTCTTCCACAACTTACTAAACTATTAGTTTTTGTTTTCCTAAGAAATCTAGATATGCATGCTCCTTTATATGATTACCGCGGAGCAATTAGGCATATTCTTATATGTGCTACAGATATTATGACTTTCGCATGTGTTTCTTGATCATACCTGACATTTAAGACTTTATTCCAATGCGGATTGACCTGGGTGCTCAATTACCTAACTTTAAATTATTAATGGCATAGCTTTTTCTTCACCTTTCTGCGATCCTGCTCTAGTTGCACTTACTAGAATGCACGTAAACGATTAAGACTTGCACAAACTAGTTGTAAAGTTGAATATTAGGTTACAGTTGCTGTAATTGCTGAACCTCATATTGATATCCATTCTCATCAATAACATTAATGGAGCTTACTGTGTACTAAACCAGCTTTCTTGTCGAAAGTTATAGATTACTACTCCTCCCTCTCACATGATTAGTGGATTTCACCATGAATTTAACTAGTGGAACTCATTATTATGTAAGAGGAGGAAATACATATCTATTGTATGTCCGGAGTATTTTATAATTACCCCTTTCATATAAGATTGTCTAAATTAACAACTTTATGTATCGCCTCTCTTTCGGTTTTATTATGTTGAACTAGATTGTTCTTAATGAAAAAGTTGAGTCCATGCTTCTTAAGTGCTGGATTTGTCCCCTCTGGCACTAATTTAATAAATTATGTACATATTGACATCCACAAATGTGTTTTTTGCTTCTTCCTGTTCTCAGTTTCAGTGGTACTGCAACAGAATCGACCATTAGTACTGTTAGGAAAAGCCAATTGATTGGAAGTAAAGCCAATCAAAAGCATTTTTGGAAGCAGGCCCTTAATCATTTGATGTTAAAGTTATTGAATGATTGAAGGAGCAAAAAGAGAAAAGCGAAGAATTTAACATGGTTTAGTTTGATGGCTTACATTCATAGCAGAAGGCTCTTAGTGACTATATATATATATATATATATTAATTATTCAAATGTCCATATTATAATAAAGCCAATGTAAGGTTCGTATATTAGAAAACCTTAAGCTAATCCTAGACTAACCTAGGTTTAGTGTACTTGCTTAATAATATCACTAATAAGATCTTAAATGTTATGACAAGTCTTGAAATGCAAAGCATATGTCAACGGTAGCAAACAACCAAGGTTGATGATAATGGTTGATACCAAGTGTTGAAAACTACGTTGACAAATGGAAACATTAGGTGTGGACAATGTTGCTAAAACCTATACGCCATGCGATTCATAGGGCGTGTCTATCCTCAAAAGGCTCAAGAGTGATCATGGTCAAGAGGTAATGTGAGATGCTTGCACATGTGGGTGATAACAAAGGGTGGTCTGTGGGAAGACCCTTTATGCCGATTGACTCGTCAACAATGTTGAGGAAGCTAGGAAGGTCAATGTTGATTTGCGGCACTGAGAGAGAGAATTTTGTTACCGCTTAGTCAATTCACTCCAAATATATACCTAGGTGTTTTCACAATAGCCAATGTGAGAATCAGGGTTGTTTGATGGCAGAGGTGGACTTGCCGCAACGCTTTGGGAATCATGATTTTTTTTATTTTTTATTTTTATTGAATGGATGTAGGATTCACAGTTTACAATGGCTTGACATTGGTCAAGATTAAATTTAGCTCTGATTCCATGTTAATTTTGTTGAATAATTCAAAATTAGAAAATAGAAAGGTAGAAACAAGAATTTAATGTAGTTTTGTTTGATGAGGTACGCCTACAATAGAAAGTATTTGACTAGTACATCTTTAAGATTCAAGTGTCCATGTTATAATGAATTTTTTTTTTTTTGAAGAAAAATGTTACAATGAACTCAATGTAAAGTTTATATACTTGTTGAGATTAATCCTAGATTAACTTAGGTTAGCAAGCTTCCTCTAAAAATACATTGGCCTACGGTAAGTTTTGGGCTCTTGGGCATATATCTCTAATATTGGATAATGATCTAATCTTGTTGAGTCCAGCTGATAGGAGAAGGTTAGAGAATTTCTCATCGGTTTTGGAATCCCACATTGGTTAGAAGAATAATAAGGAGGTGCACTAATTCTATTAAATAAGTTAGTCCCACATTGAAAAGATGAGATGTGTTATCCCTTACAAAAAGAGCGGAAGAGTAGCTTTGTTGCATGTGAGGGTTAGGAGCAAAATTTTGTCTTGTGAGAGAGGGTTGAGGCTAGCCTTTCCTAGTGAGTTAGTGTGAGAGCACCTTTGAATGTATTGGGTTTTGGGTTAGTTTATATTTGGGAGTTTTTGTAAGAGTTTTTGTGATTGTAATTCCTATTATTTAATAGTGAATTTAATTGGCATTGCCTGTGGTGGTAGGCTTGAAGTTAATCTAACCACGTTAATTTCTTCAATCAGAAGATTTAACCATAGCTTTTTGAAAATTCACTCAAGATATCTATGGATGATGCACTTCCTAAACCTTATGAGTCATATTTGTCAGACAACGGAAATATGCTTGGAATTTAAGTTGAGTTTGAGACCTTTTCACTGCGCCTCGGTTTGTGGAACATGTTTTGGATTATGATAAGGACTCTGAAAGCCTACTTTTAGTACAGTTGCCTACTAGTTCTATTATGAAATGTTGATAAGAATTCAGATAGGAGGAATAGTTTTGAGGCTATGGATTTAGCTGTCAACGTGAGTGAAATTTTGGTTTTTTTTTAATTGCTTCCTAAGGGTGATAGGTCTCCTGCTCCATGCTTCCTTCTTTAGTTTTGATTTTTTTTTTTTTTAATGAGATTGATTGAATGATAGAATTACGTTGCAAGGATATGGCAGCAAGAACATATGAAACTTGAGGATGAATAATTTGACATGCTAAATCATAGCTCGGTAAGGAAGCCTCTCTAGCCTGAGGGATAAATTCTATGCTTCTCTTTGGAAGTTTCTGGCTTCTTGCTTTATAGTAAAGGTAGCATTGTGGTCTTTAAGTTTTAATTTTTCCCAATAGGTGTATCCTATTTTAGGTTTGTCACTGGATTGATTATTTCTCTTTTGCCTACCATTGCATTGGGGGTAGTTCTGTATTGTAGATGTATCATAAACTGAACAAAAACCTCCCAAAACTTGTTATTCCTCGTAATCTAAATTAAATTTCATAGGCATAGAAATTGTATCTTAGTTCAATTCAAAAATTAACATAAATTTTGCAATGGATTTCAAAACATCAAAATCTACTAGCTAAATTGTATAAATAAATTTTCAGAATTTATCTTGATTTCATTTCAGTTTAAATCCAAAAATCATATATCATAAAATCTTAGCTCAAACAAATATTTCATTCAAATTTGTGGTGTATTTCACAAGATTCTCACATGCTTGGTTGAAGTTTGAGGAAATAGAAACTTTCTAATAATCAAATACATTTATGATAGTAAAAAAAAATTCTAATTCTTTTCTTTAAATCAATGTAGTGAAAATAACTATATAAAAACTTGAAAGGAAAGATAGAGAAATATTTAATAAATAAAACATTGTATTTTAAGCGAAATATATTTAGCCGAGAAAAATGTTACTCACATCCATCAATTCTTATTAAAAGAACTCTTGCAACTCCTCAAGAACACTCCAACGTAACCTAATATCCATCATAGTTAATTCAATTACTAAGAATGGTGTCCCAAAATTTACTAAAATCAATTATCCTATGGTCTAACTATTTTAAATCACTAGATCAATCGTAAAAATGATTCTGAAGTGCTTATTACCTCAACGATCTAAAAATCTCAAGCTTCCTCTCATTAGAATTCTTAGCTAGTTTTCTCTCTGGAGTCATCTAAAATCTAAATCTGTGCAACTAATGGATCTATGAGTGGTTAGGGTTTCTAACCTAGAAGATAAAATATATTACTAATCACCAATATCGAAAATTACTAAATTTCCCCTTTAAAAAAGAAACTCTCTATCTCTAATTAGTGAAATTGGGTGTCACAATATATTCCTCGAGGCCAATAAGATTAATAGAAATAACAAGGAGGATTTGACCGGGAAAGTATCAAGTTGCAAACTAAGGCTTTGGTCATGACAAGCTTTAGTTTCTACATATTTTGTGCAACATGCTTCAAATACCTTCTTGGAACCTCAAGTTGTATGATAATAGTTATTATTTGTGTCTTTGTGATATTTCTGTTTTTGTTGTTTTCCTAATAAGAAGATGATAGTTAGCTGCCCCGTCAATAGTCTTCGCTAACAAAATCCACAATGACCATGGGTCAAATGCATATTTTGAGCAATAATTTCGTGTTGACTAGCAATTTAAAGCCAAGCTACCTAGCTTTCTAATATTATTGTTTCAAGTTAAACTTCCTGAAAAAAGATTTATTTTCAGCACAAAAATGATTGAGAAGAATTTGTGTTGTCCCGTGTAATAAGAACCAGTCTTGTCTGTCCTGTTGTTATAGTGGTATTAAAAGTTTGTAGCACATCAATTAGCCTCTCGTTTTACATTAATTGTGAACAGCTAATTAACAAATATGAAATACCCCTATGAGAATGTAGAGATGTTTTGTGGTCTTCCTAAAAAGTAGGTATCTTTTTTTTTTTTTTAAATCTAAGAATAAAAGAAAAATCAAAATCAAAAGTGACACAAGACAAGATTCAATGTACTGAGGTGGTTTAGAATGGATTAGATGCATGAAGGTAAAGAGTTGTACTGGTGCAATTATTTTCTTTCAATAATAATGGGTTACACTTACACACACTTGCACCCACCCCAAAAGAAAAGGGTCATTTTCTATCTTCACAAGGTTGTACTACCGCACCAGTGCGCTTTCATTTTTATCATCAGCCAACCCTTGTTGGGATGTTCCCCACTTCTAGCATTGGTCCAACCACTCCAAGACAAGCATTTTCCTATCTCCATTAGGGTTTATCAGCTCTGATCTATACTTGCATAGTACATACTTTGTCTCTGGGGTTTCCTCAGTAAGTGGAGTGGAAGAACATGTTCTCTATCGATCTCTCTCTCTCTCTCTCTCTCTCTCTCTGTGGGTTTTGATTAATCTTAATTTTTGTTTGATCTGCGATTCTGCATCTTTTAATTTTTTGTTTGCATCAAAATAAAAGAAAGAAAGGGTTTGGTGGAGGTTTACAAGCTTTTTGCATCTCAACAGTAGTTGTACTATAGGTATCTTCTTTTTGTTTCTGTGAAGTACATGAACTATACAACCACAAATTCAAGATGGAAGTAGTGGTATCTGGGGGTTTCACTGTTTCCAGTTTTCCCTAGGGTTTGCTAAAAAAAACTTTGATTTATATGTGTGCGCGTGTGTGTATATTTTTGGTAATAAACTTGGGAAACTTTGATTTATATTTTTATTTCTGGTTTTTTACCCAGAAAAAAAAATAGGGTGAAAAGAATGGTAGAGATCTCGAGGCTTAGTCGTACGAATTAGGGTATTCTTGGCTTTTCCTTCTCTCTCTTCTTCTAGGTTTTCGTAGTGTCGTATAAGCTTTAAAAATCATACCATATGAAGTTGAAGTTCTCTGAGATGTAGATCTGATCCACGCTTCCTTTGAGGGCATGGCCAAATTTTAAAAAGCAGATCAAAAGAAAGGGGTCTTGAAAAGCTTAGCTGCAGAAACTGGGGGACCTACTTTGCTGTGAAAGAAATGAAATCAAGAACACCCCATTATGAAACTGGAAGAAATTGAAAATAAAATAAAATGGGATGGGTTTTGTGGTAGGGGCTGGGTTACTTTAAAATGAAATGGAAAATTAGAATCAAACTTAGCCAATCATTTTGATGTCTAAGCGAATAGCATCTCTATGAGTCTTCTGCTTCTTTATTGTGTTTTCTGCAGCAGTTATTTTACGGTATAAAAAATGCTAAATGTATTACAAATTTTATTATTTAAAACTTACAAATTGATATGTCAATGTTTATAATGGGTGGATTTCAATAATAAAAAAATTAATAAATATTTGAAATGTGTTTTGATGATTGATGATACATCAATTTGTGAGTTTTATATAGTAAAAGTTGTAATATACTTAAGAATAAATATGTTAATAGATTTATTGAAAGATGCCAGAGGAATGACCTAGTACAAGTTTCTCAGAGATGACTTTTGGTGAAATTGTCGGTTAGGGCCTGGGGACTATGCGCTTATGCTGTGAAATGGCAGTGAGACGCTTTATTTTTATTTTTATATTTTTTTTGAATAAAAAAGAGGGTCTTCAGTGTGAACTTATCGACTCCACGTCACGTGATGATAATAGATAATACTACGTGTACCACACAGGGTCTTGTTGAGATTATCGCTCGAACTGCTCCTCTCTAAGTGCAGAACGAGAACTCCTATCATCAAACCACCCTTCGTGTGGTAAATAACAATGAAACACTGGGTATACAAAGGGACTTATGGACCATAAATTTATCCTTCTCCAGGTTACCACTTTTTCAGTCTTATCTTTTGTCTTATATGGCTTAGGTCCTATATATTCCCCATAGAACCAAATTCCATGTGGCTAAGTTTTACCAACAAAATATTCTTTTCCTTCTCAAAAAACTAAAAATAAATAAATAAATAAACATTATTTTACACAAATACATTCATTATTTTACACATATATTCCTAATTGATATGAAAATGCACTCATTTTAAAAAGGGCAAAAAAATGTCTATATCTAAAACATAAAAGTAAATATGAAAAATGAATGTAAGAAAATAAAAGCCTTTTATCAAACGATAATACTAGTACCACACTGTTGCTTCAAGGAAAAAAAACGTGTTATTTAGTTTTCCCATACCAAAGGATAAAAGAAGTACAAAAAAAGTAGTCTACTCTACTGTGTACTCTACTCGTTTTTCTTTTTCTTAGGCTACAAACTTAGGGAATCTTTGTGTGGTGGCAGGAAACGTCATTTACAAGATGCGCATATTTCTAATGATATGTGGCATTCCATTGTACACATTTAAGAAAAATATATAAATGACCAATTAAGAAACAAAAACGTTCTTTGCACATCATTGCAACTTTAGTTGCCAATTTTTTTTTTTCCTCTTTTTTTATAAAGTTGATGGGAAAATATAGAGATATGTGGATATTTTTGGATGAGGTTTTGTACGAATTTGATGATGCTTTTCTCTTCTTCTATTTTTAATACAACGGGATATATTCGAATGTTAATTAAGAGAGAAACACAAGTGCACACTTATCAATGATAAATAAATTGTTACACCTTAAATTTTATGGACTTTATTTTATTGGATTATATGAATATTGTTGTTAGAGCATGTGTTGTGTTCTATATTAGGTGCTTATTAGATAAATATTGATTATACAAGTTATTGTTAGGGGTCTTAATTGTAACTTTACTAAAAATATTAGAGTAACTCATTTATTTTTTAGTTTTATAGTACAATAAATTTGAATTAATATCATCAGTTCTTAGATAATTTTTCTTTATCATCATGCTAAGACATGATTTTTGGTGTAAGCCTTTACTAACTAGTTGAGTTTACTAAAACCCACATATAATTAACCTATTTATCGATAAGTGAAATTGTGTAGATTTTACTAAATTGGATTATATAAGTGTGTTATGTGAATATATACAAGAAACTAATTGATATTTTTGCATGATGATAAAGAATAATAATCATTGAGCAAGTGCTATAATTTTAGATCATATCTTATTAGAAATGCTCATTACTCTAGTGAAACTATTATAAAATACAAAATAAAAAACTTGTTATCTTTAGGATTCTACTGATAATAAAAGCTAAATTAGATGTCAAAAAGTGAATGAATGAATGACTAGTTGACCACACACCTTCTATATATCTCACTTCAAGGAATTAATTAGCATCTGCATAATTCACACAAGGCTAAAGATCTCTACATAGAACTAGCTAGCTTGAAACAACCCTCCAATTATAGATAAACTTCTCAACAACTTTTTATTTTTTAGAAAACTTCAAATTTTAATATAAATTTGTTTAATGAAAGAGTAAGACTCTTGACCAAACATTTAAAACACTACTAATAAGATTCAAACTTGTAGGGCATATCTCCATTTCTAATTGAGTTAAAAAGATTTTAATTTTGAAAATTTAACAAGCATGTGAACTAATGACCTTCTAAAACCTCATTATTGTTTTGGATCCTAAAATTGGTATAGTAAAGGCTACATGTGTTTGAACTGCTATTAGGACACTCCGGTTGCAAGCATTATCTTAATTATGGGGGAAAATAAAAAATTAAAGAAAAGTGGAAGCAACTTGATCATTTTGAAGACATCTAGATTTTTTTTAAGAACAGGTAGCTAGGTAGCTCAAGCCTCTAGCAATTTTTGTGCTGCTAGAACAAGTGTGAGGACTACTTTTCAGAAGATACTAATGGATCTTCAGTTTTTGTTCCAAAATATCTATAGCAAAGAACTCTAGATTTTTAAAGCTCTTTGATAGATATACTGTTCCCTCTCATCTGAACAAGACCTTTTGCTAGAATGTTAGATAGTCTCATGCTGTCACTACCGTCACAAAGAAATTGACAAACATATATATTCTTACTATTGTATATTAGTTAGAGGAAAATTTTAATATATATATTGCTAATGCTAACTAAGCCAGGTAAAGAATTAATCTTGCCACCATAAAGAGAAATATAAAATTCTTCACTATGTTTTATTCCCTACGTATCATAATAAATAAAGTAAAAGATGAGTAAAGGAAAATTAATCTTCTTGAGGCATTCCCAACTTCTTAATAAATAGGGCCATATTCTGCTAAAAACACATAAGAAATATTTTAGTAGCTCCACACTCATATATATATTCAAGAGTTGTCATATAAATTTACCTAAAAGAAAGGGGTTGACATAATTCCCTTAAGCCAATCTCATCTTATAATGATCCCTAAGCTTCTAAAAATTTACTTTTGAGTCAATTTCTAGGAGCGCTTATCTTTCTAGCATTATATAAGCTTACTTTTTGTGTATTTTAAGTATTATTTGTGAGTCTCATATTACTTATAATTTTAGCTTTATTTTAAATTAGTTTCGGCTTTATTTCAAATAATCTAACAGTTAGGGTATGTTTGGATACCGCTTATTTTACTGAAAACTGAAAACTTTTTACTAAAAACATATAGCAAAATATTTTTTAATGATGAATAGTGTCGTGGGTCGTGAATAGTGCCGCTTATATACGTTTTTGCTAAGTTTTTGGCTAGGTCATGAACAGTGACATGGGACCCAACCAAAAAATGTAGACACACAAACGCTAACATTCATTTGCACGCAAACGCACGCTCAGTTTCAGCTTTTTAGAAATAAACTAATTTTTTAGCTTTTTGTTTCATTTTTTTCAAATAAAGCTACCGAAAATAATCAATTTCTAAATCAACACTTAATTTACTGGTTATTTTTATTATTATTATGGGATTGCTATCCTTATCTTCCACCACTCCTAGGAAAGGTAGAACACAAATATTGACCAACCTAGGATTTGGCTTGACTCGATTGTTCACTCTTGAAAAGCCAAGGTACTTGAGATTACTTTTAATAAAACGATCCAAGCACTCAGCTTTACCTGCGTTAGACCTTGTTTTTATATATTTTTTGTCCTTTTCCTCTTTTTGATGCATGAAATTGTGATTCCCCTCCCAACAACAAAAAAAAAAAAAAAATGGCTTAATTATATTTCAGATATATAGGAGATGGTGCTTTTTAAAATATAGACATAAGTTTTCAATTAATTTGATCGCTCCCCCACCCCTTAGATTCCTACCGTAATAATTATAGATAAAAAAAATAAAAAATAAAAAAATTGTTTGATAAAATGTTTGGCTTAATTACTTTGTACCCTAATGCTAGAGGTCTTAAACTTTGTCTTATAAATGCAATTTTGCTTTGCTTGTTCTTCAGTTAATTAGAAATGTCTGGTTTTAATTACAAATTACCATCACCGAGGTCCGGATTAGTATGACGTGGCATACTCTAAACATTAGGTCAGGTGTATTTGCGTTACAGTCTGGTGGCCGTTAACTTAATATGCTCATGCTCATACATACAAAGTAATATATGTGAATTTACACTAGTGTTATATTTTCATATGACAAGAATTTCTCCAAGCTAAATAGAAGGTTTAGATCCAGGGTATGGTCTAAACTAATTGCATTTTTGGTATGCATTCCTATTATCTATGTTTGAAATTGTTGGAAAAACAGGAAGATAATTGTTCAAGCTTCTCTTTCAGCTCCAGATGACAATTATTATATATACATGAGCAAAACTGAAAATTCTTAATTTTGTGTTAGAAAATAGTTTATATATTCAAATGACATAATAATTGATCTTGCTTCACGTCATCCTAGAGCTAGTGGTCATATACAATTTTTACACACACACAGATATATATATATATATATATATGTATGTGTGTGTGTATATATATCAAGCTTGATTTTCAGTTACATGTGTGCCCAATTTTGAATTCTGTTTTTTTTTTTTTTTCCTTTTCCCCTTCTTCTTCTTTGGGGTGTGTAAGGGATTAAGAAATCATGTTTGAGAGAGAGAATTAGGTATAATAAACAATGTGCCTTACTATGCTTTCCTATTTATAAAGAAGGCTAGCTAAAGCCTGTGTGCCTAAAGTTTCTGTATTGACTGAGAATATCAAAGAATCTTGTTCTTCAGGTTCATACCCATTCTAGAACCCTTGATTTAGGAATCATTGTTCTCCAACCTCATAAAATTTTTATTTTTTTAATCCGAGACCTGCATATCTTTGCACATATACCTAGACTAGCATAAAGCTAATGAATCACTCTCATCATTCACTACATGACTCCAACCCAAATCATGTGGCTGCACTTTTCTTCAACCAACTTTGTTTTCAGCCTCATTTTAAATGTCCTCCGCCCATCTCTTCAAACTTTTACAAGAGATTGATTCTCCCCAACAATGAAACTACTGGACTTTCTCATTTGATTTGATAATTTTATCATGATTTTATTAAGGATTTTGATTGTCTCACACTCAAAGTATACACTTTCCATACACGTAATTGAAAATCGTGTATTAAATGTGAACATTCTTAAAAAAATTTGTGTACAAAATGTATATAAGGAAATGTGAAACAATAATATCATTTTTTTTTTAGAGAGTTTCAACCTATAGCGTCCGCTCCTGATAATAGCTCTTTATCATCAGACCAAGATTCCAGTCAGTTTTTGGTGTAAACGGGGATTGAATCTCAGATCTCTTATTCAACCATCAGAGACTTTACCAATTGAGTTAACTAGAACCCACAATATCCCTTTTCTTAATAAGTCAATTTGATTGACTCATGGTTCCTCCAACCAAGATAATTGAAGTTGTTTGACTTTCTTTGTCAACTTACCTCTCTCTCTCTCTCTCTCTCTCTATATATATATATATATAAAACTTACCATGCATATATGATGTCACGCTTACAATTAATATATGATGTCATGCAATGAATCATGTGGCAATCCTTAAATAATTGGGACATCCAGTTCTTTAGAAGGATTGATACAAGTTTGTTTTGTCTATTGTTCATGGAGAACAATAAAGGACATAAAGGTTGAATAGAGGCATAGTGTCAATGAAACATGAACATGTTACCATCATCTTCCACACCACATGCCGAACATAACTTAAACATGGTGGGCCTCAGTTTTCTCATGATCTGTTGTCGGTCATCATGATTAAGGTCATTAAATTTTAATTCAAGTATTATGCATATGATATATAAGGTTAGTTGCATAGATCCTTTTTGATGTAGAAATGTTCCTCTTGAGCTCAATTTAAAAATCTTGAGCTTATATGATATAATATTACTATCAATTTTCTTATGATAAATGAAAGATTTGATGGCTTGGTTAGAAAAGTAGTCCCTACTACTTTCCTAATTTCTTTGGAGATTCATGGGGAGTTCAAACTCACTCAAGAGCTAATGCTACCTTTAAAAGGCACTAAAATTAAATTTTGAGTATTGACATAAAAATCATATATGAACTAAGCAATGGTAATGCTGTGAGTACATAAATATGCTTCTATATTGCTCACAATATTCTTAAGCAAGGTCCAGAATTTTAACTGACATTCATCTTCTAAATTTATAGGCAAGCAAGTATGATAATTTATCATATCAGCACAATTGAAAATTTTTTATAAAAAACCATAATAAGTATATCTTATGTAGTAAGATAATATATTGAGATATTTATCAATTAAATTGTTCATTTATAAAATACTGTCTATAAGCCATGCTTCATATGATGTGACAAAACCTTGTAGTACTCAGCCTGCAATCTGAAAGACTTCTCATAAATTTGTAGTGGCACTATACTTATGGAAATATAGGAATTACTTTGTGCTATTTCATCTTCACTAAATTAAATTTTATTTCCAAAGATGGGGATATCTTTCTTACTGTAGAGGGAAGGGTGAACTACAACTATATTTCTGTATAACAGATGAATTGGTTGTTTTTGCATGCACTATAGCCTCCACCATTAAGATCACAACCTCTTCAAAAGCAACTCTCTCTCTCTCTCTCTCTCTCTCTCTCTTGCACACACTGACACACACAAAACTACTCTACAGGGTGTAAGTTATCATAGAAGTCAGAATAGTCCTTTTGTATTGGCGCCTACACTTTCTGACCTCTTCCCCATCTCCTTAATAACTAGAAAAATAAAAATCAACCAATATCGTTTCTGTTTTTACCTGTTAGGTCTCTAGTCTCAGCCATGACTTCCACATTCCTATTCATAAGCACAGTCCATTACTTGCAGAGGACAAATAAAAATTGTCATAGACTTAATCAGCAACTTACCTTTCTCAATTGAATGATTTTCTCAGTTCCTTAAAGGCAGGTTCTATAATTCATCAATAGAGCCTGAAATTTAGCATTTGGAGAAGGTAGTTTAATTTCGAATACATTCTAGTTCCTTATTTCTTTTCTTACTATCTATTACCAATCTCCTTAAGGGATGGAAGTTTAAATTTCCACTATTTATGAAGCTTGGGTTAATTTTATTAGAATGAAAATGGAACAATTTTATTTCATATTTTCAATCATAGTAGCAGATAAAACATGCCAAATGTGCATTTTTATCAAAGATATAAGGAAGGTTCAATCATCCATTAATATGCAAAAAGATATGGAAGTAGATTTTAGTCATTTTACTTAAGAATCTACCTTATGGAAGATTTTGAGCCACAGAATTTTCTTTTCAGTCTTGACTTGATAAAACACTTCGTTTTAGGCCACAATGATATTGAAGTGGAATTTCTTTGTTGATGGGGATCTTCTTGTCTAAGATACCAAGTATCTTCATCATGATTGACCTCAATATGTGATCATTGTTATTGTTGGATCTTTCCTCAGAAAAAACACCTAATGTTCAAAAACAAAAGAAGAACGAAAATCCCGAAGTACCAATCGTTCCCTGCTATGTAAATATGTAATGTTATATTGCGAAGACGGCTCACTCTTCTTAAGTCTGTGTTAAGGCAGTTTTACATCATCCATATATCTGAGATGCTGGCTTGCCTCTAAGTGTTTCATCAAAATTTGATCACATGGACAACAAGTAAGGTACACTCTATGATGGACAACCAGTAGCATTGGTTCTTTTCTAAACAGCTTGAGCAGGGACATTCAAAGAGTCAGCTAGAAGGAGAAGACCTGCGTTATTACATAAAATAAGGGAAAAAATTGCCTAACTATTACAGTCACTGTGGAATTCAAACTAAGAGCATAAGAAAGAAGTTCTTTCTATTCCATTTATAGGCAAGATTATTATCTTTATCAATTTCTCAACATCTTACCCATTGTTTCAAACTTAGATTTAATGTTTGAAAAGAAAGGGAAAATGGTTAAATTAATTTAAGAAAAGAAAACAATCTTTAGAGCAATACAACAATTTTCTTTTTTTACTTTCCCTCATTTCGAGATCCAAATAAACTCTTTAGAAGAAGGAAGCTTTGATATATTCTTCGATTATAAATTTTAAATGCGTCTGCCATGGAAAATTTGACTTTGAAGATCCATGGAGACAGCAAACTTTAGATATTAGTACATCCAACAGAAAATTAATTGATAAATAAGAAAAGACACATTTAATTCATAATATGATTTGCATATTCACAAGAAATGGTTTTGTGGGTCTACTAATTATTTGTGTTGTTCACTTATACACCATAAGTAATTATTTATAAAACATTTTTATTGACTGTAATACATCTGAAAAAAATGATGTGCTCATAATGGAAATGAAGAGAGATCAATTAATAATATAAGCAATATATTTTGTAAATTCTAGTGTAAGGCATAGGACACGTATTTACCCCATGTCACCTCCAATGCCCCTATGCATCAGAGGTAAGCCAAGACTTAAATTGTATCATATGAGCAGTCTAAAACTACAATAAAAACATATTTAAGATGGACCACCTTGTCTTAAACTAGAGTTAAATTGAAAAACATTAATGAAGGTAATTTTTGGAGGTGAGAAAATTATTACACTTTGAGGTAAATTATTACATTTCTATTCTAGAAAAGGCTAGTTAATTAGGATGAAAGTTCTTGTTTGGGCAAATATTTTAAAGGTATTTAGAAACTTCAGTTTTATTGGGAAAATATAGAAGCGTTTCATGTTGTTAGGATCTTATGTCGAAATATAACACTTATTCTAAGGGCCAATGAGATCTAGAGCTCAGATATTTCCCCCTCTTATAAAATAAAAGTGGAGAGTGAGGTCATGGGTTTAAGACACACAGGAGATGTATGTATAATTTAACGATAAATAAATAAATAAATAAAAAGCTTAGTCTAGGGTTTTTTCTTTTCCTCCTCTCTGATCAGATATCAATTTGAGTTCAAGCCTTATTTTTTTGGTGAAGCTAATTCAGTAATAATATCATTGCTTTTACCTGCACTTAATTAGAAACCCTGAACAGCTCCATGGCCATAAATCTCTATTTCCACATTAGAAGATAAAAGTTCCCTCTTAAAGTGTTTATGTGTTTCCCTGTTAAACTTTCCATATATTATGGGAATTGATTTCAAGGTTTATGTTGTTATGTGATGCAATAAGATAATTGATATGTTGAAATTGCACTACCTAGCTAGGTGCCAATGGACTTTGAAAACATGACCTGAAAATGGATAGTGGATCACTCAAGCGTCTATTCAATCACATCTAAAAAGATAAACCAAATTCATTCATTGGAATGACATCTTAAAAGATAAACCAAATACATTCACTAAAATGCACTTAGGAAGTTCGACCACAAACATGAAAACATACATACTATAGAGAAGCAACCCTAACAGTTTTCCAAAAATAAATTACATCAAAGCATGGCAATATGTCAAGTGATCCTAAAAATACAAATCATAAGGAGATTTTGGCAGGCAAGGCCTAAAAATAAGGGGGAAATGAAGAATAAATATAGATAATATAAAATACATCTATTGGCATTTACAGATTGTTAATGCATACTAACCACAAAAGACTTCATAAGTTTGCATTTGAAAGAGAAGCAAATTAAGAAAGATAACCTTCTTATTATAAAGTGAAAGACATAACAATCGTTTACAAGATAATTCATAAGAAATTGCATAACAAGAGATACTTTTCTATATTACATTCCAAACAGAAAGAAAGCATCATTTTTCATACTGCTAATGTTTATTCACTTGATGCATCGATGATGCTGGGGATAATCCCGGTTAGCATTGATTATTATTGCTGCAGGCCTCCCATGGTTTGCCAAAGAATGGAAATTCTGAAAATTGAAGCTGCAAACAATTGTCTGAGGTGGTCAGAAAAATCTGAAGAAATGTACATCTTGGACACTATCTGTTTGAAGATGCATGTTTGTCATAGGACACAAAAGCTAGCTAGCTAGATTATTAATAAGTACGTTATTATATTATAAAGCACTATTAAATGTCAGAACATCTTTGTAAAATTGAGGAAACTTGGGTTTTGAAACATACCTCTTGAGGAATTCCTGTGCTTTGCAGGGAATTAATAGCCCAAAACACCAAGTAATCCTCACTATTAACCATGTCTTCTACAGCCCCTGAATGATCTCGGGCATGAGTGGAGCTTCCTTCTTCAGCCTCTGGTAGCACCTCCAAATCCAAGGATGAAGGGTTCATGTTTTGGCTTTGTGTTCCAGATTCTTCCCCAGTTTCAAAGGGACTCCAAGAACCTAATCTGCTTGCTTCTTCACATAACTTTGAGTCATCTACTTGACTCCTCATCAACTTCAACTTTGCTTTAGTCCTTTCCCTTGCTCTTGCCCTTGCTTTTTCCCTTGACTCCCTTGCAAGTGGGTGAAATGCACTCTTCCTTGACTGTGAGTGCCTAATCTTCTTCTCTTTAGTCGAGGGTTTCTCTTGGGAAACACTGCCCTGTTGATCTCCGTCACAATTAACTGCAACATCATCGATACCAGATACAACTTCACACTCATCAGAAGCAGAAGAATTAGCACTCTTGCTGCCACCAACAGTACTAGTGCTAGTGCTACTTCGCTTCTTCTCTCTCTCTAGCTTCTTGATTTCATCCTTAGACTTCAAGAGTAACCATTCAACGGTTCTGCTAGCCGTGTCATAGCCTAGCAATTCTTGAAGACCAAAAAACTCCGGGGCAACTTTAAGGGACAGTCTCATTCTCCGATCCCTTGGTCCACGAGCAGTATTAATCTTGCTGTGCCGATCTCTCTTGCAAGATCTTTTTCTTGGGATCTGCTCGGCCATGTTGATGTGATTTTTGTTGGAATCGACCATGTTAATACTGTTGGGGACAGTGGTCTCAGTTATGGTATTATTGTCAGGTCTCAATAAGCAAGATTGGTGTTGGAATTGAAATAACATGTCATGGTTGTGTGGGAAGAAAACATAGTCATCTTCAAAGGGAGAGGGAAAGTTGAGAAAAGATAAAAGAGATGGGTCTTCATGTTTGGAATTGGAATTGGAATTGGGGTTGTTGATGTCATTGAATAAAGGCCTTTGGAAAAATGGTTGGTCACAGTCGGAAATGGGGTCATTGCCATTGTTACTGTTTGAAGTATACATCTGTGATTTTAATTGCATTTGGACAACCCTAGCTAGTCCTTGTGACAAACACGTGGTAGTACCGCTAGCTAGAACTTTGAGAACGACGTTTCCTTCAATGTGTTTCAACTCTTTTTTTTTTTTTTGGTTAACCTCGAGAAATCTGCAAGTGGAAATTAAACTTGAGAAAGACAGCCATATTTTACTGTTTTCCACCAGAGCTTGAGAAAGACAGCCTGAAGATACACTGTATGTGTATGTATCTTTGTGTGTGCTTGCGTGCGTGTGTGTTTGTGTGAGAAAAAGAGGAAGAGACTATGCACTTACCTCTCTTATTAGTCAAGGACTAGAGCTTGAGAAAGACAGCAAAGCTATAGTACGGCTAGACCTCCATGGGGGGTTGAGAGAGAGAGAGAGAGAAGAGAGACAGAGAGAGAGAGAGTTAGTTTTGAATAAAAAGATGATGAGGAGGTAAAGGACCAAAGAAGAGGAATTTATTGGAGACAAAGAACCATCTTTTTCTTTAAAAAAATTTCTTTTGGGTAAACAGTAGTACTTAGTTGGTCCTTTTAAAAGAGAGGGATATTTGGGAAGCTAGTGGATAGGAAAATACCAAGTATAATTGTACCACTTCACGTGGCTTGCAGGTGGGAACTATGATAGTGAGCTCCCTCCACCTCCTCAAACTTTTCAACAAGCCCCTCAAACTCAATCGCCAAGATCTTGCATGGACTCCATATTCATCTTCATTCATTCATGTCCTCTCTCACTGTTTGTGTGTGTGTGAGTGCGAAAGTATGTGGAATATCTATATGTGTACATGCTAGCTAGGGTTGGTTTTTTGAGAAACATGTGAGGTTTTATTGGAGGACTCACATTTTCATATTCATATAGCACAATTTTTTTTTTTTTGTTGTTGTTGTTGCTGCTGCTGCTGCTGCTCACAAGTCTATAACTCATCATGATTAGTAACCTACACGTGGCTGTTTGTGAGGCTATAAGAAGGACAATTATTTCACTCAAAGGGGCATCATGCACTGTGAGCCTGCCATGAGAGACGATGCTCCTTTGACTGAGTTTCTAATTTAATGTCACTTTCACCAAAAGGAGAGATATCCCATCTCCCCTATCTCTATCTATCTCTCTCTCTCTCTCTCTCTCTCTCTCTCTCTCTCTGCCATGTCTATCTATCAACTCTATTTCAGAATGTCGTTAGGTTCCCTCCCATGCGTGCTTATCTGTTTAGCTTTTCTTTGAAAAGCTCCCTCTCTCTCTCTCTCAAAACAAAGAGTGCTTGTGCTTGTACTTGCCACTGTCATATGCATAGACCTTCTCCAAAACATAGCCAATCACCAATTGCCCTAACTACAAATCCCATCTCATCTTATTTCAAAATGGCAATAGTCCCATCCACACTTAAAACTCCTTTACACTCCCAACTATCTTCCCTTTTTTTTTCTTTTTTTTTTTCTTTTTGGGTTCTTCATTTCTTTGTCAAACTTTCTTTCCATTTATACATGCCGCACTCCCCACTTATCTCAAACCATGCTTGTCTCTCTCTCTCTCTAGAACTGAGCCTGACCACTTTAGACTGGCATAATTACTAGGACCACATGACATGGCAAAGCTGGGGTTGTTCTAAGGTTGCTTTCAAGGAAGAGATAACTATGAATGAAAAAGGGAGATGAATGTGTCGTCAATTGCACTGGCTCATAATGAGAACATACAAGAAAACCCTAAAAGACATGCTTAATCTATATGCTTTCATTTCATTGCTGCTATTTCTCTCTCTCTCTTTCTCTGCCCTTGTCTGTTGTCCGTACAAAAAGCCCATATGTCATATGTGGTTGAAAATAGAACCCCCTTCAACACATATATCATATATCTATGATTTTACTGTACCCTTTATTTTTACCCATGTTCGGACTCATTTGGATTTCTGTTTCATGGGGGATGCACCATTTTCCATTGATAGCAAAAAATTTGAGTTACTTGTAGCACAACATTTTCTTATCATTGTCTTTATTTGGTAATATTTCCAATTATTAATAAATTTCCCACCCTCTTATTTCTTTGTTGCTACTTGGGTAGTTCTTAATTTGTTTTGAAGTACTACCGCATACCCTTTCGGACTCATTTGGATTTCTGTTTCATGGGGGATGCACCATTTTCCATTGATAGCAAAAAATTTGAGTTACTTGTAGCACAACATTTTCTTTTCATTGTCTTTATTTGGTAATATTTCCAATTATTAATAAATTTCCCACCCTCTTATTTCTTTGTTGTTATTTGGGTAGTTCTTAATTTGTTTTGAAGTACTACCGCACACCCTTAGTGCGATGGTCACTTCACAAATATAATTCTTGTAAAGTATGGAATGCAAAGATTGGGGTTCAAGTGTCTAGGAGAGTTTCACACACATATACACTTAGATTAAGTTAGAGTATAATTTTTATCTTGTATCAAAAATTTGTTTTGAAATATTATTTTATGCTTCATTTAAATTTACCAAAGAATTTCCCAGGCGGTGATGATGGGAAAGAAAGTCCATCTTGCTTTTTATACTCATTCCATTGAAAAAATATCTTGTAGTTTATGATTTCCAACCAGGCGTATTTGAAGGACCATGCCCACGGTGTGGGCCTGAAAGAGGGCCTAGAAACCATCGCGATGTGCTTGCTTTCTAGAAAACTATTCCAAGGATATGACAGGGGAAAAAGAGGATGAAAGAAAATATAATCAATGAAATTGTAAAAATAGAAAAAGAAAACATAATGAATTTGAGTTACCAATTAAGCTGAGCCAAACGTGGAGCTATTTCATGGGAATTTTCTTTTCCATTTCTCACACAGCTTGACATGACCATTTTGTCTAGGTTGTGATCATGGAAATGTGTAGATTTCTTTTCCTCAATGCTGTGTCTATTATTGAAGTATTGTTGATAGAATTGAAAAGCCCAAGCTGGCCCATCTTGTGAAAGACATTTCTTTATCTACATGAATAAAGATACCAACTAGGTTTTCGATAGTCCCCAAAGTTTCTTTCATGCCATTGTTTTAATTCATTTGTTTATACTAATTTCGAAGGGACCAATGATTTGATGATTTTAAACCTAATTGATATCCCAAAGTAATGCTGCCAAGGAGATATTTACCCATGACAAAGCCATAGAAGATGTCGTTTTGTTCCTCACATCGCTTTCGCAAAAAAGTAACAAAAAAATGAATTTTTTTTTAATACATGATAGAAATTATATTCTAACATAATCTAAGTGTATATGTGTGTGAAACTCTCTCCTAGAGACTTGAACTCCGGCCCTTGCCCTTCCTACACCCCACATGTACTTATACTTGTAGAGTAATCATCGCACCAAAGGTATGCGGTAGTATGAATTACTTATATATGATTAATTTAAGCCAAATGATTCAATGCTTCAATACATTATGTCATATTGCCCACTTTTGCCAATAATACAAGACTAATATGCCCTTTGTAGCTAGGTGGTTGCTATAATAATTAATTAACATGCATAGTAGACCTCCTTGGAGTTTCTTTATAATCATTATATGTATTGAACTATCTTTTCTGTAAAAAGATAAATAGGAGAGCTAGAATATTGGATCATGCAAATAATGTTATCACACTAAACTCTATCTGAATAAAAGTTAAAAAAAAAAAAATGAATAGTTACGCATGTCTGCCTAACCATTTGCTCATTTATCGTTTTCTCAAAAGGACACTTATATGATCATATCCTCAATAACATTGTCTTTTCCTTTGTTCTTTTATGGTGTGGTTTGATGCCATATTGTTGTAGCGTAGGACGAGTTCTAAAATAGGTGCAGTCGGAACTATCAACATGCATGCTTTCATGATCTAACCAACTTATATAGCTGAAAAAATAGAGGGAAAAAATGTTTTTAACTTCACGATATAATGATTACTGGTTTTCCTCTAATTACTTAAAACCCAATCGATCACTTTATTTTTTTATTTTCATATTTATGCACAGAACTATTCCTATGTTAAAGCAACTCGTATAGTTCCTTGAAATGAAATATTCATAGGTTGTTCAATGTTCCATTGCTGGTAATTGATTGTTGCTTTCAGGTGCACAAGACAATTGGCATTCTAGACACCTCTTTAATTATGGGTCTAAAACCAATGTTAATGATTTAATCGATGATTAAAATTTGAACCTATTTGAAAAGAAAACGGGCTTGCTTTTATTTTTGTGATCATAGAAAATATGTGTCCTACTCATTATTACCCAGAGTGGGATGGGTCTTCTGTCACGCTGCCTTTAATTTCGTTGCCTTTTTGTTTTTGTTTTTTGGGGTGGGGTTAATACTATACTTGAGATTCAAATATGGTAGAAAAGATACACACAATCCTAAACTTAGTAGAAGATATTTAGGGAAAATCTAGCTAGTTACATACTCATTACTGTACACTTCCTACACACTCCTTTTGAAATCGTATTTTTAAACATAATTTCATAATTTTAATTGAAATTGTGTTTTCAAAACACAATTTTAAAAGAAGTATCTATGAAGTGTGCAATAAAAAATATGTAATAATCAATACTCTTACTTTTACTTAGAGAGTTGTTCAACCGAACATACCTACAAATAAACAAGAAAAAGCTAAAAACTGATAGGAGTAGATGATTTTTGCAGCCAATGTTGGGAGAGTCTAATTTTCCTTGAGAATCATAATGGTTTATGGTTTTCTTAACAATAAAAGTTCTAAAGACTATATATATATATATATATAGAGAGAGAGAGAGAGAGAGAGAGAGAGAGAGAGAGAGAGAGAGAGATTGATAGAAAAATTAAACAAAAGTAATATGCATACCTTTACTAAATGAGTAGTTGAAAAAGTTAACAAGGACAATATTTGCTAATCATTGCTAAAGACTAAAATTGTTGTAGTGAACTAAGGTATTTATTGATCATGATGTAGTACAAATCTACCATTTAACTTTTGTAATTTATTAATTGTTTTGGTATTTTTATGTAATTTTGATTATTTTAGGTTTAGGGCATTTATTTCTTTGTTTGTTAGTGTTTTTAATACTTTTTAGATCAAATTTAGTTCCTATTAAGTAGGACTTATTTTTATTATTTGTTAAGTCTTACAGAGCGCTTAAATAAGTCTGTAAGGCCATGCTTGATAGACTGTAACGGTAATTACATAGGATTAGAAATAAGTATTTCAAGGAATATAAAATATTGTAATGTAATACTTATTACTATTCATTTGTTTGGTGACAACACAATAATAGAACCCTAAAAACAATGGAATGAAAGTATTTTAAATTAAACTTAAAATATATTTTAGGAAATATCTTACTCATATAATATGCATACCTTTACTAAATGAGTAGTTGAAAAAAGTTAACAAGGACAATATTTGCTGATCATTGCTAAAGACTAAAATTGTTGTAGTGAACTAAGGTATTTATTGATCATGATGTAGTAAAAATCTACCATTTAACTTTTGTAATTTATTAATTTTGGTATTTTTATGTAATTTTCATTATTTTAGGTTTAAGGAATTTATTTCTTTGTTTATAAGTGTAAGGTAAGAATTTGTGGATTCTACCCCACATCTAATTGTGTACTGATCGCGGTGCCTGGCGCGATGCGTTTTTGCCTTCGCACCGAGTGCAGGACCCAAGAGGCCACGGGCTTGCTGCTTGCGCAAGGCACCGAGCTTTGGCTCGAATCCCACATCGGATAGAAAGAGCGCCCCACTACCCTTTATAATGCTTCAGGAGCTTGGGTAGTGTACCACTACTCACACCACTACTCACATGTGGGTAGTGGTACACTACCCAAGCTCCTGAAGCATTATAAAGGGTAGTGGGGCGCTCTTTCTATCCGATGTGGGATTCGAGCCAAAGCTCGGTGCCTTGCGCAAGCAGCAAGCCCGTGGCCTCTTGGGTCCTGCACTCGGTGCGAAGGCAAAAACGCATCGCGCCAGGCACCGCGATCAGTACACAGTTAGATGTGGGGTAGAATCCACAAATTCTTACCTTACAAAAAGCGCTTTTTTGGGGTTAGGATGAGCCTTAGCTTGCCTCCGCCCCGTCTAATTGTTGTCCGTCCGCGGTGCCAGGCGCGATGCGGTTTTTGCCTTCGCCCCGAGTGCAGGACCAAGCAAGCACCTAGCTTGGACTTGTAATCCCACATCGGATAGAAGAGCGCTCCCACTAGCCCTTATATGCTTCTGGAGCTTAGGCTAGTGTACCACTACTCACATGTGAGTAGTGGTACACTAGCCTAAGCTCCAGAAGCATATAAGGGCTAGTGGAAGCGCTCTTCTAACCGATGTGGGATTACAAGTCCAAGGTCTAGCCCTTGCTTGGTCCTGCACTCGGGGCAAAGGCAAAAACCGCATCGCGCCTGGCACCGCGGACGGACAACAATTAGACGGGGCGGAGGCAAGCTAAGGCTCATCCTAACCCCAAAAAGCGCTTTTTGTAAGGATACAATCAGATGGGGTTCTTATACCTTACAATAAGTGTTTTTAATATTTTTTAGATCAAATTTGGTTCCTATTAAGTAGGACTTATTTTAGAATATATTTTATTATTTGTTAAGTTTTACAGAGCCCTTAAATAAGTCTTTAAGGCTACGTTTGATAGACTGTAACGGTAATTACATAAGATTAGGAATAAGTATTACAAGGAATACAAAATATTGTAATGTAATAATTATTACTATTCATTTATTTGGTGATAACACAATAATGAACCCTAAAGACAATGGAATGAAAGTATTTTAAATTAAACTTAAAATATATTTTAGAAAATATCTTACTCATATTTTTTTATTTAAAATAAACTCTTCTTACTTTTGACAAAAAAAAAATATTATTACTTTTTAAAATGCAAAATTGCTAATTAAATTATAGTATGAGAAGAATCAAATAAAATTAAAAACAAAAAATCACCTAACAATTGTCCAAACAAAGACAAATTTTTAAACATAAAATCACTCTAATTTATTTAACACATAACTTAATAAATTAATACTAACCAAACCAACACCAAACCAAGGCTAAGTCTATATATATATGTAAGGTTGAGTTTTATCAACCATTTTGTTGGCTTTATACCGTGCCAATTTGCTTGTAATTTAGCACTTAATAACCATGTATTTAGGTGGGATTCATGTAAGGGTAGTGTGTGAAGAGAGTGTGAATAATTGCTCAACAATGTGCAAGGAAGCAAGGATTCGCGGCTAGGACTCGCGACTGACTCGCAGCTTGCAAGCCGCCAAATGTTGCACACGTGAGAAGCATGCGGGAAGGTGAAGGGTCACGCCAGCTGTCGCACTACAGGACAAAAGTCCTAGGTTGGCCAGGCCGTTATCTCGCGGCTTGAACTCGCGACTTAGACCAGTCACGAGGCCAAGCCGCCAATCAGCCATGTTTGGGAAAAAACTGACTCTTCGTATTCCAAACACACACCACTATATATAAACCCTTATACCCACGAAATGCAAAGAGCTTCTAGAGAGAATTTTGTGAGAGAAACCCTAGAAAAAAACAAGATTGCCTCATCCCCAATCTTCATCTAAGAGACTCTTCAAATTCCTCTACTCTCTTCCTCTCCATTGATACATCCTTGAGAGATACTTGACCAAATCCTTTTCTCATCATACCCACATCTGTGAGAAGGCATTTTGGTGCTAAGTGAAACAGTTTGGAAGGGACCAATGGTTATTGGTTGATGCTATAGGTTATAGCGGAATCCGGTAAGCTAGAAAAGAAAAAGGTTCGACGCAACCTCGTTGGAGCAGGAAGCTTGGAGGGCTTAGGTACCTGGGTAGATTAGGCTTGAAGGGTCTATTGCTGTTCATGTATCCCAACTACATTTTCTAGTGGATTATTGACCGCTTGGAGGGCGGCGGAGAGGTTTTACGCCGAGGGCTTCAGTTTCCTCTTCGATAACACATCGCGTGTTGTCCTTGTGTTTGCATCTCTCTTCCTTTATCTTTGCATTTTATTTTCTGCTGTAGATGTGATTATAATTAGCTTAAATTGTTTATCAATTCTGTGTTTGGCTTATATTCATATTCCACACATTAATTGTTTGATAATAAGCTTGAATTGATAATTTGTAATTTGGGGTCTAAACATTCAAGGGTGTTTTACACACATTTTGAACATTCAATTGGTATCAAAGCGGGTACACTTGTTGTGGTTTTAATACCTAAGTGTGATCCTTGACCCCTTGTTGAGATGGATAGGTCTCAATCTCTTAATGTACCACCATTTTTTTATGGTAATAATTATGCTTTTTGGAAAGTCCGAATGAGAGCATTTTTGTGTTCTATTGATGATGCTATGTGGGATGTAGTTGAAGTTGGTTGGACTAGACCGGAGGCTGCCAAATCCACTTGGGATAAGGCAGCTCTCGCGGCGGCTAATGCTAATAGCAAAGCTTTGAATGCAATTTTCTGTGGTGTCTCTCCAGAAGAATTTCACAGGATTTCACATATCACCATTGCGAAGGAAGCATGGGAAATTCTGGAGACAACTTATGAAGGGACTAAGAAGGTGAAGGACACCAAACTCCAGATGCTGACCACTCGCTTTGAGGAGCTAAAGATGAGTGAGGATGAGTCTTTTGACTCTTTTTACAGTAAGCTGAACGAGGTGGTCGTCGTCAAATTTAATTTGGGGGAAAAGACGAAGGATTCTAAAGTTGTAAGAAAGATCCTTCGATCACTTCCAGAAAGCTTTCGTGCTAAAGTAACAGACATTGAAGAGAGCAAGGATCTTGACGACATTAAAGTTCAAGAGCTGGTCGGTTCATTACAGACGTACGAATTGTCACTGCCTACGCAGAAGAAGAGCAAATCTCTTGCTCTTAAAACAATTGATGAGAGAG
The DNA here is from genome assembly GCA_019022515.1 of Quercus aquifolioides. NCBI lineage: Eukaryota > Viridiplantae > Streptophyta > Magnoliopsida > Fagales > Fagaceae > Quercus > Quercus aquifolioides. The sequence goes on along the minus strand of CM032331.1, from coordinate 38,086,224 downwards.
TGGTATCTCATGAATTTTCAGAAGAGGATGCATTAGATAAAGATGTGGCATACCTTGTAAAGAACTTTCGGAAATTCTTAAAGCTTAAAAACGGTGGAAAATTTGGTGACAAAGGAAAATTTCAGAGTTCCGGGAAGGAGAAGAAAAAATTCCGAAGGAAAGATAGTAAAGATTCCCAATCTTCTCAAGGAATTACTTGTTTCGAGTGTAATGGACATGGACACTTCAAAAAGGAATGTCCCAACTATTTGAAGTCAAAAGGAAAGGTCTATGCTACTACCTTGAGTGATACTGATTCATCAAACTTTAACTCTGACTCTAAAGATAGCTGTGACGGAGAAGGAAATTACTCTGCATTCATGACCATTGCACATGTGGAATCCTCGGATGATTTGGGTTCACTTGTGAAGGAGCTTGGCGAGCATTCTGATTTGGAGTCTATTGGGGTTGTTGAAGAATTAGAGGCTGAAGAAGATGAAGATACATCTGGTCTTCAAGAGAATTACGCCTTACTTCTTGAGAAATTGGGTGAGTATGCAAAGGTGGCAAAGGCGGCTGTGAAGAAGATGAAGAGAGCTGAGGAAGATTACAAAAGTCTGTTGGTACGATACAAGGAGGCAAAGTGTAAGATTGAAGCACTTAATGGTGAGCTATCAGAAGCTTCACAAAAGTAAGATTTCTTGAGCAAGAGGTAGCCAAGATAGATAGGGTCTCCTCCAAGAAGCTAGATGATGTTATTTCATCTCAAAAACATGCCTCAGACAAGTCCGGGTTGGGATATACCGGAGGGAGTAACTCATCAGCCAATGTTACCAAAGTAGTGAAGTTTGTGAAGGCCAAAGAGACGGCTGTGGATAAGCCTATTCCTGAGAAAGTTAAGGCTGAGAGGAAGAAGAATGTGGCTGATCAACGAGTGTTTAACAAGTCCCATAATCAATCAAAAGTCAGATTTGGAGCTAGAGGAAAATCACTTCCAAGATCACTACAGGGTCCTAGAACAAACTATCTTTGTCACTATTGCGGATTGCAAACACATACTAGACCAAACTGTCACAAGCTGAGAGCATTGAACAATGCAAGCGCTCCTCGATCAAGAGGAAGGAGAAATGACGAGAGGTCTTGGGGTGGAGAGCAACCAAGAAGTCAAAACCGTGATCCAGGAATGATGGACGTTATGAAGATGATCGGTGCCTTCACCAATTGCTTGGAAAGCTTCACAAGAAGGTTTGAAAGTCCCAACTCTCGTACCCAATCCGTCAAGGATATCACCCCAAACGCACGTGACATATGGGTGACGAAGGGTACTCATGCATAAGCATTACAACATGTCCATGCATTAATACTTCCCATGTTTGTGATTATGCTTGGTTGTATGCTTTTTGTTTTTGTGTGTTGAATTTTTGTTTGTTTGCTTGTTTTTCTCCAAAATGTTTTTACATTGTTATTTATGTTGCTTTTGATCAATCTTTTACTACTTTTGTGTCAAAAATCCAAAAACACATAAAAAGTAGAAAATCCTAAAAAGTTTGATCGGCTTTATTGAGTTTTGTCTCATAGAATGTTTTGCCTTGTACCTTTGTACTTATGGTTTTGTGCATTTAACGAGCTTAGCTTGTCTCTTAAGCACTCATATCATTGTGGAAGAAATTCTGAAATCTATGTGACTGTTGTAAATAGATCTTCAACCTTGTCATGAATGATTAGTGAATGGTTTTGTTGATCTTGAGACATGCATAGACTTGTGCCTATATATCTTCCCACTTTTATTTTATTGCTTTACTCAAAGAGCTCACCAAATGTAAATCTCCAAATGTAAAGAGATATTGAACTGCAAAAGTCTGTCGCACATACTAGTATTTGACTAGGAAAAAGGGAAAGCGACCAAAATAAATTGTATGATGCCCAAAAAGCCAAAGGCTAACCCATCAAATTGAAATATTCAAAATTCCAGGCATCAATCTCACAATGAGATATGTTTATTCAAAAAGATCAAATGATATGTTGAAAATTGAGTCAAATGAAAAGTTTCAAAGAAATGTACTCAAGTTTATATGGGAGGTCATATATGCATACTTCTATAATTGAGATGGGTCACATTATCTAGTGCTAGTTGTGTATGCCTTGATTGAATTGATCATTGAAGCTTCACATTAGACTAAGGACTATCTCATTTTTGATACCCACACACAACACACAAGTCTATGTTCAATAAATGTCATATTCATTTGTGTGATTGTACTTGTTTAAATGTGTTTTCACAAGCTCAATTTTTGTTGATCAAACACAAAAAGATTTTTTAGTGTTTTAGTTTGTTTTTGGAAAGTTTTTTGTTTTTACAAAAATGTCAAAAATTTCAAAAACAATGTTGCCCTGTTTTGGCGACTCAGTCGCGGGTAGGTCCAGTGACATGTTCCAGTCGCGAGCTCACTCCGAGATTTTTCACGACTTACTGGCGAGTCAAGGTATCAGTCGTGAAAAATACTTAGAAAATTTTTCAAAATTTGAGTTTTTATGTTTTTTGCGGCTCAGTGTGGCGACTTGTTCGCGGGTGGAAGGTCCAGTCGCGAGGGGCACTCAGAGATTTTCGCGGCTCATCTCGCGACTATCTCGCGGGTAGACCTTCCAGTCGCAAAAAACACTTAGAATATTTTTTGAAAATCTTGGTTTCACGGCTTACCCTGGCGACTGACTGACGACTTAATCTAGTCGCGAAAAACACGTGTTTTGCGTTTTAAAGACAGTTTTTAAAATTGTTTTTCAGTTTTCCCTTGAATTTCAGTGACTGTTCATTATCTTCCCCATTTCTCTCTCTTAAACACTCCGTGTCTCTCTGAAAAAGCTTCCATTTTTGCATCATGTCTTCATCAAACACCAAGAAAAAGGTATGGGTTATCTCTATCTCACTTCATTGTACTTGATTCGAGCATTTTTTTCTGTTATGAAGTGTTTGTGTGTTCTTGAGTTTTAATGGGTTCGAACATGGTTTGGGCTTGTGATTGTTGAGATTTAATATTCTTGTCTTGGCTTTCCTCTGTTTCTAATTTTTTCTACATATGTGATATCATGTTTTGTCTATCAAAGGTGTTTATGTGATTTTTTTCTCTTACCCATGTTGTTAGTGGTTCGGATTTGCTGGGTTTTGGCCAGTTCTTTTTGGGTGTTTATTTTTAAAAGATAGTTTGTTTCTTCTGCATTGTGATTATTGCCTGCTCTGAGTTGGTTTGTTCATCTCATTTTCATGTTGTCATATCTTATTGCCATATGTCTTGCTTTGAGTTATCTGGTTTTCACTACTTCTATTCCTATGATTATCTCTTGTGAAAAATGTGGTTGGGTTTGTGTTCTAAAGTACTCTGGGTTGTTTAATATGTTGCTAATGTTTTGAATTTCATACATTGTGCTATGTCTTGTTGTGGCCTTTTCTGGTTGTTTACAGATAGCCCCATCTCCTACAAAGAAAAAGACTCCTGCTAAGAAATCTGATAAAAGGCTGAAAATGGACCCTAACCTTTTTAGGCCAGTTCATCACTTTGAGAGATATAGGGATTATTTCTTGAAGGGAACCATCATTCAGGAAAGATTTGTTGATTTAAGGGATTTGAAGGACACCTTTATTCCTAGTTGTTTTGAGGGTAGAGGTTGGGAAAGACTATTGAGTGACCTACCTCCAGTGTGTGAGCCTTTAATCAGAGAATTCTATGCGAATGTGAGCATAAGGGAGGATGAGTTGAACTGCTGGGTCAGAGGTCGTGAGTTCACCTTAGATGCTCATGACATTGACGAGGTTCTAGGGCTTAAGGGTTTAAAGGATTATGAATTCACTAATTACAAGGACAGAATGCTCTCTCTAGACATTGTCCAGACCAGGATTGGTGGTGTTAAAGAAAGGAGATGCCTCAACACTAATGCCTTCCCAATTGACATGAGGTGTCTGACCACAATCATGATCTTCAATTTATATCCTATAAGAAAGATGACTACCCTTACTAATGCCAGAGCTATCTTCCTCATGGAACTCAAGGAGAAAACCTTCATTGACATAAGTTCTCACATATATGACACACTTGTGGATGAGACTAAAACCACCTCAAGGGCCAAGCTAATCTTCCCCAGTTTTCTTATGAGGATTTTCAGAGTAAAGGGTGTTGCAATCCCTCAAGATATCAGTCACATGACTCCTCTATCAGCCATAAATAAATTTACTCTCACAAGGATACAAAGTCGTCTTCCAGGTGAAGAAGAGGAGGGTGTCCAAGAAGAAGGTGATCCAATGGAGACTGAAGCTGAGGCTGCAGGACAGACAGCCACTCCTAAGAGTAGAAGCAAGAGGAGCAGAGCTTCTACTTCATCAGATGAACCTCCTAATACATTTCAGATTATCCTGGAGAGGCTTGATGGACTCAGAGAGGTTCAAAATCAGCATACTGAAAGGATGACAGCAATTCAGGATCAGATTGATGTACTTTCAGCTAAGTTTGACAGCATCCACACCAACCAGGAGGACTGACCCTTTGGCCATTTCAGTCAAAAAGTGGGAGGTTTCAGCAAACAGGCCTTTGTTTATTGTTTTTTGTCTAACTTTAGCATATTTCAGTATCCATGTCATATTATTCAGCATATCTTACTTTATGTTTTATTTGTACCTGGTACCTTTGTAGGTTTTTAAGGTTTCTGTTTATGTTTTGTACCCATATTGCTTTTGTAAGCTTTTAGGGTTTGTTTCTATGCACTTTGTAGGCTTTATGGTTTGTACCTTGCTTTATGCAGCCTTTGTACTTTGTTAAATCAGTACTTCTAACTAAATGTTATACATTTCCTTTTAAGTACTGTCACTCTTGTGCCCTTGTAGGACTTTATTCCTAGATGCATATACTTCGTGTACTGTGCATTGGTTGAGTGATTGGTCATTCAAGTGATTTGCCTTGTGTTTGTCAGCTTGAATGTCCGGATGTTCATTCCAAGTGTGAATGAGCATTGTGATCACTTGGTTATAGTGATTATTTGTTTAGGTCTTGCATGGTTTATTGCTTTATTCCATTGTGCTTGATCGCATTGTGCTTGCTCCATATGCATTACAAGTTTTCTGCATGCAATGAACTTATTGTGTTGTTGTGTTTCAGGAGATACTTGTTCTTATGGTTCAAAAGCTTCACAGATTCTAGAGTTATGTGTGAGTGAGTTTTCCAACTGTTCCCAACTCACGCGTTAAGTCTAGAGTTTGTTATAGAGTTTTGTCACGGAATAGTCAAAGGGGGAGATTGTAAGGTTGAGTTTTATCAACCATCATGTTGGCTTTATTCCATGTCAATTTGCTTGTAATTTAGCACTTAATAACCTTGTATTTAGGTGGGATTCATGTAAGGGTAGTGTGTGAAGAGAGTGTGAAGAATTGCTCAACAATGTGCAAGGAAGCAGGGATTCACGGCTAGGACTCGCGACTGACTCGCAACTTGCAAGCCGCCAAATGCTGCACATGTGAGAAGCATGCGGGGAGGTGAAGGGTCACGCCAACTGTCGCACTACAGGACAAAAGTCCCAGGCTGGCCAGGCCGTTATCTCGCGACTTAGACCAGTCGCGAGGCCAAGCCGCCAATCAGCCCTGTTTGGGAAAAAACTGACTCTTCGTATTCCAAACACACACCACTATATATAGACCCTTATACCCACGAAGTGCAGAGAGCTTCTAGAGAGAATTTTGTGAGAGAAACCCTAGAGAAAAACAAGATTGTCTCATCCCCAATCTTCATCTAAGAGACTCTTCAAATTCCTCTACTCTCTTCCTCTCCATTGATACATCCTTGAGAGGTACTTGACCAAATCCTTTTCTCATCACACCCACGCCTGTGAGAAGGCATTTTGGTGCTAAGGGAAGCAGTTTGGAAGGGACCAATGGTTATTGGTTGATGCTATGGGATATAGCGGAATCTGGTAAGCTAGAAAAGAAAAAGGTTCAGCGCAGCCTCGTTGGAGCAGGAAGCTTGGAGGGCTTAGGTACTTAGGTAGATTAGGCTTGGATGGTCTATTACTGTTCATATATCCCAACTATATTTTCTAGTGGATTATTGACCGCTTGGAGGGCGGCGGAAAGGTTTTACGCTGAGGGCTTCGGTTTCCTCTTCGATAATACATCGCGTGTTGTCCTTGTGTTTGCATCTCTCTTCCTTTATCTATGCCTTTTATTTTCTGCTGTAGATGTAATTATAATTGGCTTAGATTGTTTATCAATTTTGTGTTTGGCTTATATTCATGTTCCGCACATTAATTGTTTGATAATAAGCTTGAATTGATAATTTGTAATTTGGGGTCTAAACGTTCAAGGGTGTTTTACACACATTTTGAACATTCAATATATATATATATATATAAAAATCAAATTTAAAGTTCAAACATAAAAGTTAACCAAAAAATAATGACAATATGTTATGTTTTTTATATAATAATATATATATATATATAAAATATTAATTTACTTTGGGTAAGGCAATGCATGATGAAGGAAAAGAAGATAAATTCTAACTTCCAATTGTGATTTTAGTATTGAGGGAGAGAAAGAGATTGTTTAGTATGTGTTGATGCCAACTTTGGCAAGGAGGCCCAATAATAGAAAGAAGTCCAACAATATGGGAGGGAACAAAGAAGAAGAATTAGCAAATTGAGAATAAAACCATTAAACCCGAATGGCAGAAATAATAGACCATAGGCCTGTAAAATAGCAAAAGGACCTCAAAGAAAGCAAGCGGGCCCAAAAAAACCCGAAGAAATAAGTAGTAAACCCATGGGCATTATAAGAAATGGAAAGCAAGCATGAATGGGCTAAAAGAACCCAAAGGAAGGAATTAAGTAAATAGGGGTTGGTGGAAAAGCCTATAAGCCCAGAAAGTAAAGGATATGGTAACTTGGGTCGGGGAAGCCCAAAAGACTTTACTAAAGCCCATGGGAATAAATGATTGGAATGGGCTAGAGATGCCCAAGGAAATGAAACGGGCCGAGGATGCCTAAAAGAATAAAATAGGCCAAGGGAGCTCAAAAGCGATGAATTGGGCCAAGGAAGCCCAAAACAACATGAATATAAGCCCAATGATAGTACTGGGCTACTGGAGTTGAGTAGGAGGAAGGCATACAACAGGCTCAAAAGAGGCCCAGCAAGCACAAGTCAAATAATAACATGGCAGAAACAACGGGGTGGCATGGCAGGAGTGTCAATCAACCTGCAAAGAGGTTAAGGGATCGATTGAAGAAGGAAAGGCCCACAACCAAGCAAGACCCAGCCCACGAAAGAAGTAAGACATAAAGAATGAAAGCCCAGAGACTCATCCACGCCACAATTGGTTAAGAACGAGTAGCAGAACGTGCATACAAGCCCTCAGGTCATGGCAATCATATTAACAGCAGACAGGCCATGGACACACATGGAAGTGGAGCACGCATAAGGCTTAAGCACCACCCACTTGTACCTAGCTAACACAGGAGTGGTAGGCCATGGGTCAGAGGTAAAAGAGGGTATGGTCTGGTGGTGGGGAGAAAGGGAAAGCCTATTTTGGGGTTCCCGCTCAAGCTCTTTTGGGGGAAATGTCCTGCTGGAATGACATACCACCCAAAAAATGGAAAGATAAGCTAGAATCACTAAGTGCATGCCACAGAGGATAGTAAGAGAGAATGCCCACCCTTATCTGGATGGGAATGCCACGATGAGCAAGAAAACAAAATAAAATTCTTTTGTCTGGGAATGGGATGTGGCACGGCCAACACATGTAAGTGATGATGGCTGGGCAGTCGATAGACCAGTAGGTGGTCTAGGAAGGACACCTATACCAAGACAAAAGCAGTTGAGGGGCAAAACAGCAAAAACCTATCACGGCAGGCAGTATAAAAAAGGGCTTTAACTGTATACAGTGGAGGCAGAAGAGGGGAGAACGGAGGAGAACAGAGAAAAGGGGAAGAAAAACACAAAAGATAAAAAAAAATAATAATAAATAAGAGAAAAAAAAGTAATAAAAGGAGTGAAAGATAAGAGGAAAAGCAGGAAACTTAGAGAGAAAAAAAGGAACCAAAGAAGGAAAACAGAGAGTGAGCAAGAGTGTGATAGTAGACATGCACCAATAGGCTATTCCTTTCTCTCCCTCTAAAAGCCTACTCTCTAGTGAGGATTAAGGATTTTGAGAAAAAGCCATCTAGGCCTATTCTCTTAAAGTGGGCAATTTTTGTGGCAAGACGTCCTAGTGAGATTGCCCACATTGAAGGGTGGTTCCCTTCCTAGACTTGACTCTGTTGAGAAATCAAGCACAGCAGACTAACCATCCTTCCTTTTATTTTATTGATCAAACATTAATATTATTTATTTTTATTTTTATCATTGTTATTAACTCATTTCTACTGCATTTATATCACTGCATTATCTCCTCCTTTACTAAGACCATGATTTAGCTTTTTTTTTTTTTTTTTTTTTTCTTCTGGCTGACAGTAAACATATTCTTCTTATTATTGTCATATTACACCTGCCTGCTATAACTTTTTTGTAACAATTTCCTCCGCCATGGGCTTGTGTCTAAGGTCTTAGTAAAGGGGCTCTAGCTCGCGCACAAACTGCCTTGGGGTGTGTTGCAGGTCCTGACTTTCTTACCCAGAATCATTGGGCCGTAACGTGGCAGGAAACAGCCCAGCCTACAGTTGCAAAAAAGACCCACCATAGTATACTGAAAGATTCAATGACTAAAGTTGAAAATCTACCATGCTGGAGACTTATTTACAAAAATTTAAATGCAAAATTGTTATAGGAAATTGATCATCAATAATAATTTGGCACATTTACAACAAATCCTTTTATCTACAATTTCAATTGGGTTGGATATTTAATGGCCCACAATATTGGGAGTCTTAGAGTAGATTTGGTTGGAGGAGTGGAAAAGTGGGAGAATAAAAAATGATGAGAGGATGAAAAAGTGGGAGAATAGAAAATATTTTAATTTCTCTCATTTTTGTTTGGTTGGAAGTGGAAAAGTGGAGGAATGGAAAAAGTGAGTTTGTATAAATTTACTCATATACCCTTGTTAAAAAATGATGGCTAATTAAAACAAATAAATTACAAACAACCAAAAAAAAATCACCCAATTCATTAAATAATAAAAATCATATCCAAAAAAAAAAAAATCATGTCTAGTTAAACAAAGAAAAAAAAAAGGAAGTAGAAGAAGAAGGCAACGCCCAGCCCAGGATAGGAAAAGAAAAAAGGGAGGCAACGTCCCCAAGACAGCACAAACAAAAAAATTTGGTTGTACATGGGTATTTTTGTCTATTAAGTAGGCTCATTTTCTCCTTTCAATTTTTTCTCCAATTTGGAGAGAAAACTTTTTGGTGGGCCTGGAGAAAACACCTGAGCCCCACCATTTATTTTTCTTACTCTCCACCCAACCAAAAACACTGTAAAAAGTTTTACTTTCCATTCTCTCCAAAATTTTCCATTCACCCTATTTCACCTCCAAACAAACACACCCTTAGTAGAGTGGAAAAGAAAATAAACAACTCATTAATGATATTTTTTAGTAAAACTAATAATTAATATGGGGCCTTAGAAGATGGCCTAAATGGCCTACCCTAAGAGCATTCATAGCAAAGAATCTATAAAATTTAGCTTTTAGCAACTCGAAACACTAATTTATCTATTTTAACAACCCACTTTATAATACACCTTACAACAAAAGTTTTATATTTTTAGGAACTCATTTAAATAATATTAATAACTCATTAAAATAATGATAAACAACCACAAAAACCACCACAACACAACAGCAACAGCCACTTCCACCACTTCCACCATTGCCCCACAAACCACTGCAGTAGAGGAAAAAAACAAAAAAAACAAACAAACCCACAATCCAGCCACCACCAACCTTCCTCTTCCACCTCTCAACCACAACCACAAACACAGCACAGTCATCGTGACTCACCTCTCACCGAAATCAAACACACCACAACACAGCATAACCATAAACACAACACAATCACCACAAACCTTCCTCTTCCACCTCTCCACCATCACCACTGCCACCAAATCCATGAAACCCAAGATCAAAATCAACCACCACCACCACCTATTCATAATACTAACACCTAAAATCCACCACTACCACAACCACCACCCCACGAAACCCACGCCTAAAATCAACCACCAATGCCACTAACCCACGAAACCCACATCCAAAATCAACCACTACCACCATTGCCACCAAGCCCAAGCAGAAGAACTCAAATTAAAGGAAGAATTTTTAGATAATAACAAGGAATCGGCAAAAAAACAAGGAATCGGCAAAGACTTCTCAATGGCAACAAAAACGTGTCAATCATTTTTTATTCCTCCTTGCTTTCAGACATGGTCTTTGCCAATCACCGCCATCTCTTGGCGACAATCACAAGCACCATCACCGTCGTCTTCGGCGAACTCATCCTCATGACCTTGCCGGACTACATCGTGGCTTTGTTAAGGCCTAAGATCGGAGGATTGGCTTGGCTTGGCGTGACGTGTCACTAAGAGAGAGAGAGAGAGAGAGAGAGAGAGAGAGAAATAAAGAAATTAATAAAAAATTGTAGCAACTTGCTACAATGAGCTGCTATCTCTCTAGCAGCCCACTATAGAAATGAAGCAAAATATTAAAACAATGAGTTAAAGTGACAACATTGCTGTAGAGTGTGTTTTAGTGTTTGGGTTGCTAAAATGACTATTTAGTCATTTTAGCAACCTCATTCTGAATGCTCTAAGGGCCTGCTCTAGGAGGGAAATCACTTAATTTCAAAGTTTATAAGGAAATTATTAATTACCCCGAAGATAAAGGAAAAATCCTTTTTACGCCAAAATTTGTCAGCTACAGTTGGTTGAATGTTTGTTGCACACCGTATGTAGCAATTATTTCTAGCAAATCTTCATAAAATCTCTCAATCCAAAAAGTAACCATCTTTTACTTTGGATGGTCATTTAATTCAGAATGTAAAACTCTAGCTAGAAAGGAAAGTAGTAACTCATTCTCTGGCTAGAAAGGGCAATTTTGTTGCCCAATCTAACTCTCTAGATGGAAGATGTACCATCAAATATTGGTTATCTAGTTTGGCCTCTTTGATTTGAATGAATTTCTATATATAAAAAGCGGCTATGCCGCTACAGTGTTTTGGCATTGTGCACTCAGTGTGTTTGCACTGTGTAAGCACTGTAGCGGCAACAATGCTTTGGTGAGACACTTTGTCCTTTTTTTTTTTTTTTTTCTTTTTCTTCAATCTTCCGTTTGTATTTTTATATATATATATATATATATTGTTGTACTGACACAATAAATTTCACAATATTTTCACAATTATTGAAGTGTCAATTTCTTATAAGTCAAAATAAAATAATAAAATATGAAATTGTGACCAACCACAACTAAAAATAAATGTTTTGTGAAAAGCAGTAATGCCGCTACAGTTTGCACTGTTCATCTACAGTATCATTTTGGTGAGCCACTTTGTCTTTTATTTTAGTTTTGAACAGTAGCTACAGATCCAAGCGGTATTGTAACTACAATAGCTACATTTTTTTTTTCCTTTTGCGGCATAACCCTTTTGCGGCTATGCTGCTACAGTGCTTCGGCACTGTTCACTCAGTGTGTTTGCACTGTGCAAGCACTGTAGCGGCAAAGTGCTTTGGTGAGGCACTTTGTCCCTTTTTTTTTTTTTTTTCAGTCTTCCGTTTGTATTTTTTTTCCTTTTATATATATTATTGTATTGACACAACAAATTTCACAATATTTTCACAATTATTGAAGTGTCAATTTCTTATAAGTCAAAATAAAATAATAAAATATGAAATTGTGACCAACCACAACTGAAAATAAATGTTTTGTGAAAAGCAGCAATGCCGCTACAGTTTGCACTGTTCATCTACAGTGTCATTTTGGTGAGCCACTTTGTCTTTTATTTTAGTTTTGAACAGTAGCTACAGATCCAAGCGGCACTGTAGCTACAGCAGCTACATTTTTTTTTTTTTCCAGTTTTTCGTTTGTACTTTTTTTTCCCTTTTATATATATTGTTATACTGACACAACAAATTTCATAATATTTTCACAATTATTGAGATGTCAATTTCATTGCCGCTTTAGTATTTTAGCACTGTTCATTCAGTGTTTTTGCACTGTTCATCTACAGTGCCATTTTGGTGAGCCACTTTGTCCTTTTTTTTTCTTTTTTTCTTTTTTTTTTTTAAGTTTTGAATAGTAGCTACAGTACCAAGCAGCACTGTAGCTACAATAGCAACAAATTTTTTTTTTTCCAGTCTTCCGTTTGTATTTTTTTTTCCTTTTATATATATTGTTATACTGACATAACAAATTTCATAATATTTTCACAGGTGTCAATTTCTTATAAGTCAAAATAAAATAATAAAATATGAAATTATGACCAACCACAACTAAAAATAAATCTATATATATATATATAAAAGCACGAATGCGCTAAATCACTGTAGCTACAATGCTTTGGTTTCGAGAGCCACTTTTTTTTTCCCAAGTTTTGAACAGTAACTACAGTGCCAAGTGGCATTGTAGCTACAGTTTTTTTTTTTTCTTTTTTTCTTTTCAGTAATCGATTTTTTTTTCCTTTTAAATATTTATGTAAGTTGGTATATATATATTGTTATACTGACACAATAAAGTTCACAATATTTTCACAATTATTGGCGTGTCAATTTCTTACAAGTCAAAATAAAATAATAAAATATGAGACTGACCAATCACAACTAAAAATAAATGTTTTATGAAAATGTTACAACACTTATTGTGCAGTGCTTTTGGTTTATTCAACTGGCACGGTAGCTATAGTGCCTAAAGTTTTTTTTTTTTTTTTTTTTTTTTTTTTCCAGTAATCGGTTTGTGTTTTTTTTTTCTTTTAAATATTTATGTAAGCTGGTATATATATTGTTATACTGACACAACAAATTTCACAATATTTTCACAATTATTGACGTGTCAATTTCTTACAAGTCAAAATAAAATAATAAAATATGAAACTGTGATTAATCACAACTAAAAATAAATGTTTTGAGAAAATGTTACAACATTTATTGTGCAGTGCTTTTGGTTTATTCAACTAGCATGGTAGCTACAGTGCTTAATTTTTTTTTTTTTTTTTTTTTTTTTTTCAGTAATCGGTTTGTGTATTTTTTTTCTTTTAAATATGTATGTAAGCTGGTCTATATATTGTTATACTGACACAACAAATTTCACAATATTTTCATAATTATTGACTTGTCAATTTATTATAAGCCAAAATAAAATAATAAAATATGAGACTGTGACCAGCCACAACTAAAAATAAATATTTTGAGAAAATGTTACAACACTTATTGTACAGTGCTTTTGGTTTATTCAATTGGCACGGTAGTTACAGTGCCTAAAGTTTTTTTTTTTTATTTTTAGTAATCAGTTTGTGTTTTTTTTTTTCTTTTAAATATTTATGTAAGCTGGTATATATATTGTTATACTGACACAAAAAATTTCACAATATTTTCACAATTATTGACGTGTCAATTTCTTACAAACCGAAATAAAATAATAAAATATGAGACTGTGAACAACTACAACTAAAAATAAATGTTTTGAGAAAATGTTACAATACTTATTGTGTAATGTTTTTGGTTTATTCAACTGGCACGGTAGCTATAGTGCCTAAAGTTTTTTTTTTTTTTTTTTTTTTTTTTTTTCAGTAATCGGTTTGTGTTTTTTTTTTTTCTTTTCTTTTAAATATTTATGTAAGCTGGTTTATATATTGTTATACTGACACAACAAATTTCACAATATTTTCACAATTATTGACGTGTCAATTTCTTACAAGTCGAAATAAAATAATAAAATATAAGACTGTGACCAACCACAACTAAAAATAAATGTTTTAAAAAAATGTTACAACTCTTATTGTTATCACAATGTTTTCATAATTGTTGAGATTTTAGTTTCTTATACATCAAATAAAAAAATGCTAAGTCCACAACATTTTAACATTAATTTATACAGTGCCAAAAGTTTTTTTTTTTTTTTCCAATTATCTGTTTGTGTTTTTTTTTTTTTTTTTTATAAATATTTATGTAAGCTGACATATCTATTAACTATATAAAAAGAGCCAAAGGCTCATGAATAGTGTTTTTTTGGTTTATTCAATTAGTGAGGTGCACTTTCTATTTTCCTTTTTCTTTTCTTTTTTCCACCCTTCAAGTATGCCAGTTGGTTTGAGCTTTGTTTTTTTTTTAAAGATCTTTATATGTTTACTCTGTACTTGCAATGCAAGTGTTCATTGTAAATACACAAAAGTGGTTAACATTATACACATTTGCACAAAAAAATGGTAAATATTGTACAAAGTTTGTAAATGTGTATGAAATTTGCCCATTTTTTTGTGTCTACAATATAAATTTACATTGTAATTAAGTACAGTACAATGTATATATAGAGATATTTTGAAAATATTGTTGTAGGGGCTCATTTTGTCGTAGATCCCCAACAATACATTTATTTAGAGAGTGGGACGTAGGGTTTGGCGCTAACAGGCTTCCCGCCGGTTCTCCAGAGACTTCCCTCTTTGAGGGGACTTAGCCCTGTACTTTTTGGCTTGGGGGTTGCTCCTCGGACGGCCGAGGAGCCCTTTACTCTGAAGGGCCCCTTGCATTATATACCCTCTTTGGCCAATCCTAGCCTTCCAACTGTCAATCATCTAGACCACTGCTTAAGGACCTGTCCCATCAGCCACGTTCCCCACCTTACTGTGGGTCGCAGCACCCAAGGTTCCGCCGTTCAGGAGTCCTCTCAGCATTAAGATTGCCAGGGGAGTTAGGTAGATGCATTAAGTGTGGATGTGACCGCCTATACTGGGCTTGTCCTCCACCTGGGATTAGGATAGGTATGCCGAGGATAGGGTCGTCCTCGGCGTGGCCCAGAGGGCTAAAAAGCCCCTAGACAGCTGCCTGGGACAGCCATCGATCCTCGGCATGGGCCTTGGGCCAGCCTAGAGGTGGGCCGAGACTTCCAGGCCCACGGGCCCCACAATAGCCCCTCAAAATCCTGCTGCACGTTCCCTTGAACGGGGAGGAGGGTTTTGATATCCACAGCCCTCATACCCTACAAGGCCTTCCGCTGGTTGGTTTTTCCCCAAATAGTCAGCTCGGCGCTTCAATCCTTCGGCAAGTAGTTAGTCTCTTATAGAAGATTCTGTTGCTGCTTTAAAGATAGTGGCAAGCTCCCCGTAGGCTTGGGTCCGAGGACCATGCAAGGCCTAGGTACAGTTGCTGCCTTCAAGAGTAGTGGCTAGCTCTCCGTAGGCTGGGGTCCGAGGACCATGCAAGACCTAGGCACAGGTGCTGCCTTCAAGAGTAGTGGCTAGCTCTCCGTAGGCTTGGGTCCGGGGACCATGCAAGACCTAGGCGCAGGTGCTGCCTTCAAGAGTAGTGGCTAGCTCTCCGTAGGCTTGGGTCCGGGGACCATGCAAGACCTAGGCACAGGTGCTGCCTTCAAGGTAAGCGGCTAGCTCTCCGTAGGCTTGGGTCCGAGAACCATGCAAGACTTAGGCACAGGTGCTGCCTTCAAGAGTAGTGGCTAGCTCTCCATAGGCTTGGGTCCGAGGACCATGCAAGACCTAGGCACAGGTACTGCCTTCAAGAGTAGTGGCTAGCTCTCCGTAGGCTTGGGTCCGGGGACCATGCAAGACCTAGGCACAGGTGCTGCCTTCAAGAGTAGTGGCTAGCTCTCCGTAGGCTTGGGTCCGAGGACCATGCAAGACCTAGGCACAGGTGCTGCCTTCAAGAGTAGTGGCTAGCTCTCCGTAGGCTTGGGTCCGAGGACCATGCAAGGCCTAGGCACAGGTGCTGCCTTCAAGATAAGTGGCTAGCTCTCCGTAGGCTTGGGTCCGAGGACCATGCAAGACCTAGGCACAAGTGCTGCCTTCAAGAGTAGTGGCTAGCTCTCCGTAGGCTTGGGTCCGAGGACCATGCAAGACCTAGGCACAGGTACTGCCTTCAAGAGTAGTGGCTAGCTCTCCGTAGGCTTGGGTCTGAGGACCATGCAAGGCCTTGGCACAGGTGCTGCCTTCAAGATAAGTGGCTAGCTCTCCGTAGGCTTGGGTCCGAGGACCATGCAAGACCTAGGCACAGGTGCTGCCTTCAAGAGTAGTGGCTAGCTCTCCGTAGGCTTGGGTCCGAGGACCATGCAAGGCCTAGGCACAGGTGCTGCCTTCAAGATAAGTGGCTAGCTCTCCGTAGGCTTGGGTCCGGGGACCATGCAAGACCTAGGCACAGGTGCTGCCTTCAAGAGTAGTGGCTAGCTCTCCGTAGGCTTGGGTCCGAGGACCATGCAAGACCTAAGCACAGGTGCTGCCTTTAAGAGTAGTGGCTAGCTCTCCGTAGGCTTGGGTCCGAGGACCATGCAAGGCCTAGGCACAGGTGCTGCCTTCAAGATAAGTGGCTAGCTCTCCGTAGGCTTGGGTCCGAGGACCATGCAAGACCTAGGCACAGGTGCTGCCTTCAAGATAAGTGGCTAGCTCTCCGTAGGCTTGGGTCCGGGGACCATGCAAGACCTAGGCACAGGTGCTGCCTTCAAGAGTAGTGGCTAGCTCTCCGTAGGCTTGGGTCCGAGGACCATGCAAGACCTAGGCACAGGTGCTGCCTTCAAGAGTAGTGGCTAGCTCTCCGTAGGCTTGGGTCCGAGGACCATGCAAGGCCTAGGCACAGGTGCTGCCTTCAAGATAAGTGGCTAGCTCTCCGTAGGCTTGGGTCCGAGGACCATGCAAGCCCTAGGCACAGGTGCTGCCTTCAAGATAAGTGGCTAGCTCTCCGTAGGCTTGGGTCCGAGGACCATGCAAGACCTAGGCACAGGTGCTGCCTTCAAGAGTAGTGGCTAGCTCTCCGTAGGCTTGGGTCCGAGGACCATGCAAGGCCTAGGCACAGGTGCTGCCTTCAAGATAAGTGGCTAGCTCTCCGTAGGCTTGGGTCCGAGGACCATGCAAGGCCTAGGCACAGGTGCTGCCTTCAAGAGTAGTGGCTAGTTTCCCCATAGGCCTGAGTCCGAGGACCATGCAGAGCCTTGGTTCTGTCTAACACTTGGTCTTCTGAAGTAATTAGTTTCCCCATAGGCCTGAGTCCGAGGACCATGCGGAGCCTTGGTTCTGTCTAACACTTGGTCTTCTGAAGTAATTAGTTTCCCCATAGGCCTGAGTCTGAGGACCATGCAGAGCCTTGGTTCTGTCTAACACTTGGTCTTCTGAAGTAATTAGTTTCCCCATCTTCTATCTGGGAAGCGTTTCTTGGCCGTTCGTGTTCTGCGGCCTGACGCTTCGGTGCGCGAGACGCGTCTTCATTAATGGTCTCGTAAATCAACAGAAGTACAACGGTCTGCGGTCCCCTTGGAATTTGGTGGCTTCATTATTGTCCGCCGCCTCGGTAACTCACTTTTCGAATTCTGCGTGAATTAATTCTCACCAACCCTCCTCCTCTATATAAGGCTTTCTGGGGGGATGGTTTCTTCATACTCCATGAGCCTCCCCACTCGAACAGAAAGAACACCATTTTTCCACTCCCCATGCCCCTTTAATAACCCCGTCGGAATTGTGACCGGAGTTAGGAGATATGGGGCTAAGGGCTGCCGTGGCCGCAGCCCCCACTGGGTTTCTGGCGTGGCAGAGTCTAGGCGTAACACCGGCAGTGTCGTACGCGGTGGCCAGGTGGAACGTTGTTGAAGTACCTAACGTCTCTCCCCGGAGCGCACCTCCGGTGGAGGAGACACGCGAACTCATGTCATGGCTGGCGCCTGAGTGTTGCCGTCTCCAACGGCCAGTGCTCGGGAGGATTGGAGAGCGTCAAGGGAACATCACGGGGGAGGACATTCTGGTGCCCCTGCATCTGCTCCTCGCTTTGTTCAAGCTTCCACCTTGAAGCGAGCCAGCCTCAGCCCCCTTCCCCGCTTTTATTGTCAAGCTCTCCCGTTCTGCTGATGCCAATAAAAGCACGGGTTGACACTTCCCCCTCCCTCTAGCTAGTTGTAGAATCGGACCGCCTGAGCCTCCGATTGTAGGATTAGCTTGTAATAAAGCTTGTAAAACAAGCCTGCCTGAGCCTCTGATTGTATTTTGTAACTTTCTTTTTCATGAAATAATATCAGACTCTTTTCTCATTTCTTTTTTTTGCTGTTGAATCTTCCATTTTGCTACAACTGTACTTGTTATTATTTTTTTGCGAAGTGACTGTTTAGAACGATCGCCGGTTGCGCCGGTCGGCGCACTAACCCTCCCCACAGACGGCGCCAATTGTAGGGGCTCATTTTGTCGTAGATCCCCAACAATACATTTATTTAGAGAGTGGGACGTAGGGTTTGGCGCTAACAGGCTTCCCGCCGGTTCTCCAGAGACTTCCCTCTTTGAGGGGACTTAGCCCTGTACTTTTTGGCTTGGGGGTTGCTCCTCGGACGGCCGAGGAGCCCTTTACTCTGAAGGGCCCCTTGCATTATATACCCTCTTTGGCCAATCCTAGCCTTCCAACTGTCAATCATCTAGACCACTGCTTAAGGACCTGTCCCATCAGCCACGTTCCCCACCTTACTGTGGGTCGCAGCACCCAAGGTTCCGCCGTTCAGGAGTCCTCTCAGCATTAAGATTGCCAGGGGAGTTAGGTAGATGCATTAAGTGTGGATGTGACCGCTTATACTGGGCTTGTCCTCCACCTGGGATTAGGATAGGTATGCCGAGGATAGGGTCGTCCTCGGCGTGGCCCAGAGGGCTAAAAAGCCCCTAGACAGCTGCCTGGGACAGCCATCGATCCTCGGTATGGGCCTTGGGCCAGCCTATAGGTGGGCCGAGACTTCCAGGCCCACGGGCCCCACAATTGTAATGCATGTGTCAATTCCTTATGGATCAAAATAAAATAAAATAAAATAATAAAATATTATACCGAGATCTAGCACAACTAAAAATGTTGTGACATTTTGTTGTTATTATAATATATTAACAACTATTGAGGTGTAAGTTATAGGTCAAAATAAAATAATAAAATATTGGACTGGGATCTGTCACGGTCTTATACGATTGAGATTAACTTTTTATGACATAACTATCAAAATTTTTAAAATTAATGTCTCTTTTGATTAATGTAAATCTCTATATATTTTAAAAATCAAATTATTTTTATTTTTATTTTGTGATACAAATAAAATCTAAAATTGATCATAATTACTACTTTTTTTTCCCATGACTAGCACGTGTCTTGCACGTGCTGCCTTGACTAGTATTCTCAAAAACAAAAAAACAAAAACAAAAACAAAAACAAAGAGTATGGAGAGTAGATGGCTCAGGCGCAGCCCAATCTAAAGTACAGAATGGACCGAGTTTGGGCACTTTTAAGTGGCCCGGCCCTTAAAACCCAACTAACTTCGAAGCTTTTCCTCCTAATTTTGATTGTGCACAGTGCACACACACGCACGCTCGCTCGCTGTAACCAAGCCACACACAGCTCGTGGAGCGTGTAGCACACGCGCCCCCAAAATATTCCCCGCCAAATTCCTTTCCCGCCATCTCTTGATTCTCAAGAACCCTAATATATAACATGTATATATATTAACAGCAACACTAACTCTTTAATTATTGCTGAGGCTCCAAAAGCCATTTCTCTAAAAGACAAACAGTAATGGAAGGGAATTTTGAGGAGCAGAGCAAGCTTCCTGAGCTCAAACTCGGTAAAATTTAAGACAATAGAGAAACCCTAGCTTTTTGCTCTATCATTTCTATTTTGGGTTTTGCTTCTTTTTTTTCTTTTCTTTTTTGTAATTTTTTGGCGATTGATTTTTGTATTGTGGTGTTGTGTTGGTAGATGCTAAGCAAGCTCAAGGGTTCCTCTCATTCTTCAAGAAGCTACCCACTGTAAGTGTCTCTATTAACCCCTAGTTTTCTGTTTGGTTGCCGGGAAAATGAGGCCAAAAGAGAAGGAAATGAATTTTGCGGGTTTTATTTATTTATTTAAATGAATAGGAAAGCTCAACTCAGATAAAGTGAAATTTTACAGATTCTGGGGCTTTGTCTCTCTTTGGTTGCTTAGGCATTTAGAAAAAGAAAAAACAGGAAAAAAAAAAAAAGGGTTATTTAAGACTAGTGGTAGTTACTTATTTGCTTGGCTATATAAGCCTTTTTTTTTTTTTTTTATGGGTAACCAAAAAGAGGGTAGATGTAAATGTTGTTTATTAATCCTAAGGAATTCTAATCATTCTACTTGTTTTCATAATTCTATTGCAGGACCCAAGGGCTGTACGGTTCTTTGATCGCAGGGTCAGTTCAAATCTGAACTTCTTTTTGTTTTGTTTTGGCTATGTTTTCTGCCATACTGTGCTTGTTACCTTTTAATGTTGTCATATTGGTTATGTCCTTTTGCCTCTCGTAATTTGGATGGACCTAAATTGAAGATTCAAAATGTCTCAACTATGTTATAGCTGCAACTTGTTTGAGGTCGTTAGTGTTTGTAAAGGTTAAGTCTAGTTTTTTTTTTTTTTTTTTTTTTTTTTTTTTCTATTTATTTTCTATTGTTTTTTATGGCTTGTTATGTTTGTAGGGCTTGCCATAGATTGTAAAACAGTCACATCCTTGATTTTTTTATTTTAATGAATAAAGTAGTTTATTAGAACAAAGGAAGAGTTGGAATACACAGGCCGTTTACCAAATGGACTCAAATAATTACACAGTGAAGTTCAAAAGATCTTTAAAAGCTACAAAGGATACAACTTGGATGTTGGCTAATGCAACTATCCAATCAAACAAGAACCTTAACAAAGACTGCTTAATGATGTGAGTAGGACACTAAACTTCATCGAATGTCCCATTGTTCCTTTCTCACATGTAGTCCACAAAACACACAGAGGAACAATCTTCCAAGCTTTTACACCCCTTTTACTTTGGATCCTTCCTTGCCAACAAGCCTGCATTGAGCCACCGTTTCCAGCATAACCCAGGATACACCAAATAAAGAGAATACAAGAGACCACAGGTCTGAAGGTGCAGGGAAATGCAGCAAAAGAGGTTCCACTGTTTTCCCCATAGGTCTTGTAATCACAACGGATTGAACACCATTATTCCTAGTAGGCTACAAACCATTGATGCCATGATAAAGTTAGTTCAATAACACCCTTTGGAAGTTTAAAATATACTATATATTGGTCCGTGGAAGCATACTTGATGTATCTACGGGTGGTTATGAATATCATTATGTACGTCATCGCTTGACATATTTGGGTGTTTATGGCTTACTTGGCACTGTGTTGTCTATGAATATCCACACCCAGGGGGTGGGGGGCATGTCTAAATGTTGCTCTGCTGCAAGATGTCTAGCTTCTCATTTGTAGTGAAATAGTATTTCAACCATGTTCTCGGCAGTATTTTGAGGCTTATAAGTAGGCATTTTTTTGGATTACCTGGTCATATGTACTGAAACTTTGGAAATCCTGCTCTCTATCTCTTCTTATTGTTCTTACATTCTCATTTATTAGTGTTTGTAAATTCCATTCTGATTAAGTTCAACATAATTAGTACAGTGCCTGGTCCATATGGTAACTTTTTTTTTTATTAGTAAATAATTTCATTGGAAAAATCAAAGAACGGCTTTATGCATAAGGAAAGCGAAAAAAGAAGAAGAAATTATCTCTTTCCTGGTAACTATAATTCTTTGGTTGCTTTATTATGGGGATTACTTTCTGTCTAGAATTTCTCTATAGCTTCTCAAATTTTTCCTGTTATATGCATTATTTGGTTGCCTATTTTCATACATATTTGTGTAAATCATTCAGGACTATTACACTGCTCATGGTGAAAATGCGACTTTTATTGCAAAGACCTACTATCACACTACTACTGCTTTACGACAATTGGGCAGCGGATCCGATTCCCTTTCAAGCGTAAGTGTTAGCAAAAACATGTTCGAAACAATTGCCCGTGATCTTCTCCTGGAGAGAACAGACCATACTCTTGAGCTCTATGAGGGCAGTGGTTCAAACTGGAGACTGGTGAAAAGTGGAACTCCTGGAAATCTTGGCAGTTTTGAAGATGTTTTGTTTGCCAACAATGAGATGCAGGATTCCCCTGTTGTTGTCGCACTATCACCCTACTTCCGTGAAAATGGGTGCGCTATAGGGTTAAGTTACATTGATTTAACAAAGAGAGTACTTGGGTTGGCTGAATTTCTTGATGATAACCACTTTACAAATACTGAGTCAACTTTGGTTGCTCTTGGTTGTAAGGAATGCCTTCTGCCTATTGAGAGTGGCAAATCCAATGAAAGTAGGAACTTACATGATGCTTTGACTAGATGTGGAGTGATGTTAACTGAGAGGAAGAAAACTGAGTTCAAAACAAGGGACTTAGTTGAGGATCTTGGTAGGCTTGTCAAAGGCTCTAAAGAACCTGTTCGTGACTTAGTTTCTGCCTTTGAATTTGCACCTGGTGCTTTGGGGGCATTACTGTCTTATGCTGAATTACTAGCAGATGAGAGCAATTATGGAAATTATACTATCTGTAGGTACAATCTTGACAGTTACATGAGGCTAGATTCTACTGCAATGAGGGCACTGAATGTCATGGAAAACAAAACAGATGCAAACAAAAATTTCAGTTTGTTTGGTCTCATGAATAGAACTTGTACTGCTGGAATGGGAAAACGATTATTGCACATGTGGCTAAAGCAGCCTTTGCTGGATGTAAAGGAAATTAACTCCAGGCTGGATTTGGTACAAGCATTTGTGGAGGATACTGCTCTTCGCCAAGATCTGAGGCAGCACCTGAAAAGAATATCAGATATTGAGCGACTGATGCACAATCTTGAGAAGAAAAGAGTTGGTTTGCAGCATATTGTAAAACTTTACCAGGTAAATTCCAGTTTATCGTCATTATTTGGTAGGGTTCAGTAGTGTCCTGGTGTTGTTGGGTTGGTATAGCTAATTTTTCCAGCAGCAAGCAAAACCTATTCTTTTTCCCCCCTTTTGAACTGACAAGATATTGTTCACCAACAACCCATTAGTTGGTTGCTGATTAATAATGTCAACTGGCACTTTTTCTTTAATCTATTAATTTCTTTTGTTAAGAATGGTATATGGGATCTGTAGCAATGGAAATTCAGCCTATATTGAAATTGTAGTGGTAATTGGTCTTCAGGGAAGTAATTTTGGTGATCTTGATGTGTTTTCCTTTGTTCAATGGGTTGCATGCTATGAAGTGATTTGTTTTGCATATTATTGGCATTAAGCTTACCATGATGGCTTCTTGTAGTGGTATTAGATGCAGCTTACATGCTTTTCTTTAAAATCAGTCATATGTTTATGTTTTCTTATTTGATAAGTCAGTTACATGTTTATGTCACAAGTAGATATCTTGCAGTTTAAAGTTCCTCTTTATAATTTGCCTCACATCTTCTGGATGCAGTCAAGTATAAGACTTCCCTACATTAAAAGTGCCCTGGAACATTATGATGGACAATTTTCCTCACTGATCAAGGACAGGTATTTGGATCCGCTCGAGTTCTGGACTGATGATGATCACCTGAATAAGTTCATTGGTCTTGTAGAAACTTCTGTCGACCTTGATCAACTTGAGAATGGGGAATACATGATTTCTTCTAGTTATGATCCTGCACTGTCTGCACTGAAAGATGAACAAGAGTCATTGGAGCGCCAAATACATAATTTGCATAAACAAACTGCTAATGATCTTGATCTGCCCTTAGATAAGGCCTTAAAGTTAGATAAGGGCACGCAGTTTGGACATGTTTTTAGAATTACAAAGAAGGAGGAGCCAAAAATAAGGAAAAAGCTCACCACTCAATTTATTATCCTTGAAACTCGAAAGGATGGAGTTAAGTTTACCAATACAAAGCTTAAAAAATTAGGTGACCAATACCAAAAGATACTTGAGGAGTATAAGAACTGTCAAAAAGAGCTGGTTAACCGAGTAGTTCAAACTGCAGCAACATTCTGTGAGGTAGTTAAACTTAGTTATTTCTTGTTTCTTCTTCCCGGCTCTTTTTTCTAGATTGAAGAAGGTTTTGCTCTACAGGTGTTTGGGTCTTTAGCTGGGTTGCTTTCCGAGTTGGATGTCTTACTTAGTTTTGCTGATTTGGCTTCTAGTTGTCCCACTCCCTACACAAGACCAGACATCACTCCAGCGGTAATTAGACACTAGTTATTTGCTGCTTTTGGTTTCTCTGATTAGTAATGATTTTTTTTTATTCTCTTTTAGAAAAGTTCACTTACTGTAAAATTATTGTCAAATTGGCTATGATAGGATGAGGGAGATATTATCTTAGAAGGGAGTAGACACCCTTGTGTGGAGGCTCAAGACTGGGTTAATTTTATCCCAAATGATTGTAAACTTGTGAGTATTTATAAGCTACTCTATAAAATTGTTTTTTCTCCACTCTTGAAAGTTGAAATGGAATGGTTTTTTTTTTTTTTGGGTTTCCTTGCAAATCAGGTCAGGGGGAAAAGTTGGTTCCAGATCATAACCGGGCCTAACATGGGTGGAAAATCCACATTTATTCGGCAGGTGTGATTGATTATTCAATTACTTGCTTCTTCACTATTAGTTGCAAGAGAGTAAATAACTGCCATGTGTTGCTCCTGTACATGTCACTACAAGATACTATTTATGTATTTCATTCTTTTGATTTGTTGGAATGAACACCAATTTAGGAACTGGTCACCTTGTTGCATTTAATTTTGTGATTTGAACACACTGAACTTCACTATCTATTCTAGTTACTGACACCTGTTGTACTTTCTCATTGTACGGGAATCCGGCGAACTCTGCAATTACTAGTTAAGATTTGTATGGGTTTGATTATATGTCTATATATAATGTGCTTGCAGGTCGGTGTGAATATTCTGATGGCACAAGTTGGTTCTTTTGTTCCATGTGACAAAGCTAGCATTTCTGTACGTGACTGCATTTTTGCTCGTGTGGGTGCTGGTGACTGCCAAGTGAGTTCAGCAACAATTTCTCATTTGACTCTTGAAGATTGACCTTAGTATATATTAAATTGATTCCACTAGGATCATATTTCATGCTATTTTTTACTACTAATCTGCTACGCAGTTCTTATTTCTTAAGCGTTTATCTACCACTACATAATTTTTGCTGGTGTAGGTTTCACTAATGAAACACATAAAATGGAGTACTTTTTAAAGCTTTCTATCATTCTTTTGTTTCTATATTATTTTTCATCAGTTGTAGGGCTTTGTGCTGAATTCAGATAAATGAGGCAGCAGCACTGGTACTGATGTAGGACAATACTTGATGCAACGTGAAAATTGAAGAACAGAAAAATAAAAATAACCTAGGAATTAGCACATAGGGTTACTTAGAATCAGTACCAATTGGGTTAGAACTTAGAAAATGTAGGAATCAGCACCGTGCCATTAGAAAAAAGTTCCAGGCGAAATTTTGTTTATCATAAACTTGTCTCTATAGGAGTACAATGGTGTGCTTATATAGACTATCAAAAGTAAACCCTAAAATAGACTATCAAAAGTAAACCCTAATTCTAGTAGACTTGGAAAATTCCATTATCGAATTACAATAATACCCTTGAATCTTGGAAATTAAATACTACTTCCTCCGTCCCATATTAGGCC
The DNA here is from genome assembly GCA_019022515.1 of Quercus aquifolioides. Lineage (NCBI taxonomy): Eukaryota > Viridiplantae > Streptophyta > Magnoliopsida > Fagales > Fagaceae > Quercus > Quercus aquifolioides. The sequence goes on along the minus strand of CM032331.1, from coordinate 38,060,572 downwards.
TGTTTAGAAAATCCAACTCTTTAAGAGAACATCATTTAATGGATCGTCTTTTACGCAAAAAGATACAAGTTTCCAAAACTAACCTCCTTGGTTTAAATTTTAATGAAAGAGGGGGTATTGACTTTTTAAATAAAGTAAAGGCCTAAAGGGTGTGTTAGGAAATTACTTATTTGACTTTTCAAAGATAACTTTATTTTGGGATATCCCAAAATGGAATAGAAGACTAACCATTTGGGATGCAGGAGTAATAACCTAATTAACTTATAAGAATAAAAATAAAATGCAAAGGACTAATAGTAATAAAAATACAATTGACTTATAAAATTTTAAATTTTTTTTTAAAAAATAAACTTGTCTTTGTGCTCCCCATATCAGCTACAACTTTGGAAACACTGAATAATTTTGCACACACAAACTAGTCGGCCAAGCCTCTGAGTCATGCATAGGAGGGCCTGGACTTTTCAAAGAGGACTTTATTTTGAGATATCCCAAAATGGAATAAAAGACTAACAATTTAGGATGCAGGAGTAATAACCTAATTAACTTATAAGAATAAAAATAAAATGCAAAGGACTAATAGTAAAAAAAATACAATTGACTTATAAAATTTTTAAAAAAAAATTTAAAATAAACTTGTCTTTGTGCTCCCAATATCAGCTACAACTTTGGAAACACTGAATAATTTTGCACACACAAACTAGTCAGCCAAGCCTCTGAGTCATGCATAGGAGGGCCTGGACAAACAAATTTTTACATTTCCTCTTTTACTCTTAAATTTTAACACTTAACACAATCTACATAGAGTTTTAGATTAAATGTAACGAATTTTGCTGATTTTATAGAATAATGTATTTCAGATGTCTTTTATTGACTTAATTGCAGTGCTGTTTATAACACTACCGCCTAAAAGGACAAAAGAAAAAAATCATTAAAGCATATAGAAAGTTCAAAAGGAACTAAATTCATGATTTAGTTTTAACATTCATACTCGTATAATTAGGTGCTGCTTTAATAGCAAAATCAGTTAAATAGAGACTTGATTCACTATTAAGTGACAACAACAGTGTGTCCAATCTAGGAATTATATATATAAAATTGTGTTAAGCAAAAGATTTTTAAAAAAGCTGCTAACTGTTTGGGATGGGGTCATCCATATGCAAGATTTTTCTATTTTATAATGAATTGAAGACATTAATTTGAAGGCTTTAATAGGGGACTAATACCAGTTAGTCCCCTCCTTGGTTGTTTATAAAAGTATCCACTACTTAGTTATTTTATAAAATGTTCAAAATACTGACAACATTAAAACAATTTCAAAATATGTTTATCAGAAATATTAATTTATTTTAACGTTGCATGAAATGAAAGCTTTCTTGGATTTAAATAAATGTGGTTTATGTGCCTATAAAAACACACCCCACTAAATTTATGAAATGAGGCCACGTAAATTTGATTTATTTGATGCATAGGTTGATCCAAACTTATTTTAGGAGGATAGGCTGGTTTGGCCAATATGTTTGTATGTTTAGAGCAGTAACTCTGATGTTATCAGTTTATTGCATGATACATTTCTAAGCATTTAGACATTAGGGGAGAAGTTTTTCAGGTTATATGATACAATTATTTTTTAGACATTTTACATTCCTACACTAATTCACCAGTAATGAGCATCTTGTGTTTTCCATGCTACACATCTGTTTTACAATTTCTGAACTGATTTCTTTCATGGCAGAAGAAGATAATTTGTTATTTCCTTGTTGTCAAAGTTAAATTGTGTTCTTTTTCTTTTTAGTTACGTGGAGTTTCTACCTTTATGCAAGAAATGCTTGAAACGGCATCCATATTGAAGGGAGCTACAGATAAGTCACTGATAATTATTGATGAGTTGGGGCGTGGGACATCAACTTATGACGGATTTGGTTGGTATCATTATAGAACCTTTTGAATAGCTTCCCACTTGATCATCTCTCTCTCTCTCTCTCTCTCATATTATAATTTATAGTTGTGAGAACATTCAAAATAAGATTGAATAGTTGGCTTGTACTTCTCTTTTAGCTTCATGCATTATTTAAAAACTAGTAAGTTATGATGCACAGATATACAATAAGTTACCCGTGCGATGCACGGATAATGTTGTATATGTATTGTAGCATAATTATTATAGAACTTTATTTGTAATGAGTTCATCATAAAAAGTAACAATTATAAATTTCACACATATCCATTATAATTATTCAATTGAAGTAATGAGAAATAAAAAATAAAATAAAATTTTGAAGGAAATTTATAGAATAAATTAAAGATATAAAATGTGTCTTTCTCTTTCTCCTTAATTCTACAACAAAATACACATCCCAAACACACAATTAATCACATAATTTTCAAAAACCACAAATCCACAACATCTGACCTTAACATAAAATTGTAATTGGCATTGTCACTCAAATATAAAATGCAAGCCCCCCTTAGTTGTAGCCAACTCATATAGGTTAGAATTAGATGAAACAACAATGTTAAAGCTAGGTAGGTGTCCCATAAAAAAAAAGCTAGGTAGGTGTCGTCGAAAGATTGAAGGTAAATGACATCATTTTTGGTCTATGTGTATTTGACATGGGATGGTATGAAGGGCTATGGGTAGGTATATATAAAGGGGTAGAAATGCAAGAGGTGAAAATTGTAAATTAAAATGCAAAGAGTTTTATGTGTATGTGTGAAGGATGAGAAGTCTTCATACATTGAACCAAAAAATACAAAGAATATTTATTTTTAATTAGAAAAGTCTTGAAACATTGAACGAGATGAAACAAAAAGTCAATAGTGTTCGTAGAAAGGAGAGATGGTTGGCATCTCCCCTGACAGGGACGAGAACGGCTTTCGAGCTTTCCTATTACCTACACATCCGGTTAAGGCTTCCCATCCTTTGGGGTGGATCTATGACCCAATTTTTACTTATCAAAAAAAAAAAAAAAAATCAATATTTAATTTGTTCTTATCTCTAACGTGGTACTTGAAAATATTTCAATTCTCTTTGCTTGCATAGAATGCGCCACTGGGCAGAATCTCATGCTTTCGCACATGAGTTCTCTGCTTTTATGTATATATATTGATTTGATTGCTGCATATTGATTGCAAATTGTCTTCACTTGTCCGAAAACAGTAAAATAGACTGCAAAATCAAAAAAGCAGATATCATATATTGATGGCACCATACATAATTTTTTTCTATGGTTAAACTTCTTTTGGCACAATACGTATACATGTAGCCAACCTGATGTAGGTGGCGTAAGTCTCAGTTGATTTGGGCCAAGTGTTCATTGTTGGTGATAAGAGAATTGAACCCAAACTACCAGCCTAGCTCTGTAGATACCCTGCAAATTTTACAGTGGCCCAAACACTGGCACCCAAGCATGATTTTACAAAAACCAATTTAACCAAGCTTTACCTGCCTTGGGCTAGGGTGAGAGAGTAAATTTCTTAGTTTTATCAGAGTTGAGATTTTATTAAATCATGGCCAAAGCCGTGGTTGCACCAACCTTACCCTAGTAAATATCATATAATGTCTGACCAACTAATTCATGTGTATTATTGAAACACTGAATATCACATCATTGAACATGTGGTACAGTGGTAGTCATACAAACTGAGATGCATGAACAGGCCAAACTAACCATGGATTACTGAGATGCATGAACATGTGGTACAGTGGTAGTCATGCACATTTTGAAGCACTCATGGATTACTGCTTTACATGAGCTTTGGGAGATGTTATTCCTGAGAACTATGAATCAGACCTTTTAAATTTTAATATTTGATGTGTGGGTTGAATATTAATTTTAAGTCACATAGAACTTTCTTGCATGTTGGTCTGTGTTATCTGTTCATATTAGTTGAAGTTATGTTCAATAATAACAATATTACTTCAATTCCGAGTTCTTAGTTCCTTCGATGGTATGGATCTTGGTAGTGGAATAATTAATTTATAATTTATTGATTGATTGTATAATTAACCATAAATTGCTTTTATTTTAATCATGCTTATTTATGGGCTCAATTAACGTCTTATCAAGTCATCTTTTGGTGTTCAGGTTTAGCTTGGGCCATCTGTGAGCACCTTGTTGAGGTGATCAAAGCACCTACATTGTTTGCAACCCACTTTCATGAACTGACTGCATTAGCTCGTGAAACTCCTAATCATGAGCCCCATGAGAAGCAAACTGTTGGTGTGGCAAACTATCATGTTAGCGCACACATTGACTCAGCAAGTCGCAAGTTGACTATGCTGTATAAGGTAGATGCATGCTCCAAAAATATTTGGTTATTTACAGTACTATTTTCCAGTGTCATCATGAATCCAACCATAGTTGGTCGGCTTACTTCTCTTTAACCTTTAATGTGCTAATTTTTTTGGATTGATAAGTAGCAAGTAGGTGGCTTCCAAAAACCAAGAAAATAAGGAAGTCAGGGAAAGAGTTTCTAATTTAATGAAGGATTGTATGCTGAAAGTGATGCAGGACAACCTAGGCTTCCCACCTAGATTAATCCCACAGTAAACCTTAGGCTTCACCACCTAAGGTTGTTTGGATTCACTACCAAACGCAATGCAAACTTTGCATGAATAATCACTGAATAATATTAATAATCATATAATAGTTTGATTACAAAATAAATCATCTAGAGCTTCCAGGAATCTCAAGAGAAATAAATAAAAACCTTAAAATCTAAAATTATTCAATGAAAATCCAAAATAAAATATTTAAATAGTTTCTGGTTATGCTCCTGCTTCAGAAAGGAACTGTTAATGACTGGGTTTCTAATGAAAATATCATACAACTATCATTGCCAATACTTGTCTATCAATTAATCCAGGTTCCTGTATTTTGTTTCTAAAAGTCAACTGATCAGTGCCCTTGCAAAACTTTCTACAGAGTTTAGTTTTATGCTTCTATTATGCAGTTCAACTGGACATATTCATTAAAAAGAAAGATCAAAAATAGTTCTTTTGCCTTTTTCTGTATTGCAATTTAAGCTATGACCAAATTTCTAGTTAGTGATGGTAGCCATGAGTTACCCCTATGAATTTTACAATCACCTTAAAAAGAATATAAAATTTGCCACCTGTCTTTTATTTTATAAGACTGTCAAGTGTGTAGTGATCTGGTGGGTTAGCATTGAATTGGCAAGGAGGAAAAAATATGCAGAACAATGATTGTCAAAGATATTCTTAAATTCACTTCAGATATTTTCTGTTGAAAAGTCAATATTCATTATATCTCGCTTCAAGCTATTTTTGCTTAATCTTTTTCCACTATTATCTGGCATTTCCGATCTCAATTTTTTAATGTGCTTTGCATATTTACACATTACATCATAAGGTCTAAAATATCAGTATAAAGTAGTTGTTTGGTTTCATGGAGAAGACTGTCCACAGATTTTGCAGAAATGTGTAAAGAAATTGTTACACTTTTTAAGAAGATTGAAGACTTATAATTCCATTGTTTTCCTAATTACTCTATGATGTTTGCTTCTATCCAACTTGCTTAGAACGTTAGTGTTTGTATATTTTTGAGAAAAATTGTATGCACTCCTGACTTCATATTTGATCATATACTCCAGGTCGAGCCAGGGGCTTGTGATCAAAGTTTTGGTATTCATGTAGCAGAATTTGCAAACTTTCCTGAAAGCGTGGTTACCCTTGCTAGAGAAAAGGCTGCTGAATTGGAAGATTTCTCACCTACTGCAACCATTACAAATGATGCCCAAAAAGAGGTGCAATCTGTTATAATCTTTCAGTGTTTGGCAAGGCAATAATCTTTCAAATTGGGTTGTTTTCAACCCTGGTTCTTGATCATGAAATGATGAACTATAAATGCATTACAATTATGAGTATAATCCAGGCCATGCTACATTAGTTGATTTATTGATTATATGCTCTAAAGTTGCAATTATGGAAGTTTTACATGCCATTCTATTTTCTGAATCCAAGTTCTATACCACTTAGGTGGTGCACTTATCACGATACACTTACAGCACAAAGAATATAAAGACTTAGTGTCCTGCTAATGCAAGAGACAGTGCCCTATTGAACCAGTCTTGGAGAGATATTTTGTCTCCAACTCTTGCCAGACACAAATTGCTTGCTGATTACGTTTTTCCTTGCATTCATCAAGTTTGGTTGCTTTTGATAATGCACATTGGAGGGACAATTATGATACGAAAACTAGTCACCATTTCAGTTATGTTAAAAAATAATGGTGTTTTAGGAACTCTAGGATAAATATAAATGCAATGGCAGCTGTTATTAAATTAGTCAACTTTTTTATAAGAAATTTTGGTTTGGTAAACTAAGATTATAAATGTGATATTCCTATTACATTTTCAATGTAATAGATGTAGCCTCAAAAGAAAATTTCTTGTTCTGTTAGATATATAGATTGCTTGTCAAAATTGATTAGTAGTAATAATAAGAATGATTCAGGAGCGTATAGGCATTGTAAGTTGAGTTGTGGGGAAAATATGTACACCATGTAAAGCATGGTTTTCTGAATTTGGAAGCCAGCTCAAACGAATAACACATAAAAATTGCTCAAAAAAGAACAGTAACATGTGGTGCTACACAATCTGACAAGCTACATGTTTCTATCTTCTTTTGCTCTTTTGATACTACATTGTTAGCTGAGACCAAAAGATAGCATAGCCATTTATGATGTCTGTTATCTCTATAAAAATAATAATAATAACCAAAAAAAAAAAGAAAGAGCTAACAATATCCAGAACATGTACCAAAAAAAGCAAATGATGCCATGTTATTGTAAAGCATATTACTGGGTTGGAACTCTCTCTCCCACTTCCCTCTCTGATTATGTTATTATGATCCACAGGTAGGATCCAAGCGAAAGAGAGAGTGTGATCAGGATGACATGTCTAGAGGTGCTGCCCGGGCTCACCAGTTTCTGAAGGAGTTTTCTGATTTGCCGTTAGACAAAATGGATTTGAAACAGGCTCTGCAACAAGTAAACAAATTGAAGGATGAGTTACAGAAGGATGCAGTAAACTGTAGCTGGCTCCAGCAATTCTTCTAGACGGCCTTAGAATGGAGGTAGCTTGTGTTTTGGATTGTGTATAGCTCGTTGCTGTAAATAAGATGCCTTCCATTTAATTTTTGGTTACCTCTCCCTTCCCCCCTCCTCTCGAGGCAGGGGAAATCTGAAATGAAAATGCAGGCACTCAGGAAATGGTGTTACTGAGCCTGGCTGTGTTTTCTTTCCTCTATCTTTTTTTTTCTTTTTTCTTTTTTTAATTTAATTATTTGGGTTTTCCCCCCTTCCATTTTGCTCTGGGAGTTGGTGCTTGAAACTTTTGAAGCCACGGATGTAGTTTTGCCTAGTCTACAAGAAAACAATCAGATATGTGTATCTGCCTTGCTTCTTATGCCCCTGGTTTGCTTTGCTTTGTTACTTTGTATGCAGTAGGCAAAATTGAACGTTCTATAGAGGCAAAATTTTAGGTACAATTCGTTAGATCCTTTTGTGTTTATGGCTTCTTTTTAACATAAGCTCGTAATAAAGATTAAGCTTTGCTTTCAAAACTGGGTTGGAATCTTCTTGCTATTCTAGACAGAGTGGATCAAGGTCATGAAATCTAAATATTTTAGATGCAGGGACTCTTTAGAGTATGTGAGTGTCCCAAAATTTTCACGAAGAGGTGTCTCAAAATAAGGGAGTCGTCCCTTGGTTTTAGTTTTATGGTTTAAGAATCAAATTTAACTTCATTTTATTGTCTTATCCTAGCTTCTAGGTTTTGGGTTATGATGCAAGAGAGGAAAGGTGTTAAACATTTAGATTGGCTTTTTGAAAAAGTATTCAATGCTCTATAAGCAAATTCTCTCCTCACATGAATGGAAATTAACAATACCTACTATTGAGTTAGAGGGAGCATTGCTCCTTGAATAGTTACTTCGCATTTTTTGCTTTACCAAGCTCGTTTGAAGGTTTAATTACACATTTAATCCTTTTAACTTTTGCCCCAATGTATCAAAATAGTTCCTATTCTTTGAATGGATTAATTTTAATATTTATTATTGTGTAAAGGAGGTCCCTGTCAAAAACGCTATTAGATATTGAATTGTCTAGTAGATGTAAATTGAGGTACGAAAGCAGAATCCAATAGCGATGAAGCATTATGCTCGGTAGATATGGATATCTATGTCAAAGAAAAAGCAAACAGGATAATGGTACATTATTGATTATAATACTAGATTATTATTTTTAAAGTTCTCAAACAAAATAATACTAGATTTATTTTATTTTATATTTTTGGGTTTTATCCCAAGAGTACTTTTCTGTAACACGTGTCTCAACTGCTTCAACTGCCAGCTTGACTAAGATAAGGTCCAACTGTCCATCTCTTGGATCTTTTAAGGTTCAAACCATTTGACATGCTTCTTTATTGTCTCATACTCTGTCCATCTACATTCCACCAACACTCCTATAGTTAGCATATATTTTATTACAAAATGCTTATAAAATTTTAAATTATTTTTGGTGATCGAGGACAATTAGTGCTGTTCATCAAATTGCAAAAATCATACCAAAATTGTCCAGGGCCGGCCCTAGATATTTTGGGGCCTAAGGCGAGAATTAAAATGGGGTCTTTTTTATACTTATGTATTAATTAAATTCATATTTATTTAATATATTTCATTTAAAATTTATTTTTTATTTGAAGGAATATGATTCAACATGTCATTATTATTTTCATTTTCTTCTAGTTGAACATCATTATAATGAACTTGTTCATTTGTAACATTTTTATCATTATTTTCATTTTCTTCTAAATTCTTTTGAAGTTCATTATCAAGATTTGTTGTATTGCAAAATTGAACATCATTGTTATCTTGCAATTGTATCATTTCATTATCTTCTAACTCTTTTTTGTGAATTTCTTTTTCATTTGTGATATTTTCATCTAAATTTTGTGTTATATTTTGTTTATTACTAATAACAAATTTATCCATTGATCCTTTCTGAGACTCAATTAATTTTTCTTCTCTTTTTCTTTTTTTAAGTTTTTCATATCTAGATGCATATTTTCTAGTAGACATTTCTAATCAAACAATATATTTATAAAGACAAAAATAAAAAATAACTTTCAAGTGTAGAGCAAATGAGAAATAGAACCTTATTTATATAAAAAGTATTGTTGTAGTTTCACCGAATAATAACAAGTTTTTAGCAATCTCAATCTGCATAAATAAAGATTTATTCATTATATTACCGATAACTAAAATATATATATAAAAACACAAGATTAAAATTTTAAAAAATAATAATAATAAGCATAGCCATAACAAAAACAAGCCCAGCCCAGCCAAGAAGATGCCTGCCAAGACCCACCTAGAAAAAACATAAAACAAATCCTATTACATTTACACCTATAACCAAAAAAAAAAAAAATCCTGCCAAGACCCACCCACAAAAAACATAAAACAAATCCTATTACACCTCCAATAACCAAAAAATCCTATTACACCACCAATAACCAAAAAAAAAAAAAACTTGAAGGCCCAGACGGTAAAAATTTTAGGGATTTGAGGTTTTTTATTTGTTTTGATTATTGATTGTTTTGTGGTTAATTTCTTAGACTGGATTTGTAGTTTATCTTGTTGAATTTTGGTTTGTCTAGAGTATAATGATGTTATTTTTGGGACAATTGATTTTATCTAGACCAAAAAAAATTTGTGTTACCAATGTTTAACCGGGTATAACAGAAATTTTGTTTTTTGGTCAAAAAAATGTGCCGGATTTTTTTAGATTCATCTGAAACCAAATTTTTTTCCCCCTACTACCCCCCTTTTTCTAAAATTCTGGGGTCTCCCTTCCACTTGGGGGCCTTAGGCAATTGCCTAATTCGCCTAGTGGAGGGGCCAACCCTGATTGTTCACAAAATTATATAACCACACCACATCGCATGTAACAATGTATTGCACCGTATGGTGCAGTGCAGTGCAGTTTGCGGTTAGTTTTCAAAAAAAAAAAAAGTTTAATAATCCTAGCAAGTGTTGATTAGGAAAGTCAACCCAAAATAAAGAAAAACTAGTTCAATAGTTTAAAACTTGGCTCAAGACAACAGGAAAAATTAGTTTTGGGTTGGGCATGAAAAGTCCAAAATTTGAAATATATATTGGTTTCAAACCATTCAAATCGTATCTTATATACTGCACCGCACATGTAATTGCAAAATGAGGTGTAGTGCGGTTATGGTTTTGGCTAAACTCTAAACCGCACCGCACATGTGATTGTAAAAATAAGGTGTGGTGTAGTTATGGTTTTAGCTAAACTGCACTGCAAAGTGCAGTGCTAAAAATGGTCCAAAACTACACTGCACTGCACCGCAAACACCTCTAATGACAATGAAAGTTCAAATAGTGTGTAAAATACCAATGAACATTTAGACCCCCAATTTACAAAATACCAACACAAGCTTATAAACAAACAATATATGTGCGGAATATGAATATAAGTTAAACCCAAATAGGTAACACACTCTAAACCATAATTAATCACAATCACAGCAGTAATTAAAAGGTAAAGAGAAAGGAAAGAAAGATGCAAATATAAAGATAACACGGCGATATGTTATCGAAGAGGAAACCGAAGTACTCAGCGTAAAACCTCTCCGCTGCCCTCCAAGCGGTCAATAATCCACTAGAGAATGAAGTTGAGATACATAAATAGCAGAAGACCCTCCAAGCCTAATCTACCCAGTGCACCTAAGCCCTCCAAGCTTCTTGCTCCAACAAGGTTACGCCGAACCTTGTCTTCTCTAACTTACCGGATCCCACAATAGCCCATTGCAACAACCAAAATGAATTGGTCCAATTGCTTCCCAAGCACCAAAATACCTCCTCACAGATATAGGTATGGTGAGATACGGATTTGGCTAAATGTACCTCCTAAGAATATATCAATGGAGAGGGTGAGAATAGAGGAATTTGGAGAATCAAAGGATGAAGATTGTGGATGAGTCAATCTCGTTTTTCTCTAGGGTTTCTCTCTCAAAATTTGTTAAGATTAGTGCCCTTAAATCCTATTGTATGATGCTATGTATGATATTAAGTTTGACATTGTGTATGACATTATGTATGACTTAATATTGTGTTTAATGAATTTGTTTTATTATTATCTGAAATAATGGTAACATGAATATTCAAACATTATCATTTAGTCCATGAGATGCATAGTATGTGATTTATGTGAAAAGTTACAGAAGATATAAATCACAAGTTCTTTGTAAACTCATAATTATAGTTCGTAGTCGGTGATGAAATTGGGCATTTCATCTGCGAATACTATAACATATCAACCACGATGATTTGTCTTGATCATGGAAGTGGAGACTTCTGGTTGATGTGTTAATATGTTTTAAGAGTTAAGACATATTGAACTGGACCGCTGTGAGATTTATTATTTTCCTAAGGACTGTCATATGAATAATAAATCTCACGACTTGTATTTGCATGAACTCTTAATCCTGAGAGAATAATGGACCTGATCATGAGGTGTAGGTTGCTTTGATATATCAGGAGTGAGATCTATAGTAATGGTTAAAACCTCAGTATGTTGGGCAGCCACATTTAGTGTTGATGGAACATGTATTCTCAAGATGAAATTCATAGTCTCTTAACCGAGATATAAAGTATTCCCTTGAGATAAGTTTAATGAGTTTGTTATTCAGAGAGTTAGGCCTAACCACTTTAGTAAGATTAAAGTATATATTTATGGAATTGGATTTCATAAATATATGATGAATAACTTAAAAGGATTAAACCGGGTACTCAAGGATTAAGATGTAGTAATTTACAAAGTGGCAGTCTACATTAATGACTTTGTATTACTACGAATATTTTATGAAGGGGTTGCATGTATAATAAAGTCTTGGGATATAATTTATAGATAAGGCCTAGAGTGCAACTATATTTATATAGTGGTATTAAATATAGTTAATGGTAACTTTGGACTTGTCAAGAGTTGACAGAAAAGCCCAAGGCCCATTGGAGCTAGTGTCTTATTGGTCCATTTTGGTCCCACTCCAAGCCACACACTTAAGCCTAATTGGGCTGGCCCAAAAATTCACAAAACATGTTATACAATTCGAACGATGTAGATCCGTTATTTTTCCGCTGCGTTCACATTTATTTCCATCAAAATTTTCTCTGGAATCTCTCTATATTTCGTGGGTATAAGGGTATTTATAGTATGGTGTATGAGGAATGCGAAAAGTCAGTTACAACCAAACAGGGCATTCTGGCGACTCGAGCTCGCGACTGGAACAAGTCGCGAGCTAACTACCTAGCCAGACTAGAAGTTTTGTCCTGTAGTACAACAACTGGCGTGACCCTTTAGCTCCCCTTGCATGCTTCACACGTGTGCCATTCTGCGATTTGCTAGGCACGAGCCAGTCGCGAGATCCAGTCGCGAGATTTCCTTGAATTGCACACTTCTGAGATTTCTTCACACTCTTTCACACACTACCCTTACATGAATCCCACCTAAATACAGGGTATCTAATTGCTAAATTACAAGCAAATTTGGTGCGAAATAAAGTTAACAAATGATTGAATAAATTCAACTTTACAGACAATAATACGTTAATTTAGAAACTTTATGTAATACATTAGGGAAAAATTATATTTTACCATCACAAATTATACCCCAGATTATACTTTACACCCTAAACTTTTCGAATGAACATTTTGCACCTTAAAATATGATCATTGTAACACTTTCCACCCGACTAAGTTTGTCATTACTTTGCACCCCTGTATGCTATGACCTTTGTTACAATGCTTATCATCTGACAGCCTGTTATTCTAATTCCACAAGGGGGCCACCCATTGCGAGACACTGAATTATAAGTTTATAACAAAAGGAAGAATGAGAAAAGACAAGTTATACGCGGGGCAACATCATTGGACAGTGCTGAACAACTTCATTTTAAAGGACTGTTACCGAACTTTCCTTATCCAAAAAGTGGTTGTCTTGTGAGTGGAATTATCCTCGTTCCTTACTAGTTACTAGTTATTGCAAAAAAAAAAAAACTTCACCTGGCTATCTTCGGAAATAAATAGAATTAACAACCTAACTATAACAAAGGACACATCAATTCCAAAATGACCCAATTGGTAAATAAAAAAAATAAAAAATCCTTTTATTTGCCCAAAGGACAGAAACGTCTTGATCCTCTTTCTTGTCATCATGGCTTTCCTTTCCTAGGTTCGGAATTTTTTTTTTTTTTTTTTTTGATAATTTATGGTTAAACTAGTAGGACACGGCTTGTGTCCGGTGGAAATTTTCACTAGGCACGTCCGGATTCGAACACGTGTTCAAGAGTGGACACATGTCCACAATCTAACGTGTCTAGTGGAAACTTCCACTGGACACAAGCCGGACCCAAACTAGTATTATGTCGTGCAATGCACGGCTTAATTAAAAACTTATATGTAAATAAATTATAATTAATGAACCATACAAATAAAACCACATTAATTTATAAATATACTTGAGTCAGTTTATACAAAGACCATTTATGACTTCAAAACTTTTTTCTTTTAGAAACTTCATGACTCCACATGTTTGGCTTTATGCTCTGCGTGTTTGGCTTCATAGAACCCTTTACGAATTTTTTTACAAAATTAAATATTTATAAGTATTAATAAAATAAATGATGAGCAAAATGAATAAAAAAAGATTTGGAACTAAATCATATGTAATATATATATATATATATATATATATATATTTATTTATTACTCCCGTGCGGCTTAATTCACAAAGCATGAATTGCATGAAATAAACTAAAATACCTAAAAAAGAAGAAGAATGAAGATCTCAAAATAGCAATAACTTCTTATAAACAAATTTGAAAGTTAAGCCATAGAGAGTATTTCAAACTACATGAAATTATTATATGTACAAAACCTAATCAACATGACACGTGGATAAAAAAGAGGGGGGAATCATAAATAATTCCGGTTGTTATTGATTAGAATTTTAATTCTATTAGGAGTTATTATGAAACACCATACCTTTATGTTTAGCATAAATCTACCTAAATTTTCTAATTTTCTAAAAAGAAATGACAATGCACTAAGACATGCAAATCTAAATATTAGAAACTAAAACAAAGTGATTTTTGTACAATGAAAATTAAAGATAGAGATCGAGGTTAATTTACCTGATTGGCACATTCAATACCAAAATGAAGAAGCAAACTACGAACAATAAGCATCCAAACCCTTTAGGCAAAACCATTGATAAATGCACCAAATATTCTAACCCAAAGCATCATAGTGTCCCACTTCCATATCTATATAGAAATAACACCAATTATATAAGAAAAATATAGAAGGGTTGCAATACTTGTAGTATGTTACCTGAAATTTGGAGATCATAGCCAAAAATTGAATAACTCGTAACTGCAAGCATGTTATTATGAGTTATGACTTTGGCAATAAGTTTATATAAAAATATGTCTCATTATAAAATAAAAACCACTTAAAAAAAAAAGGCTAACTTGACAAGAAAAAAAAATTCACCCATCCATTAGCATCGTTGAAGCTTTCATTACTCACCTAGCATCGTGATTGAAGTTTTATTATTTCATTCAAGGTGACACCTATATTATATAGGTGTTGGATACATCATATAGATGTTTGATTGAAAGAAGGCCTCCAACTCTTCATGCCTAATGTTTTTAAAGAATTGTAAGTCTATCCATAATTCCTCTTATACACAGATACTCTTGTACTGTTTTCGTGGTGTGAGTGGGCTGATGTTTATGATTATAATTTTGTGATATGGATTACATCTGGTAGGATTATAATTTTTGTTAAATCTTATCCCTTAATCAAGAGTTTTGTAGCTTGATATTCAAATAAAATATTATTTATTTAATAATAATAATAATTAATATATAAAATGTAGGTTGCAACTTGAGGAAAATAAAAGCAATGAAAACGTGGGATGAGATTTATGTAGGTTGCAACTTGAGGAAAATAAAAACAATGAAAACGTGGGATGAGATTTAAATTTAGAAAAAATTTTAAAATAGACTTTTAGTTAGAGTAGAATTAAAATTCTAAAATTTAGATGATAAAATTTTATCTGAATTAAATTTTTGTATGTTAAATACTATCCCTTAATTTAAGAAATATATCCTAACAAATAAAAATAATAATGTCAATCTAATTTTATTTCAACACTACACATAAAAAATAAGGATTAGATAGATTAGATGAAGAATTTGGATTGTTATCAAATTAAGATTTTTATCAACTTAGAAATTATAGTAGAAGAAAAATAATATATATATATATATATATATATATTTTTTTTTTTTCTTAAAATCTAAAAATCTAAAAAAATTTCTGCAATTTGGTGAAGCCGCTTGGCGCAACCACGACTTCTAAACCCAATTTTTATCATATAGTCTATGATGTTTATATTTTATTATCTATTTAATATTCTATTTCATTAAAATATTTTATTCTTTTTTTAATTGAAGATATTTGACTTTTTTAATTTACTTTATAATATTTTTTGTCAGGGAAAAAGTACATTCATCCTTTTATGTTTGGAGTAGTTCATAGCTTCCTTCCTATCTTTGAAACCAATCAATCTCATCTTCTATATTTTAAAAATGAGCAAATACCCCCCAATTTTGTTATCCCTCAATTAAATTTAACATAATATTTTATTTTCGGGAATATTCTATTATCTATTCAATATTCTATTTCATTAAAATGTCTTCTTATTTTTTTAATTGAAGATATCTGACTTTTGATTAACCTTATAATATTTAGTTGGGGGAAAAAGTACATTCCTCCTTTTATATTTGGAGTAGTCCACAACTTCCTCCCTATCTTTGAAACCAATCAATCTCCTCTTCTATATTTTAAAACTTGTTATCCCTCACTTAAATTTAACATAATATTTTATTTTTGGGAATATTCCATGGGGCAAAGTCCAAAATACACCCAACTAAATACAAAAATGCAAAAAATAACCCGGTCTCAAATCCAAGTAAACTTAACCTAACCTAGGTTAACACAATCCGAGCAAATTAAACCCAGGTAAACTAACACGATAATTTTTATGGCAGCTAGTTTAAAGTTTAAACAAGTGTTGTTTTATACTGGATTAGTTTACTCGAATTGTGTTAACCCTGGGTTAAGTTTACTCAAATTCTACACTGGGTTATTTTCGGTTTTCAGTATTTTATTTATTTATTTAGTTGAGGGTATATTGGACTTTGCACCATCGAATATTCTCATAAACAAAATACTCTGTTATCGAGTTATCAACAAAAACAAAACAAAACACGTGCAAATACATGAAGTTTTACAATTTGCTTTATGAATTTTCTTATTTTAAAATCGTTACATAATAGTTCATTATCAATTGTCAACTTGTCATTAGTTATTGTCAATGTAAGTAGGTGTGACCATTTTATTTTTTAAAATTTGTATAACATTTTTATTTTTACATAGTTTTCATTATCTATTTGTCATTTTCTTAATTATTTACCCACACACCCACATTCATTTATATATAAACAATACATTAAATATTTACTTAACCAATCAAATGCTTAAACAATCACTAACTTTACTCTTTTTTTTTCTTGAATTACCAACTTTATAACAAAAAGTTATAATAATATGATAACAATATACACATATGTAACAAGTCCTCTATATTTCTTAATTATTAAATTATATAAAGTTATACTATATTTATACTATACACACACACATTCACACAAATAACATTATAAAAAAAAATGCACATAATTAGTTTTAAACAGACACTTACACGCATATAATATAAATTTATAATAAAGACAGAGACACTCACAACTTACACTCACTCTTTACTTTTAGATTCAGATAAACTGAGAAAGTCAGATAAAGAATAAAGATGAGATGAGATTCATGAGAATGATATTAAAGATTATACCATACAGAACACAAAGTGAGTAATCTGTGATTTGTGTTGTTGTTTAGTTTTAGGATAGACTGATTTGTGTTGTAGTTTGGTTTTGGATTGGTTTGTGATTAGGGTGTGCAAAAATATTTTTAAGCGTTAAATAAACTAGTGATATATATATATATATATATATACATATATATTCATTTGAACCCCTAAACTATAAGTAGCGCCACCCCTTGTCAATATTCCAATATATATTTTTAATGAGTTTAATTATTTTCTTTAAATGACCTATAAAAAAAGTACCTATTAATAATTACCATAATTATATATTTAATAGTTTCATATAAATACACAATCATAATAAATATATTTTAATGATTAGCATAACTATCAAATTTATTGTAGAAACACAATCAAAATAAGTCTCTAATAATTATCATAATGATCAAATTTCACAAAATGAGAGAGAGAGAGAGAGAGAGAGAGAGAGAGAGAGAATAATTTCTTTAGATAAAATCATATTTATTGTAACTTTTTCATGCATTGTATCGATGGGCGCTCCGTTTGTTTTGATGGAAAACTTTTTGTAAAGATAGTTTTCTATATTTTTTAGTTTTTGGTAGTATCAAAGAAAATGAGTAAAAAGAAAACTATCTTTAGGCCTCGTTTGGGAGGAGGGAATGGAATGGAAAGGAAAGGAATGAAAAGAATAATTTTAGAATATTCTTTCATTCTCTTGTTTGGGAGTTTTAATGGAGGGACTGGAAAGCCTATTCTCTTGTTTTGGAGTTTAAGTGAGAGGGAATGGAATGAGTAAGAGGAAACACTCATTCCTCTCTATTCCCTTAAAACCTCAAATTTTCATTTTCCCCGAAATTGGGAGGAATGGGAGAGAATGAAATTAGATTTAATAAGTTTTTTACTAAAACTCCCAAAATACCCCTATATATATTCAACCCTTTATTTTAAAATAGGGATCTAATAGTAATATTGTCATAAAATGATTTCGTTCCATTCCTTCCATGTTGCTCCCAAACAAAATTACTTACATTCCATTCATTTTCATTCATTTCCATTCCTTTATTTTAAAACATCCAATCAAGGTTACTTAATTCCATTCCATTCATTTCCCTTACTTAAATACATTATATTCCATTCCATTCACTTATGATCATTCCATTCCATTCCCTTCTCTTATGAACTCCCAAACAGAGCCTTAATCAATAGAAAAAACATGGCTTATTTTTAGAAATTATTTTCCACTCAATTTTTTTGAAAAAAAAAAAATTATCTCACAACAAGCTAAATAAGGAAAGAGTAAACATTGGGTCAGACTGTGGCATAAAACCAATGTTTTACGCCAGCCAATAGAAGGCGAATAGAAGGCTGCCACGTCATCAATTGAAATAGCTTTTCTCTTTCTCTCTTACTCTCTCTCTTGTCTTCTCCGTTTCACATGTCTATCTCTTCTCTCTCTTTTTTTCTTACTTTCTCACTTGTTCTCTTCCTCTCTCCAGCACTCTCACCCATAGCTTTCTTCTCCATCTAAAATCAAATCCAATTAAAAGCTTCAAGGTCATCAGGCCTTCCCTTCTCCCTCTATGAACAATCAGGTTGTGTATATACAACCCGACTGTTCATAGGTTCTAAACATAAATATTAATATTTTATTTCTCTCACTTACTTTAGTCTCCCTCACTGATTCTCCAAAAAAAAAAAAAAAAAAACTCCCTCACTCTTAGACTTTCCCTCTCTCTTCTCTCACTATCTCGTCCCCTCTCTCTGGCTCTCTCTATTTGTTTCGTTTTGTCACTACATCGAATTTGGATGACCGGAGGAGAGGTGCCTGCTGCTGGGGATTCAGATTCGGAGGACAGGTGGGTGCTCTGTCAAATTCGTTTTCCCCAAATTCTTTTCTTCGATTAGATCTGCATGCATATCCAAATTTCCTCTCCAATAACCTTTTCAACCCCTCCATCATCAACACCACAACAAGCACAACGCCTAAAATCTTTTCACCGATTCAGATTTGTTTCTCATTTGGGTTTTGTTTTTGTTTTGGGTTTGTGGGTATGGATATATGATTTCGGTGGTTGTTGATGTTGGTGATGGTGAGTTGCGGCGGTGGTGGTGGGGGTAGTTAGCGGTTCCGATTTGGGTTTGGGTTTAGGCTTTGTTTTTTTTTTTTTAGGGGGGGTTTGTGGGTATGGATATGTGATTTTGTTGGTTCTTGATGGTGGTGATGGATTCCAGGTGGTGGTGGCGAGCTATGGAGGTGTGGTGGCTGTTGTGGAGAGAGGAAGAGAACAAGTGAGAAAGAAAGAAAAAAAGAGAGAGAAGAGTGAGACCTGTGAAACGGAGAAGACAAGAGAGAGAATAAGAGAGAAAGAGAAAAGCTATTTCAATTGATGACGTAGCAGCCTCCTATTGGCTGGCGTAAAACCAGTGTTTTACGTCACAGCCTGACCCAATGTTTACTCATAAGGAAAGCTAGGAGATTATTTTCAACTCATTTAAGGTTGCTACCAAATATAGGAAAATAAGATAGTTTTATAAAAATAATTGGATAAATTGCAAATTACACCCCTAAAGTTTAAAGGTGTTTGAATTTTACACCCTGAAGTTTCAGAATTTGGATTTTACCCCTTGAAGTTTAGAGTGTTTGAATTTTACACTCTGAAGTTTAGGGTGTTTGAATTTTACACCCTAGTGTTTCAGAATTTGGATTGTACCCCATAAAGTTTGAAAGTGTTTTGAAATGTCAGGGTGTAAAATTCAAACACCCCCAAACTTTAGTAGATAAAATCCAAATTTTGAAACTTTAGGGTATAATATCCAAACACCCCTAAACTTTAGGAGTGTAATTTGCAATTTACCCAAAATAATTTTTGAAAAATCACTAATTTTCTAGAAAATATTATCGCTGAACCAAAAGAAGGCGTTACAAGTAATAGCTTCAAAACACTTTATTATTGTGGTTTGTTAAACATGTTAAATGCTAAAATTTGTTTTAAGTAAAAATACTTTATCACAAAAGCTCTACAACTAAAACTCTACGGCTAAAGCTATACTTCCTATAGCAATACAAAACAAATCCTATGGTGCTATGTTATTTAAATTTTAAATAATGTTGCATTAAATAAACCTTTAGATTTGTAATGTTTTATTCAAATCATGAAAATGGATCAATTTTAATTGGAGATGATAAAATAAATTTAAAAATTCACAATCTAAGAAAAATAAAATGAAATGAGAGTTTTTATTATTATTTGTTTTTGGTTTATAAAAAAAGTGAGGAACTTTAGGTTTTTATAGAAGGAAATTCCAATATAATCATTAATTTTCTTTTCATTACTCAATTGGTCATTTAAATTTCAAATTTATGTTGGATAGTGAAGAGGTTTATTTATATGGGTTAAATGAGTTTGTGACAAAACATATTAACCCATTTTGACACTAATAATGAACTATTCCAATTTCAAGTTGATTATGTGTTAAGTAGGTTAACATGAGATTGACCTATTTATCAATTGCATCAAAGCAAGTTGACCCATCTGACTTGAACCCATTTATATTAAACACTAATCCGCACAAAAAATATATTATATTAATGTCACGTTTGCATATAGTTTTAAACGTTTCCCTACTCACCACATATACAACACATCTCATCCAGCGATGACAAGACAAGGGAAATGGTGAGTTATAGTTTAGTTCAACTAATAAAGTCTTTTATTGTCAACTGAAAGACATTCGATATCCCGTCTACACCAAATTCTAATTACTATCTTAATATTTTTTTTTTAATATGATGATAAAGAACCATCGTCATAAAATAAATATCATAAATTCAATTCCTATGATTTTTCAAGACAATAAAAAGGAAAGGAGCAAACCTAAGGTTTTTTGGGAAAATAATATTATTTAATTATTAATTATTAAAAATAGTATTGTGGTAAAATTATTTGGGAGAATAGCTTTCCGTTGAAAATCATGTTTTGAAAACACGATTATATGCATTGAAATTTCAATTTTTGTCTTGAAATCGTAATGTTATATACTAGTAGTATTTTGCACTAAAAATCGTGTTTCGAAGACACAACTTCAGTGTAAATACATTTTACACTAAAATTGTGTTTTAAAAAAATGATTCCAGTGTAAAATCGAAATTTTCAATGCTTAAAAAAATGTTTTCAAAACACAATATTCAAAGAGAGACAATTATTCAAAATAAATTTTTGGCTAAAATGCAGAACTCATCTTTTAAGTTTTTCAAAATTAATTTCAGTCTTTCAACTTTGTTTTCGTTCTCTTTAGTCCTTTAAGTTTTAAGTTTATTTAACTTAGCCTCTTCGTCAACTTCTGCTATTTTTTTTTTTAATTATGGAAAATATTTTTCAACCATTAATTGGATTTTTTTAATTTAAAAAATTTGGGAAAAAAATTAGATAATTAACTGCAACATATAACAAAATTTTTTTTAGAGAGTTTCAACCTATGATGGCCGCTTGATGGAAATGTTTTAGTAGATGAAAGCAAAGTTAGATGACTGAAGTAAATTCTAGTTAAACATAAAAGGTGAGTTTTGCATTTTAGCTAAAAAATTTCTGCAATGTTATTTTTAATAATTATATATATAAAATAAAATAATTATTTCAAAAAAAAAAAAAAAAAACCCAACAAATCTTAAAACTATCCTTTTTTGAACTAGTAAAAAAATAAATCCCGGAAGGAGCGCCCAAATCAAAGGAGACAGACTCACCACCCTACTTCGGGGATTTCACCTTGTTTTTTTTTTTTTTTCCTCTTTTGGGTTCAAACTGCAAACCCCAAAACCACCTCCAAACACAAACACCCTGTTTCTCCTTTACTTTGCCGTGAAAGCAAAGTTAGAAAGAGAAAGAGAAAGTGAAAGTGAAAGTGAAAGAATTTATTAGTACTATGGAGAGAAAGAGAGAGAAGGCAGTTATGCGTTTTGTTTTATATTCATAAAATCAAATAGAAAATATGTATTATTATTTTTATATGTTGTCGTATTCTGATGCTATTTTGCCATTATTGTAATGCGTGTTTACCTGACCTTTCCCTTCTCTTCTTTTCTCGCGCCCATTGGAAAAAAACTGAAAACCTTCTTCTTCTTCTTCATCTTCCCTTTTCCTTTTGAGAATTACAACCCAACACACAAAAATGAAAAAAAAAAACCCGTTTAGTATTTTGCGTGTTCATATGATAAATCTCTCTGTTTTTTGAAATTTCGTGCTCTGTTTCTGTATCTCTCTCTTTTGTGTGTGTGTGTTTTTTTTTTTGGTGGGTTGGTTTGGTTAAAATTTTGTGATATATTTGGAGCGGTAAAAGCAATAAAATAAATATTAAAAGAAGGAAAAAGAATGAGCTGGAGGAGAGTATTGAAGTCTGTACAGGGTGTAGCTGCTCACACCCTTCTCCTTTGCTTCACGCTATTGCTGGTTCTCAAGCTCGATCATGTCGTCTCCTACTCCTGGTGGTCAGTTTTCCTTTCTTTTTCTATGTCTTCTTTTTTTTTTTTTTTTTTTTTTTCAATTTTGTTGTTGTTGTTTTTGTGGGTGTTTGATTTTTGTTGGGTTGGATTGGTTTTTTGGGATTTTGATTGCTTTCACAATGTTTGTGGCGTTGAAAAGTGTAAAAAAAATTATGGGTTTTGCTTCAATTTGTGTTTTGGGGTATTTAATCGGTGAAAAAATTCATGGGGTTTCTTTTTTTTGTTTTTGTTTTTTTCACTGAATGGTAATTTACCTTGTAAAAAATGGTTCTTTGGTGTTTCGTAAGTTTAGTTTTGACCCCACGAAGTTATGCCCCACTATCTTTTAGAACTGAATGAAGGATATCAATTATGGGACCAACAAATTCATTAATCTATATGTTGTTTTGAGAATTTTGCAGATTTTTGTTTGTTTGTTTGTTTTTAATGATGAAAAAGATGGCAGCCAAATTGCAAGATGTTTTTCGTGATTAGATGTACTGTGAAATTGTGACTTTTTTTCTTTGCAAAATGACTGCATCGCTTTTATGCAAGCAGTGCAATGTAATTATGTTCAAAGGAATTGAACAGAATAATGGATTTGGATAATGCATGTAAAATTCGGAAATGATAATTGTCACAAAAAGTAGCATTAAAATTTTATACCAAAGCTGAAAAATAGAAAAGAAATGGGTGCATGTGTAATTTATAAATTTAAAGAAATCATCCGGGCATTTTAAACTTATAGGAGACAATTTTGAAAGGATTGTGAATTATTAACATGTCTAGAGAAGTCTCTTGATGGGAAGATGAGAGTAAAGCTTAAATTCATATTGATGTTGTAGGAATTTACACTTTCTCATTTTGGGGTGGGGTAAAAAACCTTCTCATTGGCCTTAAAATGAAGGCGTATTTGCATTGGATTGTGTGCCTAACGGTCATACAGTGGTGTATTAGAACTAGAGCTCAAGGGCATAGCCTCTGTTATTTTCTAGTTTGATGTTTTGGCGGTGAATTTAAATTGATCAGAAGTGCTCATGTAAAGAAGGATGGTATTAAATAAATTGGAACATAAGTGATTTTGAATAGTTTATTCTGTTCAGGGAGCTCTTGAATGGATCTATCACTGGGTTAGATATGCAGAAAAATTCGGTTTGTGACTTGTTGGATAGGTTTCTTTTCTTCATATTGAAAGGACATGTTCACAAATGCAGTTCAAGGAGCAATACCCACACTTATGGCTGATCATCTTCAAGAGTATTGGAGCATGATTTAATTGTGCTTCTCCTTGTACAATTAAAATGTGAGCCTTTTTCAACAATTGTTCTTACAAGTTTGCCTATTGTGGTGGGAGACTAGCTCAGTGTCATGTATAGAATGTTCTATTATATGAGAAACCTGAAACTCATCCAAAATCATAAGAAACAATGGCAAACATAGAAGGGAAGAAAATTTTCTAGATGGATGCTGCTCGCAAAATTGTCTATGAATTTGAGCTGACTGGTAGGGCCCTGCTGTTGGTTTGAAAGCAGAGTGCTAGGGAGATCCTCTAGGATGGTGCAAGTTTGTCTTTCTTTGATCTTGATATGGATGAAGCCTGTGGTCCAAGTATTCTATCCTATTGAAAGGATCTTCTGATCAATCCAGAGATCATTTCAATTCCATTAGTAATGAGGATTCATAATAATATACATTTGATCAATCAAAGAGAGATTCAACTAGTAAAAGAAGGATTGATTTTTTGGGATCCTTCCTTTCTTCTAACGGAACAAACTGAGATAGAATCAGACTGATTCCCTAAATGCCTTTTGGATATTCCTCAATGTCCTGTTCTTTAACTTACAGAGCTGTGGTTGAGGGTTCCAAATCTTTTTTTTCTGACTATAGCCTGACAACATTGAAGACTGGAAAGAGGGGTGAGGAAGGTTTACATCTGCTGTGGCAGAAGTTAGCTGGTTTGTTAAAGTATTAAAAGAGTAGAAAGTTGTAGATTATTCTGGGTTTAGAAAAAGTTTGTGATTTATTCCAGTGTAGTAATATAGCCTAAACTTCTTTGTTTAAGATGGTTGACAAAAAGAAGCCAAAACTTGTCTATGGAATCCTCTCTTTTTCAATATGTTGTTTGAAGATAACTGATGTGTTACATTATTGAGATTTGAATATCTGATAAAGAGAAAATGAAATTCTTGCAATCTAGAGTTTATGATACTTGTGTATAAACTCATTGAATTCATTTGATCAGATTGCTCTGTCTGATACCATGTATGTGAAATATTGGACCTTGGATGGACATATAATAGTTCCGAATCGAATCTCTTCTCTTTAGAAAGAAGATCTTATATCCATAAAACCTCTCTGCCCCCCCTCTCCCAAAAAATATTTTGGTTTAATTACTAAATGTAATGAGTTCAATGTGCAGGTTTGTTTTTTTCCCGCTTTGGATATTTCATGCAGTTGTTGCCCGCGGAAGATTCTCACTACCTGCTCCATCAGTTCCACATAATCGTCATGTATGTCACTATGTTTCTCTGCAATTCTGGAGATCGTTTTTAGAGTGATTTCTATTCGCTTTGTGACCTAGAACATTTGAAATCAGTGATCAAGGTCTGCAATGTGTGCCACTAAAATTTCTCTTTCTTGGACAGTGGGCACCGTGCCATGCCGTTGTTGCAACACCGCTGCTTGTTGCATTTGAGTTGCTCCTTTGTATATATCTTGAGAGTGTTTATGGTAAACAGCTGATGCCTTGCTATTGCTTTTTAACCATTGGGAATTGACAACTAGTTCTCATGCATTCCAGTTATTTTGTTTATTTTTCTTTTCATCCCTGGGGAATATATTTGGTTTTTGACTTGCTAACTACAGTTGAGCTAATTCATAATCATGGGGTTTCCAATTACCCACATATAAGCTTTATACCATTTGATTGATTCATTGTGTTAGAAGGCTTTAATTTTTGCCATAATGGCAGCACTTTAAGTTTTTAAAGTCTCAATTTTTTATTTTTGATAAGTAATAAGTTTTATTGATGTAAAAAAGGGACACCCTATTACACAGGGAGTTTACAGGGGTCAACAATCAAGTACAAAATTTCAAGAATCAAGAAAATTACAAGTCTCAATTTTTAATGCATTACTTTTTGTGCAGTTCTTGGTTCTGAAGCTGTAAACTTGAAGATAGTCTTTCTTCCATTATTGGCACTTGAAATAATTACTCTAATTGACAATTTCAGGTATTTTATTTCTTCAGATTTTTTGTTTTGTTTTATATTTATAAGTGTTATATATTACTGCTTGAAAGAAAGGTCATAAAAATCTTGCTTAACTCATTGGTTCTAAGTTCTATCATATAAGATATATACAATAATGCAAAAGTGTTGCTTGGTTTTCATCTCTTTAATTCTTTTTTTTTTTTTTTGGGGGGGGGGGGGGGGGGGGCGCAAATGTCACCTTGCCCCATAAGTGTGGGGTGATATGGGTGAGGGTGGGGGTTCAAATCCCCTTGGGTGCGTCATGTGTGAGTATTTACCCAAAAAAAAAAAATCTTTATTTCATTTTGTTTGAACTCAATTAGATTGCCGAGTTGTAGGATATGATTTTTGTTCTTTTTGGGGTTCAGTGGGTGATGCCTAGAGGAGTTGTTGATTTACTAGCTTGTTGGCAAGGCTGTCTTAAGCCACATAGGAACAGTGAGGTTTGGAAAGGCTATCCCTTATTGCTTGATCTAGTGTGTTTGGAGGGAGAGGAATGAGCAAAGCTTTGAGGGGTGTGAACGAGCAAGTTTAGATCTGAAACAGCAGTTTCTTAATCTTAGGACCATGTTTGAATGGATGACAGCAACAGCTCGTTTTTCGTTTTCAAACTTGTTATATTTGTTTATCATTGTAGCTTTCGAGCTTGATTTTGTTGTAACTAAGTATACGTCCTGTGTTCTTGGTGCACTTGATTCTTATCAATAAAGCTTATCACTAATAATAAAATAAAAATAGATTGCTCAGTTATTGATGCATGCAGTTGAATGACCTCAACTTGCCAGCTATCATGCCCCAGTTTCTTTCTTTTATCCTCTCTTGAATTCCAAGGATTCATCCTTTACAGCTTATTGCTGGAATAATACATTTTTATCCCTTTCTATTATCTTCTTTTTGATTGTTGCTTTCTCTCCCACTTGTAATTAACTCATACATCTGACAGGATTTGAACTAGTGACCTCACCCACTGCCCCATACTTATGGGAGGTGAGATTATCATCTCCCCAAAAGGCCTTTGGCACCCTCTCACATCACATGTTGCTCACAATGTTACGCTTAAATTTTGATTTATTATCATGAGTTTATTTTGATCAAATATGCTTCAGGCTTTCTATCTAACATGTATTCGATTCTTTTATAGAATGTGCAGGGCTCTGATGCCTGGAGATGAAGAAAGCATGAGCGATGAGGCTATATGGGAGACGCTTCCTGTAAGTATTAAATTAGTTGCTCTACTGTCCAAGGATTGACATATATTATTAATGAATAATGGAAGTGAAGTCATATGCCTTTTCTTTTCTTTTTAAAAAAAAATATGCTTTCTGTAATATTTTATTTCTTTTATTGAAGAGAATGTTAATGTTTCAAATGAAGAACAGGATGACAAAGAATGTTGTGAGGAGGTTAAATGTTGAGAACTTTTTGACATGATGTGAGAAGCAAGCAATGTTTTTTTTTTTTTGGGGGGGTGGGGTTGGTGTTGTGTGGGTGGGTAGATTTGCTAACAGATTAAACGGGTGTGAATGAACTGAATTGAGTTGAGTATTAGGCGGTTAGGGTGAGGCTCTGTCCTGATAGCTGTAACTAGAGCTTGTGTTATTGCATTATACCGATTAAGCATGTCTATCTCCTTGAGACAGAAAGTAAGTAATTCCAATGGTGTGGTTTGATTTAAAGCAGTTCTAAATTTTGAAACATATTGGAGAAGAGTTTTTGATTTCTAGAGTAATTGGTTGTAAAAAGGATGTCACAAATCTTATTGATCCAAATTGTCTCTATGTAATTTTGTTATACAAGTGTTTATGATTGAGAATAAAAACATGTTTTTTTGGTTTGTCCAAGGTAGGGTCCGTGTTTTGGGTGACAAAACAAGCAATGATTTTATGAAGACTTTAACTGATAGACTGATTGTTTTATTTGAAGTATTTGCATTGAGGCAATCCTAATGAGTCTGCAAAAAAATGAGATGCTTGATATTTGTGCTTTTACTTATTGTTGGTGTGCCTGTTGTATACATCTAGAGTACAGGAGTTGCTCCCCTTTGCGCTTAATTGATGCATTATTACTTATAAAATATGAGTCTGCAAAAATGATGTCATTTATCCATCTTGTCAACTCTTTGCTGCTGTTTTCCTTTCTGCTCTAAACAAGATGTGATATCTGTTTGTTTTGTTTTTGTCTTGTCCAATAGGTAAGCTTCTTGTATCTAATAACAAAATTATGTCTCCTATGAAATTACTGTTTTTTAGGGTACAAATTTTGTTAGTAAACTGTTGCATTGGCTAAATTCTTGGTCATTTAATGACATTCATTGGTTTTTATTTCAAAGTGCTGGTTAAATGGTGGAAATGAATCTGTCAATAATTTTTATTTGTTTTATGTATTCTCTGCTGTGCTTTATTTTTATATTCTTTATAAGCAGCACATGTCTGGATATTAACTTCAACATCAGGTATTATGATCACAAACTTGGGCATGTTGAAATGCATTGGTTTGTAATATAAATTGTCAAGCATTTCTGAAAACAGTCTGGTTTTCATCCTCCCTGTATGTTCTCTTTTTAAATATAATTTTCACTTATTTAAAAACATACTTCTAAGTTTTCACAATTACTAAATGATCTGCTGATATTTTGCATGTAGCACTTTTGGGTTGCAATCTCCATGGTCTTCTTTGTGGCTGCTACAGTCTTCACCCTCCTAAAACTGTGTGGTAATTTCTCTTACTCACCATAATTATCGAAGTTAATTATGATAAAATGCATATATTAAGTAAAGACTAAAACTTTTATTTGCATAAGCTTTATGTTACGGTCTCATGATCCATTGTATTTTACCTCCTTATCATTTATCAATAGTTTAATGGCATTACAATCTACTTTATATTGTCCTTGCTTGGAATTATGTTTTGGAAGATAAGATCTATTCCTGTTATGGAAATTAATATTGTTAGATTGACAGGATACTAGTAAAAAAAATTTTATATTCTACCCTACCTAGAAAATGTTTCTAGGAAAAATGCAATACGACTTCTTTAGGAATGTAAGGCTGATGAATTAAACACCACTCAGTCAAATAAGGCAAAGTATGTAATGTGGCCTTCTCAAAGAGAGAGGCTTGAGTGTTTGGTGTCTTTATAAAATTCATTGTATTGACATGTTCATATTGTATATGTGTCCTGCACCTGTGTCATAGAGAAGCTGAGAAGTATCTTCTTGGTTGGGACAACTAAGTTTGCACAGCTTCAAAACATCATTTAAAAAATAATACTTCATTGACTAAACCTTGCTACTCCATTGTTCCTTGGCAACTGATATATGGTGATTTGTCTTTGCATTGTTTGGGATGACCCAGTTGGTGCCCAAATCTGTGATTGATCTTTTGGAATGCGCTGGCAAGGGTGTTTTCATTGCCATAGAGTAGCTTAGGTTTGGCAAGCTATGCCTCTTTGTGTCATGTGGAATTTGTGGCATGAAAGAAACAAGACGGTCTTTGATGGAGTTGAATTTCCTACCTTTCTAATATAGAGTGTATTTTGCTGTCCTTGTATGACTGGCTGAGGGCCCATGGTGGCATTCCTTCCATGTCTTTTGCTGATTTTCACTCACTCTCTCTCTCTCTCTCTCTCTATATGTATATATATATATATATAATTTGTGTTCCTTGAAATGGGACTGAACATCCTGTGTGTCAGCCTATTTTCCTTCAATAAATTTCTACTTATACAAAAAGGAAAAAAAAAAAAAAATTTAAAAAAATGAAGGAATCCATTCTTTCACCTTCAATAGTAATACGTAATCTGGATATTATTTAATTGATCCATTGTACTCATGTACACATGATGTAGCAGGTGATGTAGGTGCTCTTGGCTGGTGGGACTTGTTTATAAATTTTGGGTATGATTAATCTACTCTAATGCCATTTGTATTCTTTAAATTTTACTTTTTTAAATAGTGTTGCCCTTGCCCCCTGTGATATTGACACATTGATGTTTATATTCAAGGTGTTGAATGACAAATAAATTCCAAACTTTTTTTTTGTTAACAACAGTATTGCGGAATGCTTTGCATTTCTTGTTTGTACAAAGTGGTCTAATCCGGTGATTCATAGAAACTCTCCTACAAGGGAAGCTAGTTCATCTTCTACAACTATTAGGTATCTTGACTGGAATAGTGGCTTAGTAGTTTCTCCAGAGGAGGATCTGCAGGAAGAAAGAATGTGCGGTTTGCAAGACATTGGTGGCCATATCATGAAAGTTCCAGTAATTGGTTTTCAAATCCTTCTTTGTATGCGCTTGGAGGTATGTATTTTTGAGTTATGGTAATGGTTAGTTTTTGGGATATCTTATGATGGTTTCTGATTTCAGGGAACACCTGCTAGTGCTAAGGATATACCACTGCCACTTCTTTTCTCTCCTCTTTTCCTACTGCAAGGCGCTGGTGTACTACTTGCTACCTCTAGGTTGGTGGAGAAAATTGTACTGTTACTTCAGAGTGGAACTGGCACAGGATCATATTTTAGATTTTCTGCAAGAGCTCACGACTGCTTGGCGTACTTGCACCATGGGTCCAGGTAATGACTTCTTCCACCACCGAAGAAAAAGCTTAAATGGGTCACACTGAATTTACTGAATCAATATGTAAGCATTGACCAGTGCAAGTGCTGTGGACTAATTCTTGATCTGAAAATCTTCAACACCAGGCTACTGGGTTGGTGGTCAATTGATGAAGGAAGTCGAGAAGAGCAAGCCAGACTTTTCCACCAGGGAGCTTCAGGGTTAGCATTCTTTTACTTTTACTATTGTATTTGTAAGTGCACTGTATGCAAATGTTATAAATGTACTTTGATTGCATATGTGATTAGGTGACAAAATATCCACTTTACTAATTTTATCTTTGCTTGAACATGACTTTGTATCTGTTAGAGAGCAAAATGCAAGAAAGAACTTTAACTTAGATGCAAAATCGTTGAAATTAAAATTTATTTTTTGGCATAAATATGGAGAATTTTACACTTTAACCCCCTAAACTATACTCTCTTTTACTTTACACTTACTCCTCTAAACTATACCCTTTTTACACTTAACCCTCCCTAAACTATGAGAATGCACACTTTATCTCCTTAAACTATACCCCCTTTACACTTACTCCCCTAAAGTTTGAGAATGCACACTTACTTGCCTAAACTACTACCCATGGGATGGGGTGCAAAGTGTTACACGGGTAATAGTTTAAGGGGGCAAGTGTGCACTCGCATAGTTTAGGAGGGCAAGAGTTACACGGGTAATAGTTTAAGAGGGTAAGTGTAAAAGGGGGTAAAGTGTAATTTTCCCCATAAATATGCTAGTGTAGTACTCAAGAATATGAATTTCTTGCAGCAACTAGTTTACTCTTTTAATACCTTCTCCAACAATATGAAGATTTATGAATGAGAAATGCTTTCTTTGTTTTTTTTTTTTGGGGGGGGGGGGGATGATACAGTCATCTTGATGAGCTCTAGCTCAATGACACCTTGTAAGAGTATGGTGGGGCAAGGTCATGGTTTTAAGACCCACCGGATGCCTGTGTAACTTGCCAATAAAAGAATGATATTTTCATCTCTAGTGTACCTTTTGAGTTGTTCTGTGGTCTGTTTTGCAAATTAAATTTTCTGTTCTGAGTAAATTAATTTCTCCAATATAAATATTTATGAATGAAAAATGATTACTTTAGGGGTGATATAGTCATCTCAATGAGCTCTAGCTCAAATGGCAATGAGGTTGTTGGTTCAAGACCCATTGGATGCATGTGTAACTTACCAATAAAAAAATGCCTCATGTCATTGTTGTCTTTATCTGCTCCCTGATTAATTGATGTTCTTGACAATTTCATGCAAAATTTAGAGTCAATGGTAGTGTACAGTACATTAGACATTGTTAAAATTTTGATTAGATAACAAGACAATGAATATTTTCTAATTTAGATTGTTACAACCAAATGATGTCCAAATATGAAAATGCAGTGTCCTTGTTTCAGGTAGTGTATGTTCATCTCTAGAACATTAAAACCCAGCTTGAAAGTGCAGTGGTTCCCCTTATGCCTGTGGCATTTTAGCTTTAGTTGCTGCGTTATATCTTCACTTTCCATATGAAATCCGTCAAAGGGTTTTGCACTTTGCAATTTTGCTGATCTTTGTACATTTGGTTACTTACCACACAGGTATAACACTTTTAGCGGTTATCCTCCTGAGATTGTGAAGAAAATGCCTAAAAAGGATCTTGCTGAGGAGGTGATCATAACTCTCTTTGTCAACTTTAGGCAAATTCGAAAATTCCATTTGAGACAACTTCTGTTTCATTTGTTTTGTATTTATGATTCTCAAAATGGTTGGTTGCTTTGCAAAACCAATCATTCGCCTCTTTCCTTGATTTTCTTGATTCTTGTAATTTTTGTACTTGATTGTTGACCCCTGTACACTCCCTGTGTACTAGGGTGTCCCTTTTTGATATCAATAAAACTTATTACTTATAAAAAAAAAAAAATGATTCTCATTTATCTCAGGTTTAGCCGAACCCAACATTTTGGGACTTAGGCTTGATTGTTGTTGTTGTTATTTATCTCAGGTTTGGAGACTGCAAGCAGCTCTGGGTGAGCAGACAGAAATCACAAAATACAGCCAGCAGGAGTATGAAAGACTTCAAAATGTAATTTTCTCATCCTTGACTACTAGTTTAATGACAATATGGACATGTAATGTTAACTTGTGTTGTTAACTTCATGCATAAGGGGAAAAATGAAAAAAGAAAAAGCCTTGTCTAGTGACTACTAGTTAGAATTTTTCTGTTCTTTGACAACTTAATCTCTCCTTGGGAGTTTTTTGGACAAAGATGTAAACAAGGAGTTAAAGTTTAGATATGCTAAATATCTGTATGTGGTTCCTAGATTGAACATACAGAGGATTGCAAGAAAAAAAAAATCAATATTTGGAATGTATGATTTTCAGTTATAGTCAGTTGTAAATCCTGTGATAATATGCATGTCAACATTTGTTGATGAACATTATATTTTGACTCCTGACATCCACGATTTTTGCAGCCTTTTTTTTTTCCTATAGTTTTTTGTGAATGCTACTCTACGTTTTTTCTGGACGGCCATAATTTATTAAACAATGATTCTCAAGATTTAAGCAAGGAGGTTGTGGTGAGCTAAGAATTGTAATTTTCAGGTAGACCCTAGGGAAAGTTGTGAGAATGGAACTGTCAAGTAGGGAAGAGAGTTAGTGGTGGTAGCAATGATGATGATGATGATGATTAGCAAATATTAACTTTTGGTTAGTATGGATATTGCTTCGTATAGGAAATCCATGCCAGCTTGGCATCCAAATCCTTTTTGCCACTCGAGATTTATTGTACAATTTGTTTTATTTTTTCCCCATTTTCTAAAACTCAGAGTAAATTATCCCAAAGAATACTACATGATTAGAAACTGAATTTGCAAGGAGTAAAACATCAAGTAGTATTATGTAATCATCCCTAATATTCTCATCACACTGGAAGTTAAAATGAGATACGCGTAGGTGTTTTTTATGATAGATTTTAGATCGACAAATTCTTTACAGTTATTCTGAAGCACTGTTTGCCAAGTGCAACCCAGTAACAAATATTGGTGTGTTGATTGGTATTATTAATATTTATCTGACACGAAAGGTACTGAATGCATCATCAAATATGCTACTTTTGCCTACTGAATTGGAAAATGATAACTAGGATGTTGTTTGTGCTTTCATCTGTGCAGGCATCCATGCTTGTGATCATTCTAGTTTGTTTTTAGATCTTCTGTTCATTCCTGAATAACTTTGATTATAAAGGTTAATCCAACTTAATACCTTAATCTTGTCTTGATGCACTGGTCAGGAAAAAGTTTTATGTAGGGTTTGCTTTGAGAGAGAGATTAGCGTGGTCCTGCTTCCATGTAGGCATCGTATCCTTTGCAGGTAGGCTTTTTTTTTTTTTTTTTTTTTTTTTTTAAATTTATTTTATTTATTTTTTTAATCACATTGATGCACCTGATTTTTTAACACGCATTCTTCATGTAAAGCTCAATCAATTACTTTCTTTTTCTGGTGTGATGCTAATTGTTTCCCAATGTGTTGCAGTACATGCTGTGAGAAGTGTAAAAAATGCCCAATTTGCCGTGTCACTATTGAGGAGCGCTTACCTGTATATGATGTTTAGTTTTAACTTGCCCTGCCTTTTTTTTATCAAGTGCACAAATTGGAGCCCATAGAGGTAAAAAACAATGATGGGAGAATGTTACAGTTTCAACTTTTTATCGAAACTTCTACAATACTGAGTGTTGCTTGTTCAAATTAACATAACAAAGGTTAGGTAATACAGGAATTGAAGTGGCTATAACTATATCAACTTTGGGCAGTTGTTTTTCAAAAAAATTTCCCTCCTCTTAAATTGTAAATATACTGTGCTTTTATAATGGGAAATCACAGGAATAGCATGTTGGAATTTCTTGGCATGCTGTGTGACAGTTGTAATTATGAGCTGTTTTTCTGTGTATAAAATAAATTTAATGTTTATTCTTTATGTGAAAAATCCGGACACGACATTGTAGGAGTAATATGTGGTGAAGTCAACATTGAGAAGAAAATATTTTATAATTGCGAATTAGAGCCCTCTAGTTTAATTGGTTGTGAAAAAAAAAAAATGTTACATTTAGTGCTTGTAGGGATGAGTAATTATTTAGTATTTAAATAATAGTGCTCCTTCCTTTAACAGAATTGTAGGTTATATTAATTTAACTAATCGAAGGGTTCCTCATTCATGTGAGGGGAGCATCTGGTGTATATAATAATTTTCCCAGACTAATGGTGAATAGAAATCTTCTGTCTAACTTTTTGTATTTTACTTTATTCTCTATCAATTGTGATATGTGATGTATTATTATTATTATTATTATTTTTTTTCCATTTTAAACCCTGGTTATTTTACAAAGAAGGTAAAAAAGAATGCATTGCAAATTGTGATTAGTGGAGCATAAAGACGAATACAAAATATTGGGACAAAACATTTGTATTCACTAATGGTCATCTTGATTATATATTTTAAATTCTCTTTCTTTTGGTTCATAAAAGGTTTATTAACATTTTGCATGATATGATGTTGGGACCAATGCAACTCTTATGCAGGAAGCATTGGGTTTACTATTTGCAAGAACAATTATGTATGCTTAGTTTAGTTGTGCTCTCTTTTCATAGCAAGCTTTAAAACCTAATTGTCTCTTTCGGTTGTCTCATATCCCATGTGTTAGAACTTAAAAAGGAAGATAGATATTTTTGGCAATAAATACTGGTGCAACTCGATACATTATCACAATGAATACTGCATTCTCTTACATGCAAACAGTACTTGCTAAAGAGAGAAAGTAGGCATCCCCCAATTTTTTATACCTTGGGGGGTGCTTTATTAACTACAGTTTGAACTGTTCCAAAGATCTCAAATGGCCTAAAGACTAAACTTCAATGACTAAATATAAATGTACGACTAATGAACCACCATACACATAGTGAACCATAACAACAACAAAAAAACAAACAAATCACACAACAACATTGGAAGAGCTTGAAATACGTTTAGGATAATGTAGTAACAAACGAGTCTTGCTCAAGCTGCGGAGATTGCCAACGCTTCTGGTTTAGAATTTGGCACAATGATGGCATCGTTGCTTATTGGCTTGTTGACTACTTTTGGAGTGTCACTAATCAATCTGGCAAAGTCCTTGAAGCAGTCGTCAATGGTTCGGAAAGATATGTCCGGATAAAGAGAGCTGACTTCAACATCGGTCGGCTTGTCCAAGGAGTAATTTACTTGGCAACCAATTATGAAAATATCATGAGTAAGGGCTGCAACAATGCTTTGTGGGATGCGCATCTCTGGTAGCATTAGCAAGAGAAAGATACGGCATTACATTTATGGTGTGCCAATGTGTAATATGGCAAGAAATTTGGATACATCATACATGGCGTTTTTCCTTGAAGAAGTACAAAAGATTGGAATTCTTTTCCTTTTTAATAAGCTCACTTGAGTGAGAAAGCTGTTTTGAGCAAATTTTTTCTTATTAGAAAATTTCAAAATCCCATGCTATTTGTTTTTCAAACCCTCTTTTCTTCAACTTTAAAATCATACTACTAAAATACAAGATTGGATGAATTGTCATTTTTGTCTTAAAAGCTAATTTGTAATTTTGGATTTTCACAACTTGTTTATAATGTTTGTACTTTGTATCATAAAGAGTTTTGTTTGGGTTGGGTCTCAACTCCTAACCCTGGAAAGTTACTCGTGTTTGTTTGGCTAGAGCTTATAAGCTCAGTTATTAGCTTTTAACTTTTATGTACAGTTTTTTAAAACCTTATTTATTTTTATTTTTATTTTTTACTTTTTCAAAGTACATATATATTTTAGCACCCTTTTAGCAAAAAATATTTCAACAAAAAGCTAAATAAACTCTTTCCAAATGGACACTTAGTATAAGGAACCCGAACCGCTGAAATTGTGAATAATACTATTTTCAAAGTTCCAAGGAATTGATTAAATAATAATAATAATTATTTTTTGTGTCATGTGGTATCACCTCCATTATCTTTGAAATTCCAGTTTTATCATATATATAAAAGAGATAAGTACCTTTGGCAGCGGTAAGTAGGTCATCCTCTGAAACGGTGACCCTAGGGAGCTTACGCCCAATCTTCTCCTCCCACAAAGATGCAAGCTCGTTTATGTTTAGCAAATTGCCGGATGGCCGAAAATGAAGAGTTTTGTTGAGCGTTCGAACATCATCAATGGATTTTATTGTGAATTTCCCAATGTCATCACCCGCCACAAAATAAGCTGTTGAGATTCAAAAGCTACATCTCAATTGAATACTACTACTAAAACCTTATTACCAATAAAAGCTTAACAACTACATGTAAATAATTATGAAAATTTGATGTGGATGATGATGAAGTGGAGAATATAAATTAATATGCACGACGATATTGCTGGCTTTTTTTATTTTATTTATTTTTATTTTATCAATTTAAGGTAACAATAGGCCTAAGTATTGTAAACGATAGTATAATTATTTACAAATCATGCCTCGTGGAGTGGAGGTTACTTGTTTGAATCTATCTATCAACTTCAAGTCAAACACTCTTATAGAAAATGAGACGAAAAAAAAAAAAAAAAAAACCAAAGAAAATGGTAAATTTTGTATGTCTAATTTTTCCTACATACTTATTAAACAAAATTGCTTCAACTAAGGCCTCTTTTAAAAGCAATGCTCAACTTTAATCAACCACCTTTTGGGAGTAACAATGTTTTTTTGGTCATTCTACTTTGTTCATGCTTTCAATGTGGTACTATTTAGTCTATTATAGAGAGAGAGAGAGAGAGAGAGAGAGAGAGTATTCTCGTTAGGTAATGTAAAAGGCATCAAAATGTAAAATACATGATATTATTCACAAAAAATACACAAAAATACCTCACATCTAATAAGATATTTTGCATATATTTTTACAACTTGCTACAATGGTTATGTAAATATAAATAACCATTATAGCATTGTGTCAAAGTTTTTTTAATTCTTTTTTTATTCTCTCTCTTCTCGCTTGTCTCACTTTTTGTCTTCTCTCTTCCATTATAACATTGAAATAAGATTATTTTAATGTAATGTATTGTAAAATAAAAAAATGAGATGTATAATGTGTTGTAAAAATGGAAATATAAAATAGATAAATTGACTTTTCGATGAGATAAAATGCATTTATTTTTGCATGAGTGGATGAGAATGCTTAAGTTCAACAATAATATTTAAAATTGCAATACCCATACCTATAACTATTCCTATCTTAAAGGAGTCTAAGTCAAGACCTATGTTAAACCACTAATCTAATTTTATTTTTGGTTCCGCTTGCATGAAAACCAATTAAGTATTGAGAATTTGTTATAATAAATACAAATATGAAATCATCATCACCAATTTTCTGTTCTTGGTTAACTGATTAAGAAGCATTTATAAATTATTCAAAGATAAAATTAATAATTATAGCTTGACTAGAGATTCCGTTGGAGAATGGAAGTTCACATTGTGTTTGATGGGGATCATAGATAAAATTAAGTAGCATTTATAAATTATTCAAAGATAAAATTAATAACTATAGCTTGACTAGAGATTCCATTGGAGAATGGAAATTTACATTGTGTTTGATGGGGATGGGTTGGTAGATCATAGATGTGTACGGCTATTCTTGCTCACCTCATAAGGTTGGTCCATGATAAATACATACTCATATGATAAATATATATCTCACTGATTATTTGTTCAAGAAGATATATAATTTGTTCTACCATTGAGATGACGTGTGTTATTATGCTAAGGAAACTGATGTCTGTAATAGATTATTTAAAAGAAAAAAAATTGTGTGTCCTGTATTACTTGTGTAAGATGTGGCCAGAAAACACATTAACGTAGAAGAAAGAGAAAAACATAATATTATATAACAAAAAATAATGATAATAATAGAAAGGAAAGAAAGAAAGAAAATTCGTGATCCTCTTACTCTATGTCTTGACCTTATCCTATATAGTATACTGAAGTGGACATCAAACTATTCTTCATTTTTTTTATTTATTTAAAAATATATATATATATATATATACAAGTATGTTAGAGCATCCACATAAAAAATGTAAAAAGTGCTAAAATACTATTTTACAGCTCAAAACACAAAAACATGCCCTAAGTCAAAATTGACGAATCTCAAAAGTTTTAGCAAAAACTAATGTTAGGCATTGTTTAAGAAAAAAAAAAAAAAAAAAACTAATGTTAGGCATGGAATTCAATTCAGAATTCACGTGGGTTAGGTGGAGTCTATGCCTTTTACACTTGTTCCAAGTTTTATTATTATTATTTTTAAATATAATGATTAGACAATTTAGATTTATATGTAATGGACTGGGCTATTATAGAACGATAAAATTGATGATGTATTGGGCCTAATATACTCAAAGACAAGGATTTAAAATATTATGGGGGAAAAAGAATATATATATATATATATGTAATTTTAAAACGGTACACTAATATTAATTGGTATTAAAATATATCGTTCTCTTGGCTAGATTGAAATGGCTTCTGGTACGAAATTAGCTTTCTTGATCCAAACCTCTTTATGAGGTTTAGGTTTGTTGAGATTCTAGAGGACCATCCTTGTTTGGTCATAAGAATAATTATCTCTATAGTTGAAGCAAGACACATTTTAATGTAGTTGCTTGCTCCATTATATTCTAAGAGTATATATTAATTGGACCCAATTTTGATATAATTGTTTTTATCCAAAAGCTTTTAGTCTCTGATCGTTCAAGTTAAAAATTATGGTGTTAGGGCACAAATTAAAACACTATTTTTTTTCTTTATATATATATATATATATATATTATTCACAAATTAATGTAAAATACAAATAACCACCTTAAATATGTGTGCGCGCACTTTTAACTATATACCATTTTT
Source organism: Quercus aquifolioides (assembly GCA_019022515.1). Classification (NCBI taxonomy): domain Eukaryota; kingdom Viridiplantae; phylum Streptophyta; class Magnoliopsida; order Fagales; family Fagaceae; genus Quercus; species Quercus aquifolioides. Next base: position 38,021,294 of record CM032331.1, on the reverse strand, counting down.
TTTAGAATCAAGTATGTATTGAGTGATGTGTTTTTTCTTCATTGAAAAACATGCATTACAATTGATAGTTGAAACTTTAATTTATATAATATATATATATATATATATATATTTTTTTTTTTAATGTGTGCCTTGAAGGCATCAGTTGAAAAGAGCCAGAACTATCATAAATACATGCAACCAAATTCTAAAAGAATGCAAGCTATATCACCACCAAAGTAAGCTTAGCTAGGTATTGCATTATTAATTTATCATTATTTTTTTTTATGACAGTGTAAAGTTAAAAAAAGAAAAAAAGAAAAGAAAAGAAAAAGTGAAGTTTATTAATGGGTCTTGTTAATTATAGTGTTACTTCTAAGGGCATAGATCATTGAATGATTTTTCCTTTAGAATAGATAATATATAAAAGAAAATACTACAACTTTTACTATAAAAAGTTTACAAACCAATGTAATAATGAATGTATTATTCAACAATATAATAAATAAATATTAGAATGATTTTTTATGATAAGTAACACAAGAACTTATTAATTTTTTTTGAAATATAATTTGTAATATATATATAGCAAGACTCAAATGTAAATTTTCTTAAAAAAATGTCTAATCTAATCATTTGAGCTCCTAATCTAAAAGGTTGATATTTCAAAGTGGGCCTTGCATGGTTCCCTTATGACCATGCAATTTATTGGATTACATTAATGGGCACCGTAGGTTGCCCGTTAATAACAACTTCTTCTTTTTTATACTTTTTTTCATAAAAAAAAAAAAAAATCTATGGAGCTAATTTTATATATATTTTCTTTTGTTTATTTAATTTTTTTTATACGGTGGTGTTAACATTTTCTTGTTTTGACAGGTAGATAGAAATGTATGGTATGGTATTTCGAAAGGGACAGTTCCGTTGTGCTTGTCACCATCAACTAAAATAATATTCCTAAACAGTGAGGATATTTTCAATAACTTATTCTTAAAAAAAGGAAAAAAGAAAAAGAAGTGTCACCTTTGACAGTGCCATCACCATAAACGTGGAAGGTATCCAAAGGAGGAAGAACATCAGCCGGATGATGGTTGTCATGATAGGGCCAAGCAGCAATAGAGTTGCAGCAAATGTATGTATATGGGACGCCAGCCTCCTCAATATACCGTCTGACTTTTCTCTTTTCTTCGTACATCGTCAGGGCTGGCTCCACTGGGTCCGCTCTGTCCATATCGTGCCCAAACTCCGATGGTAAAAACCTCTGCAAGTTTATTAACAATACTTTATAATGGCTTACAGATTTTTAACAATGATGTTCAATTTTTAGCGTTGAAAAATACTTGTTTGAGTGTTCTAAAATTATGTGTCAAAAATATTATTATTATTATTTAAATATTAAAAATTGTTATTTAAATATTAATACCAAACAATTATTGTATCAAAGTTGTTTTTTTTTTTTTTTTTTTTTTTTCGAGAAACTGGTAAGAAAAGTTTATTAAAGTAAATTAAACTAAAAGACATCATTTAAATTACGTGACAGAACTTCCAACCACACATCACTATCAACGTATTTCTTCTTTATAAAAAGAAGTACAACATGTCAGTCTTATTATATGGGACCGCATGTTATAAGTGTACATAAATGCAGACTATTACTTATCAAAAAAAAAAAAAAAAAAATGCAGACTATTATTTATCTATACATCTGTAATTTGTAAAATTTATTAACAATACTTTATATGTTATTGTATCGAAGTTGTTTTTTTTTTTTTAATTTCCATCGTATTGCGTGTCAAATACATTAACATGTTTCTTCCAAAAAAAAGGTACTTGTCGGCATTATTATTATACATTAACGTGTTTCTTCCAAACTATTATTTATCTATACATCTGATCGGTAAAATCAAAATGGGTCCAGTTTAGGTGAAAAAAATGTCCTTTCCAATTAATTTATATTTATATTGGCATGAGTGCATGACTTTGAATGCAAGACCAGTTTTTATACCATCAACGGCACACTACCACTGACTGCCTTTCTTTTTCAAACAAATAAAAATAGGCCATTACCTTGACAGTGCCTACAGCTTTAATGGCATCAACTAAACTGAACTGGGTTGAGATGTGTGCACCACCAACAGCTGATATTACAACCTCAATCTTGTGCTCTTTCAGAACCTTCTCCATTAAATCCCGATCCTCAATTGAGCCCTAATATCAAGTCAATCAATCATATATATATATAAGATCTCCGTGCACACTACACATATACATGTACAAACAAAATTCTATCATTAGACAAAACTTGCCTACAATTATATTCAGGTTTGTGTTAAGAAAAATGCTAAGAATACAAAAAATTCTACAATTTTTGTCACAACTCGGTGCGTAACGAGCTGTAAGTAGTTTTACCGTGAGTTATGGAAAAATTGAAAACAACTCAAAAAAGAGAAAGAAAAAGTTGCCATAGTTTCACTCTCAAAAAAATGGATAAAGAGTAGAATTACATGTATGATAATGGCTCCTTTTTCTTGCAGGGATTTGATGATGGACGCCTTGGAGGGGGAGGTTGGTCTAGGCTGAACAAGAAGGTACGTCGGCCGACCAAAGTCAAGGCTACTTTCCGCCACAAAGCGGCCTATAAACCCGGTTGAGCCTATGATCATGGTCCGACCAGCCTCCGAGACATTAGGATTTGAACCACACATTTTTTTTTTCTTTCAGTTTCTTTGATCAAATGATAAAAAGCAAAAACCTGAAGAGAAGAAGAAGAAAAGGCACACAATAGTAATGATAGGAGGAAGGGGCGGTGAGGGGTTATATAAAAGTGGGTATAACACTTAGATGGGGATTTTATGCATGTTTGGTAACGTTCACGCGCATAGCGAGTGAGGTTTGGTTGATGGGCTTTGGTTTGGCTAACTTTGTTCGGTGTCTCGTTCTTATTTTGTCCTTTTTTTCGAGTGGAATGTTTGATGGGGGTGTGATCACTTACCCAAAAAAATGTACTTTAAAAAAAGAAAATGGATGTGGTTTGATAATTGATGTATCACATCTCCGACTGGTAGTTGAGTATAAGAGAAGTACTCTATTGAATCAAAGGAATTTGATAAAAACCCGTTAGATAGTAAATTTTGTGTGTGTTTATTTTAACATAATTTTTTTTTACTTATTATAAATTTTACATACGTATTTTTTAAAACACCCCACATCAGATTATTTATAAAATTAAATTTATACAATTATATACTCACTGAATTGGGTCATTTTTATGTAAAAAAAATAAAAATATGTAAATTTTACATCTTTTTCATTCATGCCCTCATTATATGAGTGCAAAACATATATGTAGGTACCTCATTTTGCTTGTTACACAAGCGCACTATTATACACCCAATTTTTTGAACTGAAATCTTGAGTTGAAAATATAATTTTAAAATTGAATCACGTTTGACAAACATTGTCTTTCTTAAATAGCCAACGAATTTTAGATCAATATTTATTTACCATAAACTGCAATATTTAATTGGTTTTTAACCGATCGAGGGGCAAGTTCTTAGTCAAGGATGAGTCAATTTAAGTACGGGTGGATAATTACATACTAGTTAATCCAATTTAAGTGGGTGGAGGTGGGACTATTATTAAAAATTAGGACTATTGCTTTAATTGCCTTTGTGCCTTCATGCACAATTTGGAGAATTTCCAAGCAGCATGAGCAATCTCAACATTTGAGATTCTCCTAAACTCTTCCATAGAAACAACATTAAAAATAGCATTCATAGCTTTGCTATTAAAAGTGGCTACTTCTTTTTGGGACGTTGATCACTCACTAATAGGAGTAGCCGGTTTCTCCCATCTGTATTTAACGGAGTTCCACACTCTCTCATCTATTAATTTCAAGAAGGCTTTCATCCTAACCTTCCAATAGGCATAGTTATTCCCATTAAAGTGTGGATGGATCACAAGAGAGTGACCGTGTTTCATGACAATAGGGGTCAAGGATCAACTCTTAGATCAAGAGATCTAACACAAGAGCTAACCTACTCTGATACCACTTGTTAGGCTTTTAGACCCCTTAGCACAATATGTTTAACCTAATATTAAGCCAAGTTATAGAAAGAATTGAAGTTTACAAAAGGATTTAGACCACTAACATTCTAATGCACATAAAACTTACTGATACGACCACGTGCAAGTTCTGAATCCACGGACTACTTTTTTTTTGGATCTGCAGCACCCACAAGTTCTCTTACTTGTGACTTTGAGAATCCACTCAAAGGTTTTGTTGTTCCTTGAATGTTCTTTATGCAGCAACTAAACCAGCCATCAAGTTCTTGATGTGAATCTTGATCTTGATAGCTCTATGTGTGTGTTTAAAGGTACAAACTTCTCAAATCTCACAAAAGACTCAACACACAACTCAACAAAGGCCACTAAAACGTAGCTAAGGTTTTTCCTTTTATACTTGGAGTGAAACACTTAACCCTACACGTCATATGAGCTTGGGTTGCGTTTGAAACTTTTGTAGAATTTTCAGGGCTGTGATTTTCAATCGATCGAGACTTATTTTTGATCAATCGAGCCTTGCAGTTTTACACAATAAATTCTTGCAAAACACTCGATTCAAACTTATACTTAAACAAACTTTGAGCAAACCGAAACCTAGACTCATTGTTTTGATCATGGTTTGCCAACATATACAAAATGAAGTTCTAGTACATTTAGTTCCTAAAGTCTTAGAACCTAACAAACCCAAAATTTTAAGCACTTAAAAGAATAGACAAAGAAAAGTTGAATTATGCATATTTTTTAAGAGCTTTCGAGACCATGAGTATACAACTTTGCAAGTGTATTACTATATTTTTAACACTTTTATATTAATTTATTTTAAGGAATCAAATTACATGTCTAAATTTTATGTTTAGATTAATGTCTTAATTGATTGTTATTAACTATGGATTGTGTTTTTTTTCTTCTTTATTTTAATAGAGTAATGCTATGCATATTTGTTATTACCTATGGATTGTGTTTTTTTTTTCTTTATTTTAATAGAGTAATGCTATGCATACAACATTTAAAAATCTTAATTTAAAATTAGAAAAAAAATGTGGTTTAATTTCAAAATGAAAAAGATATTTGATTTAAAAATTAGATCGACAGGGAAAAAAGAAGAAGCTATTTTAACCTTTTAATATGATTTAGTAATGCTTCTCCAAGAGAACCCAACAATGAAATTAACTTTGGGTAGAGATTCCTGTAAGTCTTCACCATGTTCCGCGATCGCTTGTACAATGGGCAAGGAAAAAGAGAATGAAGTTCAGAATGTTGGAGGAGATATCATAACTACCCAAGATATTAGGAAAACGTAGCTGTCTACATTACTACGTTATATAAGGGACAACCAAACAGCGTGAGTAAATGGAAATGGGCAGGGATAAGTATGTGTACATTAATGTTGGCTTAAATTCCACTTCAGATAAGTATTTGTGGTTTCAAAATGTTGGTTTAATGGGACACATTTTTTTAGGGTTCTCATCTCAAGAATAGTTGAGTAATAAGTGTTGTGTTGAGATTGAAGCTTTTTATTTTTTTATTTTTTTTTATTTTTTGAGAAACAAACACACACACAAGGAAGAGAAAATAGCTTGAACCTTAGTACACCAAAATTAAGAAAGTTAAATTGGACACATGACGCAAAATTAGATTCTGATTTAAAATTCTAATTTGGATATACATCACTGTTAGTTTCTTTAAGACATTCTCTCCTCTCTCCGTGTGTGTGTTAAATACCTAGTATTCTAGAAAAAAAAGATTTTATCTAAGTTTTACCTATTAATATATATATAATATTTACATTAATTTTGATTAGTTTTAGTGTGTGTTTGACTTTAAATTAAAAAGCCAGTTTATTCAGCTTATTTTTGCTATTATTCATGGGCTCCACCGTACTTTTTGGTACTATTCATGGGTTTCATTGTACTATTTCAGTTAATTTTTTCCTTTATTTACAATACTTTTAGCAAAAAGTTTTTAATTTTAGTAAAATAAGCAGATTTCAAACAAACCCTAATTTTAATCACAGGCTACAGCCAAACTTTTAATTTAGTTGGGTGGTCGTCACAATCACCAACAAACTTTCATATACAACAAGTCGTAATATATCTCAACTACCTTTCTATTGTCATTCACTCCTTACTACAAGTTTAAAGATTGATTTTTTTTTTTCAAATACAGTGATAGGCACAGGCAAGGCATCAGTTCCTCCAACTTGTTTGGATAAAGATCTTCCATTTTTGAAAGCTATCGTGGTTTACTTGTTATTTTTAGGTCGTCAACATTTTTTAATTGGTAAAAATTCCTAATTAATCAACCCTCACTCATTATATAAAAGAGGAAAAAATATTAGAAAAACGAAATCACTAAAGTATAAATTTATGTAAGAAAAAGAAAGAGTTCCTCTCTCCAATTCGAAGTAGGACCAAATCCAATTCCCACACCTTCACCAAGTTCACGTCCTACCCTACACCAGACATGCCTTACAAATCTCTTTAATTATTTACCCAAAAAAAAAAATCTCTTTAATATTTTTTAAAAGACACTAATAGACAAAAACACTAACAGAACAAACTATACTCATTTACACAGAACATTACATTGCCATGTTGTGCTATAATCAAATACACAAAACTATACACTGTTAGTCACAGACTCACAAGTCTCACCACTATTGTAGTATTATTTATAAACAACTATAACTTTTAACTTTATTTAGAGAAAAAGAGAAAGATGGAGTCAGGAGTCTATCTCTCTCTTTGACTCTTTCTCTCTTCTATTTTTGGATGTGGAGTCTCTCATCTTTACCTCTCTTTCAATTTTCTTCACAACACATATGATCAAATCTAAGTTAATCAACCAAGCAATAGAGTTTTAGATATGAGAGGAATAAACTATTCTCATCCCAAAAAAAAAAGAGGAGATTAGATATAATTACCAAGTTTGGACGGTGCTGTGGTTGATTGGTGGTGGCGTCAAGCGTGGTGCACTAGTGCTAATATGCTTCTGCTTCTACTACATTGTTGTTCTGCCGAGTGTCGCTGCCCAATCCCTCAGGCCTGAGGTCTTTTGAGTTCTGCCGTAAGTTAGGGTTTTTTTTTTTTTTTGAGTGGCTTAGAAATCCCCTTCTTTTTTCCTTTATTATATGTGTGTCCTGCCGTAAGTTGGGTGTTCTCTTACTCCTAGGCTAGTTAGATCTCTAGTTAGAATCGGCTTTGATTTGTGTGTGTGTGTGTGTGTGTGTTTGTTTTGGGGTTGTTGTTTGAGCTTAATTTTTATTGTTGGGCTTTTTTTTTTTTTTTTTTTTTTTTTAATTTTTAAAAATATCAATAATACTATTGAGGGGGCAAACCGGCAAAGTGCAATTTTATTGAAATAAATTGCTAAGTTTGTGTTAAGTTTTCGATGTTTATGCCTCTCTTTAGGCCTCTGTTGTATGCCAATTTCGGGTTAATGAAATATCCAGATTCAGTTTCCAAAAAAAAAAAAACAAGGACGGTCCTCTAGAATCTCAATAAACCTCATAAGGTTTGGATATAAAGGGTTTTTAAAGGGGGATATAATTTCCATGTTGAATTTATTTATTTTTTTTGAAATTAAAGTGGACTAGATTTTTTTTTTCTTTTTTTTAGGAAAAAGAAAAAGGTGGAGTAGACCAGTAGTTGATACTTGATATTTGATAGGTGGAGGTGATCAATGAATCTAACCTCCACGAGTAAGTTTAGTGTCACAAAAATTTTCACAATTTTACTACGTGGCAAGTTATAAGTGTTGGAAATAAAATAGTAGGTCCATGTGGGTTCATGATTTCATCACTCATAAGTCACCATATAGTAAATTTGTGATAAAATTATAAAAAAATTTGTGGCATTAGACTTACTCAGCCTTCACATTGAGATTTGGTGGGACTGGTCGCTCAAATGATGACGCATTCATTGCACCATGTATTGCTTATGAGATTGGCTTCTAGAACACTGGTTAGCAAAGCCTACACGGTTAACACCAATTTGAGTTCCAATCATGATTATAAATGGCTTCTTTCCCTAAGGACAATGCTGATGGATCTAAAGAAAATGAAACCCTTTTTTACTAATGGGTCGATGAGTGATAGTCTGTGCTTAATTAATATGGTCAATGATGTGCACAGGAAGATTGAGATTCGCCACATAAAAAATAAATTCTATGTTCAATAATTATGAAATTGATTTATGAACAAGCCTAAGTAAAATATAGTGTTTCATCACTTGTAAAAATCAACAAAAGCTTTAAATTAAAACAATTTCATAAGTTCTAAATTTTAATTTTAAATTTTTTTTGAGAAGGTTCTAAATTTTAATTGATAACATTAAAACTTTAAAATCTAATTATCTAAAGGGTGATATAATTTCCAACCTATATTTATTTATTAAGTGTCCTTAGCACCCTTTTAGGAAGAGTTTTATAACACAATCGGACCACTTTTTATAGGATTTCAAGCCACTTTTAACCTTTTATATATTAACTTCATATTCATTCTCAAAAAAAAAAAAAAAAACCTTCATATTTATATCAATTTTTGCTATTTTTCAATGTAGGTAGAACTTCTTCAAATCTTAAGGCCTAAAGCACCCTTTAACAAAAGCGGATTATTAATTAGGGCAAAGCTTTATACTATGTACACGAGAGAAGTCAAATCCTATTTATTATGCCACAGGATGCAAGATAGCAGTCATCTTTGCTCTTTGTTGCTTCAGCTCGCCTAGGTAGGCAGGATTTTTTTTTTTTTTTTGGAGAGAGTTTCAATTTATAACATTCGATCTTGATGATAACTCTTTATCATCAGATCAAGACACCAATTAGTTTTTGGTGTAGGCGGAAATTGAACTTCAGATCTCTTATTCAACCATCAAATACTATATCGGTTGAGCTAACTAGAACCTACAGTGTAAATAGGATTGAGATCTTATGAGATGCGAGAGCTCTCACATTGATACTAAGAGTTAAAAAATTAACTTTTAATCTCAGTTTATATATATATATATATATATATATAAACTTTCTGATTTTCTACCTTTTCAAAATGAAGAATAGTTTGATATGTCCACTTCAGTAAGGATAGTATAAGGTCAAGTCATAGAGTAAGAGGATCACAAATTTTCTTTCTTTCTTTCTTTCCTTTCTATTATTATTATTTTGTCTTTCTCTTTCTTCTACGTTATTGTGTTTTCTGGCCACAAGTAATACAGGACACAATTTTTCTCTTTTAAATAGTCTATTATAGACATCACTTTTCTTAGCAATAATAACACACGTCATCTCAATGGTAGAACAAATTATATATTTTCTCGAACAAATAATCAGTGAGAGATATATTTATCATATGAGTATGTGGTTATCATGAACCAACCTTGTTAGGTGAACAAGAATAGACATAAACATTTATGATTTACCAACCAGTTGAACTAATTAGAATCTACAGTGTAGACAGGATTGAGATCTTATGAGATGCGAGAGCTCTCACATTGATACTAAGAGTTAAAAAATTAACTTTTAATCTCAGTTTATATATATATATATATATATATATATATATTAACTTTCTGATTTTCTACCTTTTCAAAATGAAGAATAGTTTGATATGTCCACTTCAGTAATGATAGTATAAGGTCAAGTCATAGAATAAGAGGATCACAAATCTTCTTTCTTTCTTTCTTTCCTTTCTATTATTATTATTTTGTCTTTCTCTTTCTTCTACGTTATTGTGTTTTCTGGCCACATCTTACACAGGTAATACAGGACACAATTTTTCTCTTTTAAATAGTCTATTATAGACATCACTTTTCTTAGCAATAATAACACACGCCATCTCAATGGTAGAACAAATTATATATTTTCTCGAACAAATAATCAGTGAGAGATATATTTATCATATGAGTATGTGGTTATCATGAACCAACCTTGTTAGGTGAACAAGAATAGACATAAACATCGATGATCTACCAACCCATCCCCATCAAACACAATGTGAACTTCCATTCTCCAATGGAAGCTCTTGTCAAGCTATAATTATTAATTTTATCATTGAATAATTTATAAATGCTACTTAATCAGTTAACCAAGAACAGACAATTGGTGATGATGATTTCATGTTTGTATTTATTATAACAAATTCTCAATACTTAATTAGTTTTCGTACAAGCGGAACCAAAAATAAAATTAGATTAATTTTGAAGTGGTTTAACATAGGTCTTGACTTAGACTCCTTTAAGATAGGAATAGTTATAGATATGGGTATTGCAATTTTAAATATTCCTGTAGAACTTAGGAATGGCAACGGGTCGGGTTCGGGCCGGGTTTTTTTATACCCGGACCCGACCCGCGGGCTATGACCCGTGGCCCGGACCCGGCCCGTTTATTAAACGGATTTTTTTACCGGGGCCCAGACCCGCCCCGCCGGGCCCCGCGGGCCCCACGGGCCCCGCCCAGCCAGGCCACTTCAGAGCCCAATCTTCAGCCCCTAACAGTGGCCCAATCCGTGGCCCAATCAATTAAAAAAAAAAAAAAAATTTCCTGAGAAAAAAGAACCACAGATTCACAACAGTGCAGCACAAACAACAAATCCAAATTCACAACAGTGCAACACAAACAACAAATCCAAATGAATCTCAAATCAAATCCACCATAACCATTCAAATTTCCTATTCACAGAAACCAAATACATTTGAAATCAAACTATTCACAGAAACCAAATCAAATCTCAACAACAAAATCTAAATCTCCAAACCCACAGGTTAAACAAAGAGAATCTAAAATCCCCAAACCCACTAATCAAATAAAGAAAAAATGGAAGAAGAACATCAAAAACCATTGCCGTAAATCAACATGGTTGTTCGTCTTCGTCTTCTACTCTTCATCTTCGTCTTCGTCTTCGTGGGTGAGATCGCAGAGGCTTTATGGCGAGAATCTTAGATTTTCGTCTTCATCTTCTTCGGCAAAGAAACTGAGACCGAGAGGCTAAGAGCATGAGAGAGGCGCGGCTGACAGTTGGTGGCTGACGGCGTGAGACATGAGAGGAGAGTAAGTGAGAGTGGGAGTGAGGGCGTGTGAGTGAGGCAGTGACTGAGAGTGAGTGAGGGCTGTGAGGCGAGGGAGCGTCGGAGTGAGGGTGAGGAGGCGAGGGAGGCGTGACTGAGGGAGTGTGGGAGTGAGGGTGAGGACTGAGGGAGGGAGGCGTGAGGACTGAGATCTGAGTTCTGAGTTGCTGCTGAAGAAATGAGGAATTAGGAATTTAGGGTTAGCTTATAGGTGTATATATATGTGGGGGGTATTTTTGTAATTTATGGGTACCGGGTTTTTATTCGGGCCGGGTTTCGAGTTGGGTCTCGGATTTTTTTATAAAACCCGGACCCGACCCGGACCCGCTTCGGGTTTTTTTTTTAAAACCCATACCCGACCCTATTCTTAATCGGACCGAGTAAAACCCGGCCCATTAGGGTCGGGCCAGACCGGGTACCCGCGGGTCGGGTAAAAATTGCCATCCCACTAGAACTTAAGCATTCTCATCCACTCATGCAAAAATAAATGCATTTTATCTTATCAAAAAGTCAATTTATCTATTTTACATTACCATTTTTACAACACACTATACATCTCATTTTTTATTTTACAATATATTACATTAAAAGAATCTTATTTCAATGTTACAGTGGAAGAGAGAAGACAAAAAGTGAGACAAGCAAGGAGAGAGAATAAAAAAAGAATAAAAAAACTTTGACACAATGCTATAATGATTATTTATATTTACATAACCATTGTAGCAAGTTGTAAAAATATATGCAAAATGTCTCATTAGATGTGAGGTATTTTTGTGTATTTTTTGTGAATAACATCATGTATTTTACATTTTGATGGCTTTTACATTACCCAATGAGAATACTCTTCTGCTGTTCTCTCTCTCTCTCCCTCGTCCTTTTGATATGTAATAGACTAAATAGTACCACATTGATAGCATGAACAAAGTAGAATGACCAAAAAAGCATTGTTACTCCCAAAAGATGGTTGATTAAGGTTGAGCATTGCTTTTAAAAGAGGCCTTAGGGCCCGTTTGGATTAAGGGGGGAAGGAGAGGGAATGAAGGAGAGTAGAGTAGAGTTAGTTGAAAATAGACTAATTTTGGTTCAAATCTACTCTACTTCCGCTCCCTCTTTCTCAACCCAAACGGACTTTTAATTGAAGCAATTTTGTTTAAAATAAGTAGGAAAAATTAGACATATAAAATTTACCATTGTCTTTGGTTTTTTATTTTTTTTGGGTCTCATTTTTTATATGGGAGTTTGACTTGAAGTTGATAGATAGATTCAAACAAGTAACCTCCACTCCACGAGGCATGATTTGTAAATAATTATACTATCGTTTACAATACCTAGGCCTATTGTTATCTTAAATTGATAAAAAAAAAAAGCCAATGATATCATCATGCATATTAATTTATATTCTCCACTTCATCATCATCAACATCAAATTTTCAAAATTATTTGCATGTAGTTGTTAAGCTTCCATTGGTAATAAGGTTTTAGTAGTAGTATTCAGTTTAGATGTAGCTTTCAAATCTCAACAGCTTATTTTGTGGTGGGTGATAACATTGAGAAATTCACAATAAAATCCGTTGATGATGTTGAAACGTTCAACAAAGCTCTTCATTTTCGGCCATCCTGCAATTTGCTAAACATAAATGAGCTTGCATCTTTGTGAGAGGAGAAGATTGGGCGTAAGTTCTCTAGGGTCACCATTTCAGAGGATGACCTACTTACTGCCGCCAAAGGTACTCATCTCTTTTATATATAATATAATATAATATAATATAATCGAAATTTCAAAGATAATGAAGGTGATACCACATGGCACAAAAAATAATAATAATAATTATTTAATTCCTTGGAACTTTGAAAATAGTATTATTCACAATTTCAGTGGTTCCTTATACTAAATGTCCGTTTGTGAAAAGTTTATTTAGCTTTTTGCTGAAATATATTTTGCTAAAAGCGTGTTAAAATATATATGTACTTTGAAAATATAAGAAAAATGAAGTTTTAAAAAGTTATACACGAGTAATTTTCAAGGGTTGGGAGTTGAGACCTAACCCAAATGAAATTCTTTATGGTACAAGTACAAACATTATAAGCAAGTTGTGAAAATCCAAATTTACAAATTAGATTTTAAGACAAAAATGACAATTCAGCCAATCTTGTATTTTAGTAGTATGATTTCAAAGTAGAAGAAAAGAGGCTTTGAAAAAGAAATAACATGGGACTCAGCTTTCTCACTCAAGTGAGCTTATTAAAAAAGAAAAAAGAAAAAAAATCAATTTTTGTACTTCAAGGAAAAACGCCATGTTTCCAAATTTCTTGACAAATTACACATTGACACACCATAAATGTAATGCCATATCTTTCTTTCGCTAATGCTACCAGAGATGCCCATCCCACAAAGCATTGTTGCAGCCCTTACCCATGACATTTTCATAATTGGTTGCCAAGTAAATTACTCCATGAACAAGCCGACCGATGTTGAAGTCGGCTCTCTTTATCCGGACACACCTTCCGAACTGTCAGAACCATTGACGAGTGCTTCAAGGACTTTGCCAGATTGATTGGTGACGCTCCAAAAGTAGTCAACAAGCCAATAAGCAACGATGCCATCATTGTGCCAAATTCTAAACCAGAAGCATTGGCGATTTCCGTAGCTTGAGCAAGACTCATTTGTTACTACATTATCCTAAACGTATTTCAAGCTCTTCCAATGTTGTTGTGTGATTTGTTGTTTTTGTTATTATTATGGTTCACTATTTTTATGGTGGTTCATTAGTTGTATATTTATATTTAGTTATTGAAGTTTTCTTTTGGTCATTTGAGATCTTTGGAACAGTTCTTACTGTAGTTAATAAAGCACCCCCCAAGGTATACAAAATTGGAGGATGCACTTTCCCTCTTTAGCAAGTAATGTTTGCATGTAAGAGAATGCAGTATTTATTGTGATAATGTATCGAGTAGCACCAATATTGATTGCCAAAGATATCTATCTTCATTTTTAAGTTCTAACACATGGGATATGAGACAACCGAAAGAGACAATTAGGTTTTAATGCTTGCAATGAAAAGAGAGCACAACTAAACTAAGCATACATAATGTTCTTGCATATAGTAAACCAAATGCTTCCTGCATAAGAGTTGCATCAGGCCCAACATCGTATCATGCAAAATGTTAATAAGCCTTTTATGAACCAAAAGAAAGAGATAAATTTAAAATATATAATCAAGATGACCATTAGTGAATATAAATTAATGTTCTGTCCCAATATTTTGTATTTGTTTTTACGCTCCACTAATCATAATTTGTAATGCATTCTTTTTTACTTTCTTAGAAAAATAAACAGAGTTTAAAATGGGGAAAAAAAAAAATCAGACATATCACTATCACATGTCACAATTAATAGAAAATAAAGTAAAATACAAAAAGTTGGACAGAAGATTTTTATTTACCATTAGTCTGGGAAAATTATTATATACACCAAATGCTCCTCTCACATGAATGAGGAACCCTTCGATTAGTTAAATTAATATAACCTACAATTCTGTTAAAAGAGGGAGCATTGTTCTCAAAATACTAAATAATTACTTATCCTAATGAGCGCTAAATGTAACATTTTTTTTTTCACAACCAATTAAACAATAGGGCTCTAATTTGCAATTATAAAATATTTTCTTCTCAATGTTGACTTCACCACATATTACTCTATCCTACAATGTCGTGTCCCGATTTTTCACATAAAGAACAAACATTAAATTCATTTTATACACAGAAAAACAGCTCATAATCACAATGCTGCCTGTCACACAGCATGCCAAGAAATTCCAACAGGCTATTCCTGTGATTTCCCATTATAAAAGTGCAGTATATTTACTATTTAAGAGGCGGGAAATTTTTTTGAAAAACAACTGCCCAAAGTTGAAACTGTAACATTCTCCCGTCATTGTTTTTTACCTCTATGGGCTCCAATTTGTGCACTTGATTTAAAAAAAGGCAGGGCAAGTTAAAAATAAACATCATATACAGGTAAGCAAGCAACTATAGAGATAATAATTCTTATGACCAATCAAGGATGGTCCTCTAGAATCTCAACAAATCTAAACCTCATAAAGAGGTTTGGAATACTTTATGGTCCCATGCACTTATTTACATGCACATATATCATATTTACATTGTACTTGAAAGCGGTGTCTCAACCAAAGAAAAAAAACAAAAACAAAAAACAAACATTGTTTGTTAGTATGACGTTGAATTATGTTTTGTCTAGCATAAGTTTTATTTATTTATTTTTGTGCGCACCAAAAACTGAAATCCGTTGGGCTGGGTCTCACTTGGACTCACAACTTATTTGTATAGTGGGTTTAGATTTCCCACACTGGGTCGTTCTAAACACCAAGGCTCAACTGAAGCGCTTCCCTCTCCTCGGGGACCTGACCCACTTCCTTACTCTGTTCTCTCTGTTTACACTCTTCCTTCCCTCAATTCTCCAACCCCTGTCTTCTCAAAACTTCTTGTATTTATAGCTCACGAAGTAGTGGAGAGGTCATAAATACTCGCCAGTAAGTGCAACCGGCGGTCCAGTGTTATTGATCGTAAGTGGGCGGTTAGGTGGGCATGGGAAGCGGTGAGGGTGGCGTTGGAACTTGGTTCCTGCCTCCACGACAGTTCCCGGCAGCGGTGCCTCTCCGAGGCATGGCCGGGTAGGTACAGGGCGGGGTGTTCCGCGAGCTGTGTGCTCATCACTGCTCGGGAAGGGGTTTTCCGAGAAACGATGTAAAGGCAGATCGTGGGCCTGCAACCCGCGGGGCTCGGGGTGGGCCGCTAGGCAGAGGGAGACCGGCCTCATGGGCCTTATACCCAGGCCAGGGCCCAAGGCCCACTACGGGTCATGGTGCGGGGACCGTACAATAGCCCCCCCTTGATTCGCTCCCCATTCCCGGGGGTGAATCAAGGATCACGAGGGGCAAATGCCCGTTTGGGGAAGTCGAAGGGTCAGTGCCCGACCACTGATGGGCGCATTAATGCGCGTCTCAAAAGACGCATTTGAAATTGACTGACGGCCTACCCGCCATCATTGCCTGACGGTTCGTGAACCGAGGCGTCGCGCGTGTGGCAGTTGAAGCGGCGGTCCGCGTGGTTTCCTTCCAGCGGATCATTAATCGCCTCTCATTCTACTTCCTCATGCCTATAAATAGTCCCTCCAGTTACTGAATCTCACTTTTGCATTCCTCACCTTTCAGTTTCCTCCTCTGCCGAGCATCCCTCCCGTGGTTCATCTACTGGCCCAGAACACACCTACTCCTTAGAGCCCACAGTAAGTTCCTTTCCCTCTTCTTGCTTTTTTCAGTTCAGCCATTTCAGTCTATTCTTTGGTATTCGTAGTAATTCTTTTCCCTTTTATTAAGAAACTGTTTCGGAAGGAGAAATCATGAGTTACTCCTACCTCCTTACCTCCGAGCATGCTCTGACTAGATTTAGGGAAGTATATAATGTTCCGAGTGACGTAGATATCGCCTACTGCAATATGGGCGATATCGACATTCAGAGGCGCCGTGGGGAGAACACGGTGTTCTTTCCCTTGATGGCCATTTTAGAGGGCGGGCTTAGGTTCCCGGTTGACCCTCTAATTCTCAGCACCCTTAGATTTTATGGCCTTTGTCCCGACCAACTTCCCCCCAACTTTTACCGGGTAGTGAGTTGCGTGAGTACACTGAACCGGTTGTACGGGTTGGAACTTAACCACCACGACATTAACCAGATGTATAGTTTGTGCGGCAAGATTGAGTCCGATTATTACCTAAAGACTAGGGACGCGAGGGTACGGCTTATTTCATGCCTGCCGGACTCGAACCGTAACTCGGCCAAAGATTTTGTTCGGGTGAGCGGCAATTGGTTTGCCGAGGGGTTCCCCTGTGCGTTTTCGCCGCGCGACGTTGGTCGGTGACTAGCCTCCATTTACTTTGATGCTTTTCTATTTCGGTCCGGTTATGTAATCTCTAACCCTTATTTCCTTTGTGCAGAGAGCAAGAGATTCAAGCCGGACGTCAGAGTGGTACACGTTCGGGACTTGAACTTCGTACTCAGGTCGGAAATCTTCATGCACACGGACGGACAACTCCGAGCGTCCTACCTCATCCTCGGCGTCAGTCCCGTCTACTCAACTTGGCAGCCGTTCGGCCAAGCTTTGCTAGTCGACAGTCCTCTCATCTCATATATCGACGTCCGGCACGCAAACTTCCTCCCCCCAAGGCTAACAGTAGGCGAGGCGCGTGAGCACGGTCCCCGGTACACTTGTTCAGACGAGTGACCGCCCGTCCGTGACGAATCAGCCGAGCGCGTATCCGCCGAGCGTAGGAGGCGAGCTCACGAGCAGATCCAGCAAGCTCCTGCTCAGCCCGAGAGAACCGTAGAGCCCGGGGCACCTGTTCGGGAAGGGGAGGTTGTAGCCGCAGAACCGACAGACTCTTCGGAAACAGGATCCGATCAAGGTAACGCAATGGTGGCCAGGAGGAAGATGACAATAGACCGCTTCGTCCCGAGTGCCCGGCCAACTGGGCAACAACAACAAGCACCCGCCCGAGATGCCTCCCCTCCCGCTGCCCCACTGACCCGAGTTCGAAAGAGGCCGCGCACCACCGATCAAACACAGACGGGCTCGGGCAATGTGCCCATCCGACCCTCGGCCGGTATCGTCATCCGGGAACCGGTAGCGCAAACCGGGATAGACCTGGCGTCTACTTCCCGGGCTTCGGCAGCATGGCGACCCTCCTTCAAACTTGGCGGCGAGCCTCTCCCGTCGACGGCCAGTGCCCGAGTGTGGGATAAGGGGCATGGCGGCTGCGTGGCACAGAGTCTGGCGCGCGGCATCCTCTTGCCCGAGGACTTGCACGCCTTCACGGAATCGACGGATGAGTCCTTGGGGAGACGTTTGCAGTGGCACACCATAGCGGTAACTGTTTCACTTTTCTCTATGATTCTCGGTTTCCCTTTCGCTTGTGTATGTGTTCTTTCCACTTTACCTTACAAAGCGGATATTGTGTGGTCAGGCTGCGCAAATGTCGTACGTGGTGGACGGGAGGATGAAGGAGCTGGCCGAGGACGTTGAGCGGGAAAAGGCTCTGAAGGAAGTTGCCGAGGCCACGGCGAAGGAGCAGCTGAAAATTGCCGATGAGGCAAAGGACAAGATTGCTACAGCCGTGAAGGCCCAGGCGCTTGCCGAAACGAAGTGTGAGGAACTGGAACTCCAGTTGGGGGGCACCGAGCTTAAGTTGGCGGAGGCTCAGAGCTTGAATACTATGCTGGAAGGGCAGCTGACCGACTCGAAGGCGGCGCTGGAGGCTTGTGAAAGCAAGTGGTATAACGAGGGGTTCGCGGATGCCGAGAATTCAGCGGAGCCGATCATTCGCCAGGCCCACAGGCTTGGATATGAGGAGGGTTGGTTCGCCGCTCTTCAAGCCCTGGGGATTCCCGAGGATTCTCCGTTGAGGGATCGCAGCAAGATCCCCTTCCCGAGCATCCCCAACACCGAGAATCCTGCGCCCCTTGTCATTGACGAGGAAGAGACCTCCAGCATGAGGGAACTGGTGAACGCCATTGACTCTCATGCAGTGCCGACCGACATGGAGGGGACGAGCCAACCCCATGCCGGGGACCGAGCCGGGGAGGACATCCAGCCGCCAACTCCTCACGCCGACCAGCACTCCCAAGAGGACGCATCCTCCGCCCATGCGGCGGACATCTAAAGTTGAAAGCCAACCCTTCTTTATCTTTCCTTTGTTTGAGAACTCTAGATAAGCGGAATTGCCTATGTCACCGGGATGTGGTGACGGGACAACTTCTTTATGTTGTGTTTTCTTTGTTTCGGGTTGCCGGGTTTCGGCAACATAACGCTAATTTAAGTTTCACGTTTTAATATGAATGCTTTACTGTGTTGCTTGTACGTATTTACCGAGTAATGAACTCTTCTTGGCTGCCTTTTTATTGTGATGTGTCCGACCATGGTAAGGCCTCCAAACGCTAATTTAAGTTTCACGTGCTCGGTGATAAGATCGAACCGAGGGTCGGGCTCCCGTCCTTAAGAGTTAATCGTCAGGTTTCCACCTGCTCGGCGATTAGGGTCTAGCCGAGAGTCAGGTTTCTGTCCTTAGAATTAATCGTTCAGGTGTCCACCTGCTCGGTGATAGGGTCGGACCGGGGGTCTGGCTTCTGTTTTTAGAACGCATCGGCCAGGAATGAACATCGCTCGGTGGATGGGATCGAACCGAGAATTTTGGTTAGAACTGTGCGATTCTGCATGAAAGACATCATTAGTACAACTAGCAAAACATATACAACATTACTAGCAAAACATATACAACATGTTGCGGTTAACTCTATGCTCGAAGAACTGCCCATCAATGATAGTACTTCTTCAGGTTATGGACGTTCCATGGTCGGGGAAGTTGTCTCTCGTCCAGGTCTTCCAAGAAATAAGCCCTGGTGCCGGCCACAGCCGTTACCCTATAAGGTCCCTCCCATGTCTGTGCCAATTTCCCGGCACCAGTGTCTCGCATGTTGCCCACGGCTCTTCTGAGAACCAAATCCCCGGAGACAAACTCCCTCGTTCTCACGCCCCGGTTGTATCTCCGGGCGAGCTTCTGCTGATACTCCGCGAGCCGTATTGTCACCAACTCGCGGTACTCTTCCACCTTGTCCAAATATCCTACCATCATTTCGTCGTTTTGGGCCTGATCGAAACCCGCTACTCTTGCACTGCACAGATTCACCTCGGTGGGGATCACGGCTTCCGCTCCGTACGTGAGAGAGAATGGGGTCTCCCCGGTGGACCGTCTAGGAGTGGTGCGGTATGCCCACAAGACTTTGGGAAGTTCCTCGGCCCAGTTTCCCTTCGCTCCCTCCAGCCTTTTCTTCAGCCCACTCACAATCACCTTATTCACGGCCTCGGCCTGACCGTTGCCCTGTGGGTAAGCAGGAGTTGAGTATCTGTTCTTGATGCCGAGACCACTGCAAAATTCTCGGAAGGCCCGGCTGTCAAACTGTAGCCTGTTGTCGGATATGATAGTGTTCGGCACCCCGAACCTGGTGATGACATTTTTCCATATCAACTTCTTCACTTCCACATCCCGTATGTTGGCCAACGCTTCCGCCTCCGCCCACTTGGTAAAATAGTCGACGGCCACCAAAACGAACTTTCGGCCGCCAGTCGCCCTCGGGAACGGGCCGATGATATCCAGCCCCCACTGCGCAAAAGGCCAAGGACTGCTGATTGGGTTCAGATGGCCCACGGGCTGATGGATCAGAGGGGCATGCTTTTGACACTGCTCACACTTAAGCACATACTCGGCGGCGTCCTTCTGCATCTGAGGCCACCAGAACCCCTGAGTCATGGCTCGGTGCGCCAATGAACGTCCCCCGACATGGCCGCCGCACACCCCAGAGTGGAGCTCCAACAAGAGCTCGCCCACCTTCTCCGGGCGTAAGCACAAGAGGTACGGCCCTCCGAAGGACCTTCGATACAAAGTCCGGTCTTCTGCCAACTAATACCGAGGAGCCATCCTACGGATCCTGATGCCCTCCTTCTCGTCACTCGGCAGTCGGTCGTCGGCCAGAAAGTCGACAATGGGGTCGATCCAGCACGTGGCAGGGGCGGCGATTGCCGTGACGTTGATCCCTGTAGTTCCCGAGTTGCTCATTACACTGACGCTCGGCTCCGAAATAAGCTCGACTTTGATCTGCCGTGGTATCTCCTCGGCCACTGAGGACGCCAGCGTGGCCAGGGAGTCAGCGTGTTTGTTCTGGGTTCGGGCTACGTGGAAAACTTTCACCGTGTTGAAGCTGGTCATAACTAGCCTCGCTTGTTCCAGGTACGCTTTCATCCGGGGATCTCGGGCCTCAAAACTGCCCTGCACCTGATTAACCACCAGACGCGAATCCGAGTATAGCTCAATATCCCGAGCCCCCAGGTTCGAAGCTACCCTCAGTCCGGCCAGGAAAGCCTCGTATTCCGCCTCATTGTTAGATGCCCTGAAACTCAACCTAAACGAGTGTTCCAGTCGTATTCTTTCGGGGGTAATCATGACAACTCCTGAACCGGCCCCCGTGGAGCTCGAAGCGCCGTCCACAAATATCTTCCACGGTCGAGCCTCCAACCGGCAAACCATCTCTCCCTTCTCTCTGGGCGAAAATTCAGCGATAAAGTCCGCAAGGACCTGGCCTTTCACCGAGCTTCGAGGCCTGTACCGTATGTCGAAGGAACCGAGTCGAGTCCCCCATTTGGCTATACGGCCCGTGAAATCAGACCTCTTCAATAACGACTGTAATGGGTACTCGGTCAAGACGTGTACGGTGTGAGCTTGGAAATAGTGCGGCAACTTCCTTGTGGCGTGTATCAAGGCCAGTACGAGCTTCTCCAAGGGCAAGTACCTCGTCTCGGCGTCGACGAGAGTTTTGCTGATGTAGTATACGGGTTGCTGGATCCCCTTGTCCCTCAGCAGCACAGCACTCACGGCGTGCTCGGATACCGCCAAATACATGAATAAATCCTCACCTGCCTCCGGTGCCGCGAGCATGGGCGCTCGCGCTAAATAAATCTTCAGGTCCACAAAGGCCTGTTCGCACTCCTCGGTCCACCGAAATCCCGTCCATTTCTTCAGCAGTTGGTAGAATGGTCGGCATCGGTCTGCGAATTTTAAGATGAACCGGTTAAGGGCGGCCAGCATCCCGGTTAGTATTTGCACTTCCTTCGGGTTGCCCGGTGGCTTCAGTCTTCTCACAGCCTCTATCTGGTCCGGGTTGACTTCAATCCCCCGTGTACTGATCAGGTACCCCAAGAACTTCCCGGCCCCTACGCCAAACGCGCACTTCTCCGCATTAAGGCGCAACTGGTGCCGTCGGAGAACCTCGAAAACCTCCAGGAGGTCCCCCATATGCAGGGCTTCCCGTTTGCTTTTAACCACCATGTCGTCGATGTATACCTCGACCGTGCGCCCTATCTTGTCTCGGAACATTCTTGTCATCATTCGTTGGTAAGTGGCCCCGGCGTTCTTCAGTCCGAAGGGCATTCTTGTGTAGTGGTAATTTGCCTCCGGGGAAATGAACGCCGTTTTCTCTTGATCCTCGGGTGCTAGGGCGATCTGGTGATACCCTTGGAAAGCGTCCAGAAAGCTCATCCTCGGGTGCCCACACGTGGCGTCCACCAGCTGATCAATCTTCGGCACGGGAAAAGGGTCTTTCGGGCAGGCTCTGTTCAGATCGGTGAAATCGACGCATACCCTCCACTTGCCGTTCTTCTTCTTCACTACCACGGTGTTCGCCAACCAATCCGGGAAGATGATCTCCCGAATCACCCCTGACTCCTTCAATCTCTGAACTTCCACCTTTACTGCCTCGGAGTGCTCCCAGGCTGATCTCCTCGGCCTCTGCTTTTTAGGGGTGAATGAGGGGTCAACTCCAAGTCTATGCATGATGAATTCGGGATCCACCCCGGGCACCTCGTACGGACTCCAAGCAAATATGTCCACATTCTGTATTAGGAGCAGCAACATCTCTACTTTTTCCCGGTCCTCCATGCTCTCCCCTATTTGGAAGTACTTGTCCATATCCGGCAACACCTTTACCCTCAGCATGTTCTCGGCACGCGCGACCTCCTTCTCTGGCGGGCCCTGTAATTGCTATAAAGGCGTCCCTGACGACGAACATTTGGGATCAGCCTGACCCTCCCGGTCGGTTTGCTCCTTCTTCCAATCGACCATGGCGATCAAACATTGCCTGACCACCTGTTGACTTCCTTGTATCACCGTGACACCATAATCAGTATGAAACTTAACCCTCATGTGCAGAGTGGACGGGACAGCCCCCATTGCATATATCCATGGCCTCCCCAGAATCGCCGTGTAGGGGGAGTATGAGGTAACTGCGAAGAAGCTTACCATCACCTCCTTGCCCCCCCATGTTCACGGGCAGAGAGATTTGCCCCTCGGGCGCCACCATCTTCCCATCGAACCCAACCAGGGGAGTGTTGTACTTAGACAGGTCCTCATTCCTCAACCCGAGCCCCCTGAATAGGTCCGGGTACATAACATCCGCTCCGCTCCCCTGGTCTATCATTATCCTCTTCACAACGAAGCCGCCAACCCTTGCCGTTACTATCAATGCGTCGTCGTGCGGCTGAATGGTTCCTTCTAGATCACTGTCGTCGAAAGAGATCGGCTCCCGGGTAGGTCTGATCCTCTTCGCGGCAGGCGGCACGCCCGTACTCCCCTCTACCGAAATCATCGTTAGCACCTCCTTCCCCTTTGCCGTTGAAATGCCCCTCGGGGCGACGTGGATAACATCAATTATCCTAAGAGGGGGCGGAAGGGGATTCCCTCTGTGTGGGGCGCCATGCCCGGTTCCTCTATCCCCGGCATCCGTCACAAAATCCTTGAGGTGTCCTGCTTTAGCCAACTGCCCGAGATGGTCCTTTAGCACTCGGCACTGCTCGGTAGTATGCCCCCGGTCTTTGTGGTAGGTGTAGTACAGGTTCTGATTTCTCCTAGAGGGGTCTCCGGCCATCCGGTTCGGCCATCTGAAGTACGGCTCGTGCTTGATCTTATCCACGATTTTATGCACGGGCTCCTTGAACGTCACGTTCACCTCCCCTGCTGGTGCTACTGGCTCTTGAATCCTCAAATTTCCCTGTGCCCTCTGTTGAAAACCGCTTAGCCGAGGACGATCAGCCACCTGTGCTTTGCCTTTGCTCTGTATCTTATCCTCTTCCAACCGCTTGTACTCCTCGATGCGCCTCATCAGCTGCCTCATGTCCTCGGGAGGCTTCTTAGTTAACGATTCTCTCAACCCCGAGTCGTCAGGCAATCCCAATCTGAAGGTGCTCGCCGCAATCTTCTCGTTCCCTCCGCCAATCTCGTTGTAGAGCTCCCAGTATCGGTTAGCGTAATCCCGAAGGGTTTCCCCTGCCCTCATCTTCATAGACAGCAGCGCGTCCACCGGTTGCTGCTCCCGGCTGCACGTCACGAAACGGGAACCGAACTCCTGTATTAGCTCGGCGAAACTGTGAATGGAGCCCTTGCGCAACCCGTTGAACCACCTTAAGGCCGTGGGACCAAGGCTGGAGGGAAAAACCTTGCACATCAGAGCGTCATTGCGGGTATGCAAAGACATCATCTGGATATAGTGGCTGACATGCTCTACGGGGTCTGTTTTCCTACCATACGAATTGAACGGCGGGCGCGTAAACCTGTCCGGCATCGGTGCACGCTCAATATCTGCTAAGAATGGTGACCGAGCCGCCCTGCGCAATGCACGGCTCATAGCATCCATGGCCGCATTCCTCGGCCGTCCCTCTGGAGACTCCGAGCCCCGATTCCTGTTTTCCCGCGACCGAGAGCGATTTTGCCGCCGGTGAGACTCTGCTGAATGGGAGCGGTCTCGGCGGCGACGGGACTCCCTCGAGTGCGAGCGCTCCCTGTGGTGGCGGGATCCTGATTGATTCGATCCCATCCCGCGTCTTTCTCCCTCGGAGCCTGGCCCTCTCTCTCGGTCATCTTGACCGGCTCGGCGGCGCTCGTTTCGGGCTTCCAACTCCAGGTCTTGTACTAACCTCCGCAGCCGCTCAAGCTCTTCATCCCTGACGTCGGGCTGCCTATGCCGGGAAGCATGGGATGCCGTTCTCCCCGTTTGATACGACCCTTCTCCAAGGCCGGACCGCTCTTCCAGTTGCTCGTGAAACGGATCCTCGCGTCTCTTCTGCCTCTGTTCCCGCCAGGTGGAGCCCCTGGAAGACCCTGCCGAGCCACTCTCGGCGTTACCTCCAGACATCTTTCCTGTAAACGAGCCTTGGCAGAACCACTGCTTAGTAGGATTTCCCACAGACGGCGCCAATTGTGCGCACCAAAAACTGAAACCCGTTGGGCTGGGCCTCACTTGGACTCACAACTTATTTGTATAGTGGGTTTGGATTTCCCACACTCGGTCGTTCTAAACACCAAGGCTCAACTGAAGCGCTTCCCTCTCCTCGGGGACCTGACCCACTTCCTTACTCTGTTCTCTCTGTTTACACTCTTCCTTCCCTCAA
Source organism: Quercus aquifolioides (assembly GCA_019022515.1). Classification (NCBI taxonomy): domain Eukaryota; kingdom Viridiplantae; phylum Streptophyta; class Magnoliopsida; order Fagales; family Fagaceae; genus Quercus; species Quercus aquifolioides. Next base: position 37,996,130 of record CM032331.1, on the reverse strand, counting down.
TTCTCCAACCCCTGTCTTCTCAAAACTTCTTGTATTTATAGCTCACGAAGTAGTGGAGAGGTCATAAATACTCGCCAGTAAGTGCAACCGGCGGTCCAGTGTTATCGATCGTAAGTGGGCGGTTAGGTGGGCATGGGAAGCGGTGAGGGTGGCGTTGGAACTTGGTTCCTGCCTCCACGACAGTTCCCGGCAGCGGTGCCTCTCCGAGGCATGGCCGGGTAGGTACAGGGCGGGGTGTTCCGCGAGCTGTGTGCTCATCACTGCTCGGGAAGGGGTTTTCCGAGAAACGATGTAAAGGCAGATCGTGGGCCTGCAGCCCGCGGGGCTCGGGGTGGGCCGCTAGGCAGAGGGAGACCGGCCTCATGGGCCTTATACCCAGGCCAGGGCCCAAGGCCCACTACGGGTCATGGTGCGGGGACCGTACAATTTTAGACACTAACATAACAGTGTTTTGTACCTTATGAATCCGAAAATTTTGACTTTTCTATACACTGTTATAATAGCGTATTAGATATTTGCACCATATAATGGAACCAGAAAGCGCCATTCATTTAGGAGAACCATTCATTTAGGAGAAATTATGAGGGATGTATGTAGGTTTATTTCAAGATACATTTAGTATAACTTTAAAGCGAATATTATTACAGGGGGCTTTGTGATAATTCTCGAGACTAGTCCATTTCCCATCCAAAATAGGACCAAACTTAGGATGTGTAAAGACTAGGGGGGACCTTCTCAAAAATTCTCAATAACATATTGGATATTAATTTGCACCATATAATAGAACGAGGAAGGGCCATTCATTTAGAAAGACTAGGGGGCACCTTCTCAAAATTTCTCAATAACATATTGGATATTTGCACCATATAATAGAACGAGGAAGGGCCATTCATTTACAAAGACTAGGGGGGACCTTCTCAAAAATTCTCAATAACATATTGGATATTTGCACCATATAATAGAATACGGAAGGACCATTCATTTAGAATAAATTATGAGAGATGTATTAGGGATGTGTATGGGTTGGGTTGGGTCGGATTGAGGGGATTTTTCAACCCAACTCACCATAGTGGGTTAAAAAAAATCCAACCCAACCTAACCCATCACAAAGGTACAAACCAACCCAACCCAACACAAAGGTACAACCCAACCCAACCCAACCCACATGGATCGAGTTGGGTCGGGTTAAACCCATGAGTTGGACAGTTTTTATTATTATTATTTTTATTACTATTATTATTAACTTGAGCAGAATTTTTTTTTTTTTATTACTATTATTATTCATAAACTTGTATTCTAACTTAGTCATAAACAAAACATATTCAACTGAGTTGATAAAAAAAAATATACATGAACTAGTATCCAAACTCAGTTATAAACAAATAGGAGTGGAATGGGAGAGTGGGAGTGGGAGGCAGTAGAGAGAGAAGAAATAAGATTGTTAGGGTTTGTAAGGTAATTGGATTTTACATAGGAAGAGCCAAATATGAGAAAACATTATTAATTATATAATATATTTCTATATATATAAAATTTAAATTTTAAATATATAAGTGGGTCTGGTCGGGTTAGGCAGGTTTGTAATTGTTATGACCCGCACCCAACCTAACCTGCTATTAAATTTTTTTTTCATAACCTAACCCAACCCACCAACCACTAAGAATTGACCCAACTTGGTGGGTTAGGTTGGGTCGGGTCGATTTTGGTGGGTTGGTGGGTTAGCTGCACACCTCTAGATGTATATAAGTTTGTTTCAAGTTACATTTAGTATAACTTTAAGCAATATTATTGTAGGGGGTTTTGTGATTATTCTCGAGACTGGTCCCTCTTCCATCCAAAATAGGACCAAACCTAGGATGTGTAAGGACCGCCTGGGGTAGTAAAAGGTTATTTGCCCCTCTTGACACACAATCAACATTTTACTATATATATATATATATATATATTTTTTTTTGCTGTGAAGTTATATATATGTATTAGTTAACTTGTCAACGAGAAGACAAATTTTTCATTCACAATTCACAAAGCAACACTTTTGTTAAATAATGGGTCCCACCTACTAGTATATTGTTTTTGCACACAACTTTGCCGAATATGATTGGAAAAAAAAAATAATGATATCAAATAGGACTCCAAAAGAAAAAATTTATGTTTATGTGCTTACTATAGCACCTCACCTGCAGTCGGCCTCTTATTTACAAATTTTTTCTCTCGTTATCAACCATTTTTAGTCTCAACTTGAGTTTTTGCTATTCAAAAAAAAAAAAAAAAAAAAAAAAAGGTGAGTTTTTGCTATAAACTCAAATTTTAACAACTTAAGAGAGGAAAAATGTCTACATAACATTTTAAAAGCATTCATGGCATTGAGTCGCATGTACTACTTCATAGGTTACATTGATTTATTTTTCTAATTTATTTTAAAGAGTCAAAGTATATGTTTAAATTGTGTGTATTTAGATTAATCCCATGATTTAATTGTTATTAGCTATGAATTGATAATTTATTTTTTATTTTGATGCTATGAAATATATATTTGTAGTTAATTGAGATTATGGAGAACCTCAATTATAATAATACATCCAGGTCAAATTTTAAATGAGCTTGTATCGAAGTAGATTTTGCAATTGAGTAAATTAAATTAGGAATCAAAAAATTTGAATTAAAGTAAAATTTTATATTAGATTGTGTATGACAAATACATTAGCATATAGTAGTTTATTTATTTTGTTATTAGTATCGATTAATATTTCTTAGATTAATTTTACCTTCAACTTTTTTTTTTAATCTTACTCTCCTCACTTGAAATCCTAGCTCCACCATTGGTAAGGACCTTGATTATATTATAGATAAAGAATCACATATCATTCTGATTCTCTTGCTTGGTAGGATCTAAACCAAGCCCTAGCATGACTTTGTCAGGCTGAGCCGCCTAGGTTTACATTAGGACTAAGAAAGCAGAGCGACTGGTTTGGAAGGAGTCCAAAAAATTAATTGTGACCTTGGTCGATCCTAGACAAGCATCTCTTCCAATCTTGTTGTCAATTCACATTAATTGTTGCTACCAACTAACAACCTACTAGCACTAAGGGTCCGTTTGGTTGGGGAGAAAGAAAAGTGAGAGGATACAAAATAGGGCGAGGATACAAAAGTGGGAGGATAAAAGAGATTTTAGTTTCTCTCATTTGTGTTTGGTTAGAGGAGTGGAAAAGAGGAGGGATGAGAAACTTATTTGTTTGGTTGAGAAGAAAAGTGAAGGGATAGAAAATATAATTTGTATAAAATTACTTTCATGCACCTGTTGCATAATATAAGAAATAGTTTCCTTACCATCATTAAAAACAAACATATTATCAATTAAATTTAAAAAAAAAAATTCTATAAAATTTAACACATCATTAATATTATAATTTTATTTTTCTTTGTTTCAGAGGTGCCTTCTTAAAAAAGAAAGAAAAAGAAAGATGTGAAAGCCACTAAGGACCCCACCGTTGATCAAAAAAGATTTTAAAAAAGAAGAAGCAAAATCCACTGTTTAATTAAAACGTTGAAAAAAAAAAAAAAAAAAGCAACGTAAACTCAGAGCTTGAAAAAAAAAAAATAATAACAGGAAGGATAAGTGGAAAACATGTAACTCAATACATAGAGGGGCAAATCCGGTTTTTGCCAAAACCAATGTTTTCTTTCTATTTTGGAGAAAAAACTTTTTTGTGGGCGGGGGAGAAAACACATAGGCCCCACCACAAAATTTTCCACTCCCCCTCCCAACCAAACACCCTTCCAATTTTCTTTCTCTCCACTTTTCTCTCATAAATTTTCCATTCTCCCTAAAATCTCTTCAAACAAACACACCCTAAATGATGATTGACTTGATTTCTAAAATCTCTTCAAACAAACACACCCTAAATGATGATTGACTTGATTTAAAGTAAAGGCATAATGCAATAGGCCTAAGGTCATTTTTTTAGTTTGGACGACGGCAAGAGGGAATGTGATATGTATCATCATCATACCCGCTATATTGATAGGGGAAAGAGTCCAATGCTTCCATATCAATAAGAACCTCTTCATGACTAAGAGATAGGTGAGTGAGAGTGAAGAGTAGATGTATTGATCCTCAACCAAGCTTCTTTTTTTTTTTTTTTTTTTTTTTTTTTTGAGGGGGAACTGAGCATTCTTAAGAGAGAAGAAAATTAAAAGTGTTCATATTTTGGTTAAATTGAAATGATTGAGTCACAATTGTTGTTCGCATAATCATAAATAGTAACTTCATTGTATTGAGCCTTTTCAACCTTCTACAGTTACATCACTCAATATTTTTTTATTAGAAACAAATTTTGAAAAAATTCATTGTTGGATTAAATTTTATTTTTCTACCCTCCATTCTTACAAATTTTCAAAATAATCATAGATCATTAACTATCTTATCTATAAAATGTTTATAAATTTCAAGTTTTTATATTTTAAAATTATGTATAAAAGGTAAATGATAAAGCTAAATTCCTCAGTTGATGGGTTCGTCCAAACGGAGTAGGATCGGAATGATCTTGATTCTTGCACAAGATCAACAATGGCGTTTCTCTCCAAAAAGGTTATTGGCGTAGTGCCAGCCAATGAACCTCCAATGATTAAGTCAAGCGTTGAGATAGAAAAATAATAAAGGCTAAGAGTGTTGTGATGTGTGTATTTGTACCTTCGCTTGAGGTCCGATGTAGTTTATATAGTTTCTTTGCTTTTCTAGCCGTTTGAGGTCTTTAATGGAGGCCTTAATGGCTTTTGTAATGCCCTTGGTGGTTTATTGAGATCCTTTAATTATCCGTCCAACGGTCAAGTTTATGCATCTGTCCGTTCGTAATGGTAGATGTATTAAATGCACTTTTATGGCTCACAGGTCGTCCAATATCTTCTTTGGACGATGGGAATTTCAGGTTCATTAGTAAGTGTATTGATCGAATATTAAATAATATCTTATTAATATATAATCTAGCACGCATGTTAAGAAAATTGAGAACATGTAATCTAATAATGGTGTTTTTAAAATATTAATTCAATAAAAATTTATTAGGCGGTGTAATATTGTTTAAAGTTGCACCAGACATTACTTGAAAATACCACGTGGTTATTTTGTGACACTTACCACCCTTGTGGTCTATATTATAAATCATTTTATCTCTCTTGAAATTATGGTTTTAAAAATTAGATCGAACTGGCTGGTTGAACTAGTTTAACTGAACCCTCAACTGATCCAATAAAAACCGCTAGTTCAACCAAGAATAGGACACTTTTTCGATTTTTTGACAGTTTCAATTTTTAAAACTACGCTTGAAATTTAGTAATGAGCCATTTTTACTAACTTTAATGGAATTTATTAATGTGACAAGTACCAACATCACATATATAAATTCTCAAAAAAAAAAAAAAAAATCACATATATAGAAGGAATTGAAGAAAAAAAAAATTGTTATACCCTCACATTTATGGTTCTCTCTTTAACGTACTTATTCAATTGTCATTTGTGTTTATGTATATATATATAATGCATAGGTATTAAGGCAGAATAATCTTTTTTCTTTAATTTTTTCCCGTGGATGGTGTTTTTCCATTGGGTGTTGCTAGTGCTTGTCACATTATCAAATTTTCTTAAAATTAGTGAAAATGTCTTATAAAGAAAACCACACGAGAAGTAAATATTTCATAAATCAAGCCATAGGAAAAGTAAGTGTCACGAAATAAAATACATAATAATAATAGTTCCATGTTTTAAGGGTATAACGTAGGGGTGGTCTGTGTAATTTTCCCTTAATGTCTAATACTTTATTAACTAAAAAACTAAGTCGCGTTGCCAAGTTACAATAAAGGTTCATATACAATAAATAATCATTTTTAGAATTCTTAATGAAAAAAATATAGATTCACAGTCCATAAATAATATGAAAGCTCACTTAGTGTGTAAAACACTTGTGAACATTTAGCCCTTAATAACAAAATTACCAAAGCAAGCTTATATTCAAACAATTGATGTGCGGAATGATAAATATAAGCAATACCCAAATTGACAAACACTCTAAATCATAATTAATCACAAACACAGCAGCAATTAAAAGGAATAGAGTAGGGAAGAGAGAAGCAAACATAAAGATAACACCGGCACGTGTTATCGAAGAGAAAATCGAAGAACTCGGTGAAAAATCTCTCCGTCGCCCTTCAAGTAGTAAAAATGATTCACTAGCAAATTAGTTGGGATACATGAATAACAATAGACTCTTTAAGCCTAATCTACCCGATGCACCTAAATCCTCCATGCTTTTTGCTTCAACAAGGTTAAGCCTAACCGTGTTTTCTTTAACTTTTCGGATCTTGCAATAAGCTCCACATTGCATCCACCATCCTTGGCATCTTCCAATGCTTCCCAAATTCTAAAAATACTCTCAACTCTTTGAATGAGTGTGGGTAGTGTTTGGGTACAAATCTCCTCTCAATGGGTATAACAATGGGAGAGGGAAGGAGAAGAGACTACAAAGATTTCTCTCTAAGAATGAGTAGTTCTCTCTCTAACAAGGTGGGTGTGTTGTAGAAACCTCTTTTAGGGTTTTTCTCTCAATAGGCTCCTTACAATTTCTGTGGGTAATGAGGGTATATATAGTATCAGTGATGGGAATACGAAAAGTCACAATTTTCAATAAAACAGGGGAACTTAGCGGGTCACTTGTGACTGGTGCAAGTTGCGAATCAAGTCGTGAGTTACCTTCCTAGACAGGCTGTATTGACTTGGACACCTGGCCTGACTGTTCACCTTCCTACATGTGCGTCTCATGTGATCTTCAGCTATCTTGATCAAATCTTCACCACTTAATACTAAACCCATTACAAATAAATCCCACAAAAATACAAGGAAATAAATTAATACAATTACAACACTTTTTATCATGGAATAAGCCAACACTAATGTTATGAGAAAAATCATAACTTGACATAATAAAATAATCATAATATTATATGTTCACATATATATATATATATATATATTTTTTTTTTGGAAAATGGACCATATATTATTCAATTAATCAAAAGCAAAAGAGTCTGCATACAGAGCCTCAAGGGTAGGAGTTGGTTGTTCTTCCAACCATACATAATCTTCAGTTAATTGTCTTGCAAACCTGGCCAAAGAATGGGCCACTCCATTAGCACTCAATCGAACACAACTAGCTGATACACTTTGAAATCTCAAAGCCAAGCACCGAGCATCTTCATATATATTTCCCAGAATTGAGTTGTTGGGTTTGACTGCTGTCAAGCCGTTCATAACCGTAACATTATCACCCTCCACCACTACATCTTGAAAACCTGCCTCCACCGCGAATTCCAAAGCTTTCCGGCATGCTAAAATCTCCGCTTCTTCACTGTTTGCAACTGGAGGTCCCTTTGTTGATAGCGCTGCCATCACTTCTCCCATATTGTTCCTTATAACCGCGCCAAAACTCGATGACTCCGTATCCATGAAGACAGCCGCATCGAAGTTCAACTTATACAGAGTACCTGAAGGTGGACACCACGATTGCACTGCCTTTCTAGCCGCATGGATAGCCAGCTGATCCCGTGATGCTTTAAACTCCTCAATGAGGTCAATAGCCCGAGTGGTAATTCTTGAAGGGTCCTGGACTTTCCCTCCATGCAACAACCTATTTCACTGGTTCCAGATCAGCCAGCAATGAACCCAAAAAAGCTCAAACTCTTCCTCGGACAATTTGTGGCTCAAGTGTTCAAGCAGCTGCATAAACTCCCTCTGCTCCGTGCTCACTTTTTGCAATCTGCCTGGAGCACCTGCCCACACGTCTTGCGCTGCTTCGCACTCCCAAAGCACGTGAAGAACTGACTCTGGAGCTTGGTTACATCGCTCACAGAACTCATCCGGAACCACTTTCCTTCTAAACAAATTCTGACGTGTAGGGAGAATATTTTGGCAAGCTCTCCATGCAAACACACGTATCTTATTCGGCACTTTCATCTTCCATACGTATGTCCAGATATGAGATCCTTCCGCTACCTTGGAACATTCCCCTGAATCCTTCTCTTGCTTTTGAATTAGCCTAGCTATCTGATACCCCGATTTCACCGTGTACTCCCCAGTCTTGGTGTGAAGCCATATCAACACGTCTGACACCATCCTATGACTCAACGGAATGCAAAGAATTGCCTCAGCATCTTCCCTATGAAATGCAGCAGCAATAAGCTCCCTATCCCAAGCTTTAACCCTCCAATCAATAAGCTCGGATACTCTCCATTCCCACTCCTCCACACGGGGTGGGTGGAGCACTCGATGTGTAGGATGGTTTGGAATCCAGCTGTCCATGGTTACTCGAATAGAGGACCCATTGCCTACCCTCCAGCAACCTCCTTTCCTTAGGATTGGTTGAGCTGCTAATAAGCTTTTCCAAACATAAGAACTATTCGGTACATCCGTAGCCTCTAAGAAAGTACACCGTGGGAAATATTTAGCTTTAAAACACTTATACACCAAAGACTCATGTTGTTGGAGTAGTCTCCATCCTTGCTTGGACAACATAGCTAGATTGAAGCTGTGTAAGTCTCTAAAGCCCATTCCACCCTCCTTTTTTGGTTGCGCCAACACACTCCACTTCTTCCAATGGATTTTCCTTTAATTGTTAATCTGCCCCCACCAAAACCGAGCACACATAGCATTTAGTTCTTCACAAAGTTTCATTGGTAGTTGAAAAACCCCCATAGTGTAAGTGGGGATGGATTGAGCCACCGCTTTGATCAAAATCTCCTTACTCGCTCTTGAGAGTAATTTACCCTTCCACCCTTGGATTTTCTTCCACACTCTATCTTTTAGAAATGAAAAGGTTTGGTATTTCGCTCGACCAACCAAGGTAGGTAACCCCAAATAGGATTCAAACCTTTCCACCTCCTTGACCCCCAACAACTCCTTTATCCTTTGTCTTCGATCCTCCTCCACATTACTACTAAATAGACTGAGGATTTTTCCATATTAATGCATTGTCCAGATGAGACAGCATATAAATGTAATACTTCCAAAATAGTTCTCACCTCATCATGAGTAGCTTGGCAAAACAAGAGAGAGTCATCGGCAAATAAAAGATGAGAAATGGATGGTGCCCTTCTACAAATTGACCACCATGAAGCTGCCCCTCCCCTTCTGCTTTAGCAAGCAAGGATGTAAAACCCTCAGCACACAAAAGGAACAAGTATGGAGATAATGGGTCACCTTGACGAAGCCCTCTGATTGGGAGAATACTTCCATACACTTTGCCATTGATGCGAACTGAGAAGCTCGGAGTAGTTACACAGCTCATTACTCTCTCAACCCATGTGTCAGGAAACCCCAGCTTGGACATGATGCCCTTAAGGAAAGACCACTCAACATGATCATATGCCTTACTGACATCCAGTTTCAGGGCTAAAGAGCCTTTTTTCCCATTTTTCTTACAGTGCATAGCATGAAGAGTTTCATACGCCACAAGGACGTTATCAGTGATGAGACGCCCAGGAACAAAAGCACTTTGGCAGGGAGAAATCACATGAGGGAGTATCTGCTTCAACGTGTTAGCCATCACTTTTGAAATAATTTTGTAAATAACATTACACAGGCTAATAGGTCTATAATCTGATATTTTTTCCGGTGATTTAACTTTTGGGATGAGCACAATATGAGTATAGTTTATTTCAGGTACCATATTTCCGGAATTTAGAAAATCAAGTGCAGCTGCAGTTACATCCTTACCAACAATATGCCAAAATTTTTGATAAAATAAAGCATTCATACCATCGGGTCCAGGGGTCTTGGTTGGTCCCATTTTGAACAACGCTGCTTTAACTTCATCCGCATTGAATTCTCTGGACAAAATCTCCTGCATATCCCTTGTCACCTTTTGGGGTACTGCACTTAGACACTCTTCCATCCGGCTACAGTCACCTGCTGCAAAAATAGTCTCAAAATAATTTGTTACAACACCAGCAATATCCTCAATCTCCTCCACCCAATTGTTTTGTTGATCTCTAACTCCCTTAATAAAATTTCTCCTATGCCTTTGTGAAGCCTTGGAGTGAAAAAAATTAGTATTTCTGTCCCCGTGTTTCAGCCAATTAACCCGAGATCTTTGTGCCCAATATATCTCCTGTTTGAGTAACAGATCGTCAAGTTTTTTACTAGCAGCCAAGAATTCTGTCTTGCTCTCCTCAGAGGTAACCCCAACACTTAACTCCTCAACATGTTTCTGCAATCTTTTAATTTCCTTAGCATCAGGGTAGGTCCTAGAAGAACCCCATGCAAGCAACTCGGCCCCACAGTGCCCAATTTTTTCTTTTGTGTTTTCCAGCAAGGTCGGTGCCCTCCACTCTTTGGACCACGCTTCAGCAACAATTTGTTCACACTCCTCCCACAAAAGCCACTTTTCTTCAAACTTAAAACTTGGGGCCCCTCTGTTTCGCATGCACCCCTCATTACTTGTTTGCAACAACAAAGGACGGTGATCAGAAGCATGGGAAAATAAACATTATATGTTCATAATTAGGAAAAACTACACCTCATATATTACATGTGGGGTCGGTTTTTGTAGCCCAAGCTCAATAGGTTCGGATTATGAGCCCAATGAACCCTGAACAATGAATTTGTAGAGAGTGGGTGTAAGAGCTGGGTTAGTGGTGAATTGAACAGTAATGAACTATGATATTTACGGGTGAACTAACGTGCAATCATGCTTGAACACATGCAAACGTGAACGTCCGAAGGGGTATTTTATTGAATGAAATTTGGTTACAATTTTTAGAGCTACAGTAAAGTTATTTTCTTCTTCTCTCTCTTTTTTGTTCCAATCTCTTTTTATTAGAGGCCTCTTCTCCTTATATAGCACCCTCTCCCCTCATCTTCATCGTCCACTTGTTCATCATCTAAACATCCACTTGAGTACATATCCTATCAGGTATCCTCTTTAGCCCTGTGTGAGTGGCGGTAGCTGAGATTGTACTGTTCAGGGGTCTTCTCCACATTAATGCGGCCAGAAAAGCAGCTGCAGTGCATTTAATGTGGTGGTTGAAGTTTGTCTTCTAGATATTTCTCCGTTCCTATCATCTCCATGCGCGCCTGAGGTTCATCCTTATCATTAGAATTGTTAGGAGGATTACTTGAACCTCTCAGACATGTGTTTAACCAAACTTCTTTGAATCCGAGGATAATGGCCTCTTCGGAAAATTGAAGACCTCTTCGGACTATACCCCTCGTTCACCTCCAGGTATGTTTCTTTCACATGGGCTTCTTCTCAAATACTTTCCTCTCTTCGGACAGACAGTAGTCTTCAAATAGGGCCTTAGGCCCAATATATTAGGTTGGGCTTTTCACCCCCCACCTTACACATCTATAAACTAAACTCATTCATTCTCATTTGTCATAATAAAATTTTATGATATATAACAAGGAAATCTAGAAAAATTATAAATTAAAAAAGGTTGACTCTATAGCCCAAATTTCTCTACTTTTTAAGGAAAATTGTATTGCCATATCTTATTTGACACCTAATTAAAAAAAAAAATCGAGAATTACTTTATGACTTTATCAAAATACAATAACATTTAATGGAATCGCTAATGCATTTAAGATAAATGTCAGTCATATCTCTTTTAACCATACCGTAGATAACCCATTTTGCCACCTTCATTTAACCTTATTAGGAGAAAACCCTTCATTGTAAAACTAAAAAAGTTTTGACTGTTGGATTTTTGAGCTCATCATGTAAAACAGATTTAGAAGTTAACAATCAAAATGATGTATCACGTGCTTCATTTGGAACACCATAATAAAAAATAAAGCCAAATCAAAATATTTTGAGGGTGATCACATGAGATTATGTACAATGAGTTATGATTTGTTCCAATAAGGAGTTTATTTTTAATTAATTATGTGTCATAGTTTCATTGGGTGAAGTCAAAAATAATAATGAAGATGCATCCATTAGATACTTTAGAACAGAGAACTTCTTTAAAAAAAGAAAAAGATGATGAACTAGACTTAAATGTTTGATTAATTATCATTAATTTGCGAAGATTAATTAATTATTTAAAATCCATAAATCATCTTCACATTATTGACTCTTAAATGGCTAATTTTTAGGTTAAAAATTGGATTATAATTCCAAAACCACATTAGAAAAGTGTTAAAATTGTGAAAAATAGAAAACTGTTTTCAAGTTCACATTACAACTTTGGCATAATAAACGCATTAATTTGTAAATTTTTTTTTCAAAACTGTTGAATTTTGAATTATCCTTCACATAACACCAATTTCAACTCAGAATGATTTTTGAGCAAAAAGTTATGGCCAAAACATTAACACGTGTTTAAACCTGAAATTAAGTTATATAATTCGATTTTTTATAATTATTCTAATTCTTATCCAATCAATATCTCAAGATAAAAATCCAAATTTATCATCTTGAAGAGTCTCATACCCATCCAAAGCTCATCACTAGGCCCTCCTCTCCCTCTATAATAAAGGGAGATTCACAGTTCAAAGCATCCTAAGGCCCGTTTGGTAGAGTAGTTTGAGTAATGTTGTTTGTATTTTTTTGAAATACGTGTAGGTGAAAAAGTGTATGGAAATGCGTGTAATGTTGTTTAAAAATTGAAAACATATTGCTAAAAGAGCAAGATTTAGGTACAGTACTTACTACTTAGGTACTGTTCCTTTGGTTCCCCTCTTAAGATTCTGCCATGTGGATTTTTTCTCATGGGATGTAAGTGTACTTTTTAGTTAAGTAACCACATAGTTGAATCTTAAGATGAGAACCTAAAGAACAACATCTAAGATACTATACCCAAGTTTTGTCCTTACTAAAATGCTCTATCTAACAGGCCCCTAATCTCCTAAAGTTCTAGAGGAAGCTTCAAAAGAATCAAAACACGGACATAAATAAAGATGCCGGTGATATTTCTCTTGGTACGTGACCAAGACTTTAATTGCTTTCCCGCTTTAGACTTTTAGTTTGGAAAATTCAAAAGTCTTAAGTTACCAAAGCCTTGTCCATAAATTCCCATTTTATGCGAGTGGTACTTCTCATCCCTTTGTGTGTTTGATCAATTTGGAATATTTACTAGTTCAAAAAACATGTTTTACCATGATGGTATGAGATGATTTAGGATCAAAGCATGCCAAGTTCATTGTTTGTTCAAATAATCACATGATGTTCTTGAAATATTCACGTGATCACATGATTTTCTTGAATTGTTCACAAGCTCAAACTAGATGCTAGATCTTTATTCTTGCAAATAATATGTGTAGACACTCCATTTTGCGACCATAATTTAATCTTAGAAGAGAGCGAAATGGTCATTTTATGTACCCAAAAATCATGGTCTCATTTAGTCACTAACTCATTCATTACATTACATATCATAAAAATTATTTTGAGGTTTTAACGATCACAAAGATACGTTTGATTTCCAAATTCATTTGGGTGAAGCCTATCACATGTAATTGATTGAAATTAATTTTGATTGGTTGCTAATTAAGATTAATTAAATGATTTTTGTGATTAAATTTATAATTTCTTAACTTTTGGGACAGTTAGTAAATTAAATATCAAAGTAGAAGAATTTGAGCCCAACTCCTGTCTCCACCCTGTCTTCCATTTAAAATTATGATTAAATAATTAAAACTTGAGAGTGATAATGTACTGTTCACTAATTTCATGCTTTAGCGGATAACAGCTGAATAACAGTGTAGGATTTTTTAATTGCTATCGTCTTTTGACTTGAGTAACAAAACTTGTAATTAACATCCAAAACTTTAAAATAGTTCAATATACCCTTTCCATCAAAGCATTAGATTTTTGCTACAACCATAATGTATCAAGCCGCATATCATTGATGTCTTTGAATTTATGTGATGCTCTGTTCATTTGAAATGAATTCGTTGTCGACTCATTGTTCTTCTAGGGTTTACAAGTTATAACGCCACCCTAGCCTAGATGGCCTAGCTTACATCACAATTTACACCCCTTCAGTAATTGGAAGCTATTAACTCTGCCATTCATTATCAAACCAAGTTAGTCAAGATTATGATACCAGTATACCACGCAGGGGCCGCGCCACCTTAAGGCTAGGGTGGTTCCAGGACCACCATGACCTGAATTTTTTTTTTTTTTTTTTTTATATATAATAATTTAAAAATTTTTATTTGTCTCCCTTTCAAAAAAAATTTGGGAACACCCTCAGTTTTTTTTTTTTTTTTTTTTTATGCCAATAAAATTAAATTTTGCTCCATAATTTGTTCTACATTCAGTGGATGAATGATTGATCAGTTATGTACATTAAAAGAGATGTAGCTTGTAGCATTGATAATGAGGCTATCATGCAACGATTTCAAAATATGAAAACTCGTAGAAGACAATTGTAAACTTTATGTATTTGCGTGTTTTTTTATTGTTATTGTTGTCAATATATGAATTTCTCTTTTTATTAGATTGTATAATTTATGTTTCTTAAGAAACACCCTGAGAAAAATTCCTGGAGCCACTACTGATACCACGTGTAATGTAGCATGATAGACTTCATTTTTTGTTTTATATATAGCTTAATGACCAAACTATAGATCGACTTTATAATTAACATATAAAAATATTCCTAAAATATATAGTAACTAATCAACTAGCCAATTTTTTGTGTTTTCAAATGGAGAAGTCTGGAATATAATTATTCTCTCCCAAATATTGGAAAACAAAGGTTTTTTTTAATTTATTTTTTAAGAAGTTGCTTAAATTTTTGACCAAAGACAAAGACGAAGATATAATTGTTGGTTCTCCGAGAAAGTATACCACGTTTCTCCACGTATAGAACCTTTGAGTTTGGCTTTCAACAAACAATAACATGGGAATCTATTTCAGGTCCCGGTAAATCCGATTCCATGTTACAAATCAGAAGAATTAATATTAAATATATTTCAGGTCCCGGTAAACCCGATTCCTAATTAAAAAGAGGTCTTTCAATCTCCATCATTTTATTATTATTATTAATTTTTTTTTTTATGGGAATCTCGATCCATCAATTTTAATATCTGGTCGTTGTTTATTATTATTATTAACGATTTTTTTTTTGGGAATCTCCATCAATTTTAATATCGAGTCCCACACCTTCACCAAGTTCACCACCTACACCAGACCTGCCATACAAAAATTATATCCCACCAAGTCACCAACTAAATCCATGCCTAAGAAGTAACAATGAGTTCAAACTTTAGGAATGTTGCAACCTCTTCATCCCCTTGAGAAAGAGAAAAACGTCATTTTCTTTCTTCGATTTTTTTGTTTGTTTGCTTGTTTGTATTATTTTTTTTCCCTTCAAATAACCAAGTACCTTACTGCCTTTACCTTTTTTAAGAGCTCATAATTGATAAATTTTAACCGAAGGGTCACATTGATAATGCCTTTATAATCGAGGGTATTAATTGCACATTTTAATACTTTAAAGACCAAAAGGTTAAAAGAGAGATAATTTTGTATCTTGTATATGGCATTTTTTGCCAAATATTTTGTTTTTGCGAAAAATATTACTAAAAAGCCTTTGTCCGAAGTTTTTTAGTTATCTAGTCCATTTTGTTAAAATTGACTTTACAAACTCAAGTTTCAAGTAGATAGGCGTTCATGTGGATTGTCTGATGTGATATTTTAAAATAAAATATCACATGCGGAACTCGAATTTAATAAACTCAAGTTCCATCAAACACTTAGTTCAAAATAAAAACCTCAATCTCTCCTCTCTCTGCAATTTTTGAAGTGGAACTTGAGTTCCCTAAAAAAAAATTTTACTCAAATGGAACTTGAGTTTGCTAAACTTGATTTCCATAATGAGCTACATAACTAAATAATTTTAGATAAAGGTTTTTAGTAATTTTTTTTTTTTTTTTTTTTTTTGCAAAAACAAAAATTTTGGGGAAAAAAGAGAGTCATCTTGTATTCAACATTAAAATTTTCTTATTGCATATTTTAGGATCACGTAATGTTGTTTAGTGATATTATCATTTGGCTTCGATTTGGATATTCAGAATCTCAGATCTGATTTCTGTTTGGTAGAGAAAATAGCATATTGTTAACCAAAAAAAGAAAAGAAGAAGAAGATAGCATATGCATTATCAAAAAGAGAAGATAGCATATTGTTATTGAGGTACAAATTTTCGGGCCTTAATTTTATTAGCCCACTCACAAAATATATACCCACACAAGCCCATAAGCTATTTTGAGCCCACATAAATATTTCCCACATTGTTGCCCAACTTTGGCTCCCACAAATATTTCCTATATAAGCCCTATAAATTACCTTGGGTCCTCTCACAAATATTACCCATTGTATCCCACATATTATCCAACTTAGATTTTCCATAAAAAATACTTATCACATTACTACCAAAATTGGGCCACAAAATTACACTATCTCCACAAAAAAAACCCAAAATCATTTAACTTGTGGGCAAAGCCCAAAAGCCCAACAAAACTCTCTTATAAAGCTCGTTGCTACACAGCACCTTTATAAAGGCCGTTGCTACACGACACTTTTACTAAGCCCGTTGCTACACGGCAATATTTTTACAAAATCTCAAATTATTTTACAAAACCCAAATACTAATTTGGCACTATTTTATAAAGCCCAAATACTAATTTGACACTATTTTCATAAAGCCCAAATAATAATTTAGCACTATTTTCGTAAAGCCCAAATGATAATTTGGCACTATTTTCGTAAAGCCCAAATAATAATTTGGCACTATTTTCACAAAGCCCAAATACTATTTTGGCAACTATGTCTAAAAGCCCAATACTATTTTGGCAACTATTTCTAAAAGCCCAACATTATTTTGGCACCTATTTTACATATGCTAAAGTCCCTCACTTATGGGAAATATAATTACTCATCTCTCAAAAATATTTCTTTTACAAAATTCATGGGAACAATGCTTATTTTCCCATAATCAACTAATTACAAACGCTCATGTATATTACCTATGGCAAAACCATTCTTTTTGTAGTGATGACCAAGCCCAAAGAAGCTCAACTATAAAGCCTAGTTGAGTCAGCCCAGCTCATATACAAATCCTAGCAGCTAAGGCTCACGTGAGCTGTCTAGTCAAACTTCAGTACAAACTGACAGCTGGAGCCCATCACCATTAGCTCCAGCTTGTCCAATCAAATCAGAAGAGGGACACATGTCTAGCAGGGGTTAAACCCTTCCTTGCCAAGCTCATTTTCATCATTTCTCATGTGACATAAAGCTGAGATGACATGACAAAAAGCTGGGAAACTTCAGCTAGCTGTATCTCCTTTCTTCTCCAACCCATTCGGTTAAAGACTAAGGGCAGCCATAACCAGACTATGGAAGCTCCTGGAACAATCGAAAATCAGTTCATTTTCATGCCAAAAATGTGTACTCTCCAGTTCACGGACCAAGCACATGAACCCCAAATGGGGAAACTTAGGGAAATGTGGTTTGGAGGGTACCAAAGGGATCCCAGCAGAGTTCCCAGCATAGGGCTCCAAGATTGACACTTAGCTTGGGGTGGTACAATATGTCCTAGAGAGCTCTGATTCTAGTAGCAGCAAAACCAAGATCATTAGCCTAACATATGCCTTAATCCCATTAGCTGAGGACAAATCAACATTTAATACTAGTTTTGTACCGTACTGGCTAGTACGGCCATAATTTATCGTTCCTAAACATAAACCAATATAGAAACACTGATGTTTTGTGCTAGTTTGAATACCAGCCATATTGGACCCGTTTCGGCCATACCGGGATATATACTGGGTTTCGGCCGATAATTGGATACCGAAATGAAACAAAAGTTTTGGTTTTTTTGCAAATTTTTGGGAAACGAGAGGGTTGAGAAGAAGTAGAGGAAGAAGAAGGTTTTGTAAAACTAGATTTAAGGCCGTCGTTGTTGCTGCAGAACACCAAAGCCTTATTTGTTGTTACTTTTACTTCTTCTTCTCGGTCTTGCTCTCACCCCCAAATCTGCCATGCCTCTTCTCTTTTTTCCTTCTTATTTTCCTATTTCACCTTTTGGTTTTCACCCCATGTGAATATCTGATGAAAATTTAAAATGAGATGGGAAGTGAAAGGACTTGTCTTTATCTTCACTCTTTACCCCCCACATGGTCATGTGACCAAGTGAAAAGACAAGTATACGATCATATGAATTAAAGCTTTGGACAGATGGCCTTGAGGCAGGTTTTCACTCTAGTGAATCTAGTCCTTGTAAATGGCTCCCACTATTTTGTTGTCAAATCAATGTACTTATATATTATTGGTTTTCTTTTTTGGAAATCATAGATTACCATTATTACTATTGATTGATAGATTAATTTGATGGGTGACATATGTTTTCTAAAAAATAAAAATAAAAATATGTGAGATGTAAATTTATCACTTTAAAGATTTTAACCAGTAATATATATATATATATATAATTAGCAGTTGTTGTTGCTGCAGAACACCAAAGCCTTATTTGCTGTTACTTTTACTTCTTCTTCTCGATCTTGCTCTCACCCCCAAATCTGCCATGCTTCTTCTCTTTTTTCCTTCTTATTTTCCTATTTCACCTTTTGGTTTTCACCCCATGTAAATATCTGATGAAAATTTAAAATGAGATGGGAAGTGAAAGGACTTGTCTTTATCTTCACTCTTTACCCCCACATGGTCATGTGACCAAGTGAAAAGACAAGTATACAATCATATGGGTTAAACAGATAGCCTTGAGGCAAGCTTTCACTCTACTGACTCTCGTCCTCGTAAATGGCTCCCACTATTTTGTTGTCAAATCAATGTACTTATGTATTATTGGTTTTCTTTTTTTGAAATCATAGATTACCATTATTATTATTGATTGATAGATTGATTTGATGGGTGACATATTTTTTCTAAAAAATAAAAATAAAAATATGTGAGATGAAAATTTATAATTTTAAAGATTTTAACTAGTAATATATATATATATATATATATATATATATATATAATTAGCAGTAATTCCAAAACGGTACACCAGTATTAACTGATACCGAAATATTTCGTTTCTTTAACCAAATTGAAATGGCTTCCAATATGGTATTAATTCCGTTGATCCAAACACATGGTCGCTCCATTTTTTTTACTTGTAAAATTTTATAATTGTGATTGAAATTCATGAATTGAGTGAAAAAAAAAAAAAGGAGGGTCAAGTATAAGTTTTGCAAAATCAACTTTTAACACACACACACACATGTAAAAATATAAAAATTGGGAGTGGTTTGTTGTGGCTCCCTTGATTTATTAACAAGGTAGTCCATCCATGGTTGTTTGCCTCCATGCTTACAACCTAACCCAATACAGTGAATGCTATAAAGTGTTAGTTAACTTGTGAGGAAATTTTGGTAATGGTTAAGTGATGAGAGATGAACGTGAACTTGGAAGATGAATTTCTTCATGCTCACAATCTACATAACTCAATTCGTAGGGAGATCAATTGTGGTACAACACAAGAGTGCCACTAGTTGTTGAGGACCATTTTTTTGGCCCACGTGGCATTACTTCATTGGCAACCCATGCCACATCAACATATTATTGATTTTTTGGGTAAATCTATTTAAAGCCCAAATAAGCTCATATCTCATTCAACTACCTGGATTGGGCTCACATGGCCCGCAAGATCCTTACTTCAAGATGCGGATTCATGGTCCACATTTCCTCTTCATCAATTGGGATCGTAACCCCACGACATCATCAACATCAAGATATGGATTGAGCTTAAGCAATGAATCAAAGCTCACAACCCATATTACCTCTCTTACACTCATGGCAAGCGGCTTCTTCAACAAGAGCCCATATTTGCACAAAATGACAACAAAACCCGAGGTATGTCATCTCACCTTCGACTTATGATCCAAGCTCATAAGTCTCTTTGGGGAAACTTTGGAAGTCGTGGTTTGGAGGGCCAAGAGGTATGTTCAGTAAAGCTCCAGCGGTTTAAAGTTGATAAAAGGGACATGTTGCTTGGCGTGTCTTCTTCAACTTCCTAAACTCTGACGAGTCTGTGTGTAGTGGGTAACATATGGTAAGCATCTCTTATCACGTAGCACTTAAAATGATCAAATTCCTCATTACTCTTTTCCTAAAACTTAACTTTCATCATATGACAAATACTCAATATCTCCAGCCATCTAACTGTTGGGAAGATAACTGTTCATTCAATCCCCAGCTGTTGCTATACATATTTAGAAACTTCATTATATTATTCTACATAAATCTTATTACTTCTTTCAGCTAATCTAACTCAAACACGTGGCCTAATCTGATTGACTATCTTTTATCCCTCTCTATACAAAATATTCATGATATCTCTAATACCCAGTTGCTGTCTGCCACAATCAGACCATATATTTCTCTACCAGCTGCTAGAGCAGAGCATTAAATACTCTTGCCAAGCTTATGTCACAACACAATGAGGCCTTGACTAAATCTCTAAAACTTCATTGACTTTCAACAAATCCTTCTATTACTTGCTAGAAATGTGTTGTAATGGAACTTTGGGCCAAAAACACAAACACCCAAAGAAGGAAACATTTCCAGCTGAACCCCAACAGTGTATTCAGCACTTGACACCTGGCTGGAAGTGATATCATCAGCCATTTAATGCTGAAATCCCAGTAGCCGGCTGCTATACCCAAAATAGCAAGATACCCTTCAAAGAGATCTTACCATTTTTCAGCCAAATCCACAAAGTAAATGTTGAATGACCTCTTCAGCAGTCTAAAATGACCCATTTGACCTCATTGGCTTCTGCCCAAAGCAAACAGTTGCCTCATGATAGTTGTCACAGCTTTTCCTGACAGCTGGGACAACCTTTTCAGAAAAGTTGTAACAATTGACCTAACAGCCTGAGCATTACTGATTTTTCCACTTTTGGCTAAAACCAAAACCAACCATTGAAACTACTTTTCTCTTGCTAAAATACATTCCTTTTCTGTTGCTTTTTCCCCAGCAGCTCTTACCTGAAATAGCAATGGCTTCTGCCCAAAGCAAATAGTTGTCTCATGATAGCTGTCACAGCTTTTCCTGACAGCTGGGACAGCTTTTTCATGATAGCTGTCACAGCTTTTCCTGACAGCTGGGACAACATTCTTAGAAAAGTTGTGACAACTGACCTAACAGCCTGAGCATTACTGATTTTTCCACTTTTGGCTAAAACCAAAACCAACCATTGAAACTACTTTTCTCTTGCTAAAATACATTCCTTTTCTGTTGCTTTTTCCCCAGCAGCTCTTACACGAAATAGCAAGAATACCTTAAAGCTAAACATACCATTTTTGGCCAAATCTTAAGATGAATTCTCTAAAGATTCATTGCAGTTTGGGACAAATTTTGGCTGATATTTTTTGCTAAAATACCCCCTTAAACTCAACTTTAAAGGGGACCCTTCCTCAACACCTCAAAGGGGACACCAATGGAGGAGAACTCTCTGAAAAGCTTCTCTCTCCCTCTAATCATCTTCTAAAGCTCTTAATGAAGTGCTGAACTTCTGAGTTTTTAATTTCCAAATGAGGAACTAAACTCTTCAACCCATAACTCACAAAATGCCATTCATAAGCCTTCATACACCTTCAACAGAAAATCCCAGCAGTAAAATCTCAGCAACATTGCTAAACACACTACAATACTATTACTCTCTTATACTCATTATCTCACTCTCCATATTCTGAAAATACATATATCTTGCTGCCCATATCTCGAAACATCTCTTTCTTCACTTCTCTTATACAATCTCATACACACTTACTACACCATTACATATAACACACCACAACTCACTAAGCTCCACTCTCATACTCTCTTACTCTGAAATTCTACTGTTTTGCTGCCCATAAACACATCTCAATACTCTTTTACATCTATCTTACTGCTTCTATCTCCAAATACCTAGATACATCTCCATACTTTTCTCTTACAAAACCTCTCATCTTGGAAAGTAATCTCTACAACTTGTCCAGCAGTTATGATCTCATATTTTTACTATCTTTAACCACCATATCTCTCATACTTCCATATATCACACATCTTACAAATACTACATCTCACAACACATCTATATATTTTACCATCTCCATACTTCTTAAGAGATGCCAAACACTCATACTAAAAGCCCTTCTCATAGAAGGCATGAACTTCTATTACTAAAGCCCTTCTCCTAGAAGGCACCAAGATCTCATATCAAAGCTCTTCTCTTAGAAGGCACATATACTCCATACAAAAGTCCTTCTCATGGAAGGCAACACTATTCATAACTTCACAGCAACTAAAAGAGCATTGTCAAGGAGGAAAACTCATTTAAGTGCATGATAAGAGGGGCAAGCTTAACCAGTCCCTACACACAGCTGGACATACTCTCTCTCCCTCCAGTTGCACCCATTTTTCCCCTTCAATCTTGAAGTTATTATGGCAAATTGCCTCTCTATCGCTGGAGTCATTCTGCTGGGATGCCGTCTACTCACTGGTGCTACACCACTGGGGCTGCAAACCATCAGAGATAAGTGACTTTGTTTCCTTACCTTTAAATTTATATCATTACATGATTACTTCACATTTAAATACATATTACTTTATTCCAACTATTATTACAACTGTTAACCAAGGCTTAAATTCATTTAAATGCATGATAAGAGGGGTAAGCTCAACTAGCCTCTACTGCTGGCATTCTGCTGGAATCCTGTCAGCTCACTGATGCTACACAGCTGGGCTACAAACCATACAAAAATAAGTGACTTTGCTTTCATATCTTTAAATCTATGTCATTGACTCTATGCTTACTTCACCTTTAAATACAAATTACTTTATTTCAACTACTATTACAACTACTAATCAAAGCTATCATATCAAACACATATCACATATTTATTCAACCATTATCATGATTCTTAGACTTTGGCTTTAATGGCTTTGTAGGCTTAAAAGTACGCCAGTAGCCGTTGGACGATGTGGCCCAATGTTGAGTTCCGAACGCAACTCCCCAAAAAGAACTTGGGTCTAATAAGGTCATCCTTCCAACGGACCACACGTGGCTGGGCAACCGAAAAAGGCCCCCGAACACCAGTTAATTTTGGTGTCATTGTCATACTCCACAGTCCACACATTTGCTCAAAGCTGTTAATTTTAATTCAGTCATTTGTAAATTCGAACGAAAATTTTCAAATATTAGTCAATTGTGATATGTTGAAAAAAATTGAGATGAGTTGGATCTTGAAGCAAGTCTTGATCTTTCACTATCGGAAGAGTAACATAATTCTCAAAATATGAACTGCCAATGGAGGATGGGAGAATCCATGGATAGAGGAAGAAAATAAAAGAGAACTTAATTTTTCAAGAGAAGAACCTAGAGAAAGAAGCAAAAAGAAAACAAATGAAAAAAAGAAAAAGAAAAAAAAAAAAGGGGCCAAAGCCCAAAGGCCTACAAACTCTACACTGGAAAATAAGGACTATGCATGAATTTGAGGATTTTTTTTTTTTTGCACTTTAACACCATTTTGCTAACAATTTTGTTAGTTAGCATGTTTTCGAAACTATTTAGAAAACTAGTATCTCAAGTCTATTAGACTTAAATTTGCTGTGGGAAATCAAGTCTAACACACTTGATTTTGATGCTCTGGAAGGTTGATGTGGAAATATTTATACATGTAGAACTCGAGTCTTTAAGACTCGAGTTCTGCTTTTACAAATCTTAGAGAAGAACAAAGAAAGAAGAAAGAAGAAAGAAGGAGAAGAAGAAAAAAGAAGAAGATTTGAAGAAGAAGGCGAAGAAGAAAAAAGAAGAAGATTTGAAGAGGAAGATCTGACCCACGAACCCAACACAGGAACTCAAGTCTAAGAGACTAGAGATCCACATGCATTTTTTCTTCCACATCAGATCACCACAACTTTGAACTCGAGGTTTTGAGACTTGAGTTCCTTCATTGAACTCGAGTTTCAAATCCTCGAGATGTTAGTTTGCAAAATAGTTTTGCAAACTTGACAACTAACTAAATAATTGCTAAATACCAAATTTCCTTTGAATTTTTTTTTTTTATTGGGATAAGTTGAGGGATTTTTTTTTTTTTTTTTTTTTAAAGAAGAGTTGAAAGAATTTTTTTTAGATTAGTAGATTTAGCGTGACTAATTTGACCTGAGTCATCAACTATCTATATTAGGCATAAATAGTATTTGTTAATTTGGTCTCTATGCTAAATCAATTTAGTATTGATGGAATTATCTGTTACTAAAATGTAGAAACGTAAATTGAAGACCAAACAGTTTTTACTTTTTACTTTTTATTTTTTATTATATTTTTAATGTATGTGTATTTACTCTTTCACCCTATTTTCTCATTCTCACGCGGCAGCTCATTCTCTGCATCTCCCTCTCCATCTCTTTGTCACATCCTCGATCACTTCGTTGTCTCGCCGGATTCGGTGGCGGAGGATTTCGTTACAACCGTTGCAAGCTAAAACTCAGGAATAAGCTGAGGACATGGCTGGCGGCGATGAGAAAAAGTCTAACGCCGGCGGCGGCAATGCGAAAAAGCCTAATGCCGGCGGCGGCGGTGCGAAAAAGCCTAATGTCAGCGGCGGTGAGTGTTTGTGACTTCATTCCCATTGTGGTTGTGCTAGTTTTGCTGATGCTATGCGTGTGCGAATGTTTTGAAATGCATTGGTCTGTATGTTGTGTTTGCTTCTTAGGGTTTAGGGTTTTAGGGTTTAGCCAGTTTTGCAAATGTTATGGAATATTGTTGTGTTTGCTTCTTATGCTGTGTGATTTTTTGACTTTGTAGGAGGAAAAAAGAAGGAGGTTAAGAAGGAGACTGGTTTGGGACTAGTAAATCGCAAGGATGAGAATTTTGGGGAATGGTATTCTGAGGTTTGTTTTGTAGTTGTAAAATCAATGTATGATTTTTGTAGATTTGAAAAACCGCGTGCATTTGTTATTAATTTCATCTTTATTTCGGGCTCGTGTAGGTTGTTGTGAATGCAGAATTGATTGAGTATTATGATATTTCCGGCTGTTATATTCTGAGGCCATGGACAATGGCGATCTGGGAGGAAATGCAAGTGAGTTTGAATCCCTTCTTGAATCCGGGGTTGTTGTTCTTTAGTTTCATTTCATAAGTAGTTGCTAATAAGAATGTTGTTGAAGGATAAAAGTGGTATCCGAGCAAATTAGGATTGGAAAAACAAGAAAGAATCGCAATGTACACTGCCCAAAGCGATCAACTAGTCTAACAATGAACTTTAAAAAAAAAAAAATGGTTTTAATAGTCACGTTTAGCTGAGTGTTGAAAGGTTTCTTTACTGCCAAACTGTCCACGCAAGCAAAAAGATGGTGTCTATCCCTTTCCAGTTTGTAAACATTTCTAACATAGTCCGAGACATCAACATTGCACAACAAATAAATGTAAATCTATTTACCACAATTCTCTTGTCACAATGCAGTGTAAAAGGAGATGGTCGACTGTGTCAATACTTACACGTACAACATTTATCCACAATGATTCTTCCCTTTACATTTTTCAAATTTTGGTTGTTCCTTAAGTTGAACATAGATGGTGTATGCGGTACTTTCCGTGATATAAATTTGAAGCCGTCCTGGTTATTTCTATAGATTTGTGAAACAATGGACTGCTTTTCCCCCTTATAATGAAAATTTTAGATGTTTCTTTTAAATCCTCTCTTTGTTTCCCTTTTCCTTCTTCCCAGTTTTCTAGTTTGACGTGCATAATTAATGTATTACATTGATGTCATTGTGCAGAAATTTTTTGATGCTGAAATAAAGAAAATGGACATCCAGAACTGCTACTTCCCACTTTTTGTTTCTCCTGGTGTATTGCAGAAGGAGAAGGATCACGTTGAGGGTTTTGCCCCCGAGGTGAGTTAAATTTGAAATCTTCATCAAGCATATTTTGCTCTTTTTTAATTTTATGAAATGTTCCGTTATTCTGGCAAAATCATTTCATGCTTTGGGCTGGAATTGTTGTAATGGTGCTAGAGTAAATTGGAAACTGAAATTTGCACTGTTAAAAATTTTCCTGTGTTCTTTACCTGACATTGGAGGTATTATGGTTAATCTAGAGTACAGCTCAACCTGGTTCTCCTTGATTCTTTTTGGTGGAACTGGTTCTTACTATAGGGTTTGTCCTTGGTACAAAATTGATCTGTTATACACTTGTTTTTAACCAAGGTGATGCTGTAAAATGTTTTGGATGATTCTTGGTTGATGGTAATCTTTTATTCTCTTGTATTTTTGTAAGTGCTTCTATTTTAATGAGAGAGAATTTATTCATTCAATTTATTAGAAGAGAGGGGGTGCTAATCACATTGTATCTTGGGCTTCTGTAGGTTGCATGGGTGACAAAATCTGGGGAGTCTGAGTTGGAAGTGCCCATTGCGATTCGTCCAACGAGTGAAACTGTCATGTATCCTTACTATTCTAAATGGATAAGGGGACACCGTGACTTGCCTTTGAAACTCAATCAGTGGTGCAATGTTGTTCGATGGGAATTCAGCCATCCTACGCCATTTATCAGGTAGTTCTTTCTAAATTTGTTTAGTTTCACACATCTAGGAATTCTTTGACCTTGTTGATAGCATCCACTGGCCTGCTGATTAGATGGCATGAAATTTTGAGTGTAATACACCAGCCAATCAGAGTTTGGTTTGGTTATATAAAACTTGACTTCATGCTGGCATGATTGTTTACTGTTCATCTTCTGTGGTTATGATTTACATTTTATTTCCTGGCATGGGATTTTTCATATGCAGAGACTTGTTTCTATTGAAGCCATTCTTTTCCTTGATCTGTCACTTGGTGAAGCATTTCATATTAGTTGTGATAGGCTTTGTATGATTTTATTGTGTATTTGTGTTGCACCTCCCAACTAGCACCTCCTAGCATTTTCAACAAAGATGTCCAGGGTTCAAATCCCCCCTCCTCCAACTATTGAATTATCAAAGAAGTTGTTACAGTTAATTTACAAATGAGTGTAAAATACCATTCACTATTTTTTGTTAGGCATCAACATGTTTACTGAAATGTCTAATAACCATCTTACAAGTTTCATGACAGTTTGTTAATACATTGGACATGATTTCTGATTGTAGGAGTCGCGAGTTTCTTTGGCAGGAAGGCCATACTGCTTTCGCAACAAAAGCAGAGGCAGATGAAGAGGTATAAAACTCGGGACTTAAATTTTGATTTATTTACTTTTAATTCATGGAGGTCTATACGTATAAATTAATGGTGGCAGACAAGCCAGAGATTTGTTGGTCTCTTTTTCTTTTTTCTTGAATTGAGTATTGAACTAAGCATTTTAGAAACTTGGCATGTTCTTTCATCACAAGGTATTCTGCTCCGTTCCTAATCTCTATTTCATTTGAAAAATCCAAACCCATGGTCATTGGATTATTATCAGAAATGTCATAACTTAGGATGCAAGGATACTCCAGTTTTTCTCACGTACCCGTATCTGATACGCATCATAGTATCATACTTGTATCACACCGGATAGCTCTAAGATACGTACCCAGTTTTTTTAAGTGCCAATACGTACAGGATATGGCCGTGATACGGCTTGGATACCATTGTAACCCAACCCCCGATAGTGAGAGATAGCCTAAACTTGTTAAAATTTTTATTTATATTTTTTATATATTGGTTTCAGTGTTAAACACTTATTTAGTTATCTTTTATTTACTCTTTTGGATCTTGGTTTGTATCTGTGCATCCTAGGTTCTCATATAAGCATAGGATGTTAGAATGCAGATGTATGCTATCTTTTGGTTATTGCAGATGTTTAACAAGTGCTGACAAACTTCTAACATATTTATATTATCAACAAAAAAAGATAACTGCCTAGTTTGGGCTGTATTATATGTTTCCACATTCCAGTGTCAGCATCCTTTTTCTTTTTTTCCCCATTAGATCATTGATTTTGATCTTTCATATCTACGTTGGAACATGGGCACCTTCGTGTTTTCCCCCTCTTTTTTGATTGGTAATTACACATGCACCCAGTGGGTCCTAAACCTACAATCTCATCTTCTATCTGCCTTGATCATACAAAGGGAGATGCTATTTGAGCTAAAGCTTATTGGCCTTTGTTTACAAATGTGCCCTTTTTAAAGTTTGTTCTATTTTAGGTGCTGGATATTTTGGAACTCTATAGACGTATATATGAAGAGTACTTGGCTATTCCTGTCATAAAGGGAAAGAAGAGCGAACTGGAGAAGTTTGCTGGTGGACTTTACACAACTAGTGTTGAGGTACGTGAGAATTAAATGTGCGCATATATAATCCATTCTCTGTTATATTTGACAGTTTGAACAATGTCTCTGTATTATGTCTCATGTCAGGCATTTGTTCCAAACACTGGTCGTGGCATTCAAGGTGCAACTTCGCATTGTCTGGGTCAAAATTTTGCTAAAATGTTTGAGATAAACTTTGAAAATGAGAAGGGAGAGAAGGGTATGGCCTGGCAGAACTCATGGGCCTATAGCACTCGGACGGTAATCTTAAGGCATTATCTGTTTGAGTTTGACAGTTATAATTAATCTGCTTGTACATTTCCTTGTGGTAAAAGGAAATCTTTTTAAAGTTATAACTTGCCTGGTTTATACCACTCGGAGGTGGGTAGGTTGGTGTGGTGTATTTGTGTATTAGAAAGTATTTATTGATAGATGTGTGTGGCTACAGATTGTCACTTTTGTAATGTTTATCATTTGTGTTCAGATTGGTGTTATGGTGATGGTTCATGGGGATGACAAAGGCTTAGTGCTGCCACCAAAAGTAGCATCCGTCCAGGTTATTGTAATTCCTGTGCCTTATAAAGATGCTGATACTCAGGGAATTTATGATGCCTGTTCTGCCACTGTGGCCTCCTTGACTGAGGCAGGTATTCGTGCTAAGGTAGACTTTAGAGATAATTACTCTCCCGGTTGGAAGTACTCACATTGGGAATTGAAAGGTGTTCCTCTAAGGATTGAAATTGGTCCAAAAGACTTGGCAAATAATCAGGTCAGCTAGTCTTTCTGGATTTTCTGCTGTTATTTTTACTTCCATTTGTTTAATTTGTATCTGTTTTTCCAGCATTACTGTCAGCTGTCTTTTTTTCCTATAGTTGACCAACCAGGAGGATTGTTACATTGCTGGTTTTATTCACAGGTACGTGCCGTTCGCCGTGATAATTCAGCAAAAACAGACATCCCTAGGGACAACCTGGTTGAGCAAGTAAAAGAAATGCTGGATAATATCCAACAAAGCCTGTTTGATGCTGCCAAACAAAAACGAGATGCTTGCATTCAGACTGTTAAAACTTGGGATGAGTTTGTGGAAGCACTCAGCCAAAGAAAAATGATCTTCGCACCTTGGTGTGATGAGGAGGTCTGATATCAATTTTTCTCTGTTTATGCATTTGCCTAAATAGTTTTATTTTCTGTGCAGTATCAAAAGGTTTCTTGTTGATTTGAATTTGATCATTTGTACACTTTTGTGGTTTTTAGGGTTTTTTTTTTTTTTTTTTTTGGTTCAAGTTCATTGTTGTTTCATTTACTAAAATATTGATATTATGAGATAGCATATTGTTTTGGGTTGTTGATCGTGCGAAATCTTTTTCTACTTAAAATTTATTGCATTGTGCTTTTCCCCTTTACTTTTTTCGTCTTATGAATGCTCCATTATTGTTGTGTTTTGGACTAGCATGTATAAGTTTAAGAGCAAGACTTAAGTACAGTACTTAGGTGTTCTTTAGGTTCATCTCTTAAGATTCTGCCATGTGGCTTTTTTCTCATGGATGGAAGTGTATTTTTTAAGTTAAGTAGCCACATGGCATAATCTTAAGAAGGGAACCTAAGGAACAGCACCTAAGGTACTGTATATAAGTTTTGTCCTAACTTTAATATGTTCAATGGTCCTTAGGAGTAGGCAGCTAATGCACATATTGTGTATTTGACCTATCACCTCTTTTTAATAAGATTATGTGCTTTATGGGTAACATGTTTCCAAACTGCTCCTTTCCAAAGTAAATTTTTTTAAACTTTTCTTTTTCTAGGTACAATTTCTTCAATAAATCCCATTTTCAAAGAGCTAAAAAAATAAGCTATACGAAATGAGCACTATATTACTTACCAGAAAAGATTTTAACCTGTTCAATGGAGATTTGCTCTTACATGAGACTCAAAATGTAATTTTTTTTTTAGATTTTCTGTTTCATTTTTCTCTATGCCAAAATTATGCAAATTTGGATTGTAAATTATGTTTGTCATGCAACTAGAGCAAACGTTCTCGCTCATGAGGCAGAAAAATGTTACTTTAGCCTTCCCCCTTTTTTGGTTTTTGGTCCTTATAGATTTCATAAATCTATTGTGCAACTCTTTTAGGAGGTGGAGGTAGATGTAAAAGCAAGGACGAAAGGTGAGATGGGAGCATGTAAGAGCCTTTGTTCCCCATTTGACCAGCCAGAGCTCCCTGAAGGTAGTCTTTATGTTTCATGTCAGGGTTATTTCATTTATTGTATTTCTATTACTACTTTCAAACCTTGACTATTTATCCTATAAACTACACCCCCACTCCTTTTCCCTGCCGTCTGGCGTGGGAGGTTAGTCAAATTGATATTGCTACAAGCCTACCGGTTGTTGCCTCTGGAAGAATATGTTGATTTCCATGTCCTCAAATAGTACACTTTCTAGTGTAATCTCCTTCTGACAGTTGCAATATTGTAAATTTGGGCTACCATTTTTGAAGGGGATCTAAGACTCCTGCAATTGTGTGTAAAGTTTTCCATGGTAGGGTGAAAAATAATTTCATTATCAAAGATTGATATGGGGTGATCTAATTGTTCTTGCATTTTATTTTCTAGAAATTGCATGTTAATGCAGTGGCTTTATCATGTCATATGGTATTTGAATGTACCAATAAAATGCTGGAGCTAATGCCATAATTAAGTGTAATTTTCCTTCTCAAAAAAAAAAAAAAAAGTAATTTTGGCTGCATTTATGATGATGACATTTACCTATGTAAGTTACTATTTATGTT
This sequence comes from Quercus aquifolioides, assembly GCA_019022515.1. Classification (NCBI taxonomy): domain Eukaryota; kingdom Viridiplantae; phylum Streptophyta; class Magnoliopsida; order Fagales; family Fagaceae; genus Quercus; species Quercus aquifolioides. The sequence goes on along the minus strand of CM032331.1, from coordinate 37,965,029 downwards.
GCTGGCACCACAGAACGATACTCATTGTGCAGTTGAATGAATAAGCTTCCCTAGGACATCAATTTGTCCTTAATGATTTATTGGATTTATGATAAATTGCAATTTGATTGTATCTTTCATTCAATATTGCTGTGTGAAGTTCTTTATATTATTTTCTGTTACTTAATGTTCAATTTCTCATAGGTACTAAATGCTTTGCTTCCGGAAAGCCTGCAAAAAAATGGACGTACTGGGGAAGGAGTTACTAGATCATGACATGCAATGGAATCAGTGATTCTTAGGAATTATCAAGTAATAGTATTTTTTTATACCACACCTTTTTCTTTTTTCAAAAAAAAAAAAAAAAAAAAAAAACAGTCAAATCTTTTTTTTTTTTTTTTTTTTTTTTGAGAATGAATTTAATAGTCAATCTGATGTGTGGATCTCATGTGAAAAAGTGAAATAATTTGCTTTGCTACAAGCAAAAGGCTACCATGTTTTTATATTGTTGATTTTTAATGTCTTAGATATGTGATATGTTTATTTAGATTGAATTCTCTCTTTTGAGTTACAAGTTAGTTAGTGATATTAAGCGGTAACCCGTTTGCTGAATGATATTTATGGGTAAAGAGAAAAACTAGAATGCTAATGCCAGTGCTTGAAAGTCATTTTTATTAATCTAATGGGCATATAGGCATTGGCAAATGAAATAGCCAGTGAAGGTGTAAATGTGTAATGTTTTGAATGGGAGTGGTATTTTTGATGGGCCTTCTTTTTATAATGCCAGCCGTGGAGCAGATGCTCATTTATTACCATGAAAGAGTATCTGGTGTGCTAAGGTCCCTAAGAGGGTCTCTTTCTTTTTGTGGTCAGCTGTGTGGGGGTAAGATTCTCACAATTGATAACCTCATATTACTAGTCAATTGGTGTTTTTATGTGCCATTTTAGTAGGGAAACGTTGGATCAGCTTTTGATTCATGTGAGATTTCATATGCTTTATGGAGTGATATGTTTATGATGATTGGGATTCAATGGGTGTTGCTGGATAAGGTAGCATCCCTCCTTTTGGGTTGGTGCGATTTGTTAGGAAAACATTCTTCTAACGTGCGGAACTCGGTGACGGCATATGTGATGTGGCTAGTGTGGGAAGAGTGTGATAGCCGTATTTTTGAGGAGAGTGTGAGACCAATTGAGCAAGTGAAGTCTTTGTCGTTTTGTACTATGTTTAATTGGTCTCGAGTATGATGTTTTACCAATTGTGCTTCCATTTTTTCTATTTTCAGCTCTCCTAGATCTTTTATTTGATTTGCATGTAATTCTTCAAAGTGCTCTATGCTCATCATCGTGAACATAGAGTAATCCTTTTCATTTGCAATAAAATTCTATTACTTTTTTTTAAAGTAAAAAAAGAGATTGTATTTCTATTCCTTTCACTTTAATATTTTCCTCACTTATTTTCCTATATGGTAAATAAAATCTATTACCTATCAAAAAGAAGAAAAAAGAAAAAAAAGAAAAAGGAAAAAAGAAGAAGAAGAGAGATTATAATTCTATTCCTTTCACTTTAATATTTTCCTCACTTCTTTTACTATATGATAATTACGAATCGATTAATGGAATCCATTCATTTAGTCTAAATACTTGACATCGAATCCATTTACTTAGGGTCCATTTAGTTGGAGGAGTGGAAAAGTTGGAAGATCGAAAATGAAAAATGGATAGAAAAGTGGGAGGATAAAAAATTAATTTTCTCTCATATGTGTTTGGTAGGGAGGGTAGAAAAGCAGAATGATGAAAAACTCGTTTGTTTGGACATTTGGTGAGCTCTGCGTGTTTATGTGTTTGGTAGGGAGGGTAGAAAAGCAAAAGGATGAAAAACTGTTTGGACATTTGGTGAGCTCTACATGTTTCACTTTCCATTAATACAAAGTGAAACACACAGAGCTCACCAAATGTCCAAACAAACGAGTGATGCTTCATATACAAAACATTTTACCACGTATTTAAATAGTTGATTTGACAAGTTTTTACTGGTTTTCATTTAGGTCCACTACTGATATTACTTTTTATTTACTACAAACAAGCTACCAAATGTGTGAAACTTTTTGTTAAATTTTTTGTCTATAGATTTTCAGGTTAAAAAAATGCTATTGATGTAACAATTTTGTACAATAATTGAGTTGGTAGATTTTGATTGGTTTTTGTCTGGATTTACCACTAATATCATTTTGTTATCTCATTTACAAATTGTCACCTTGACAGTTGTAAAATATTTTGTTAAAATTTTTTTGACTCTAAAGTCATTGAAACATTAAGGGTTCATTTGGTTGGAAGGGTGGAAAAGTGGGAGAATAGAAAAATATTTTAATTTATCTCTTTTTTGTTTGGTTGGGAGTGGAAAAGTGGAGGAATGAAAAAAATGATTTTGTATAAATTTACTCATATACCTTTGTTAAAAAAATGATGGCCAATTAAAACAAAAAAGTGAAACAACCAAAAAAAACAAATCAATCGCCCAATTTATTAAAAAAATAAAAATCATGTCCCAAAAAAAAATCATGTCTATTTAAACAAAAAATAAATAAAAAAAGGCAACGTCTAGGAAAGGAAAAGAAAAAAAGAAAACATGAAGAAGCAACGTGCCTAGGAAAGCGCACACAAAAAAGAAAAAAGAAAAAGGAAAGGAACGAGACGAATTTCCTCCATTAAGCAGTCCTATTTTCTCCATTCAATTTTCTCTCCATTTTGGAAAAAAAAAAAAACTTTTTGTTGAGCTCGGAGAGAAAACACCTGGACCCTACCTTTTATTTTCCTTCCTCTCCACCCAACCAAACACACTACAAAAAAGTTTTTCTTCTCATTTTTCTCTCCAAAGTTTTCCATCCACCTTATTTCACCTCAAACAAACACACCTTAAGAGTCCGTTTGGTTAGAGGAGTGGAAAAGTGGGAGGATAGAAAATGAGGATGAGATAGAAAAGTGAGGGGATATAAGAGATTTAGTTTTCTCACATTTATGTTTGGTTGGAAGGATAGAAAAGTGAAAAGATAGAAAACTTATTTGTTTGGTTGAAAAGAAAAATGAGAGGGTGGAAAATAAAGTTGGTATAAATTTACAATTATATCCCCATTAAATAAAATAAAAAAGTAACACATTTTTTTTTTTATTAAAAAAATTGTGTATGGACATCCTAAAATCCACTCTACCAAACACACCCTAAAGTCCCTTTAAAACTAGTACTTCAAAAATGAATAAAATCCTAAACTACGTAACTTTAAACCTTCAACATAAGACAGTTATAATAGAAGACGATATATGGTGTATCCAGCATATGTAACCACCCTCTCACGTAGGGGTGAGCCTTGTATTTGTGGGTTCACCCTTATATAGGAGTGAGTGGTTTCATATACCTAACACATGAATATGGATCCTAATAACACATTGATCCAATGTAGTTCCTGCGTGCTTGGAATTGGAAAAGATAAAAAAGTTGGTAAATAAATTGCAAGCAATTTGAAGTACCAAATCCAAGAGCCAGACTCCCTCCCCAGCCTTGTAGGCCTTGTCACTTTTTTAGAAGTAATTATTACTCCGAAAAATAGAGAGTTTTTTATTTTATTTATTTATTTATATCTCACTCTTGGTTTCTTTTTCTTCTTTTTCATAGGACATAATTGAGTCAAATTATTCTCTTTAATTTTAATTTGAAAAATTTTGTCCAAGCAATTTTAGCAATTGAAAGAATTTACAGATGAGACTCGGCATAAGCCAATAATTCTTTTAGAAGAGGAGGCTGGACTTTTCTCTCCAATATCTCTGACAATGTGATATGCTATCAAGGGATAGACAATTACATAAGCTTTGAGAAAGAAACCATGATTTCCAAATTGATCACTGAACGCAAGACAAACTACAAGCTTGGAAAATGTCATAACAAAAAACAAAGATTAGATAAAAGAAAGACAATTGTATGTTGAGACCTGCAGCTCATATTGGAATTGTTTGGCTGGTAATGGAGATTGGGGGTTGTTTTGTAGTTCAGACTTCAGACGGACATTTCAACTGCATTGTTAATGGGGAAGCGAAATTTTGCCCAAAATTTTTTATATTAAGCAAAAATTAAATTAAGGAGAGATTGGCAAAAAAAAAACTTTTCCCCATTTATGTTAGTTAACAATTCACACTATTCCCTTAATCTTTGGAATCAAGCAATGTCCTCTAATTATGATTTGGAAATGAGTAAATACCCGAATTCCGTTACTCCCTTAATTAAATCCAAGGAAATTTTTTATATCTATCAAATATGAAAAATGCTAAGACCGTATGAGTTTACATCTCCATTACTCACAACTTGTCATATAGCAAGTTGTGACAAAAGTTGTGTAAATAATTGTGGTCTTAATATTGTTTATCAAATATATATAGGAAGAGATGGAGTCAGAACTTTGAGTTAGGGGGGTGGTTTTACCGTTGGCTGTGTGTGGCAGTTTCAGTCTCTGACTCTGCTACTACTAAGTTGCTAAGTTTTTTTATTTTTATTTATTTATTTTTGTGCGGATAAGAAAAAAATTATTTTTTTTTTGAATTTTTTAAAGGACAAGGTCGTTTATTTTGGATAAAATTTGTTATTTAAGCTTACTTTTTGTCGTTGAACTTTTTATTTTTTTTTTGGCTTGTATATTTTGTTTTAGATTTTAGATCTATAAATTTTTTTATGGTCACTAAAATGATTAAAATGATAGAACTATAAATTTTTTTTATTTATTATAAATTACTGATGTGATAAGTGGTTACTAGTAAGTAAAAAAATGACATGAGTGGTAGACTTATATGCAACCAATAAGAATTTGCTATCAAAATAGTTCGTAAAAATGTTGTAAAAAAGTTTGTGAATATAACATTACTTTTAAAAGAATCAACGATATTGTTTAAGGGAAACAAAATGTAATTTTATAGGACAAGAATTTCTAAAATTAGTACACATATATATTATAATATTAAAAAAAATAAAAAATTAGGGGGCATTGCCCCCTAAGTCCAATGGTGGCTCTGTCCCAGTATAAAATATAAAAAAACTATTAAGAAAGTTTTATGGTCACTATTTTAAAAAAGTTTTGATATTACTTTCATAAAAAAATATAAAAAACTATTAATTTTTTTTTTAATACAAAGTTTTTAAAATATTTTTTAAACCAATCAGATCTTGTTAACTATTTCCTTATATATATAGTTTGGTCCATTTCAAGCCCATTGGACTTATGGCCCATCCCATATATGTTCTTCAGTGTGGGTGTGTCTCTCTCTGGCAGCTTGTCTTCGATTTTGAGTTATAGACGCTGACGACCACCTGATCTTAGAGACTGACCCAACCCACAGGCCACAGCCACTGCCGCCAACCTCTCTTTTCGGCTCTCACCTCAGCCTCGTTTCACTGCTGTTTTTCATACCCAAGAGGTAATCTTTTTCACCCTATTCGTTTTTTCTTTCCTCATAAAACTATTGGGTGTCTTAGATATTTTGTGGGGGTTTAAAACTTAAAATTGAATGAATTTCTTAGTTTTAGTGACGTTTGTAGTGAGAATCTGTTGTGTTAAACCAGGACCCATTAGAACTTACAACTATGTGTGGCAAAAACATTTGTCAAATACCAATATGTCTGCTAAATAATAGTGGGATTGCATACATAATATTTGTGCTTTTAAGCAAAACTTTAAAGGTTGAGTTTTTTATTTTTTTATTTTTTTATGCGTGAATCAGTATTTCTTGAAATGGGCTGGTGATGGATTCTTGGTGGGTGTGTAAAGTTTGTTCTTTTGGACAAAATGAAAAGGTTAGTAATGGCAGTGATATCCTTTGCAGCATCCAAACACTGTTTGTTTTACATATATGCTTGAAAGAGTCCACTTGAGAGTTTCTAAAGCCACAACTTCATTCACAGTGTTACTAGCTATTGTTAACTTCCATCTTTATTTATTTTATTTATTTTTTTGATAAGTAACTTCCATCTTTATTTTTAACTTAGATTCTTTCATATTGTTAGATAGAACTGTTTTAAGGTTTAAAATGAACAATAAAAATTTTATATACAAGTTAGAGGGTTTGTGTTAATATCGGGCATAGGCTTGGTATTAGCATGCTGGTCTGATCTTGAATCCTGGTTCGGATTTGGATCTTGACATTTGTGGTATCAAGTTTAGACAATTCTTGCCTTTGCCACTTGTAACAAATGGAGTAAGTGAGAAAAAAAGAGAAGAAAAATTTTAGGTTTAAGATTTTTCTAGAGATTTTTGTGTGTGGTTAAAATATGAAATATAATTCTTGTTTTGGCTAACAGATAAATTTTTTAACTTTTAGATAAGCAGTAAGCTTTGCCTCTCCCTTTTTCTCTTTGTAAATTCAACCTCTTTCTAAAACTCCTTCACTCATCCTAAAGTGTTTAAATCAATACAGGTTTAGGCCATATATGTCCTCAAAGAGAGCTACAATTCTCACAGTCAACTTTCTCACAGCACTATCTGAGGTATGTTCTTCACGCCACTCGTTAGATTCAATCAAAACCCTCACCTTGCTGAAAAATTTCAGCACTGCTGCAGAAAGGTCAGATTTTCTGAATTCTAATGGATATCACATAGATAATTCATCAGAGTGTCACCAAAACCCTAGTGGATATGAAACAGTGAGCCAAAGCCCTAGTGATTGGCAGAAGAATTCAAATGGGTTTGATGGTGGAAACTCTGTGGAGGTTCAGCAGAGCTTAAACCCTCATAGAAATGATTTTGCGAACAAACCAAATGGGCAAAATGGAAATGTTAGTGGCTTTTATGGGCAAAATTATGGTGATTTGCAGCAAAATTCACATGGGTTTTACCAGAATTCTTGTGGACTATCTGGGGAAAGCCCTAAAAGTACATATCAAAACAATTCAGTTGGGCAAAATGGAAATTTTAGTGGGTACTATCGTGGTCAACATAACGACAAGGTTCAGCAGAACCTAAGTGAGAGTAATGCAAATACTTCAAGGAGTTTTGAGCAGAGTTCAAATGGGTCATATCAGAATAATTTTGGGGTTTATAGGGAAAGCATACAGAATATCCCAATTCAGCAAGATAGGAATTTTAATGGTCAGAATAATGGAGTGTTGTCACAGAACCCTATTGGAGTCAATCCACAGAATTCAGTGGGCTTACAGCATAATATGAACAGATCTTATGGGGAAAATCAATATCTACAGAATTCAAATGGATCCTACCAGGAGGGTCTCAGAGAAGTGAGGCAGAACACAAATGAATTTGCTTCCAATGGCCTTTCAGAATCTCAGGGAAGCCAAATTAGAAGCTATACACATGGGCAAATTCAGCAAAACCTAAGTGAACATAACATGGGCATTGTTGGAGCCTATCAGCAAAGAGAAAGTGTGTATCAGCAGAGCCAAAGTGCTGGACAATATTTGCCAAACTCAAATGCCCACACTATATTACCAAGTGATACAAAACCTGAGGTGGAATTGGGTGAGGGATCTGATTATTGCCCATATAGTGGTACTATTGAGGAACTAGATGGTTTTAGCAAAGAGGGGAAAGTAAAGGAAGCTGTAGAAGTTTTGTCATTATTAGAGAAACGTTGTGTTCCAGTGGAGTTGCACCAATATCTACAGTTAATGCAGGCATGCAGTGAGGCTAAATCTCTGCAAGAAGCAAAATCTGTTCATCAACACGTTGTAAGATCACTGTCTCCACTTAAGGTCAGCACCTATAACAGAATTATTAAGATGTATTGGGAATGTGGTTCTATAGATGATGCCTTTGAGGTGTTTAACACAATGCCAAAGCAAAATTTGACATCTTGGGATACCATGATAACATGGCTTGCTAAGAATGGTCTTGGAGAGGATGCAATTGATCTGTTCACTCAGTTTAAACAACAAGGATTGAAACCTGATGGTCAACTTTTCATCAGTATTTTTTCTGCTTGTAATGTTTTGGGAGACATTGATGAGGGAATGTTACACTTTGAATCAATGAGCAAGGATTATAGTATTGTCCCATCCATGGATCATTATGTGAGTGTAGTAGACATGCTTGGAAGTACTGGGTACATGGATGAAGCTTTTGAGTTCATTGAAAAGATGCCAATGGAACCTAGCGTTGATGTATGGGAAACCTTGATGAATCTTTGTAGAGTTCATGGACACATAGAGCTTGGTGATCGTTGTGCTGAGATTGTTGAGCAGCTGGACCCCTCCCGCTTGACTGAGCAATCAAAGGCTGGCCTTGTACCTGTGAAAGCTTCAGACATTGCAAAAGAGAAGGAGAAGAAGAAATTAGCAAGTCAAAATCTTCTAGAGGTAAGGAGCCGGGTTCATGAATACCGAGCAGGAGATAGATCTCATCCTGAGAATGATAAGATCTATGCGGAACTTAGGAGTTTGAAGGAACAAATGAAAGAGTCTGGTTATGTACCAGAGACTAGATTTGTGTTGCATGACATTGACCAGGAAGCCAAGGAGGAAGCTCTTCTTTCTCATAGTGAGAGACTTGCTGTTGCTTATGGTCTCCTTAACAGCCCTCCTCGAGCTCCTATTAGGGTAATCAAGAATCTCCGTTTTTGTGGTGATTGCCATAATGCACTGAAGATCATCTCAAAGCTTGTAGGCAGAGAACTGATCATACGAGATGCTAAGAGGTTCCACCATTTCAAGGATGGATTATGCTCTTGCCGGGATTATTGGTGAAAATAATGAAACTTGAGGTAGTACTGATCATACATGAATTTTTAAGGCTTTTTGAGAATAAATATATCAAAGCTTCAATTAGTTGTCCATTCTGTCATTATTTTAACTTTTTTGATATATCTGCATATAGTATGTTTAATATCTAAGAGTACTTAATGACAATATTACTGTTAACCATTTGATCCTAAAGATTTTTATGAAGCAATATGTTGGATTCAATGGATGACCTGACACATTCTGATCAAGCTTTGCTGCTGATTGCAATGAATTATGATATACAAATAATTATGTTATCTTCTTCTATTAATTTAGTTTGTTTGAGAAAATTCTTACTTCTTAGTGGTTACTCCCTTCTTTATATTCTTTCTTGAATGATTTTCACTTTCCCAGTCAACAGCGTGTAAGCCTCTTAGACAACAGACAACAATGGCTACACACACTTTAAAATGGCTCTTGTTTTTTTTTTTTCCCCCTAAATGTGCTTGGTGGTTAAACAGATAGATTTTGTATTAATTAGTATAACTGCTGTCTGCCATGTGGGCTAGATTGGCAATATGATTGCGCTACATATTGGTATAAATGTTAAATCTGCAATATCAGATAATACTTATAAACTGATCATAATAAAAGTAGTGTTTTCTTGATGTAGTGTATATGATTCAATTTCTTTTGCTGCAGGTACGTCTGACTCAGGGACTGTTTTTAGCTGGTTGCTCCATGACACCAAAATATAATTTGTTGGACCATCATGAATATTTAATCACAGGATCTGTTCAACAGATCCAGATCAAGGCAAAGATATCTATACCCATTGCTAGAGTGATGCAACCTTAGGTTCTGATTCCTAGGTTTATTTAATTTTTCTTTTGTTTTTCCGGAAAACTTTGTGCTGCATCAACTCGGTTCAGAGCTTTCATCGTTCTGTGTCACAGAGGTATTAATGCAATTTTGATCCCATTTTTTCTATCATATTGACCAGGAAGCTGGAACATTTATTCTTGGTACAAGATTTTATTTTTTAGGCTAAGAACATTCCTAGTTCAAGATATTCCCAATGTTGTAATACAGAGTATTCAAATGCTATCAGGTTGCCAGTTATTGTATTTAATGAATTATTCGGATATACATTTGAAATGCTATAAATCCATTCCCCTTTGAGGCACAAAAGTGATCCAAATCCATGTGTGAGCAACATAAGTAGATCAGTTAGATTTCTACCTTGTTTACTCCCAGTGTAATCTTTTCTAATGTTAATCTCGATTCTACATCTAAATTTGATGAATAATTCAGAGACACCTAATTATACACTCAATTTCAGAACATGATGTATGCGATTGAGTTGTGTACAAAAACTGAGTTTTATTCTGTGTCCGCATTCCAAATTTGTGTTAAAAAGACCCTTTTGAAAACAGTTGCAACTCAAATAAATCAGTAATTTATTTATAAAAAAAAAAATTAAAACTATAAAAATGGTTAAGAGTTGCTCACAAATTGTAAGGGCTTCCTAAAAAGAAAAGAAAATTTTAGTAAATTACGAGAATAGGTAGAATTCATTGATTTTGGGGCAAATTATAAATTATGTGCTAGAGTTCACATTCAACTATAAATTGATTGTATTAATTTCTTTTCTAAATTCTTGAATTAATGTTATCGCTTATCATCTATGATATATGGAAAATTTTAGGTACTCTCAGAGTATGATGAAGTAGTGTTTTTTCCTCTTACATTTATGATGGATCTCACTATGAATCTAATGAATATAGTACCTAAGAATTACTCATAATTTATAATGTCGATAATGTATTTTTTTTTTTTCATTCCTCATTTTAGGTGCTCTAGGAGTACCTAAGAATTACAAAAATTTCAAAAAAAAATCAAATCTTTTAATTATGGGATCATGGAAAAGTAAAAAATAACTTAATTTTTCCCTTTTGAATTTTAACCCAATCAGCCCCTAATCAACCATTATGATTTCATTTTCTTAAGAAATTAATTAATTAAAAATTATTTTAAAAATTGATTTAATAAAAAAAAATATTAAATGTGTATTAATGCGAACGTTTAGGAGTGATTAAGTGCATGCAAGCTTACCAAATGGGTTAGCCTAGAACCAATGAGATCATGACATGTAATTAATTTTAAATTGATCAAAATTGGACAAATCAAAATTAATTGTTTATAATCATGTTCATGTGTGGTTAGGCTCATTAGTGTGAATGCATAGCCATTAAAACTTGTTTTTATTAATATCTTTTGATCTAGTTATTCGATTGAGGTCCGTGATTAGTCATTTTGATCGTCAAGATGTTAAAATCATTTTAAAAATGAATGATTGAGGATCCAAGAAATAAAATTAAGCTGCTATCTTCAGGTGAAAAATTATCATTTTATTCAAGTTAAATATAGATTGCAAAATGGGATGTTTACAAGCATACAAAATTACCTTGTAAAAACCGATGTCGGGAGGACGCCAAGTTAAAGCAGAAATAGGATTGTGGGATTGTTGTTACTTTTAATACATAGGCGCGGTAAACAAGCTCATCGTAGTGATGAACATCTTGCTGGTATATAAAAGGCTGGTCATGCCAAACACCATCAAGACAACATGGAATCTTGGTGGTCCAAATCATTGAGGCAATAGAACAAAATAACCCCATTTTGGTCTCGTTAAGTCGACATCGTACCGTATCAAATAGTTCGAGTAGCTGCAAACCAAAGAACCATTTGATAAGAGTACTCTTAGACCAATCTAGTTAGGCATGTGGACATATTCTACTTCCAGCTAACTCTACTTTACTCCTCCTCATTCTCTCTCCATCCAAACTGGCCCTAAGGCGTGAGGAACTGATTTAGAGTTTACAAAACACAACATAATGGACTAACCTTGGTTGGAAGAATTCCTTTACATACTTGCTAGATCATGATTCTTGATTTTGTTTGCCATTGGAATATGCCAAACTTCATTCCAAAAGCTTATTTAATTTGGGATAAAAACTTTTACACACATTTTTTTGAAGTGAAATCATGATTTGAAGAGAAATTTCAAAACCGTGTTTTCAACTTGTGTCTTCTACTCATGATTTCATTTCAAATAATGGGTGTGTAACAAATACCTCCCTTTCACTTGACGCTTTTTTTTTTTTTTTTTGATGGAAAACTGGAAGTGAATTATCATTCCACAGTGAAATTGAATTACAACAGAGCCCATGAAAGGGAAAGATTACATCATATCATCTCCTAGAATATTCAGAATACAAGGGGGAGAGATTCCTTTCCAAATGTTTGATTGGCCTGAGGATTTTGCTTCTTTTGCCAATGAATGGGCTGCTCTGTTGCCGTCCCTTTTCAGGTGATGGAAAGAGCAGTGACTGAAGGCTCTAGACGCCTCCCTGATGTCTTCAAGAATATGACCAATGTCGCTGCCAGTTGCCCCAGAATTTAAGGCAAGGATGATAGAAAGAGCATCGGATTCAAACATTGCCTGGTCGACCTGCATCTCCACAGCAAAGAGGACTCCATGGAGAAGCGCAATTGCTTCTGTAGTTTCTGCAGGAAAGCATGAAGGAAGGACCAAGCTGAGGGCGCCAAATGGAGAACCCGAGGGGTCCCTAATGACCACGCCAATGCAGGAGTTGCCTCCCCCTGGATCAGTCGCGCCATCAACGTTGATCTTGAAGAAACCAGGAGGAGGAGCAGTCCAACGGTTGCAAGCAAGTGGGGGGGAAGGCATGGGGCTGAGCCGAGCTTCATTGAAATCCAGAAAGGCTCTTTTTGCTGATTCCCAAGTCTGGTATGGTGAGGTTGCAGTGTCATTGTGTATAGCTTGGTTTCGGTTACCCCATATTGACCAAAGGACCCAGAAAAATAAGTCCAATTCCCTTAACATGCCTAAACCAATAAACTTGGAGGCAAGGTCCAAGATGTCAGCATTGGTGGTAGAGAGGTTTACAGGGCAGTCAGTCCAAAATAACCATGTTTGCTTAGCATGGGAGTAGTGGAGCAGAGCATGTACAATGGACTCCAATTCCTGATCACAGAGTGGACAGAAACCAGAGGTGTTTAACCCTCGACAGCGAAGATTTAGCATGGAAGGGAGGCCATTTCGGCACGCCTGCCACGCAAAGATCCGAACCTTAGGGGGAACATTTAATCTCCAAATTTTTTTCCAAAAGGAAGATTGATTAAACTCAGATGTGCTCACTTCGGATTCAAAATTCTCAACCACACGCAAAGCAATATAGTACGCGCTTTTCACAGAAAAAGAACCCCTTTTGTTTCCTATCCAAATGAGCTGATCTTCAGGGAGGCCATAGCAGATCGGAATTTTGAGAATGGAGTCAGCTTCGAAAGGCAGAAAGATAGCGCGCACCAAATCAGTTTTCCACCACTTGGAGTCCTCGTCAATGAGAGAGGAGACCATTGGGAAGTTGCCAAAATCTGATTGAGGCGAAATTACCTTGTAGGTAGTTGGAGTTGGGAGCCATCTATCCTCCCAAATGTGAATCCTTTTGCCATTTCCCACCCTCCATCGAGTGCCCTCTCTAAGAACCCGTAGGCTGTTATGAATGCTCCTCCAAGCGTAGCTAGGATTACTACCAACCCGAGCATCAATGTGCAGATATGAGAAACGATACCCATTGCAAACTTAGTACTAGCCAGATTTGCACCTAGGCCACCATATAAGTTTGTTACTTGGCAGCCTAGTGATCAATGGTAAATAATAATACTATTAGTCTTAGAGTGGAAGAAAAACTTGGTATATCATATCAATTATCACCCCTCCATGACTTGCTAAGTCGATCATTAAATCCATTGTAGCCTAATGATCATTCCACGAACTAGTTACTTTAAAAGTTGAAGACTTGGATAGCCAATAATCAACCCAAATGTTCACACTGCATTTCCTTGTCAAAATTAAAGTTTTGTGAAACTTTTGTGAAAAGAAATAAAAAGGGGAAAAAAAAAATGAAGTAATAAGTCTCACGTCCAACAATCGATCTTAACAACCCCATTAAAGAGATGATAGGACAGAGCTAAGTCAGTAAACTCATATTTTAGCAAGTTGGATACAAGTTGTTTTTTTTTTTTTTTGAAAATACTAAATATTTCTTAAGAGTTTCTCACCTCTTTCTGTGTGTATAAGTTGGATACAAATTAAAGTATCTCAATCAATAATAATTTTTTATATGATAAAAATCAGATTAATTAATGTGATTCATCACTTAAGAGTTAACCCAATCCAATCTAACGTTTTAACGGGTCGGATTCGAGTTGACTCATTTTTTACAAGTTTAAAAATCTATACCATTCCCACATTTTTTTTCCATTGGGTTTGGGCAGATTATTGAATCTGATCCAAAATTGCCATGTGCCCTAAAAAAATCAACTAGTATTTATGAGATAGAAGAGAGAGAAAAGAACATTTTTTTATTTCCCATTTTGGATGAGTCAGATTGAAAGTGACTTTTGTTATGGGTCCAAAAAAGATTGAAAGAGACCTTAATAGTTAATACATTTAGATTTCCCTGTGAAATTTCATATAATCAAAATCCAATTCGGCACTTCACCTTCCAATTCGTACGGTTAGAGAAAAACTCGAACTTTCTCTTCCTACACAAACCCCAGTGTTGTTGAACTATATTTTATTTTTTTCACAGCTACCCATTTGTTTTTTGAGCTATTGGAAGCCCAATTCTTGCCGATCCAGATTGGTTCTTGCAAAAACTGTATCTGGGTTCTTGAATTTCAGGTAAAATGCTGATAACCCAGTTATAGATCTCTCTGAATTTGAACTGTAATTGCTGTATAGTGTTTCTTTCTGGCTTTATACTTTGTTTGGTTGATGGGAAACTGGGAGGAAAGGAAATAAAATGGATTTGATTCTTGTGCTTTGTAGTTTTCTAATTACTGAAATTTTGTGAACCTGAAGTACTTATCTGGGAAAAAAATAAATGGAAAGAAATTTATCAACTTGAAGCAATGCAAGTGGTTGTGTTACTCAATTGATGAAAATTCAACATGAAAGATTTTAATGTGTTCCCTTTTGCACATATACGTTTAAGCTTTTCAATGAAGCATCATATTGTTACTCTACATGACTTTACTATTTGAGTTGTTTGTCACTCTCTCTCTCTCTTGTCACATTCAATGTGCATATGAATGTATTTTTTGCTTTTTCTTTGTTAGGCTTTGATTTCGTGATTGCAAGTGGTGAAGTGGAGAAAACCCAGAAAAATATTGAGTGGGAAAGTTTGACATTGGTCTTTTTGAACTTTGAAGACAATCTTAGTAATTTTATGATTGGTTGCTGGAGATGATGGGGGATGGGTTTTGACTCTTGATTAATAAAAGCCAGCATTGAGCTTCTAGGAAATGAGTCGGTCTCCTTCTTTTTCAGTGAAGACAGAACTTAGTCCAAAGCTTGACCCTGCATCTTTGCGGCAATGGGTTGTGGCCTTTTGTATTATTAGATTTGATCTTGAACAGGGTCAGCTCATTGAAGAGTGTTACCCACCTGGCTGTCTTACAAAAGATGAGGAACTTGAAATCGCTTTTAGTTCGTTCCCAGATTCTGTTTCCCAGCACCAGAACCGTTCAAGTATTCATGATTGTATCTTCTTTTTCCGGTTTCAAAGGCAGAATGATTCTCAATCTGTCCTTGTCTCTTCCTCGGAGATAACTGAAGTTGATAAGGAGTTATCTCCAAAGTCCACAGACAAAAGAAATTTGACAAGATCCAATACTTGCAAGAATAACAAAGATTCAAGACACATGTATGGTTATGTTTTTAATAGACAGAGACATGATGAGAGGCTAAAGCGAGGTGGTGAGCAGAAGTCTGTGGTAATTTTGTCTCTCAGTCCTTATTCCAGTGTGTTTAGACCTTTGTTACAAATCATGGGTCCATTGTATTTTGACATAGGAAAAAAAGCTCTTGAGCATATTGCTGCTTTTGTTTCAATGTGGCCTGCTCCTAAACCTGGTAAACTAATGGATCTTCCTATAGGGAATGCAATGCTTAAAGTGAACTTGCCACCTGCTCATAGCTTGCAGTCAGAAAGTGGAATGTTGTTTGAAGAGTCTGCTTACTCTATGGCTCCTTTTCTTCCCAATAATCAGTCAGTACCGCAGGGTCTTTTCCATGATTCGGATCTTTTTGGTACATTCCGGGGGCTTCTATTGCAGCTCTGGGTGTTGTGGGAATTATTACTGATTGGTGAGCCTATTCTTGTAATTGCACCAACACCTCCCCAGTGTTGTGAGGCTGTTGCCAGTCTTGTGAGTTTGGTTGCACCACTACTTTATAGTGTTGATTTTAGGCCTTACTTTACAATTCATGACCCTGTGTTTGCCCACTTGAACTCACTTCAAGAAGGAGACACATTTCCTCCAATTGTTTTGGGTGTGACAAACCTTTTTTTCCTTAAAGCTCTCCGTAAGATCCCCCACATTGTTTCAGTTGGAAGCCCAGCTCCCAACTCAAACCGGCTTGCCTTCACAACGAGATCTTCTAGTGGAAAATTTTCTGCTAGATCAGAAGCATTTAGTCTTCAACAGCTTTCCTTGAAGAAGTTTTCTCCTTCAAACTTGTTAAGTGCTGTGAAGTTGAAAAGAGATGGTCCTCTTTGTCTCATGACAGAACATAAGGAAGCCATCTGGACCACTTATGGTGCAATAATGAAGCCTGACACTTCTATCTTAAATAGGCTTATAGATGCTGGGATGTCACCTAGGGTTGAGGAGTCAATGTCAGTTGTTAACAATGAGATATTGCGGCGGCATTTCTTGGAGCTCACTACCAATTTTTTGGCTCCTTTTGGTCCATATTTTAGGACTAAGACACCTTCAGAAAGTTCTTCTCCATTTGTTGACCCTCCCCCTCTCCCTACATTTAACGCTGATGAATTTCTTGCAAGTTTGTCAGCAAGAGGTCCAGGGAAGTTCTTATCAAAGAGAATGAAGTCTAACTGGCTGGACTTGTACAGGTGATGATTACTGACTACCACATACATTATTTACTACTACTACCCACATGACCCATCATCTTTCTTTTACATTGTTCTCATCAAATATGGCGTCCTTAAGTTTAATTTTTCCTGCATATTTAGTTAGTTACCTTTTGTCAACTTATTCTGTCAAATGAATGTTTTTGATATAGAGATGCTTCCTTTTCTACCTAGGCGTTTTCTTAGAGGACCCAACTTTATGCCATGGTTTCAAAGAAGGCGTGCTGTTGCTGAACAAGAACAGCATAAACTGTGGAGGCAGGCAAGGATGAACACTGACATACAGCAGTTTATTTCTAAAAGGTCTGAATTGGAAATTGTAGATTCCTTCAATGCCATTGAGAGGCATTTTCTTGAAGAAATACAGGTGTTTTTCCCCCTTATATTCTATTTTCTTCTTGGTTGTGCTTTTATCTTCAGCCATTTTTTAAGAAAACATGATTTAAGAAAAAACACATATAAGAGTCTTTTTGATTTTGAAGCATTTGCAGCTTTCAAGAGAGCACCTTATATTGAAAACAGTACTTACTGTGAGCTCTGAATCATAGTAAGACAGCACTGATCTCTTCATGAGAGGGATCATAAGGTGACATGGATCAAGTGCTTTGTGTGACTACATCAAAGATTTAAAAATGTAAAAAGGGTGATTAACTGATATTGGTATAGTGATTACCTCTTAAACTTGTCTTACTAGTAATAGGGTTAATTTAGCTCTCTACCCTAAACTATGAGATCATTTGCAGTGTTCATCCTGAGCTATAAATTTTGCAATCAACACCCTAATTTAAGATTAATTTGCAATGTCCATTCCACAATCGGAAATCAATTTAAAAATTAGCAAAAAATGAATCGGCTGGTTGGGGGTGGAAATTGCAATATGAGAACCAATATGTTAATTTTGACATATAATGCACCTCACTATCCAACCAACTCTCTCATTTATTAATTGTATACTAATTTTGATTGGTGGGGGTAGACATTGCTGATTTATCTCAAAGTAGGGCGTTAATTGCAAAATTTGTAATCTTGGGTGGACATTGCAAATGACCTAAATGGATAGTTTAGGGTGGATAGCTGCAATTATGCCCTGATAGTATGACTCAAGTGGGATTAGATAATAATGGCTGGGTCGAGGAGGAATTATACCAAGGTTCAAATCCCCCCACCCCCATTGTCGTATTATCCAAAAAAAAAACCTTTTCTCTGAATTTAAAAGCAATAATCAATGCTAACTCAAAAATTGACATAGTAATCAATCTCTCTCATCCATGCTTCCACCTTCTATTACCTGCAAAACTTGTGTTTCCTAATATGTCATGTGGAGATAGAAGTTGATTGTGACCTATATTTGATAAATTAGGAACTTGTTAATTATTGAGATCAATAGGTGTTAAAAATTAGGGTAAATAAACTAACCCAATTGTGTTGTCAGTTTTCTAGAATTTGACTTTATTTCATTTTCCTATCATGGAGGATTTTTCAGTTGTCTTTCAATTCTCACAAGTTTTGATTTTGCGCGTGTAGCTTCCTGTCTCTCTTCTTTCTAAATCCGACATTTTGGGTTGGGGTTATCCATCCATTGTAGAAGGACTACACTCTAATACATATTTTTCCTTTCCATTCTTACAAAGCTTAAACCTTGTTCTGTTTTCAACATTCTTTTCTGTCAATTGTGAAGTATAATCCACATGAAATATGAGTCATTACCATACTGGAAACTGTAATTTTCTTATTGCTAGTTA
This sequence comes from Quercus aquifolioides, assembly GCA_019022515.1. NCBI lineage: Eukaryota > Viridiplantae > Streptophyta > Magnoliopsida > Fagales > Fagaceae > Quercus > Quercus aquifolioides. The sequence goes on along the minus strand of CM032331.1, from coordinate 37,946,571 downwards.
TGTTTCTCAATTTGAAATATCTGTTTTGGTTCTTGGGGTTCTGGTATTGCCAATGCAAAACTGCCGGACAAGATTGGAATTTGGAAATAGGAAAGCTCGAGGAAGCATATAATTTTACAATTAGAAAACAATTTCTGTATTTGAAACTACACTATTGGCAAGACTTTAAAAACCCATTTCTCATTTGGCCATATAATCGTCTCCTAAGTTGCTAGAAATCAACACCCAGCAATTCTAGAATTCCAATTTAAAATTTCATTCCTCAATAATCTGTCTTGTATGTTTTTTTAGAGCTTTTTAAATACGCTTTCAAAGAGTACATCAATAAGAGAACTAATTCAAAAACAAAAACAAAAGGCATAATCCCACATAATCCTCAATCAGGGTAAAATTAAATCAATGGAATTTCATAATTTGAAATTCAATTAGCACTAATCTTGGTGTCTACACCAGTTAGGATACAGAGTGTTCCCCTACTCAATATGGAGGTTTGGGCAGTGAGCAGAATTGATGCCAGTGAGTGGCGAATATGTAATGGTTAAGTGAGTTACAATCTGCAATATGCTGGCAGGGATGGGTGGTCACTGGCAGATCTGTGTGGTGGTTGGTGGCTAGGATCTGCGAGTATTTCATCAGTGCTACTTATCATGTGAGCCTGTGGAAGCATATTAGGTGTGGTTGGGAGATATTCTTGAAGTATATTAAAACTTTTTTGTTGGTGATGGGAGTTGCATTCGCATTTGACATGATTTATGGCGTGGAGATGTACCATTTTATCTTCTCTTCCTGAACTCTTTTCCATTGCAATGAATAAAGATGCCACTATAACAAGGTATATGTAGAGTGTTAATGATGTACTTCATTGGTACTTAATGCAGTGAGAGTTAATCGGTGGAATGGACAGAATGGGTTCGGTAATGTCTAGAAATCCTAAGTTTGATGTAGGTCATATTATTGGGATTTGTTAGGAGTTTTTAGTGGCAGATCTTCCATGTGAGCCATTTGGAAGGCAAAAGGCTTCAACGAAGGTAGCTCCTTTTTTTTGGGACACTGGCACAAGGTAAAATCTAACTGTGGATAAGCTGAAAAAGTGCAAGGACATCATTGTTCCTTAGTGTTGTATGTTAAAAAAAAATGGGGAGGCGATTGCCTTTTCCTGCATTGTACTATTGCTAAGGAGCTTTGGTCTGTTTTCACTCTATTGGGAATTCTTTGGTAATGCTTAAATCTGGGAGGGAGCTTTTGATGTGATGGAGAGACTACTTCAAAAGATATCAATGTTTGGATGTGTGGAATGTTATTCTTTTATGCTTGAAGTGATTCATTTAGAGGGAGGTAAGTGCTTGGACTACTTAGAAAGATATCAGCATCTGATAGTTGCTTGGATCATAATTAATGTAGTATTAAATTACCAAGGTATACTATTTAGGCTTAGAAGCTGAAGTACATCTGGTGATAGCATCAGATTCATCAAACTTCACATGATAAGTGTAAAAATATAGCAAGAATTTGTAGCCTTTTAATGGTAATGATGACTAGATGAAGACGAGGAATTACAATATTAGAAAGTAAAAGGAATAGAATTAAACTGGATGACTGCACATGAGTACCTAAGAGAGAAGTTTGTGGTATCCACTAATCGGGATTTGGCCAATACGAATTGCTTTGAGGGTTTGAAATGGATTTTTGTTCCCAACACTTCCTAGCTGCATTCTGAAGTCCAGACCAGCTATGCAAATCCTGCGTGGATGTCCTTAGTCTATATAAATATCAATTTTATCTCTGTTATTCAATATTAATGGTGGGAACTAAGGGCCTTGTACTACTGCACTTGTGGATGCTATACATTACAAAACACCCAATCTGAATATTCTTCAATCAGATGAGCTTTATAAACCAATGTGTGGATAAATTGACCAAAATGCAAAAACACCCTCTGGGGTTTGGGTCAGTTGCAAACACACCCTTTAGAGTTTCAGTTCTTCCTTTTATCACCCTGAGGTTTCCATATCCGCCCAAATTAACCCTTGAGACTAACTTCTGTTAACTTTAATGGATGGAAAAATCATGTAATCATTATGTGACCTTAGTAAGAAGATTTATCAACTGATTTGGACCACTGGTCGTGTGATTTTTCCGTCCATAAAGGTTATCAAAATTTAGTCTAAGGGGTCAATTTGACGGATATGAAAACCTCAAGACTTTATAAGAAAGAATTGAAACCCAAAGGGGAATTTTTGCAACTGACCCAAATCCCAGGGGATGTTTTTGCATTTAGGCCTTTTTTATAAAAAAAATTTCATTTAATGCGAAAGTAAATGTAAATTGTAAATTCATCATCTCTGCCATTACTTTATTTATTATTTATTTTTACATTTGATAGTATTATTTCTATCTTAATATATGAATAGGAAGCTGTATGTTCTATATTTAGATACTGTCAAAATGGGATCTCTGAGCTTCTGTCTTCGGATGTTTCTTCATTGTACAACATATTATACAGCTAGATATGTATCTTAATGGAATCAAGTTAGACCAGTTATATAAACCAATGAGGGTATATAGTATACACACACACACACACACACACACACGTGATGGTTTGGGATGTTAGTCTAAACGTGATTGGATGCTTCATTTGGCTATTCATTAGAAATCATCAAAATGAGTAGTAGTCTCCGAAATGACAAACTTTGTACTACAACATTTTTTTATAGAATTTTAACTATGCACAATATTGTTTTATGTGAAATATAACTTGCATGAATTCATATTTATATAATGAAGATACTATGGCAATATATTTACATTTCCATCAAATGAAATCTTCAGCTGCAGGAATCGGGAAGTGCTAGTGCAGAGTCTGTATTAACTTGTCAGAAACTGAAGGGAGACCTGCAGGCAGTTTTCAATGTGCTTCCTAAGGACATGCAGCAGCTTCTTCTATTAAACCCAAAAAGAGCATCTCTTCTTCAAGGAAGTCCCAAAACGACAAAACTTCCTGGGCACCCATCAGTACAAGTTGGGGTTGTGTCTTCCACTTCGCCCAGATAATAAATAGCCTGGCTAGGAAACTTATTGTCTATGGTACAGAAGGTATTCTCATTCTGCTGAAGGACAGCAAATGTTGATTATTTTTCAGCTTCCTCTGTTATCAGACTGGGAGTTCTCTGACTTAGGGCACAACTGATTATGAGGTAAGATTGATATCTATACAAAATCTCAATTCCTTAAAATCATGCTATCAATATAATACTGTTATTTTGACTTTGTATCCTTTGAACAAACAGGTGAACAAGAATTTCAAAATTGCTACTGAATCACCTGTGCCCCAAGCACACTTGAAATAATTGGAACCCTACAAACGAATTCGATATTTCAAAATTTGTGGGGATTGGTGTTTGCCTTTTTAATGGAAGTTGAAGATTTATGTTGCTTTCATTTGTGGGATCAACTGTAGGCTAGAAACGTGTAGAGTAACTCACGGAAGAGCTCTCACTTGTAGTTTTTATAATCTCAAAAATGTTTTCAATCTATACGGTGGGGCGTATCTTTCATGAATGTCAAGGATCGAGCTATGTAACGCGATTGTTAACACTAAACAGTTTCTGCAAAATGAAGTGTTTTTTGCGAATAGTGTTTAGGTAAACAGAGTACATAGAGACAGAAAGCAAGTTGTGCATTAGTACAAATATAGGATTATTTTCCCCAAAAGATTTTGGCAAGAAGATCCGCTTATTCCTACCTTGGAAAAAAAAAAAAAAAAAATCTTTTCTTGCCTAATTCAATGATTCTTTTGCTGTTACGATGATTTACAGATCAGTGGGATGTAATGTTGATAAAAGCTTCAAGTTAGTTAATAAAGATCAATCAATGCCAAGAAGATGTAATAGGGAAAATTTAAAAGGGAACCCCAAAGTATATGTACTTCCGTCCGTTAGGCAAACGCATAATTTATTCTGGAGGCTATTCAAATTTATTCTTGCTTGAAGCATCTTCAAGTTTACCACCAGAGAAGGGAATTGAGCTGACTTTAGAAACTTGGTTCATTTGAGTGCTATTTGTCAAGAACCCAATCAATTAGTAGAAATCCTCTTAAAAGTTTCAGAACCCCACCACTGATCCCTCCCCCTATTTGGCTGTTTCTTTTTGGAACTTTGATCAACTATTATGCTATTGACATGGGCTTGTGCCCCTTATGGTTAGGCTTTCTCTCCCTAAATTGGGCGAAGGAAGTATCACTAGGCTATGAGGAATGCTTTAAAACTGGACCCAATTGCTCAATTTAACTTTCATTTTCAGCTCTTGAATTGTTCGATTCAATTCACCTACCAGTTTTGGTTTTTTTAAACATTGGGTCAACGAATCATGAACATGTTTTATATGTAAACAAGGTTTGCGTGTACTTTAAGTTGTGATGATTTTCTTTGAATTGATCTTTGCATGATTACACGTCAATACCAATCACGAATGATTTAGCCATTTAGGTCATTGATTCAAAGACAGTTGATACATATAACATGTCATTGAAATTCAACCAGATTCACAAATTTAGAAGAATTAAAAAAAAAAAAAAAAAAAAAAATCAGACCAGTGGTGGGGTTTCATTGCAAGAATCAAAAAGTTAAATCAATACAAGATTTTATATAAATCATACTAATTATGTTGGGGGCATGACAGAGACTGTTTACTTCATTTTACTATATGAAATTGAAAGGAATGGATTCAAGTTCCAAAACAGGACCACATAGCCATCTCATCTCATCTCTACCGTAAAAATTTCAAATTCCACCAAAGTGAAAAATTGATGGCTGAAGCTGACATTCTTTGCTTTTTTCTAATCTTAATCTTTTAAATATCTTATAAGTTTGTTTTATTCTAAAATCATGCGTCATGTCCTCAGTCTTTCTCCTCTAACAAATGAATTGATATTGCAAACTAGCCAAAACAATAGGTATACATTACACAATGTTGATATGAGGAAATTGATGCAATGGTTTGAACTATTACTCTATTGAGCTAATGATATTGCAATTACTGGGTTAGATTGATGAACTTCAATGCCAGATTCTTAAAACCACAAACATCATAAAAACTATTGAAATGTCAACTGTAACAAGATTTTTTTTCTTTTCTCATTGAATCAATGAGAAAAGTTAATCGCAATCGAAACTGTTGGATGGTTTGATTGTGCTCACATGTAATTAAGAACTCGAAAGTTTAGTTTAGTTTATTTATTTTTTAAAAGCAGAAATGGGTTGACCCGTGACCCAACCCGTCTTTTGTGGGTCAAACCAACCCGACTTGTGACTCGAACCATTTTTTAAAACTTTTGTTTTTTGATAAAAAATAATAAAATTAGGAAAATATTAGTTTAATTGGTTGCTATGAGTTTTAAGGAAACAATTAAGATCTTTACATAACTACATGTAAATGAATTGAAAGATGAAAGGTTGAGGGATTCTGAGTAAAGACTTTTAAATATCAAATAACAAAGTACATGTCAAAATAATCTGGTTATAGTAGAGTTAAAAACATATATTTAAAATTATAGACATGTATGAGAAACATTTATAGGTGTGAAAAGAGTGAAGCCAAAGTATCAATGAAATTAGCATAAGTTATGAATGCTTAGGCCCATTTTTAACAATTCATGTCCAAAATAAACGGTTTTTCAAAATAAATTATGATATTTCATGGATTGTGTGTTGCTTAACAATGACATAATATTCATAAAAGAGACAATGTATAAAATAAATAAGTAAACAATCAAAATTTAATGTATATTCTCAAATTGAAATAGAGTGCCAACCACAATTGATAATAGATTATAAAATTAGTTTTCAAGATTGTAAATTTTTTATACGTTTTTATTTTTTGTCAAATTAGTTTTTCAATAAGGCATTTGTAATTTTATTTTATGGTTTGGGATGTTGATATTGTGCAGAAATGAAACTTGTGTATTTGTTTTACTTATCCTTTGTGCTATTTTGTTTTGGTTAGCAATGTTGGGATTTGTATAATTTTAAAATTATTGAACAAGTATTAATTTGTTTAGCTGAGTTCATTCTTGATATGAGTAGTGAATTCAAAGTAATGCATTTTACATAAAGTAATTTTCTGCATGACTTTCTAAATGGCAAATATATGTTGTTTTCATTAAAAAAAAAATCAAGCGAAAAATAAGGGCTAACCCGACCCGACCCACAACCCAATTGACCTGACCTATTTCCTAACCCGCTTAAAATAACCTGTTTTGACTCGCAACTTGATTGACTAACCCGAATCGACCTGCTTGTTTGCCACATCTAGGTTTTAATCCTCAAATTTGTGAAATATTGGGAAATTTTCAATTAGGCATAGTTTGTAGATGGTAAGGTAAAATTTTGAAGTATTTTATTTTAAAAAATATTTTTAGGAAATTTTACTTCTTTTGAAAAAAAAAATGTAATAAAATGTAAAGTTATTACTTTTTCTTTTCTTTTCTTTTTTGAGAAACAAACACACACACACATAAGGGAGAAGGAAAGAGGTTCTAACACAAAATCATATCACAATTCCACTCAAAAGTCATAGTAACTTTTAATTGCCTTTATTACCAAATTATGAAAGATCGAAAGAAAATAAAGGCAATTTTAAAATAAGAAAGCAACTATCAATAAAGAAAGTTTTGTAGAAGAGCCCATCGTTATGAATGAATCACATAAACATTAGGCTTGTATTTGGAATAAATCTACTGCATTTCCTAATTTTTCAAAAAGATATGTTTAACAGTAGAAAAATGAATGGAATAAATATAAGGTTTTGAGTAATAATTATATACAGTGTATATATATACACAGGCTAAAATCGTGTTCAAAACACGATTTTACAGGTTGTGTAACTATCTATGTGCAATGTATCAATAATTAACCTAAAATTTTTTATAGGCCAAGAATGTATTGACCCCTTGGGTAAATTAACCAATTAATTAGCCAAGTAAATTAATTAAGTCAATTTAACATGCAATACGCGTGGTAGCACAAACAAATCACCAAATAACTAAATGTAATGGAAATTAAATTTGACACAGGTGATTTATTTACAAATGGGAAAAACCACTGAGAAAAAACTCCACCAGGTGAATTCAAGTTCACCACTACTGATAATTCACTATTATTAAAACAAGTGGTTACAAGTAAAGGAATTCCAGTACCTTATACCAACCTACAGTTGAACCCTTACCCCAATACACAATTGGACTTGTAATGTAGTGACAATCTCTCATTTCAATGCACGGATCTAAGTACGTGACTAACACACCAACTTGAGAAAGATGTTGGCTGCAAAACTCTTTAATTCATCCACATGATGAAGATCAAAAAGCTCATTGGTTACAAAACCTTTGGCGTACAAACGCAGCAGCTTCTTCAAGAGAAAGATGAACTAGGGCAGATTGTCTCTGGTCACAATATGCATGTAACAAGTGCAACAACCCCATGACGGCCCTTAAAATAGCTCTTATATATGTGTAGGGTTGTGAGAAAATAAAATCTAAACATATAGCTTGGATATGCATGAAAAACAGATCTAGAAATCTGAATTTCATAATTCTCGATAGATACAGCTGTTAAGCTATCTGTCGAGCTTTGAATATTAAACCTCGATAGATACATCTGTCGAGCTTTAATAAACATCACTTCTTCACTTGATTCTTAGACAAATTTGCATGGCTTCAATACTTGAACTTGAACTCTTGTTCCTTGAAGTATTAAACACATCCTAGATCTACTCAATTACAAGCAAAGTGCGTTTCGTCAGAGGATTAGCCAATTCTATATGACATATGTTCATAACATGTTCCACATATGTCTTAAAAATTTTATATGAAGCTTTTGTAGGATTAAAATCCTAATTAAAGTGCAAAAGTTAACAATCCCTTTTTCTATGTAAGGACATATTAAACTTGGTAATCTGCCCTACACTTAGGCCATATGGCGTTTCGCCCTGAAGTGGTAGACTTTTGTATTTTGATCATAACGTTCATCAATCTTCCTTTCTTAGTGACAAAGGATATTAACTAATAGTGCACTCCTTTCTTCATTTCACCTATTTGCAAATGAAAGAGGAGCAGACTTTACATTATTGGAATGTCACAATTAAATCACAATTCTTTCTTTCAAAAAGATCAATTCTCCTTCTCCTCATCAACAATATATATATATATATATATATAAAAGTTTAATTTTCAATTGCAAACAGAATGAATAACATAACATAAGAAAACAAAGCATTGTAATTGTTAGGTCCAAAATTATTAGGTGTTGACACTTAACAACCAGTATCCAGAGTCTTGTTTAATTTTATTTTAGAGTTGTAAGTTCTTGGTGTCTAGGAGTGTGTTTGAAGATGATATTGGAAGACACAAGAGTTTGTTAAAAAATTTGCACAAGAGTTTCTAAATTTCCTACCTCGACACAAGTCTTGATTGCAGGTTAACCAATTAAGTTTCATTGAATCTAGATACTACCTTGATATCATTCGATCAATCGAGCCTCATGGATTCTGTTTTTGGCTGAAATTTTTATACTTTAAGACACTTGTAAGTATGCGATTTTGTAACTCTAATAGAGAGACTAATTAAAGGCCTACTAAGTCCTACTTTAAATAAGGTTGTAGAGGTAGAAACCCTAACTTTAACTTGTTTTAGGGAGAAGACAAAACCTCCACCTATTGAGCATGTGAGTTTAGAAAGAATAGGAGGAGATTTTGCGATGACTTGTGTGCGCCAATGGTTCTGTTCCAAGCATCATCTTTGGCCCCATATTGAAAATTTAAGAGGTTTCCAAGTGAATCTGCATCAAAGTTAAATGACAAGAATCAAGTTGTTGCTATGGTGAAGTTATTCAGGTTGATTGGTAGATTTATTCACACCGATATCAATACTTTGATTCAGTTTTCCCCTTTTTATTTTACTAGTAAGTTTTCCGTGCGATGCACGGATAATGTTATAATGTTTTATGTAAATTTGTTTTTGGAAAATATTATACATATATTATAGCATATTTATTATAAAACTTTGTTAGTAATGAGTTCATCATAAAAAACAACAATTATAAATTGCACACATATATCTATTATAATTATTTTGTTCAAGTAATGAGCAATAATGAAAACAACTTGGAGTAATATTGTATAATAAAAGTTGATAAAAGCATATTAATTCATTCTATATTATTGATTTTTATTATGTGATGTAATAAAAAGCTTCATTACAATTTTTTTTTTCTTCAATGCTTTGTTATTGTGGTATGGTGACGATTGTTGTCACTATCAGTTTCTCCATCTTCAACATTTGAAATTTAGTCCGTCCATATTACTAATGAATTGGCACCGAGAGATTCTTGATTAGATCTTACAAAGTTTGGACTTTGTCACTAAGATTTTTCATAGGTATTTGTATTTATATTAAATTTCAATAATGTGACAATTTTTTGTAAATTTTTTATTTTTGTTAATTTTGGAATAGTGCAGCAAAAAGAATTAACATAGCATGTTGAATTGTGTTTTTTTTTTCTTCCATGCCTTTTTATCATTTGAGGGCGCATCAAAAATCTTAGCAACTATATAATTTTCAAAACCATTTTTTAGATTGAATTCATTCAAATGAAGTAGAGAAATCCATTTTTTTCCTATTTTTTTTTTTCAAATAACATGAGATTCCTTCTCCAATATCAATATTTTTACAATAATTTAAATAAGTTGTACCTTAGTTTATTTTTCAGCAAGATCTCAATCTTGTAGATTTATTTAGGATTTTCTCGGCATCTCGATCAAATATTACAAACTTTGTTTTGTTAGTTGCATTAAAAACTTCAATTTGAATCATGTATCTAAAGTAGTTTGCAATTGTATATATATAGTAGTTACAGTGAGATAAATATATTATAAATATTTGGAGAGTATGTAGTTAATGTGAGTGCCTCTAACTTTGGGATAGAAAGATTTATTTTTGTTTTACATTTTGCACACCAAAACGATCCTGTTTGTAATTTGACATTTCTTTCACAAAGTATGCACAAAATGTAATACCAACCCATTGTTGTATCAATGTTACTTATTATTGCAATACCCTAGCAGTTCACATCTTGCAATGAACTTTGAAATTAATATGTATTTTTTTTTAATGTAAATAATATGATCTATTATTATTTTTATACATAAATGATGAGTATAATTTTAAATAATTTCAAATAATTAACAAACCTTTTTCGTAGGATCTCATTCAATGCATTTTATCTTTACTATTGTCTTCATATTATTTAAAGATAAATCCTCCTATGAAAATTGTTTTGCATGCATTTTTGGTATTTCTTGTATAGGATCATGTTTTTTACCATTCCTATCATTGAATTTTTTTAAAGAAAATATTAAGTTAATGGCATTTTGTGAGATAGTATATGCTCTTTATTAGACTTTTTTGTTATTATAAATTTTAGAAATACGCACTTGTCAATTATTTCAGCAACCTGAGGGATCTCAAGATTTATATATATTTTTGTTGCACTGGTCGATGACAGAGAATTTTTCTGCATAAATTGCATAGAATATTATTAATAGACAAAAGCATATTGAATTGAAATTAGGGAAAAATGAAGAGATATTTCATGAGAATGAGATTTTCTAGAAGTATCATCTATATGTGGGGGAGGAAGAAGAGAGTTTGTAAGAGGGTAAGAGTTTTTGCTTTGATTTACATGTGGGAATGGTCAAACTTGGGTCATAATATGTAAGGTAAGAATTGGACCTGAGTTTTTCATAAGGTTTGGTCTACTTTTAAAAGGTAATAAATTCATAGTGAATAACTTTTGGTTTAATTGGTCTAATTGTCAAGAACAACTCATATTAATATAATAGTAAAAATAAGTTACTATGATCTATTGGGTAACAGTAAAAAAAAAACTTAATAAAAAGAAGTAAAAAATGCTAAATTTATATAATAGTAAAAATAAGTTACTATGATTTATTAGGTAATAGTAAAAAAAAACTTAATAAAAAAAGGTAAAAAGGGTTAAATGCAATAAGTTACTATGATCTATTGAGTAACAGTAAAAAAAAACTTAATAAAAAGAGGTAAAAAATGCTAAATTTATATAATAGTAAAAATAAGTTACTATGATTTATTGGGTAACAGTAAAAAAAACTTAATGAAAAAAGGTAAAAAAAGTTAAATGCAATATTAGAGTGCCACGTGGTAGGACCTCATGCACTCTCACATGAGGTCTCTGTTTTTATATATATATTGATTGATTTGTATTACATATGTTTAAAACCAAAAGGTGATATTTTAGAAAGTTAAAAATCACATGTTTCGATTGTTTGCACTAGAATTTTAAGCTTTCTACAAAAATTTATAAGGTGACTATAAAAATATGTTATAAGGTTCAATTCTTTTTTTTTTTTTTTTGGGCACATAAAAATTATAGGAAAACTATATTGTCTTTCTATATTTTTAATTTACTATTTATTAAACAATATACATTTTTTTTAAGAATCTATTAAATAAAATTATTAAATTGGCATAAAGCCTACAAAATCAAAATCCATTTATTAATTTTTTAAAATATTTTTTTCCAAAACATTGAAAGAAAAATAAAAAATAAACTCCTTATTTGTGAAGATGGCCACCTCTAATCACCTAAGACTTGCAAAGAGAACGATAACAAGGATAAATGATTTTACCTCAATGGTTTTTAAATTTTATTGAATTGTGTCTCAATTTAGGGTGACTGATCTTACTTGAGCACTTATCCCTACAAATAACTGGTGCAATACTATTGCGGTTTTAATGAGTTTTTTTTTTTTTTTTTTTTAGAATTAATAGAGTGGGGTTTAAATAAATTGAATTGAAATAATAGTATATGAATAATAGAATTAAATTAAAGAAAAACAAAATATTGACCTTAATTACTAAAACTTTGAATATAGTGATAAAAGAGTAATTGCCTTAATGTGAAAACGATTCCAATTATACTACTCAATGTCCCCTAGATTTTAGTTTGCAATCATTCTAATATATATAGTTGACTTGAAAAGAATGATAATCTAAAGCCAATTTCAAAGATAGCTCTGTCTATGATTATCATCCGTAAATATGGTGCAAGTAAAAGTGTAAAACTAGTAATGAGCCACAAATTTGATTGTGATATCAATATCTTTATTTAGTTTTCCCCCTTTTTGTTTTATTTGTATTACATATGTTTAAAACCAAAAGTTAAAAATCAAAATATTTTTTTTTTTATGTTTTTTTAATGAAATTATGTTTGTTACATTTATGTTTATGTTTACACTCATGTTTATATTTGTGGCCTTCTTAATTATGAAATCAACGTACATATATTTTATGACTATGTTAATAATTATATATATTTTTTCTCTTCTATGGGTTTTAATTTTTTGCACTGAAAATTTGAGCCTTTTGCAAAAATTTATAAGGTGACTATAAAAATTTTGTTATAAGGTTCAATTTTTTAAACGCTTTGTCTTTCTATATTTGTATTTACTATTTATCAAATAATGTTTTTTGAGAATATATTAAATAAAATTATTAAAACTGCATAAAGCCTTAAACCAAAATCAATTTACTATTTTTTTTAAATATTTTTTAAAAAATTTGGGAGAAAAAAGAAAAATAAACTAATTAGGATTATCATCCTTAAATATGGTGTTACTAAAACTAGTAATGAAGCAAAAATTTGGATTGAAGAATATCTTATTTATGATCGAGATGGTCAATATAAGTATAGTGATATCAATATCTTGATTTAGTTTTTCCCTTTTTATTTTATTTTTATGATATATGTTTAAAACCAAAGATTGATATTTTTGAAAGCTAAAATTATTATTATTATTATTACTATAATAATAATAATAATAATAATAATAATAATAATAATATAATAATAATTATTATGTTTATATTCAAGTTTTTTATTCTATGGCATTATTTTTTTTTTTTGAAAGGGGATCATTCATTCATAAAATCATAATAACAAAACATCCTGAATCAAGGCCTCCACAACCGGAGGGGGAGAGTCCTCCATCCAATACACATCATTAACTAAACAATTCCTAGCATGTTGAGCAAGAGCATGTGCAACCTTATTTCCACCTCTTCTAGTAATGCTAATCCTAGCCCACTCTAAACAATGAACCAAGTGACGAATGTCATCCACTACATTACCTAGTAGAGAGCAATTAATCCGCGACGATGAGATGGATTTCATAATGTTTACATTATCTCCCTCTATGATCAGCTTGGTGAATCCCGCATCCACAACAAATTCCATTGATCTTCTGCATGCCAGCAACTCTGCTTCCTCACTAGAACTCACTTTCGAACCAGATGCTGTCATTATTAAGTATGAAATTAGCGTACATATATTTATTTCTTATTTCTTTAGTTTAAGCCAGTTTGGGGAAAGTCGTAGCAGCCTTACAAGACATTTTATTAACCCGTTGTTGTTGCTAAATAAATTTAATAACACATGTACTCTTTTTAGAAACCGTTAGTATTGCATTTTAAACAACTATTTTTTTTTTTTTTTTGGAGAAACAAACTAACTAAAGTTAATAGAGCATTATGAGTGAATATAATCGTTCAAATTACCCAACATTTTGCTAGCTTAAACATGATATCCTATCTCGCTGAATTAAGCGAGGATGCGTAATAATACACAGGTAAGATAATTTTAATGGACATTATATTGCCATTTGTAGGAACAGTTGTGATTATGCACATAATTAATAGATGGGGAATGTCTATAATTACTAATAGAAAAAAAAAAAAAAAGTCTCTTATTTATCATCTTCTCTGCAAGTCTCAGCCTTTCAGGTGCTTTGCCTTAGGACTCTTTGGAGGTAAGGAGTTCATTTTTCTTTTTCTTTTTTAAAATTTTTGGAAAAACATATGAAAAAAAAAAGAGTGATTTTGTAGGTTTTATGCATTTTTAATAATCTTATTTAAATAATTAAAAAGGTATTTAATAAATAATATATTAAAAGTATAGAAATAAAAAAAAAAATCCTATAATTTTTATGCACCAAAAAAAAAAAGTTGAACCTTATAACATAATTTTTTTAGTCACCTTATAAATTTTTGCAAAAATCTTAAAGTTCTAATACAAATAATCAAAATATGTAAAGGAAAAAACAAACAAATTTTGTTTGGGTAATTAACAGATCCAGCCACAAATTATGCATACTAGTAAGTTGCCCCTGCGATGCACAGATAATTTTGTAATGTTTTATGTAAGATAGTTTTGGATAGTGTTGTACATATATTATAAAGAAAAAGTAAACCAAATTAGAATAAAGAAACATATACATTTTGAGATAATAAAAATTAGTTTAGTAGCTTCACTGCATATTTGTAGCCTTCCTAAGGTAAGATTAATTTAAAAAAAAAAAAATCATGAAACCAAAAATAAATGCAAAAGAATAACGGGACCATGAAAATCAACTAATTTGTGTTGTGATCGCATATTTCATATCATGAAATGAAAGTATGCCCAACTCTCTGACCGTCTTCCACTCATCGATAGTGCGATATTAAGACATGGTGCATGTCGGCAAATGTGTATGCATGTGTCTTATAGATAATTTAAAATTAAATCATGGTAGAATATGGCTTTACATTGCGCACCAAATATTCGCTCTACTTATATACCAAAAAAAAAAAAAAAAAAAAAACTATCCAACCAAATTACCTAAACCTAAATCATATTTAAGCCCCTAATTTAAAAGGAAAAAAGAAAAAAAAATTACCCGTAGGGGTTTCAGCGTCTTGATGGTGGTAGGAGGCCAATATAATGGAAGTGGTGACCTTTTAGATTCCTCTTTTTCTCTCTTTCAAATATTTTGTTAGTTTCAGGTCTTTTATTTTGGTAATATATGGTGAAATAGTGCGTTTTATTTAACAATCCACAACATTTTTGTGTCTCTCTATCTCTCTTCAGAGCCTTATCTGATTAGTTATTACTATTAGTCCTTACTTATTTTATTTTATTTTTTGTTTTATAAATACTAAAACAGTAGGTATGCTAAAAGACATGAAGAATAGAGAAAGATGTGGTGTAAGTTTAGGCAATAAATGAGATATTAATGAAATAACAGTAAAATTAGTTAATGTGAACTTTTGGGTAACAGTAAAAAAAACTTAAAAAAAGAGGTAAAAAAAGGCTAAATGCAAAATAAGAGCGCCACTTGGCAGGACCTAATGCACTCCCGCAAGAGGTCTCTGTTTATATAATATATATATTGATGTGGATTTCATAATTAACATGGCTACAAAATATAAACATTTTTTTTAGAGAGTTCCAATTTATAGCATTTGCTCTTGATGATTGTCTTTATCATAAGACCAAGACACCAATCGGTTTTTGGTGTAGACAGGGATTGAACCTTAGATCTCTTATTCAACCATCAGAGATTTATCACTTGAGTTAACTAGAATCCATGCAAAATATAACATGAGCATACACATTAACATAAATATAAACATAACATAAACATTGAATATTATGTTTGGATTTCATCATTTTGCATACTATAATATCCTCACAAAAATTCTTAAACTCTCTAAAATACCCCTATTTTTTAGTTAAATAATTTTAAATTAAAAAACAAGAACATGTTAAAAGAGTAATTTACAATTTTTAAAAAAGTTTCAAAACTTTTGGCATTTTCCTTTCTCTTCTCCATTTTGAATTAAGAGGTGCTACGTCCACAACATA
Source organism: Quercus aquifolioides (assembly GCA_019022515.1). Classification (NCBI taxonomy): domain Eukaryota; kingdom Viridiplantae; phylum Streptophyta; class Magnoliopsida; order Fagales; family Fagaceae; genus Quercus; species Quercus aquifolioides. Next base: position 37,930,798 of record CM032331.1, on the reverse strand, counting down.
TTCTCAAAACTTTCACAATTAATCATAGGTGGTTGGTTGTTATTGGTTCTAATTTGAACCCAGCACTGAAATTATATTTTTGCCCCACAAATAACAACCTGTAACCTGCTACTAAACATATATTGTAAAAATGTTGTGGACACAACATTTCTCTTTTGAATTACTACTTTTTATTTTAATTCAAAATTTTAGATTGTTTCATCCATTCGCTAATTCACTTACAAATAACTAATTAAAAAAAAAAAAACACGTAGAGAAAGATTCTAAAAATTATGACACTATCTCTATCTTACTTTTAAACATTTGCAGTAATCAATGTTTTAATGATTGGAAGATGATGCTATAATTCAGTATTAATCTTTAGGGGGAGGAAAATAAAGATTCTTTGAGAAATCTTTTAAATTTATATAAATTGAAAATGCATAACGAAATTGTAACTATAAAACTATTTACAAATTACAGGTGAAATTTTTTCCAAAAGCTATTATGAAGAAGTTGATGGATCAATATAAAAACTTGAAATATTTATATCATGTAAAATTGTAAAATAATTCACTACATTATAAACATGAAATATGTCATCTTATTAAAATTATGCAGGCTATGGTAGAGCAATGTATTTTGTTCCATATTCTAATTGCTTTCCAGCAGCATTTGCCATGAACATATGATACAAAATGTGTTACTTTGTGTTATTAATAGACACTTTAAAACGTACACAACAATGATAAGTGCAATACAAATCAAGCATATACTTGTGAAATGAAATATTTGAACTAACTTTGTGATGATATTGCATAGCTCCATGTATGTGAAATGGTCTACTTCAGTTTGGGACTTGAAGAACTATCATTTAATTACCAAAATATTTTTTTAAAAAATTATATAAAAACTACCTAATTAAGTCTATTTTTACAAAGTAGATGTAGTAATGATTTGTACCTGCTTTATTATCGCATCATCCTTGACTCTCATTTTCTGTTTGTCTTTACTCTTTTGGATGTTGAAAATTACATCGTCCTTGGGAATATTTCTTTGTTTTTCTTTTTTCTCATGAATGTTGAAAACCACAATGTCCTTGATTTTTGTTCTCTGTTTGTCTTCATTGGCATGAGAGTTAGAGATCACATCATCCTAGACCCTCTTTTTTCTTTTGTCTTTATTCTTATAAATGTTAGAAATCTTTTTGTCCTTAACATTGGTTTGTTGTTTGTCTTTGTTCTTGAAACTTGAAAGTGAAGAAATAGCATAACACACCTTTTTAATTCTATTTTAAACTTGTTTGTATATTAAGATTATCAATTAGTCATTATCCTATTTTAAAAAATATCATAACATACCTTTTTAATTCATGTGACTCAAAAACTTGTTTCACCAGTTTCCAAAGCTCTTTCTTGTCAGCTTGAACAGTAAATCCCCAACTAGGTGAATAAATTCACAATTTTCGAACCTAACCCATACGCGGCATGACCTTTTTTATATTAATTTTGATAAAACAATAGAAATTGATGTTGATTAAAGATAAAATTAAAAGAAATATACATTGTTATCGATAGCCTCCATGTTTGATATTGATTAATCATCCTTCCACTTCTCCCAATGAGCAGTAGGAACGACATACGCTCCATTATTTAGCATAGTGGACTCAATCCTCATGTTTGATTTGTGCATCCTTCTTCTTACCAATTAATTGCATACATGAAAATTATTAAGAAATGAAATATTAAAAGGATGATACCATAACCATTAAAAGTTTTAAAAGTATTAAAATAAATCAATAGCTAAGACAGTGCTTGCAAATTGTTAATTAGTACCTATGATGAAGGGAACAAAACATCTTTATACACAATATTTCTTGTGTAAACATGTTCCTTCTCAGGTATTCTTCCTTTTTGCACTAATATTTGTGGTGAATTGGGATACTCTCCTTGACAAAGCTACAATTAATTGGCCATGACTAAAAACATGATCAGGAAGATAAATTCCAACATTTGGAATTGTCTGACCTTACACTTTGTTTATTTTAAGTGTAAAGCTAAAAAATACAAGAAATTGTCATCTGATCATTACAAATGATAGGTGTACATTTTCTGTTGATTTCAAAGGGATCCTTGGCAAGAAAACGCGTGTACCTATATATTGTCCAGTCAAAATTTTAGTGTCAATTACATTGTTAAATATTCACGCCATATCAGTCTTGTACCATTACATAATCTAGCTTTTGGATCTATATTGCACAACAACATTGAGAAGTCCATTTTATTTGTTGGCTTTATTCAGTGATTTTTTTTTTTTTTTGGTAATGCATTTTATGTTTGATGTATTTTTCTTGGGCTTTTATGTAATTTGGGGTAAAGTACTTGAGCATTTCCATCAAGTTTGGAAGATGCATCAACTAGAGATATTGAGACCAAGAGGCGACCTAGATCACCGCGAGATCCATGTGGCAGGTGTTTTGGATGAGATTGTAGTTGTGCAACTTGTGACCACCACGTGACCATAGGGCGCGACCAGGTCGCGAGTTGCATGATCTCTGTACTCTGCACTGCACCTGTCCACTACATATCTGCCAGCACAGACACAGACACAGTTGTGAGGCGTGGCAAGGGGATTCAGATAAGGATTGAACAAACCCTAGAAACCAAAAAAGTGTGATAGAAGAGAGAAGCCTATCAAGTGTATGAAAAGTGAGCTTTTTGCCTTGAGAAAAACCAAAAATCCTACCTCTCTTTTCCATCTCATTCATTGTATTAATTGAGATTCTATAAACACTATCCTTATCCATAAACGGAGACCTTTTTGAGTGAGTGAATGTCTATGGAAACTTGAGAAGCCATATCCAAATCCAAATCCTTTGGTGCTTTCCGTTGGTGGCTTAACGGTGGTGACTCTGGTAAGCTAGATGCAGAAAAGACTCAGGGAAGTTAGTTGCTATTTGGAGCTGGGAGGGCTCAAGTACACAGGGAGATATAGGCTTGGAGGGTTTATAGTCATCCATGTACTACAACTATTCATTCTAGTGGAGTTCTCTGACGGGTGGTCAGCGAAGAGGTTTTTTCGCTCGGGTGATTGGGTTTTCCTCTTTGAAAACACGTCTTGGTGTTTTCGTGTGGTTTGTTTTATTTTCTGCATTTTCATATTGCTCTTTATATGCTTTAGATTGTTCTTAATCTTGCCTGCAATATTAAACTTGGCTAAACACATATATTGGACTAAGTTGTTAGTTTAGTATTAAAAGTGATTAAGCCATAAAACTTTGTCTTAAGGGTTTTAAATACTTGCTAGGTATAATATAACAATTTTCAATTGGTATCAGAGTGGGAACACATTGGTTTGTGATTTACGTCACTTTGTGTGGTCCTTGAACCCTTGTTTTCGACTCTCTTTATCTTGTTATTGTTTGTTCCCCTATTTTTGTGGTGTTCCTTTGGTTGATAGCATCATGGAACGTGGTAAATCGCTTGCTACTACCCCACTCTTTGATGGGAGAAATTGTGCTTATTGGAAGAGGCGCATGTGTGATTTCCTTTATTCCATTAGTGACAGCGTTTGGACTTTCGTTGAGGAAGGTTGGATAGTATCCAATAAGCCTAAGGCTAAACGGGATAAAGCTACAAAAGATAAGTTTAATGCTAACAAAAAAGCTGTGAATGCTATATTTTGTGGTGCGTCTCCTAAAAAATTTCATAGGATATCTCATGTGGACACGTTTAAAGAAGCATGGGACATCCTATAGACAATGTAAAAAGGTACCAAAGGAGTCAAAGACACAAAGCTTCAAATGCTTGCGACTCGCTTTGAAGTGCTGAAGATGAATCATTCAACTCATTCTATTCCAAGCTTAATGAAATAGTGACATCTAAGCTTAATCTTGGAGAAAGGATTCCAAACGAGAAGATTGTGAAAAAGGTCTTAAGGTCCTTACTTGAAGTTTTTTGACTTAAAGTTGCTACAATTGAAGAGAGCAAGAATATTGATCAAATCAAAACCCATGAGTTGGTTGCACTGGTGAAGCTAGGGAGGGGCTAAAGGGGGCCATGGCCCCCCTGAGTTTTTAAAATTTCCATTAAGGGTGCTAATAAAATGCTATATTATTAGTAAATATTCTATAAATATTCTACTAGCCCTCCCTAAGTGATAGGACTGCCTCGCGCAAGTCCGGAATATCCATTGCTCTTAAGTCGGTTGAAGAATTGAAGAGTTTAAATCCCAATGAGAATCATATTGAAAAGCAGGTAGCATACCTTGCGAAGAGTATTAGGAAATTTCTAAAGCTCAAGAAGAATTCTGGAAGACAAGATTGAAAACCTTTCAGAAAGTCATCCGATTCAAGAAGAGAATTTCAAAAGGATGATGGGAACAAGAAGGATTACAAGTGGAAGAAGTCTAGTGAAGGATCATCAAATCCCACAACCACTTGTTATGAATGCAATGGAGTTGGCCATCTAAAAATAGAGTGTCCCAATAACCTAAGAGGAAAGGGAAAAGCCATGAGTGCCACTCTTAGTAATTCAGAAAGTTCCTCTTCTGAGTAAGATGATGAAGTAGATGAAGATGGAAACTACATTGCTTTCATGGACATCTCTAATGCTGATGCTGCGTCTCACCTTGAAGAGATAAACAAAGAGGATGGTGATAATCTTGAGGCTGATCCTATTGAGGATGAGGTGGTCCCTAAAACAAACTTCTCTCATTACCAATTCTTGAGTGTTGTTGCTATGCCAAATGTAGCTGTGGCAATTGCAATGTAACCTGCTTTTCTTAAGGTTGCCAATATTGTGCGATACAAAAATGTTTTTCCAATTCCCCCTCATTGACAAAGAACATCATGCTTTCCTTACGATCAATAACTCCCATAATTATCTCATATGCAACTCTTTGGTTGTTATTCAACTTCTCAACTAAAATGAGTTCTTCATCTACATTAGGAACAATTAGCTCATCTTGTATGAGTCTTGGTACAGTTGAATCATTGTCACATTCTCTAGTTGAAACTGGCAAATCATACTCCATGATGTGCTTTCCATGTTGCAAGAGTAACGCTTCTAAATCACTGAGGAGCTTATTTGTATGACATATCTCTATTGCATCAGACATTGATGGATAATCTTCTACCATATATAGGTAGAACTCATTCCACAATTCTCTCTCTCCAATTGGTAGACAAAATACCAATATTGTTGCAAACAATCTTCTTAAAGCTAATGGCATTCGAATGTCTCTTGTCTCAAGCAGACATTGTCGTATGCTATTATCGTTCTTTATTAAACTCCTTTCTTTCACTACTTGCTTAAAAGTTGGGTGGGTTATCCCATTGACAGTCAATAAATTGTCAAATCTTGTTAGCCCCTTGACATGATTAAGAAGGACACGCAAATAGAACTTGTCTTCATCAAATGGTGAAATAGTATATATTCTACCCATTACCTTTTATGAGATCTTCTATGTATCAATGTTTTGTTCATATAATCCCAACAATAATTCTCAGGAAATTCTCAATATAGATAGTTTCATGCATCATGATCAATCATATTCATATAAAAAAAAATCTATGAGCATCATCCTTTTGTTTCGCTCTAAAACATTTGCAATACGTTCATGTTGTCTAAAGCGCTATCTACCTGGAAGATGAATTTGCAAACGATGAATGGCAGGGTACATTCGATACATAGGAAATGTGTAAAGTTGTTATTTACAACTATGTTTTTTGTTGGCTTTTATTCCGTGCCAAATTTGATTGTAATTATTATCAATCGTTTATACCCTGTATATGTTGTGGGAATTGTTGTAAGGGTTGTGTGATAGAGAGAGTGTGTGAAGACTCAAGCATTTGGAGGCTGAAGGATTCTCGCGAGTATGTCGTGACTTAGCTTCCCGCGAAGTGAAACATGTGTCATGCACATGCTGGAATGCGAAGAGTCAGGCCAGGTGGCGATAGCTGTGTCTCGCGAGTATCTTGCAGGTAAGGCCTTCCCGCGAGACACCCGCGAGGCAACCTGTTCTGCCAGCCTGTACTGACTGACTCACACTTTCTGTGCCTATCCTATATATACCCTCATTACCCACAAATGTTGAGAGATGCTTCAGAGAGAAAAACCCTAGCCAAACACATTGTGAATTAGAGATTGTCATCCCCACCTTTCTCTATACACTTGCTTGTGGTATCTCCTCAACCCTTCCCTCTCCATTTTCCACACCATTGAGAGGTTGATAGCCCAAACACTTACCACACCCTTTGAGAGTGCTGTGTGACGTTTTGGTGCTGCTGGGAAGCATTGGAAGAAGCCTGGAATGGCAGATGCAACATGGAACTTGTTGCGGGATCCGGGGTGCTAGACAAGACACGGTTCCGAGAAGCCTTGTTGGAGTAAGAGCTTGGAGGGCTTAGGTACATCGGGTAGATTAGGCTTGGAGGGTCTCTTGCTAACTCATGTATCCCAACTGATTGTCTAGTGGATCGATTTCCACTTGGAGGGCGGCGGAGAGGTTTTTCGCCGAGTTCTTCGGTTTCCTCTTCAAGAACATGTCTTGGTGTTTTCTGTGTTTGCATCCTTCTTCCCTACTCTTGTTTATTCCATTATACTGCTGTGTTGCTTAGTTTATGGATTAGAGTAGCTTATTTGTTCATCCGCTCACATTTACACTATTCTGCACTTTGTATTAAGTTTGTGTAAAATCTATCGAGCCGTAATTTTAATTGGGGGTCTAAATAGCTCTTGTGTTTTCAACACATTTTCGAGCTTTCAAAATGAAAATATCTTCCAACATACCTCTGGAGCACATACCCATTTTGCATTAATGTACTGTTGGACCTCATCATAATTTGGGCCTAGTAGAACTTCCATAGAGACACGATCTAGGCGTTTATACACATATTTATAAAAGTATTTTATACTCCTGATACTGCAACATATTTCAATATTAATATGGCAATTATATTTTAGCAATAACCAAGGATTTTATGGAATAACCCAGGTGATGTCTACCACAATCCTGCAATGATCATTCAGTGGCCCATGATTATTAGTATCGCATCGTTTGTAAATAGGGTATGAGTCATTGCCTAGGTAGGGTTTTGGCGAGAAGGGCTTTGGGTATCCTTTTTTACATCGCCCATTTTTCAAGCATGGTAATTTTGGGTTTTGTACTCTGGAGGGGCCATGTATCATATGCTTTAGTACAGCTTTATATAACTCAGAGTGTTCCTCCTTACGTGGTATATCTGCTTTAACAACCCAATCGAAATCCTCCAGATTTTGCAATTTATCATCTTCATTGAGAATTATAAGCATGTGTGCATGTGGAAAACCCCTTTTTTAGAACTCAAAGACCTGTACATATGCAATAGCTCTTCCAAGAATCCCCTTGACCATGATATCATCCTTCAATTCTTCAAATTTTGATTCAAAAACTCTTGCAAGCAAGTTGGACGATCTTGTTCGGTTTGTACGGGTAAAATTTCATTTTGGATTTCTTCCCATCCTAGATTGCATGTTATTATGATGAATAAATCTGGCTTCCCAAACTTTTGAACCAATGACATTGCATCTTGAAATCATTGGATCATATCACATGGGCATCCCACGAATGATGAAGGTTGAATGGTTCTATGTCCAACATTTCCTAAATATAAGATGAAAAAATTGGGTCATTAATAAATAGTGATACTGATTCACCATTAATAAAGTAATGTTAATTTCAAGTGCAAAGTTTACATTACCAGTATCACTCACCTTCATGGAAATCATCTTGTAGGCCTTGGTATTGTTCCACCCTAATAGCATATTGATTGTGCTCATACCACCTAAGCTTCTGTGTTTCAATTTTCACATGATTATCGACAACATACTGTTGTGAAAAGCGTCTTCCAGACCAGATCATTGTGACGAATCTTCGACATTAGTAAGAAAAAATTTAGGTTAAATTATTTCATAGTGTAAGCGGCATTTTGAAATAATAGATTGGAAATAATAAAGCTGTATACCTGAATGATGTATGCATAATACTCGCAACATGACACTTTATTTTTGTTAGCATCGCTTGTGTTGATATCCCATCCATATGTTCCAAATGGAAATAGCATTGGGTATTGTAATGGATCATAAACTCCTGTTGTATCTTGAACATTGATCAAATTACCACCAAACGTTTGAACTAAAATTTCTCTGCCACTTAAATGTCCAGCTTTTTCACCTCCTACAATAATAGTTGCCACTTGGGAAGTGTTGGTAAGAAAATATTGAAGTTGGTTTGGAGGTTATTATTTAATGAGGAGTTTACATTAATATAAATCTAGACTTTGAGATAGTTGACGAAATCTCTCCACAAATGAGTTGTGCATGTCTAATATCATTTGAATAAGATACAATATCTTTGTAAGCCTCTACAGATTGACATTTTCCATTGTATTTCAAGATTGGTGTTGTAGATATACAATTGTAGATGCTGGAAACTATGTGGAGTATATGGTAAAAGACTACCAATTCTATGATAGATGGCACCTTGAGCACAAAATGTATATATTCCTCAACTATTTGAGGCTACGCTATCATCCACGTGCACACCCATTGAGGTAAATGCAAACATGTTGTAAAACCATTTATATTACCTGAAATGTTTGCCTTGTGGTGTTTGCTCACAAATGAGCTTCATTAATTCAGGACAAATTGTTATGTTTGGTAAGGATATTTTTCCACTCTTGCAACGCATCAAGGATGTCTCTCAATGGAACAAACGGGCATTACAAAAGCGACATGTCCTTGAGATAACTCCTATTACCCTTAATGGACAGAAAAATCATGTAACCATTATGTGACATTAGTAAGAAGATTCATCAACCGATTTGCCCCATTGGTTATGTGATGGTCATGTGATTTTTCTGTCCATAAGGGTTAACAAAAGTTAGTCTCAGGGGTCAATTTGACAGACATGAAAACCTCAAGGCGTTATAAGAAAGAATTAAAACCTCAGGGGGTATTTTTGCAACTGACCCAAACCCCAGGGGATGTTTTGCATTTAGGCCTTTTTTATAAATAAAAAAAAAATAGTTAATGTAAGCGTAAATTTTAATTGTATATTCATCATCTCTGTCAATACTTTATTTATTTATTTATTTATTTTACTTTTGATAGTATTATTTCGATGTTAATATATGATTAGGAAGCTGTGTGTTCTTTTTTTAGATACTGTCGAAATGGGAACTCTGAGCTCCAAATGTTTCATCATTGTACAAAATATTATGCAGCTAAATACACACACACACACACACACACACTATAAATAAGAGGATTGCCCTATTTTGTCTTCAATTTTTGGCGTACCAAAATATCCCCATACAAATTCTAAAATAACATACCCTTTAATTTAATTTTTTTCCTACAAAAAGAAAAAAAAAGGGTTAAAATAGTAATACTATATCACGTACAAAAGGAAAAAAAAAATCATTATTCTCACCACCCATTTGTATTTAAATGTCTGATTATTATCTGTATTTGTTATCTGTCGGGGGTGAAAAGTCCAACCTAATATATTGGGCCTAAGGCCCTATTTGAGGACTACTGTTTGTCCGAAGAGAGGAAAGTATTTGAGAAGAAGCCCACGTGAAAGAAACATACCTGGAGATGAACGTGGGGCATAGTCCGAGGAGATATTCAATTGTCCGAAGAGGCCATTATCCTCAGATTCAAAGAAGCTTGGTCAAACAGATGTCTGGGAAGTTCAAGTAGTCCTCTTGACAATTCTAATGATAAGGGTGAACCTCAGGCGCACATGGAGATGATAGGAACGGAGAAATATCTAGAAGACAAACTTCAACCACCACATTAAATGCACTGCAGCTACTTTTCTGGCCACATTAATGTGGAGAAGACCCCTGAACAGTACAATATCAGCTACCGCCACTCACACAAGGCTAAAGAAGATACCTGATGGGACATGTACTCAAGTGGATGTTTAGATGATGAACAAATGGACGATGAAGATGAAGGGAAAGGGTGCTATATAAGGAGGAGAGACCTCTGATAAAGGGGACGGAACAAAAAAGAGAGAAAAGAAGAAAATAACTTTATTGTAGCTCTAAGAACTGTAACCAACTCTCATTCAATAAAATGCCTCTTCGGACTTTCACGTTTGCCTTTGTACTAGCATGATTACATGTTAGTTCATCCGTAGATACCATAATTAACTCTTGTTTAATTCATATCCAGCCCAGTTCTTTCACCCACGCTCTACAAATTCATTGTCTTGGGTTCATTGGGCTCATATTCCATATCTTTTGGGCTTGGGCTACAAAAATTGACCCTACAATTGGCGCCGTCTGTGGGGAGAGCTTATGCAAGGGTGAAAACAACAGTTGGTGATGGCAGGACGAGGTCAACAACAAGCAGAATTTAGGGCATCCCAACATGTGGACCCTTTTCTTAACCTAGAGAGGAGACAGGATCATGAGGATAGTGCGCACACTACGCATACTAGTCACAGTCAGTCACGTGGTGGAAGTCATGCATCCCATGCAGAAAGGAACCGGGATTTGCAACTGGAGGTAGAAAAACTAGAAAGGGAGTTGCGCAAAGAGGAAACAGATTTCCTCGCATTTTGATGAGGATCCTGATGATGAGCAGGATGTCACTTATCAGCAGAAATCTCGGACACCAGCCAGTGAATCCTATACCTATGAAGAAGAGTCTCATCGCAAGAAGCAACACAGAAGCCCATCACGTGGAGACGTAGGGAACGATGCCATGAGCAGGGCTCTGAATCAGATTTCTAGGTCACCTTTTACGCGCAGGATTGAGGAAGCGAGACTTCCTCGGCGTTTTAACCAACCAACGTTCACCATCTACAATGGTAAAACAGACCCCGTGGAGCACGTGAGTCATTTTAACCAAAGGATGGCTGTCTACTCCAGAGATGAAGCTCTGATGTGTAAGGTTTTCCCCTCCAGTCTTGGGCCAGTTGCAATGAGGTGGTTTGACAGCCTGAAGACAGATTCCATCAACTCCTTTAAAGAGCTCACCCAGGCATTTGGTTCACGCTTTGTCACATGCCGAAGAGTAGCCAAGCCCCTATCTTCACTACTATCCTTGAGCATGCAGGAGGGTGAGACCCTGAAGGCGTATTCAGATAGATACTGGGAAATGTTCAATGATATGGAGGGCAACTCTGACGCAATGGCCCTAAGCACGTTCAAGCTCGGCCTTCCTACCGACCATGGTTTAAGGACGTCCTTATCCGGTAAACCAGTTACTAACATGCATAAGCTCATGGACCGCATAGAGAAGTATAAAAGAGTTGAAGAAGATGAGCAGCAGGGAAAGGGAAAGGACAAGGTTATCCCCTAGGAGAGGAGTAATTTTAGGTCGGATCGCTACAATAGCATTAAACCAAGGAAAGATTTCGCCGGGCAATCGGGATCAATAAATCCCCAAGCGGTCAACACTGTATTCAAAGAGCCAGTACACTAAGTCTTGGAAAAGATCAAGAATGAACCATTCTTCAGGTGGCCGAACAAGATGGTGGGAAACCCTGAGAGGCGCAATCATAATCTCTACTGCCAGTACCATCAAGACCATGGGCATACCACGAAGGATTGTAGGAGCCTGTGGGATCATTTGGACCAACTAGTTCGTGATGGTAAATTAAGACACCTCTTACACCCCTCCAGCGACCGAGGAGGGCAGATAGGCTCAGGGCCACGAAGAGATGACCCTTCAAAGCCGCCATTAGGAACTATTAACGTCGTCTTCGCCACACCGAGAAGAACAGGATCTTGGCCATTGAAGGTTATGTCAGTAGTCCGATCACCAGCGGGGGATTTCGGCCGAGGTCCGAAAAGAGTTAAGTCTGGTGCTCCACTGGTTATAGAGTTCTCGGACGAAGACATGATTGGCACCATCCAACCCCATGATGATGCGTTAGTCATCACCCTCAGAATTGGAGGGTATGATGTGAAGAGGGTGATGGTGGACCAGGGTAGTGCTGTGGAGATAATGTACCCTGATCTCTACAAAAGGCTAGGCCTAAAACCCCAAGACCTAACACCATACAATTCCCCCCTCGTGAGTTTTGAAGGAAGGGTTGTCACTCCGAAAGGCCAGATACGCTTACCTGTGCAGACCGGCTCTGAAGTGGTAGAGGTGGATTTTATAGTTGTGGACGTGTATTCACCTTATATGGCAATCGTGGCCAGACCTTAGCTTCATACACTAGGGGTTGTTTCCTCTACTTTGCATCAGAAAGTCAAGTACCCATCTGAAGGGCAAGTTTATGAGATCCGAGGGGATCAGTCTGCAGCCCGACAATGCTTAGTGGCTGCCATCCAACATGAGCCCGAAGCCGAGTCCTCGTCCAGGGCCGAAAGGGGTTTATAGCAGTTAAAGTCTCGGGAATTGCCCGTTGAAGATCCAAACGAGAGTGCTCGATGCGAAGATTTAGAGAAAGTTGTTATTAGAGACGATCCTGAAAAGTTATTTCAAGTCGGATCTCAGCTGCCTCTTCAGGAGAAGGAAGAGCTAATAGAGTTACTCAAGAGGAATCTGGACGTGTTTGCCTGGAATGCTTACGAAGCCCCAGGAGTGGATCCCCAATTCATTTGCCACCATCTCAAAGTCAACCCCTTGATCATTCCCAAGAAACAGCCTCCTCGGCGCCCATCTAAGGAACATGCAGATGTAGTGAGAGAAGAGGTAGCTAAGCTCAAACAAGCTGGAGCTATCAAAGAAGTTTTCTACCCGGAGTGGTTAGCGAATACTGTGGTAGTGAAGAAGAAAAACGGGAAATGGCGAGTCTGTGTGGACTTCATTGACTTAAATAGGGCTTGTCCTAAGGATCCATTCCCCATGCCAAAAATTGATCAGCTTGTGGATGCCACTGTCGGCCACCCTCGAATGAGCTTCCTGGATGCTTTCCAAGGTTACCACCAGATACCACTAGCCTTGGATGACCAGGAGAAGACTGCTTTCGTCACCCCTATTGGTAACTACCACTATAAGGTGATGCCATTCGGCTTGAAAAATGCGGGGTCTACCTATCAAAGAATGATGACGAGGATGTTTGAGCCACAGCTGGGTAAAAATATCGAGATTTATATAAATGACATGGTGGTGAAAAGCAAGATTGTTGCTGGGCATATGGAGGACCTTGAAAGTACCTTTGAAGTCCTTAGAAAATACAAGCTGCGCCTAAACGCTTCCAAGTGCTCATTCGGTGTGGGGTCTGGTAAGTTTTTGGGATACATGGTGACTCACAGAGGAATTGAGGTTAACCCCGACCAGATAAAGGCCATCAACGATTTACGAGCTCCTCGGAATCCCAAGGAGGTTCAGAAGCTGACCGGAATGACTGCTGCCCTGAATCGATTTATCTCTCGATCAGCAGACAGGTGTCGGCCCTTTTTCTCTCTGCTCAACAAGTGGAAGGGATTCGAGTGGACTGAAGAATGTGCTTTGGCCTTTCAGCAGCTTAAAGATTATCTAGCTCGGCCACCAATCATGTCCAGTCCTGAGCCAGATGAAGTATTGTTTGCCTACATTGATGTAGCTCCCTATGCGGTGAGCCTGGTGTTGATACGATCAGACTGTGGTGTGCAAAGACCGGTTTATTACGTAAGCAAGTCGCTGCATGAGGCCGAGATCCATTATTTGCCTCTGGAGAAGGCTATCCTAGCAGTGGTGCTTGGTACACGAAAGCTACCTCACTATTTCCAGGCCCATACGGTCATTGTCCTTACTTAACTCCCACTCAAGGCTATACTCCGAAGCGCTGACTACATTGGACGGATTGCTAAATGGGGTACGATCTTAGGGGCTTTCGATTTAAAATATATGCCCCGCACATCGGCCAAGGGCCAAGTCCTTGCGGATTTGGTGGCTGAGTTCACGGAGCCCCAACTAGAAGAAGTAACGCCTACGTCGGACATGGATGAAAAATCAGTTGGCATGATCTCTCAACAAGGCCCCTCCCATTGGGAAGTGTACGTAGATGGCGCAGCAAACCAAAAAGGTTCTGGAGTGGAGCTAGTGTTGATATCCCCTGAAAGAATCATTATCGAAAAGTCGTTAAGACTGGGCTTCTCGGCAACAAATAATGAGGCGGAGTATGAGGCCCTACTGATGGGAATGGCTATGGTCCGAAGAATGGGAGGAAAGTCTGTAGAGTTGTTCTTGGACTCAAGATTAGTCGTAGGTCAAGTACAAGGCGAGTTTGAGGCGAAGGATGAAAGAATGCAAGGGTACTTGAGCCGAGTTAAATGTCTGCAATCGGAGTTCGACTCTTTCAGTTTGCTACACATCCCCAGAAGTGGTAACTCACATGCTGATTCTTTGGCCACGCTTGCTACCTCCTCGGCGCAAAATTTGCCAAGAGTCATCCTCGTCGAGGACTTGCATGGGCCTACAGAGGCAAAGAGAGAGGTAGTTCAGGTTCACCAAGTCAGGACCGGGCTCTGCTGGATGGATCCTATAATTAAATTCTTAAAAGAAGATATTTTGCCTAAAGAAAGGGGGGAAGCTGACAAAATTCGGAGGAAGGCGGCCAGATTCTGGCTATCCGAGGACCAGAAATTATACAAACGCTCCTATTCAGGACCATACTTGTTGTGCATGCATCCTGAAGCGGCCGAGTTACTGCTAGAAGAATTACATGAAGGAATATGTGGAAGCCATACTGGAGGGAGGTCATTGGCTCACCGGGCTATTACTCAAGGCTATTGGTGGCCGAACATGCAAAAAGAAGCCCACGAGTATGTTAAAAAGTGCGATCAGTGTCAGCGATTTGCCCCAAACATTCATCAACCAGGGGGAACTCTTAATCTGCTATCTAGCCCATGGCCTTTCGCCCAATGGGGCTTAGATATCGTGGGACCATTCCCTAAAGCTGCAGCAAACAAGAAATACCTTCTGGTCGGCACAAACTATTTCACTAAGTGGGTCGAAGCTGAGCCTCTAGCCAACATCAGAGACGTAGATGTGCAAAGGTTTGTGTGGAAGAATATTGTCACTCGGTTTGGGGTTCCTCACACTCTCATCTCAGACAATGGCCTCCAGTTCGATAGCAAAGCATTCTGGAGTTATTGTAGTGAGCTGGGAATCATAAACAGATACTCCACCCCTGCTTATCCCCAGGGTAATGGGCAAGCAGAAGCTATCAACAAGGTCATAGTAAATGGCTTAAAGAAGAGGCTAGATGATGCGAAGGGCAAATGGGTAGAGGAATTGCCACATGTACTTTGGGCTTACAGAACTACGCCTCGCAGATCTACGGGAGAGACCCCCTTCTCAATGACCTATGGGGCTGAAGCTGTCATACCTTTGGAAACTAGGTTCCCAACATTAAGAACTAGCTCGTTCAGTCCGACCGGCAACAATGAGCAGTTAGAGAAGAGTTTGGATCTGATTGGGAAAGGAGGGAAAGTGCAATGGTTCAGCTGACACATTACCAACAAAAGCTCAGGCAGGGCTACGATGCTAACGTGAAGCTAAGGCCTTTAGAACATGGTGATTTGGTGCTGAGGAAGGTTGTGGGCACTGCAAAGAACCCAGCTTGGGGAAAGTTAGGACCCAATTGGGAAGGGTCATATCGTATTACTTCAGGAGCTGGCATTGGGGCGTATTTCCCAGAAGACCTAGATGGTCATGTAATACCACGACCTTGGAATGTAAATAACCTCAAAAGGTACTTTTATTAATCGAATCTCTTCTTCAGCCGATATGCCAATTCGCTATATGAAGCATTCTCTCAATTGTTTAAACTTAAATCCAATCATGCCTGTAGTCCTTGGACCAGATGATTTGGGTTAGTTAACACTCCGCTACGGTTTTTTAAATCCAATCATGCCTGTAGTCCTCGGACCAGATTATTTGGGTTAGTTAACACTCCGCTACGGTTTCTTAAGTGTTTAAACTTAAATCCAATCATGCCTGTAGTCCTTGGACCAGATGATTTGGGTTAGTTAACACTCCGCCACGATTTCTTAAGTGTTTAAACTTAAATCCAATCATGCCTGTAGTCCTCGGACCAGATGATTTGGGTTAGTTAACACTCCGCTACGGTTTCTTAAGTGTTTAAACTTAAATCCAATCATGCCTGTAGTCCTCGGACCAGATGATTTGGGTTAGTTAACACTCCGCTACGGTTTCTTAAGTGTTTAAACTTAAATCCAATCATGCCTGTAGTCCTCGGACCAGATGATTTGGGTTAGTTAACACTCCGCTATGGTTTCTTAAGTGTTTAAACTTAAATCCAATCATGCCTGTAGTCCTCGGACCAGATGATTTGGGTTAGTTAACACTCCGCCACGATTTCTTAAGTGTTTAAACTTAAATCCAATCATGCTTGTAGTCCTCGGACCAGATGATTTGGGTTAGTTAACACTCCGCTACGGTTTCTTAAGTGTTTAAACTTAAATCCAATCATGCCTGTAGTCCTCGGACCAGATGATTTGGGTTAGTTAACACTCCGCCACGATTTCTTAAGTGTTTAAACTTAAATCCAATCATGCATGTAGTCCTCGGACCAGATGATTTGGGTTAGTTAACACTCCGCTACGGTTTCTTAAGTGTTTAAACTTAAATCCAATCATGCATGTAGTCCTCGGACCAGATGATTTGGGTTAGTTAACACTCCGCTACGGTTCTCTAAGTGTTTAAACTTAAATCTAATCATGTCTGTAGTCCTCGGACCAAATGATTTGGGTTAGTTAACACTCCGCTACGGTTCTCTAAGTGTTTAAACTTAAATCCAATCATGCCTGTAGTCCTCGGACCAGATGATTTGGGTTAGTTAACACTCCGCTACGGTTCTCTAAGTATTTAAACTTAAATCCAATCATGCCTGTAGTTCTCGGACCAGATGATTTGGGTTAGTTAACACTCCGCCACGATTTCTTAAGTGTTTAAACTTAAATCCAATCATGCCTGTAGTCCTCGGACCAGATGATCTGGGTTGGTTAACATTCGTCTACAGCTCTCTTAGGTGTTTAAACTCAAATACGTTCATTCCTGTAGTCCTCGAACCAGATGACACAGGTTAGTCAACACCCCCACGCAGCTATTATCACTGGGACTTACGTTAAAATGAGTCATGCTTAAAATTCTTGAATGTGTTTAAATTGACTCTAACTCGTGATAGGCCTCCTTAGTGATTTTTAATTTAAAGCCAAGGGGTAATAACACTCTCTGTGCATATTCGAAAAGACTTGTGACATTTCCATAACCACTCACTGCACTCATAGCTTATTAGTTCTTTCTATATAAACTGATCTTTTCAGTACGAATTTTAGTTATCTATGTCACATGTATGATATGTTGGTTAAGTCTACACACATTACCATAACTACAAAGTGCAGCTATTTGTAGCGATAATAACTCATAGGATGTGCAACGAAGACACCAAAAGTAAAAGGGAAATGGTTTCATTAATCAAAAGAGAATAGTTTACAATCCTTTACATATAAAAAATAAAAAAAATAAAAAAAATAAAAAAATAAAAACTAGAAAACTAATACAAATACAAAATCAGCACCCCTAAGTGTCTAGGCCTTCTCTTGAGGGACCAAAGGATCAGCAGCTTGACTGGACTGTGCTACAGTAGTTTCAGGGGCTTGGTCTTTAGATTCTGGGGGGGTTTTCTTTTCTCCCAAGTCTTTGCCCTTATCCCTGGGAGCTTCAACTGGCTTACTCTAATCACCAGGCTGACCAGACTCCTTGGGGGCCTCAAGGTTGGCAGGGGGGACTTGGCTGGCCAGGGGTTGCTCTGAAGCCTTTTGGAGTTGTGTTGGAGGAGAGGGATCAGACCCTGGGAGTTCTCGAATTTCAGGATCATAGTACACACTCCCAGGTAGTCTTAAGTCGGAGTCCGGAAGGACTCCAGCAGCATCCAACGCTTTCCCCCAGGTTACGTCGCAGTAATCCCGACTGAGCGAGGCAAACTGCTCAATGAGGTTGAGTTGGGTCTCCTCCACCCCCAGCGTGTATGCTGCCTGCCTTTCGGCCTCCACTGCCTCCTTGGCCAACTGGGCGTCTCTCTCGGCCAATCGGACTTTCTCCCTAACTTTTTGAAGCTCAGCCTTAAGTCCCTTCACCGTCTCTTTCTCTGTCGCCAGGTTGATTTCAGCCATGTTCAGTTGTTTATGCTGATCTTTGACCTGTTTTTCAGCGTTTTTAAGGCCAGCATCAAGGCTATTCCTCTGGTTGGTCATGTCTTTGAATTCCTCGGATAGGTGAGCATATTCCTCCTTCAAGTTGCCCAGAGACTTTTCCGCCTCGGACCGAGAGTAGGCCGCTGCCTGGGCTTCAAGTTAGGACTTCTTATTCCACTCCTCGGCCACAAAAATTTGCTGAGTAACCTACACAATGGAAATTTTAATGTGGAGCAAAGAAAAGGGGGAAATAAGAAAGGATTAGCGACTTAATTAAGTAGATTAGTTCACTTACCATGGCCAAATCCCTCTTAAGGGATAGGAAAAACTCATGTTGGTTAAAGCGCCTATAAGATTCCATGTCCTTTGGAAGGAGGAGTGGCTGCTCCAAGGCCTCAGCAACATGACCTGCCCTCCCCCCATCGTAATTCCTAAGGGAGGTTTCCCAAAGGATTGGAGCGCCATCCAACTCCAACCTTGGAGACCAGGTGCGAGGTCCTTCTCGATGTACATCAGCCCCGATGACTTCATCTCGGCTCTCGGTAAACGAAGCCCTCTTGTTCCGGTGGTCTTTCACCACCTTCTGTTGCTTGGTCCCTTTTGGTGGCAACACCTCCCTTTCTTTAGTTTCAAGGAAGGGCCTCTTCTTCTTCAGATCCTGTATGGGCTTCAAGCCGGGGTCAGGAACCTGGGATGGTGGTGGAGAAAGACTCACTTTCGGCTGGGACGTACTGGTCCCTTTAGGCTCATCCTTCTTGCCTCTATTCTTCATTAGGCTCCTCAAATCTGCCATATCTTCCTCGTCCGAAGAGTCTTCTGGAAGAGCATTTTTTAGAACAGGAGGGTGTACAACAGATTGTCTGTCAGCTTCCTCCTCGGCGTCAGGCACTAGTATCACTTCAACCTCTCTTGAAGCCTCTCCTTCGAACTTGAACTTGTCTATCTGCTCCTTAAGTGAAGAGGTTGAAGAGGCAACTCCTTCTCCAACTTCTGTTGTCCCGAGAGGAACTTGCTGAATTGGCTGAAGGAGCAGGGGTACACCCTGTGGATTGGGATGTGGCACGGGTAGAAGATCGTACGGAGCCAAAAAGCCTTTCTGAGCTACGTCTATACGGCTGAGACGATAATCTCCCTGTCTTATCACGTTGCCGACCAGCTGAAAATCCTTCTTGTTTGACTTATAACCAAGAATAAGGGGAACCGACCGAGGCTGCCCGTCCTCACTTACAAAGATCTCTGATCTTAATAAGTAATTGAGCGCAGCAGTGTTTGTAAGGCTAAGCCGAGGAGAAACGTGTTCTCTATCTATTAAACATCACAACAAAACGTAGTCAGAAACTCGAAAATAATGATACAAAAAGAAGAAAAAATTGTTAGAAGGTGGAGATCCTAAGCCCACTGTTAGTAAACCTAAGTCTAACATATCCCACCTGGCTCTCCTGGCTTGGTTCGGCAATGAGGACCGTCATGCCACGCGCCTGAGACGATCACGTAGTCGTCTTTCGTCCCTTTGTTAGACTTGGAAAGGCAGGAGAGGAGCCTAACGACATCGGATCGGGATTTAAGATAATATCCCGCCCCTTGCTGGCTATGACACTCGTACATGTGTACCACGTCACGCCAGGTGAGCCCCAATCCCAGAAGACGGTTCAGATCGTCAATGGCTCCTAAGATTCTAAAGACGTTGGGCGCACATTGGTCAGGACTAAGCCTATGGTTTCGGAGGTAATTACTGGTAATGGGACCCATAGGGATAGTCATCCCCCCTTCTAGAAAAGCGATGATGGGGATTACAACTTCGCCCGTTTTTCGATCTGTTAGTATTTTCTCTGGAAGACAATACCTCAAACCCACATTTTGAGGTATGCGGTATGTTCTCCTAAACTCCTCTATTTAGGCGGGGCTATCTACCAGATATTGAAATTTACCCATCTTCACTAACTGGGAAGAAGGAAGCACTAAACGTAGTGACTCAGAAGTGACTATTTGAAAGCCGAGGAGGCTGGCCGAAGAGAGGACGGAAGGTTTTAGTGGAGAAGAACTTACTCAAACTAAATTGGAGACTGATCCTCGAACTCGTTGAGAAATTCTAACGGATTCTGAGGAAGGCTAAGACCGGTGGTTGAGAGAACTTGAAAGATTCGAGTGCTTGAATTTGCTAGGCGCTCTAAGAATTTGCGAAGTGAAGGAGAAATAACTTGTTCTGAGATTTTATATGGGGACAAGCAAAAGAACCGGAGTCATCGCGCCCAAATCCTGAGGAGAAATCATGTCTGTTGGATCAATAGCCCACCATTGGATACCAAAGACAAAACGCCGCCTGGAGTAATTGATAACGCTTTGGGAATACTGAAACGACAGCAGCATTTATGAGGTGCCTACTTCTATGCCCACACATGTGTAAGTTCAGATATTTTTGTTGTTTCAAACTGCCATTTCGTGACAAGTCAAAATCCTATTTTTTCTCCTCGGATGCGAGGGAAAAACTAAAATTTTGAGGGGCTATTGTGGGGGGTGAAAAGCCCAACCTAATATATTGGGCCTAAAGCCCTATTTGAGGACTACTGTTTGTCTGAAGAGAGAAAAGTATTTGAGAAGAAGCCCACGTGAAAAAAACATACCTGGAGATGAACGTGGGGCATAGTCCGAGGAGATATTCAATTGTCCGAAGAGGCCATTATCCTCGGATTCAAAGAAGCTTGGTCAAACAGATGTCTGGGAAGTTCAAGTAGTCCTCCTGACAATTCTAATGATAAGGGTGAACCTCAGGCGCACATGGAGATGATAGGAACAGAGAAATATCTAGAAGACAAACTTCAACCACCACATTAAATGCACTGCAGTTACTTTTCTGGCCGCATTAATGTGGAGAAGACCCCTGAACAGTACAATATCAGCTACCGCCACTCACACAAGGCTAAAGAAGATACCTGATGGGACATGTATTCAAGTGGATGTTTAGATGATGAACAAGTGGACGATGAAGATGAAGGGAAAGTGTGCTATATAAGGAGGAGAGACCTCTGATAAAGTGGACGGAACAAAAAAGAGAGAAAAGAAGAAAATAACTTTACTGTAGCTCTAAGAACTGTAACCAACTCTCATTCAATAAAATGCCTCTTCGGACTTTCACGTTTGCCTTTGTACTAGCATGATTACATGTTAGTTCATCCGTAGATACCATAATTAACTCTTGTTTAATTCATATCCAGTCCAGTTCTTTCACCCACGCTCTACAAATTCATTATCTTGGGTTCATTGGGCTCATATTCCATATCTTTTGGGCTTGGGCTACAAAAATTGACCATACATTATCTATTTGAATTCAAATTCTTCAATTATCTTTATAAAAAAAATACAAAATTACTTCTTCCAAAAAAAAAAATCCACTACCTCATGTAAAAACTACTCATTTTTATCCCGAAATTTCTATGGTATTTTTTTTTAATTCTTTAAAACATTCAAAAAAATTTGTTATTCAAATTCTATACAGTTATTACATATCCCCATTTATCCACACTAATGTATATCATCTTTCTTTTGTTCAAATCTCAAATTTTTATACTTATCACAATCAATAAATTCAAATGTCCCATTGGGTTTCAACTTTTTAAGGTTTTCTATCTCATTTTTAAACATTATTCCACGTTACCTTACCTCATCCTTTAAAAAAAAAAAAAATACAAGGTTATTTATATATCACTTTTAAGCATTATAATACTAGACCAAAAAAAACAAACAAATAAAAAAGAGCATTATTGCACGAGCTTTGCGCGTGTGATGACTATAGTACTATTAATAATAGGATTCCCTATTTGGTTTTCAACATTTTGTGTACTAAAATATCCTCACACAAATTCTTAAACTCTCTAAAATACCATTATCTTTTAGTTAAATAATTTTAAATTAAAAAACACAAACTAGCTAAAAGAGTAATTTACTGTTTGGTTAAAAGAGTAATTTATTGTTCCTAAGTTTTTGGCTTTTTCCTATATCTTCTCCATTCAGCCTAAAACTTAGGACACTGTCTCTATCTCTATCTCATTTTTAAACATTATTTCACATTACTTTACCTCTTTCTTTAAATAAAAAAAAAAAATTACAAATAGTTATTTATATATTACTTTAAAACATTATAACACTAAACCAAAAAAAATAAATACATAAAAAAGAATATTATTGTACGCGCAAAGCGCGTGTGATGATAAACGTGATTGGATGCTTCATTTGGCTATTTATTGAAAATTGTCAAAACGAGTAGTAGTGTCCGAAATGATAAACTTTATACTACTACATTTTTTATAGAATTTTAACCATGTAGTGCTTATGCACAATATTTGCTCTATGTTTTATGTGTAACCTTGGGGTTTCATTTATCCTTGCTTTATGTGAAATATAACTTACATGAATTCATATTTATATAGTGAAGATAGTATGGCAATATATTTACATTTCCATCAAATGCAATCTTCAGCTGCAGGAATCGGGAAGTGCTAGTGCAGAGTCTGTATTAACTTGTCAGAATCTGAAGGGAGACCTGCAGGCAGTTTTTCAATGTGCTTCCTAAGGACATGCGGCACGGCAGCTTCTGCTAGTAAACCCAAAAAGAGCAGCTCTTCTTCAAGTCACCCATCAGTTCAAGTTGGGTTTGTGTCTTCCACTTCGCCCAGATAATAAAACTCCTGGCTAGGAAACATATTGTCTATGTTACAAAAGGTATTCTCATTCTTATGAAGGACAGCAAATGTTGATTATTTTTCAGCTGCCTCTGTTATCAGACTGGGAGTTCTCTGACTTAGGGCACAACTGATTATGAGGTAAGATTGATATCTATACAAAATCTCAATTCCTTAAAATCATGCTATCAATATAATACTGTTATTTTGACTTTGTATCCTTTGAACAAACAGGTGAACAAGAGTTTCAAAACTGCTACTGAATCACCTGTGCCCCAAGCACACTTGAAATAATTGGAACCCTATAAACAAATTCGATATTTCAAAATCTGTGTGGGGATTGGTGTTTGCCTTTTTAATGGAAGTTTAAGATTTATGTTGTTCTCATTTGTGGTGGTTGTGTAAGTGGGTGGAGAAGATTTTTGATGAATCAGACTAGTGGTGGGGTTTCAGCACAAGAATCAAAAAGTTAAATCAATACAAGATTTTATATAAATCATACTAATTATGTTGGGGGAATGACAAAGACTGTTTACTATGTTCTACCAGGATTCCACCCCTTTATGAAATTGAGGATTCAAGCTTCAAAACAGGACCACATAACCATCTCATCTCTACCATTAAAATTTCAAATTCCACCAAAGTGAAAAATTGATGGCTGAAGCTGACATTTTTTGCTTTTTTATAATCTTAATCTTTTAAATATCTTATAAGTCTGTTTTATTCTAAAATTATGCGTCATGTCTTCAGTCTTTCCCCTCTAATAAATGAATTGATATTGCAAACTAGCCAAAACAATAGCTACACATTACACAATGTAAATCTGAGGAAATTGATGCATTGGTTTGAACTATTACTCTATTGAGTTAATATTCACTATTATTGGGTTATATTGATGTACTTCAATGCTAGATTCTTAAAATCACAAACATCATAAAAACTATTGAAATGTCAAATGTAACAAGAATTTTTTTTTTCTCATTGAATTTATGAGAAAAGTAAATTACAGTAGAAACCTGAGGAACAATACCCCCCTTAAATTTTGGACATCTGTCTAAAAATAAATTCAGTGAATGTTGTTAAAAAACCTGTTGTGTCCCAATGCCAAATGGCAAATAATTCTGAAGTAGTTGAAGAAGTTTGAATTTGAATAGAATTCTAATAAAATTATGCAATAGATTAGGATGAGAATTAGGATTTAATTTCAATTTGTATTTAAATTTAAGTAGGAGTTGGATCCTATGTTTTAGGACTTGGTTGTGATGAAGCTTATCTCTGTTATGAACTGGAAAATTAAAAAGATAACTTAGTCGATTTGAGGTGACTAGCCTCTTAAACTTGAGAGGGATAACAGAGTTTTTAGTTTAATTTCTACATGTTTCATTCATAATTCCTACGTACATAAATAGTAGTGAGGAGATTGTTGTGTCCCAAGGCCAAATGGCAAATAATTCTGAAGTAGTTGAAGAAGTTTGAATTTAAATAGAATTCTAATAAAATTATGCAGTAGATTAGGATGAGAATTAGGATTTAATTTCAATTTTTATTTAAATTTAAGTAGGAGTTGGATAGGACTTGGTTGTGATGAAGCTTATCTCCTCACTATTATTTTTGTACGTAGGAATTATAAATGAAGCAAGTAGAAATTAAACCAAAAACTCTATTATCCCTCTCAAGTTCAGGAGGCTAGTCACCTCGAATCGACTAATTTATCTTTTTAATTTTCTAGTTCATAACATTTGGTATCAGAACCAACAAATCCATCTAGTTTCTTGAAAAAAAGAAAAAGAAAAAAAAAAGCCACATCTATCTATCAAGTGTGTCAATCCCAGCAAACAAAGAATGGAGAGCATGTCGGAGATTGTCAACTGAATGTTAGATATTACCAAGGACATGTCCAAAAGCATAGCAAGGCTGCAAGATTCGTGGGATAAAATGATAGAGGTCTTAGATAAACAATCCAATGTACTTTCGGAAATCAAAGAACAATCAAAAGATCAAGGATCCCATGAAATTTCGGAGAATCAAAGTGATGTACTCCAAGCATCACCAACAATTCAAGAAAGTAATATGTTGGAGGGTGCACTTTCTACAAAAATTGAGTTTGAAGATCAAAGGTTCAATGAAGTGGAAAAGATTGATCAAAGGGATCTTTTCATGAATTCAAATAAGCTGATCTCAATCCCACACATTGAATTTGTCATTACCGATGAGTTCAAGGGTATGAGAAGCAAGCTATTTTTGTTTCTAGTGCTCACAGAAATGGTTAAAGAATTGGTGCAAGTCTCCATGGTCATAATTTTCCTTCAACGCTTTAAAATCCGAGGCTGAGTATTCTCCAATCAATGTGAACAAGGGTTAATTTCTATGTTGCGGAATCTTGAGGACAAGATTCAACTGAAGGGGAAGGGAATGTTGTGTCCCAAGGCCAAATGGCAAATAATTCTGAAGTAGTTGAAGAAGTTTGAATTTGAATAGAATTCTAATAAAATTATGCAATAGATTAGGATGGGGATTAGGATTTAATTTCAATTTGTATTTAAATTTAAGTAGGAATTGGATCCTGTGTTTTAGGACTTGGTTGTGATGAAGCTTATCTCTCCACTAGTATTTATGAACATAGGAATTATGAATGAAGCAAACAGAAATTAAACCAAAAACTCTATTATCCCTCTCTAGTTTAGGAGGCTAGTCACCTCGAATGGACTAAGTTATCTTTTTAATTTTCCAGTTCATAACAAAACCAAACTCATTATATTAGTAATTATCATTTACAACCACCACGCACCCTTGGTGTGATAATTACTCTACAAGTACAAAGTTCTTGTGGGGTGAGGGGAGTAAGGGTCAGGGTTCAAGTCTCTAAGAAGGAGCTTCATACACATATACACTTAGATTAGATTAAAGTAAAATTTCTATCTTGTATAAAAAAGTAATTATCATTTACAAAGTAAAAACCGGTTAGTAATTATCTAAAGTTGATAAGAACAATTTTAAAAATGTAAAAAGTAGATAAGAACAAATAGTTAATATATATTATTGATTAACTTAAAGCAGTAAATGTGACAATTAGTTAGGGTACCACTTAGCGCAATCACGATTTTTAAGACCTAAATTTTATTACATAGTACTAATTGAAGGCTCACACGTTGCACAGTTTTAGTCATTAATTAATAAAACATATAATTTTATTGAGAAGCAATAAGTAAATGTTACATAGATTGATATATAGAGTATCTACTTGGCACAACTATGCTTTTAGGGCCCATCTTTTATTAATGATTATAGATAGATACATGGATATATTAAGTGATCATCCATCGTATGAAAGATTAAAAGAAAATAAAGGCAATTTTAAAAATAAGAAAGCAACTATCAATAAAAATAATTTTGTAGAAGAACCCATCTTTATGAATGAATCACATAAACATTAGGGTTGTGTTTAGTATAAATCTACCGGCATTTTCTAATTTTTTAAAAAGATGTGTT
Source organism: Quercus aquifolioides (assembly GCA_019022515.1). Classification (NCBI taxonomy): domain Eukaryota; kingdom Viridiplantae; phylum Streptophyta; class Magnoliopsida; order Fagales; family Fagaceae; genus Quercus; species Quercus aquifolioides. The sequence goes on along the minus strand of CM032331.1, from coordinate 37,904,500 downwards.
TAATAGTAGAAAATTGTATGGTATAAATATAAGGTGCAAGTAATGATTAAACACAACGTGTAGATACACAGGCTAAAATCATGTTCAAAAGACGATTTTACAAGTTGTGCGTAGCTAGCTATGTGCAAGTGCAACAATAATTAACCGAATATTTTACAAGAAGAATTTGTAGGATTAAATTCCTAATTAAAGTGCAAAACTCAACAATCCCTTTTTCTTCATAAGGACGGATAAAACTTGGCAATCTGCCCTACACTTTAGGCCATATGGCATTTCGCCCTGAAGTGCTAGAATTTTGTATTTTGATCATAACATGTGAAGAGGAAAAAGTATGCATGACGGAGCTATCTGGACGGAGGTGGCATGGACAGACGTGGCATGTACGGACTGAACGGCCACGTGGCATCCAGCCCATTATTATATGGTCTCCAAGGAACCTTAAATATACTTGCGACACACGATTAGCCCTGGTTTATAGAGTCCCAACATGAGTAGAATTCTAGAATATACACGCATTGATGAGTATCTTCCCCATAAGGAAAAGACTTGTTCTGCAAGCAAAGGAGTCTGGCCCTACGCTACTATAAAAACCTAAAGACTCTCAAGAAAAAGGTACGCACAATTTCTGTAAAGCTCATACTCTCTAGCATTGTTGGAGCTCTCTTCTGACTTAACCTTCGGAGGGTCTTTGGCCGGTACCACATCGGTACTCTCTGTAAGGTCTTCTTCTTTTTCTGTGTTGGGCAGGTCTGGTATCGAGTGTGTTGGAACAGTGCGGCTCACTGGTGATTTTTTCGGCATCATCAACATGCATTGATCTACCTTTCTTAGTGACAAATGATATCCATTGCAACTAACGGTGCACTCCTTTCTTATTTTCACCAATTTGCAAATGAAAGAGGAGCAAGCTTTACATTATTGGAATGTCACAATTAAATCACAATTCTTTTTTTCAAAAAGACCGATTCTTCTTCTCCTCATCAATAACAAAAATAATATGGAAGTTGAATTTACAATTGCAAACAGAATGAATAACACAACATAAGAAAACAAAGCATTATTATTGTTAGGTCCAAAATTATAATGTGTTGACACTTGACAACTAGTATCCAAAATCTTATTTAATTCTATTTTGAGTTGTAAGTTCTTGGTGTCTAGTAGTGTGTTTGAAGATGATATTGGAAGACACAAGAGTTTTCTAAAAAAATCTGCTCAAGAATTGCTGAATTTCTTGCCCCGACACTAGTTTTGATTGCAGGTCAACCGATTGAGCTTCATTAAATCTAGATACCACCTTGATACCACTCAACCAATCGAGATTCATAAATTTTGTTTTTGGCCGAAACATTTCTACTTTAAGCCACATGTAAGTATGGGATTTTGTAACTCTAATAGAGAGACTATTTAAAGGCCCACTAAGCCCCACTTTAAATAATGTTGTAGAGGCAAAAACCCTTAACTTACGTGTTTTAGACAAGGGAGTCAATACCGTACCGGAGGCTGTACCGGTTTGGCTAGCGGTACGATATATTTCGGATACTGGTCAATACCGGTGTACCGTTTCGGGTTTACCGCTATTTTTTATATTTATAAATAAATAAATATATATATATATATATATATATATATATATATATATGTATGTATGTGTGTGTGTGGATATATATATTATAATAAAAATAAAAGTTTACTATAAAACATTTCCTCAATTCAGAACTAATTATTCATGATTTTAGACTTTAGTATCAATTAAAAGGAAAAAAAAAAAAAAAAACACAATATAAAAAATAGAAAGCTTAAAAGTTACCATTGCATACTAAGAAAACAAATAATATTAATAAGTTAATGCAAATAAGTTACCATTCAGCCCTAACAAAAATACAAAAATTACAAAACTTAAAAAAAAAATAAAAAAAAAAACTTTTTTCTGTACTGGCCGGTACACCCAGTACCAGCCGGTATTGCCCGAAATTGGCCGGTATGGCCAGTACATGGCCGGTATTTAAACCGGTACGAAACGTTGATGTTTCAATACCGGTATACATACCGGTACAGCCGGAACCGGTACGGTATTGATTACCTTGGTTCTAGAGAGAAAAAAATAACCTCCACCTATTGAACATGTGAGTTTAGAAAGAATAAAAGGAGATTTTTCTACTACTTGTGTGTACCAATGGTTCTGTACCAAGCATCGTCTTCAGCACCTTATTGAAAATTTCTGAGCTTTTCCAAGTGAATTTGCATCAAAGTTAAACAACAACAATCAAGTTGTTGCTATATCAAGACTGTAGTTCACATCAGAAAGAAAGAACAGAAATACAACAGAAGAAGAAAGAAACGAAGAAATGAATGTCAAGACTAAAATGACATCAGTATAGTGTAATTATTGTAGTTCCATGTTTTAATGTATAAAGCTACATGTAGTTTATCATGTTTTTAAGTGGAATATGTTCACACGTGGAGTAACTAACTGACTCACGTGCTATAATTGTCTCCGTGTATTTAGGGGATATTTTCTTTGCTCTGTTTTGGTATTTAGACACAGAGATTGTACAGATTCATTTCATTAATGAGAAATCAATTTCTTCTTCAATCTGAATTCTCTCTCTAGCACTTCGTTTCTTTCTAAAGATCCTTGTGCTTTCTCATATGCTATGGTGAAGTTAGTCGTGTAAATTGGTGGATCTGTGCACACCAATATCAATACCTTGATTTAGTTTTCCCTTTTTTATTTTATTTGTATTATATATGTTTAAAACCAAAATGTGATATTTTAGAAAGCTAAAAATCTCAATAATTAATATATATATATATATATATATATATATTATTGTGAAGTTGTATATATGTATACAGTTTTTCTTTTGCACATGTTTTGATTTAATTGTTTGCAATAAAATTTTTAGCTTTTTGCGAAAATTTATAGGTTGACTATAAAAATTATGTTATAAGGTTTAATTTTTTATTTATTTTTTTGGTGCATAAAAATTATAGAAAAATGTATTGTCTTTCTATATTTTAATTTACTATTTATTAAATAATTTTTTTTGAGAATCTATTAAATAACATTATAAAACTGCATAAAGCCTACAAAATCAAAATCCATTTATTAAAATTTTTTATATATATTTTTTGAAAGAAAAAAGAAAAATAAACACCTTATCTGCGAATATGCCAACCTTTAAGAGCATTCCCATCAGGTCTCTCAAATGTGCCAAATGCCAAATATTTGGCACATTTGAGACACCAAACACAAAAACAGACCCTCATCAGATATGCTAAATGTCTCAAATTTTTGAGACATGCTACAGTACGCTCTCAAATATGAGAGCGTACGGACAGCAATGCCATTTTGGTTTAATATTTGTTTATTCTTTTTTCTCTCTCCTCTCTCATCCCTTAATTCTGTTCTCTTCTTTCTTCGTCACTCTCTATCTCTTCCCTCTCAGTCCGCTCAAGGTCTCTCTCATCTCTTTCTCAAAAAAAAAAAAAAGGTCTCTCTCATCTTTGCTCAAGATCTCTCGCCGCCTCACCTCGCCGTCAACCTCCACAGCCCTCGCCGCCGACCCCACAGTCCTCGCTGCCGACCTTCAGATATCTTAATCGGGTCATGGGTGTGAGATTTGTGGTGGGTTTCGATGTGTGGGTTTGGGTCATTGATTGATCGATTGGGTTGGGATTTTGGGCCGGTGGTGGTGTCGTGGTTATGGCGGTGGTTGGTTGAGCTTTGGGCCGGCGATGTTTGTGGCTGTAGTGGGCGGCGGTGTTTGTGGCTATAGTGGGTTTTCGATGTGTGGGTTTTGGGTCATTGATTGATCGGTTGGGTTGGGATTTTGGGCAGGTGGTGGTGTCGTGGTTGTGGCGGTGGTTGGTTGAGTTTTGGGCCGGCGATGTTTGCGGCTGTAGTGGGCGGCGGTGTTTGTTCAAGATTTTGAGTTTCTTTTTCTTTTTCTTTTCTCTTTTGTTGAGGTTTTTGGATTTGGAATTTGTTGGAGATCCAGTGATTGTGATTGTAGTTTGTGGAGGTTGATTTGCCATTGGTGGTGATTTGCCGTTGCCGTTTGTGGCTGTAGTGGGCGGCGGTGTTTGTGGTTGTAGTTGGCTGGCAATGTTTGTCTTTTGGCTGCCGTTGGTGGTTTGTGGAGGTTGATTTGCTGTTGCCGTTGCCGTTTGTGGCTGTAGTGGGCGGCGGTGTTTGTGGTTGTAGTTGGTTGGCAGTGTTTGTCTTTTGGCTGCCGTTGGTGGTTTGTGGAGGTTGATTTGCTGTTGCTGTTGCCGTTGCCGTTTGTGGCTGTAGTGGGCAGCGGTGTTTGTGGTTGTAGTTGGCTGGCAGTGTTTGTCTTTTGGCTGCCGTTGGTGGTTTGTGGAGGTTGATTGTGATTGTAGTTTAATGTGTTGGAATTTGTTTAATATTATTTAATGTGTTTGATATATTATTTTAATGTATAGAATTGAAAAATAGAAGAGCTGATAAATGGTGAATTGTAAAATGATGTGCTAAAATGATAAAGTAGGTTTTTGATGTGTTAAAATGACATTTTTTATGAGAGAGCTGATGAGAATGCTCTTACCAAGACTTGCAAAGAGGTCGATAACAAGGGTAAGGATTTTTACTTTAACATTTTTAAAATTTCATTGAATTGTGTCTCAGTTTGGGTAGTTGATCTTACTTGAGTACTCATTCCTGCAAATAACTGGTGCAATTCTGTTGCGGTTGTAATAAGTTTTTCTTGTTATGTTTTAGAATTAGAGGCGAGGTTTAACTAAATTGAATTGAAATAATAGTATATGAATAATAAAATTAAATTAAACCAAAAACAAAATACTGACCGTACTAAACTTTGAATATAGTGAAAAGAGAGTAATTGCTCTAATGTGAAAACGATTCCAATTATACTAATCAATTTCCCCCAGATTTTATTTTGCAATCGTTATGATATGTATAGTTCACTCGAAGCGAATGATAATCCAAAGCCAATTACAAAGAGAGCTCTACCTATGATTATCATCCGTAAATATGGTGCTACTAAAACTAGTAATGAGCCACAAATTTGGATTGTGATATCAATATCTTGATTTAGTTTCTCCTCTATTTGTTTTATTTGTATTACAAATATTTAAAACTAAAAGTTCATATTTTGGAAAGGAAAAAATCACAATATTTTATTTATGTTTTTTAATGAAAATATTTTTTTATGTTATGTTTATCTGTATGTTCATGTTTATCTTTTGCGACCTTGTTAATTATGAAATTAATGTACATATATTTTATAGCTGTGTTAATCATCCATTATATATATATATATATACTTATATATTTATTTGTATTTATATATTGTTTTTCTCTTGTACATGTTTCAATTGTTTGCACTAGAACTTAAGACTTTTGCAAAAATTTATAAGATGACAATACAAATTATGTTATAAAGTTCAATTATTTTTCTTGTGTCATTCTATATTTTAACTTGCTATTTATTAAATAAGATTTTTTTTTTGAGAATCTATTAAATAACATTATTAAAATTGCATAAAGCCTAGAACCAAAATCAATTTACTATTTAAAAAAAAAAATTTCCAAAAATTTGAAAAAAAAAAGTTTATGATTATCATCCTTAAATATGGTGATGCAGAAACTAGTAATGAAGCACAAATTTGGATCAAATAATATCTTAATAATGATTGAGATGGTCAATATAAGTATAGTGATATCAATATATTGGTTTAGTTTTTCTCCCTTTATTTTATTTCTATGATATGTGTTTAAAACCAAATATTGATATTTTAGAAAGCTAAAACACACATCATTATTATTATAATAGTAATATAATAATAATTATTATGTTTATATTTAAGTTTATTATTTTATGGCAATGTTAAGTACGAAATTAGAGTACATATAGGGTGTTCAAACCAAAATTCTTTCCCAATGGCTCATTCATGGAGGCATCGGACTCTCAAGCTAGTTCTTATGCGTGGCGAAGCATCTTAAAAGGAAGAGAAGTATTAAAAGAGGGTATGAGATGGAGGGTTGGTGATGGGTCCTCAATCAACATTTGGTTGATCCGTGACTGCCCTCTTTGTTCTTGCCGTTCATTTCTTCTCCAATGGTGCCGGGTTGGGAAGAGGCAACAGTAGCCTCTCTATTGGATCATTCTAATCAGGGGTGGAAGCAAGACTCACTGAACTTGCTGTTCAGCCCAAGAGACAAGGAATTGATAAATTCCATTCCCTTGTGCAGCAAACCAGTGGAAGATGTTCTAATGTGGCCTTTCACTCCAACCGGGTCTTACACCGTGAAATCTGGCTATAGATTTCTCTACAATTCAAGAAGCTTGGACAATGGAGACTATCAACCGGATGACAACAGCTTATGGAAGAAAGTGTGGGGAATGCTAGTCTAGCCCAAGGTCCGAAACTTTCTGTGGAGGGCCATCAGGAACTCCATTCCAACAAAACAGAACCTTAGATGACAGAAAATTCTTACTGATGATGAATGTGATCACTGCCATGGTGAAACCGAGGATGTGCTCCATGCACTTTGGACATGTCCCTCCATTTCTCAGGTTTGGAATCAGAGTAGCATGTGGAACAACACAGGACCAGCCCACGGTTCTCTTGTTTCAAAGATTTAGTGGAAACTATTATTGAAAAAGGGAAGGACTTGAACTCATTCGCCACAACTGTCTGGGCAATATGGTATAGGCGAAACAAGATGAGAACAAGTGGGAAACACGTTTCGGTGCAACAGGTGTGCGCTGAAGTGCAGAAGGCAAGATCACAGTTTATTCGAACCAGCCAACCCCGTCCTCCTGAGCAGATGCCTCTCTCTATTTCTCGGCCCATATGGAAGCCTCCATCGTGGCCAAAGCTCAAAGTAAATTTTGACGGAGCCGTGTTTAGGGAGATTCAGCGCGCCGGTGTGGGAGTCATTGTCCGTGATGCAGAAGGAAAGGTATGGGCATCTATGGCAGAGAGTTTTCCTCTTCCACTCTCGGTTGCTGCAGTAGAGGTTTTAGCTGCAAAAAAGGCCCTTCAGCTCGCCCATGATCTCGGGCTTCATTCAATCATATTGGAAGGTGATTCGAAGATTGTCATTGATGGTTTGTTGAGCAGAAACTCTTCCTTGAATGAGTATGGTCACCTGCTGTGTGAAGCAAAAAAAGTGGCAGACCAGATGGGTGGCGTGGAATTTTAGTTCGTACCAAGACAAGTAAACAAGTCAACTCATAACATTGCTAGACATGCGAGACATGTTAGCGAGTTTACGGTGTGGATGAAGGATGTTCCTCCACACCTTATTTCTGTAATTCAAGCCGATTCGGCTAGTCATCAATAAAATTACAGTGTTCTTTCTCAAAAAAAAAAAAAAAATTAGAGTACATATATTTCATTTATTTTGTTTAAGCCGGCTGGAGAAAGTCGTAGAAGCCTTGCAAAACATTGATCCTTTGTGTACCATTTTTATAAACCGTTAGGATTGCATTTCAAACAACTAAAGTTAATAGAGTATTAGGAATTAATGCAATAGTTCAAATCACCGAACAATTGGCTGGCTTGAACATTATATCATACGTAGCAGGTGCATAATCAAATTGCAATGGTACTGTTGATCTTATTTTCTTCAGTCTATGGCCCAGGAATTGGAACTAAGCCAATCATAATCGGAGTAGAGAGAAGGTTAAAGTTGCATTTACATATTACTGGTACACATATATAGATTAAAAATGACCGTTAGGATTGCATTTCAAACAACTAAAGTTAATAGAGTATTAGGAATTAATGTAATAGTTCAAGTCACCGAACAATTGGCTGGCTTGAACATTATATCATATGTGGCAGGTGCATAATCAAATTGCAATGGTACTGTTGATCTTATTTTCATCAGTCTATGGGCCAGGAATTAGAACTGTGCCAATCATAACTGGAGTAGAGAGAAGGTTAAAGTTGCATTTACAGATTACTGGTACACATATATAGATTAAAAATGACCGTTAGGATTGCATTTCAAACAACTAAAGTTAATAGAGTATTAGGAATTAATGTAATAGTTCAAGTCACCGAACAATTGGCTGGCTTGAACATTGTACCATACGTAGTAGAGCGAATTAAAGATGCCTCACAATAGACATGTTTACAATAGTTTTTATGTAAGTTATCTTACCATTTGTAGGAAAGACTGTGATTATGCATATAATTGATAGATAAGGAATAACGTCTATAATTATTAATAGAATAAAAACTCTTATTTATCATCCTCTCTGCAAGTCTCAGCCTCTCAAGTGTTTTGCATTGGAGCTCTTTGGAGGTAAGGAGTTCATCTTTCTTTTTCTTTTTCTTTTTTCAAACTTTTGGAAAAACATATTAAAAATAAAGAATTGAACCTTATAACATAATTTTTTTAGCCACCCTATAATTCTTTGCAAAAAGCTAAAAGTTATAGTGCAAATAATCAAAACAAGTACAAGAAAAAAACAAATTAACAAATTTTTTTTGGATACTTAACATTGCCGGCCATAAAACTCATATAAATGTTGATTTCATAATTAACATGGCTGCAAAATAAAAACATGAGCATAAATATAAACATAAACATAAATAAAATATTGTGATTTCTAGTTTTCTAAAATATAAAATTTTGGTTTTAAACTTTTATAATACAAATAAAATAATGAATTAGAAAACTAAATTAAATTGACATCACTATAGTTTTACAATAATCTCAATCATAAATATATATATATATATATATATTTTTTTTTTTTAATTTCTTTTATTGGGAATTGTATTTTAATAACTGTCAAGGAAATAATTTAAAATTTTGGGTGTAATAAGTTAATATTATTAATATATTGATTATTGAAAACAAGAATCAAATAAGTGTTTGTTAATACCCCATTTTGTAACCCGCATTTAACCTCACATGGAGGGTAAAAAGGTAATTTTACCTTGGAAATAGGCATCTTAATTTTGTCCACTAGATCCTTAATTTCATTTCATCAAAATGATCTTGATGTTGTAACGATTAAATTGACTGGTCATAGGCCCTAATCAGACCATCAGATTGAAAGTTATCATCAAATCAAGTTTTAATGGTCGAGATGCACTATCAAAAATTGAGTATGATTATATATGATTATGAACAATTGATTCCAGTTAGTTATAATTATAATCAATTTGAAATTAATGATGTGTCATAATTTGATTGGCTAGGACTACATCTTATGGTAAGGTTGCACACACTTGATTAATTAGATGATCAAAAATTAATTATTCAATGAGTAATTTGTGTAATTATCTTTTTAATTGCGTTAAATTTGGAACTGATTAAGTCTGAAATGGAAGTGATTGGAGCCTATTAATGTTAATTGGAAACTAATTTGGCGCCTATTAATGTTAATTGTGTTGAAATTATTTTCCAACAAATGAAATTTGCTCACCATTTTGTTGATATCTCTCATAATATTTTGAATCTATGAGTGAGGTTAATTTTTCCAGAATGAGACAATTCCGATTAGAATTGAGTAAGATATGATTTTTTGAATTTGACTCTGCGGGCTGTTACAAGAGCTACGAGAAAAACCGAATTCTAGGTCATTTAGTTTACTCATCACTCCCACCAACCTCCACATTTAATGCACCAGCTTTCTCTAAATACTAAAATGGGGTCTACGTTCATTATTCTCTTTGATCCTTTGTCAACCCTCATTAAATGACATTTCATTCACATTTTCTTTGCTACTACTATATAACCCCTCCCCCCCCCCCCCCTCTCCTCCATTCCAAAGCACACAGAAACATCCTGTCTTCTCCCTTCCTAAGTTCTAGTGAACTAGAGTAGTCTTGTCATATCTTGGTCTTCCTGAGACTTAAGGTATTGAGTGAGACTCACTCTCTCACTCCTAGTTCTTCTTTCTACTCTACCTTTAGGACCTCCACCAAGAGACTCCTTCCTCCACCATGTGGATCTTGCATGCAATAATCCATTTTCCCTAACTTATTTTTTTATATTGCTATGATGAGAATTTAAGATTAAAACATACTAGTGATTATTTAAATTCCTTGAATATGTTTAAATGTTCTTAAGTACTCATTGTAAGAACTCTTGCAAAGGTGTGTTTGTAGCTCTAGATTTCATTTGCTTGATCTGATATGGGTTAAAATGTTCTCACTTTATCCTAAGCAACTTGTTGTGTCCAAATAATGTGTCATATACTTTAGCGCATCCCCGAATTGTATGGGTGTGCCTTATGCTCAATGACATGATACGAGTATCTTTAAGTAACTATCATAAATCGGTTGAAATGCTATATTATACTTGGCTATTATGGTGATTTCATTGTTGTACCATGACTGTCCAGACCTTGAATTTACTTATTTAAGTATATTAACGCAACTAAGACTCAAGTGAAAGGCTCCTTTAAGGCTATGTCATTTGATTTATGACAAAACCTCGTTTTCATTATGAATTGTTAAGATGACTTTTGCTTGACAAGTTATAATTCCGAAGGGGATTCTTAAAACCAATGAACTTGACTTTAGTATATCTCCATTTTGTCCTTTTGGGAACCTAAGGATCTTGTGTATATGCATGACTATTGCTCCCAAACTCGAGTACATTTTAAATTGATTTTAGTTTTGTTTGACATGACATGAATGTGAACATAAAAATAATGGTTTCTCCTTGGTCATCATGTTGTTTGATACATGAATCTTGTGTTTAGGGAACCTCTTTGAGGTGGGATTAGGATTTACATGATTTTTGAGAATTAGGTTTTAAGATGTATTTATAAGTTGATGTTTAAGCTAGAATTGATAGTAATAAATTTTGATATTTAGTTTAGGTGTCATGAGCACCCAAGTATGAGCTACTTTGACTTTAGGCTCTCAGTTCCTCTACTTTCAGGTAAGGGATAAGTGATATGGGCATTTGGTAAGTTATGAGATTATTTTAAAAATATTATTATGCATTAAAAGGTTTTGATTAGAGATATGGCATATAATCTTGTTTTAGACAAAGATATGTTCATGAGCTTTCGAAACCTTATGTATATGATTTAAGCATATTGATGCTATTACTAATTTCACAAACATGGTGTTTAAAGAAAATAATGGAAATGCTATTATTATGAAATTTTATGTAAAAGCATGAATTTCAGTATGATGTATAAGTGTGAAATGTTTTCGGGTTATGTCCTCTGGTATGATCTAAACTCAACTAGTAGGGGTATGTGATTGGCCTTTAAAAGTGGTGAGGACTCTATTGAACCCACCCTTATTAGAAACGACCAACTTGTGAAGGATGCCAACCAACCTCATGGTTGATGATCTGAGCACACTAAAAGAGGTGTGATATGATCCCGGTAATTCTTGACATTGTGGGGAATGCTGGATGTCTAGCATAGTGTGCTGGAAGCCTCTCAAATCTGTACAGACTTATCAGATATGCACTAACTAATATGTTATTTATGAACAATTATGTTATTTTATGATCCTGAGAGAATGATTCTATTGAAATGCATTGTGAGCTTTATGAAAAGTTATAAGTGATGCTGAACAGAATCAGTAGGCTGAACGCTTCGGCTTCGATGGGCTGAAGGTTGTAGCGAAGGCCTGCAAGAATGAACACGCTATCAAAAGAGACCGGGGCGGATTGGCCTAACACTCTCTGATGGCTAAGTTAGTTTCTCACAAGAATGGAGTTCCAACTTATTAGGAGTAAAATATCAGAATGTCCTTACCTTAATTTGATTCAGACCGGTCCTTTTATAGTGAACCTTGGAGCAGTTATTGGCTTTATAACTTCCCCAAGATTCGTGGAAATCAACGAATTCGGACATAACTTCCTCAACGGTTATAGGAGTTACAACCGCTGGTGGAAGTTAAGTACCTAGGAAGAATTTATGGCGATAAATGTGGGTTGGATAACCGCTCTAAGGTCCGATGGCTCAAGTCTTCCATACAAGGGTGAGTCCACTCTTGGAGATTTTTCCAAGTGTTGTGTGGTCGTTCATGTGTTGTGCTCATGGACGACTCTTTTCGTTCATAGACGGGATGATATATGATTATCCATATACTTTGCCCATGGACGACTCTTTTGCTCAGGCAATCCGTTTGGACATTTTGGCTCAAGGCTCATGGACGATCCCTATGGACGAACCAGAGATGGTTAATTTTGCTATCCCGTCAGTTGCCCCCTTGTCCAGGGGTCGTCCAAGGATAGATTCAATTTACATTAACTAGAGAGTTAAAAATTTATTTCTTTATTATTATTATTTTTTAAGACCACGTGTCGTGATTTCGTTGGTTGACCCACCACGTCCATTGCGTTTTTCAAAGAGACAGCCACGTGTCTTCTTCTGAATGGCTGGCGTCGCTTCGTTGACCTATTTCTGGGCCCTCCAAATAGGTACATTCTCTTTCCTACCCTTCACCTTTCTCATAATCTCCCTTCTGCCATCTCGTCCAAGAGTCTTGTCTAGCTCTTCATCCTAGTTCTCAGGTATTTCTTCTTCCTTTCTTAGGTTTTTCGTCTTAATCTTTATTTCAGTCATGTCTTCGTCTAGTAGTATAGAGAGAAAAATAGACGAGTACCAGGACCTTTTTCTAGGAGTTATGAAAGTGGTGAGGGTAGCACGAGCTACAGTAGTAGTTCCTCAGACGAGCATTACTCGTCTGGGGTTCCTGGCATTCCTTTTGAGGAATTCCAGGAAATGCAACGTAGGATGTCATCTAGGGCTGGCGCTAGCTCGTCCAGAGAGCCACCTCCTAGCGTATCTCAAGACGAGGAGGAGGAAGAGGAGAATGTTATATACAGTTGTGCCCCCGAGATATCGTCCACCCTAGATGCCCCTAAATTAAAAACCCTTGTAGATAGATACCAGATCCCTCTTGAGTTCAACCCTCGTTTACCCAAGGAAGGAGAGTGGTGTTGTTCTCCTTCTTCTGGTTTAGGAGTACATACTTCTTACCTTTTAGCTGGCCTTAGGTTTCCTCTTAATTCTTTTTGTAGAAGTCTTCTCCATAGGTTGGGTATTGGACCTAACCAGCTCAACCTCAATGGATGGAGGACAATAGTTGCCATGCAAGTGCTATGGCGTGAGGCGTTGGAAGGGGACTGTCCTATCACAATGGACGAGTTCCTTTACTGTTATAAGCCCTCAGAAGTAAAAACGTCTGCTGGTTTTTACCAGTTTTCGTCCAGAGGCTCCTACTATAGTTTAATTAAGGGTCGCAGCTCGTTTGACAGGCTCTGGAAAAAAGAATTTTTTATTATTTTCGAAAATTGGGCTGGGGACCCAGTGGATGTGGGTAATGCCCCATTCCCACCTTTTACCGGCCCTCTAGGTCATCTTCGTCCTGAGGGTATGTCTCCTTCCATTTTATTTTATTTTTCTTTATATATTTTCCAACTCTCAGTCGTCTAACCCCTCTTCTTGTTGATGCAGCTGTTGTTCGTCCACGCTTGGACAAATTTTATTTGGACCGAATAGACCAAGTGTGTGCCTTCCCTGGGAGAACCTTTCATGATCTAGTCACTTTCAGTCGTCTAGCTACGTGGGGGCTTGGTCCAGAACCTACTGCCGAGAATTTAGATCACGAGGAAACCACTCGTCGAAGTAAGTATCGTCCATCCTTTCTTTTCTCTTTTTTTTTTTTATTTATTTTTTTTAACTGATTTTCCTCGTTGTAGGAATAACTACAATGAGGGGGAACAAGGAAAAAACTGTAACTAGTGGGGACGAGGATGCCTCCGCACGACCTGTCGTTCAGAAAACTTCCGTCTAGACAGGGAAGAGAAAATCTAAGTCAATATCCAGTGCTGTGGATTTGGACGACCTTCCAAGTCGTCAAGGTCCTAAGAAACAAAAGCCTGGTAAGACTTCTCTTCCTAAGGTCCCTAAGTTCACAACTCCGACGGTGAATCTAGACGAACTTCCGGTAGATGTGGAGCATGTCCAAACAGTTCATCCCGTCCAGACTGATCCTACTCCCCCTCCAGCCAAGACTCCTTGCAAGCCTCATCCGTCAGAGCCATCTAATCGTCCTTCTAACCTGGTGCTAGACGAGGGCTACGCATGGAGGCCGTTCAAAGGAATCATCACTGATAATGAAGTTAATGAATGTTACAATATGTCAGTGAAGGAATTTGAACATTCTGGAATCCATGACCTCTTTAAGGTATGTGTTTCATTCGTCCTTGTGTGTTTTCAAGAAGTTTTTCAAAATGAAATGTCTAACTTTCTTTCGTCCACACATAGGCTATGTCAAAGTTTTATATAACGACGTGCCAGGCCAAGGAGCTCTGTGAGGAGGCCAAGACGGCTAAAGAGAAGGCTAAGGAGCTGAACAATGAAATTCTTTTAAAGAAGGGGGAGGTGATCAGGTTGACTGATGATTTCAATTGTCTGCAAGCAAGTGAAACGAAGCTGAAGGACGAGGTGGAGGAGCTTAAAACAGATGCTATCGAGAAAGACACTCGTATTGCTTACTTGGAGGGACAAGTTTCTGAGTTTACCTCGTCCTTGGAGAAAGCACGTGAAGAAGCTGTTGCAACTTTCAAGAAATCAGGGGAGTATAAGACTCGTCTAGACAGCCATTATGCAGCTGGCTACGAGGACTTCTGTGCTGATGCCAAGGACGCTTTTCCTAACTTGGACTTTGATTCCTTCAAGATTCCCCTTGCCACAGAAAGTTCCTTGCTTGCGACGAGTTCTGAGGACGTCAATGTGGTGGACGATGCTAATAACGAGGTGACCCAAGACGATCCAAAGAACAGCAATGCTCCCAGTGATCCGTCCAAGTGATTTCATCTTCGTTTTAGAAAGTTTATATTTTAATTTTATTTGGATGTGCCCAGTGTTTTGGGCTTTATTTCTCTCTTCTTCTTTTCTTCTTTTTTTTTTAAATTCATTCAAGTACAATTATCTCGTCCAAATTTTTGGACAAGCTTCATATACAATCAGTTACATTGTTTTCACAATTTAAAAGGGTTTTTGGACGTTGGTCGTCTACCCTTCAAATTCTTTGAATGAATGAATGAATGTTTTCTATTTTCTCACTTTTATCATGTTTGAACGTGTGTAAGGATTTAAGAACATACTTTGTTAGTATCGTCCATGCCATTAGGAAAACATTTTATCTCGTCTTGAGCTTATGGACGAAGTTCTTCTTTCATCACAAAGCTGGAGTAAAAATGAACCCTTGACACCTGTCATATGTACAATTCGTCCATGAACATCGTCTTTTGGCCAGCTCTATCATTTATTCAAACTTGGGACGATTATTTATTCGTCCTTAACGAAAGTAGTTTCAGTGAATGCTCGTCCATGTGCTGGATTGTTTGGCTGGTTAGATTCGTCCATGGGCTTGTGTTTTTTTTTTTAAGCACATTATTCGTCCATGGTTTAGACGATCATACCTCAGGTTTTATCTCGCCTTGAGCTTAGACGGATATACCTCAGGATTTATCTCGTCTTGAGCTTTAGACGGATATACCTTAGGTTTTATTTTTCTTGCTTTATCCTTATTTAAAGGAAAGCTTATAGACGGTACATCCTTGCGTCCAAGGATTTTATTCGTCTTTGGTTGTTTGCCTTCTGTAGATTATTTTGAATCAAATCACAAAAATGAAGGATTCCCATACAATCATACATATACTTGAAAATACATCACATATATATATATTTGGAAATCCACACTATGTAATCATTCGTCCACAGGCATGGCACATGCTGGAGAGCTAGTGCCTTTAGGGAATTAAAAATACTTATACAACATAGATTCATCCATGAGTAACACAATACTTACACATCTAAACACATAATAGTAGTAATAAGCAAACACAAGAAAATAACACTTCACGCAATAAATTAGGATAAACGTCCATGGCGTTCGTCCTGCGGCAATGTTCGTCCATGGTCACCCTTTATTAATAGTACCTTCTTAGGTGTTCAACATTCTAAGGGTGTTCCAGCTTCCTTCCATCCAGGGCTTCCAAGTAGTAGGATTCTTGCCTCTTGCAGTTGATAATCCTGTAAGGTCCTTCCCAATTTGGTCCCAGCTTCCCATGGGCTGGGTTTTTGGTGGCCAAAGAAACCCTTTTTAGGACGAGATCCCCAATATTGAAGCGCCTAGGTTTCACCATGGCATCATGCTGCTTTGCCATGAGATTTTTGTACCTTGCTGTTCTCTGCTCCGCGTCCATCCTTACCTCGTCTATAAGATCGAGGTTAAGAACGAATTTGTTCCTGGTTTTCTTCATCTTGATACTTCATCACTCTATGGCTGGCCATATGCACTTTTGCAGGTATGACTGCTTCACTCCCATAAGCTAGTTTAAAAGGAGTTTCCCCGGTGGGGGTCCTCACTATCGTTCTGTAAGCCCACAAAACACCTGGTAATTCATCTGGCCATACTCCCTTTGCCCCTTCAAGCCGAGTCTTGATGATTTTCAACAAAGATCAGTTTGTCACTTCTGCTTGTCCATTGGCTTGTGGGTGGGAGGGTGAGGAATAATGATTCTTTATTCCCAGTTGTTCACAAAATTTCCTGAAGGGTGTGTTGTCGAACTGTCATCCATTGTCAGATACTAGTACTCTTGGTACTCCAAATCTGCACACAATGCTCTTCCAGACAAAGTTTTTGACATTTTGCTGTATAATTTTTGCTAAGGGTTCAGCTTCCACCCACTTAGTGAAATAATCTATTCCCACCACCAAAAACTTCATCTGTCTAGTTCCAGTTGGAAAGAGGCCTAAAATATCCAAACCCCATTATGCAAAAGGCCAAAGGGCCATCATTGGAGTGAGATACTCTGATGGCTGTCTAGGAATATTACTGAAACGTTGATATTGATCACATACCTTGACATATGCCTTAGCATCTGCTTGGATGGTTGGCCAATAGTATCCTGCACGGATGACCTTGTGGACGAGTGATCTAGCTCCTAAATGGTTACCACATGCTCCTTCATGAACTTCCCTCAACACGTAATTCGCCTCATCTGGAGCTAAACACCTTAGGTATGGCTGAGAAAAACCTCTTTTGTATAACACCTCGTCCATAAGAATGTACCTTGCTGATTTAACCCTGAGTTTTCTGGCTTTGTCATTCCCCTCCGGAAGCCTTCCGTCCTTTAGGTATGATACTATCGGGGTCATCCAATTTTCCTTACCTTCTAATTGTAACACTTCTGGGAGGTCTATGCTTGGCATGTATTGTACTTCATCGAACTCTTCTTTTGCTTCATTCGTGGAGGTTTCCTTTGCTAGAGTATCTGCTTCCATGTTCTCTTCCCTTGGGATTTGAATGAAATCAGCTTCTTTGAATTTCTTCATAAGGTGTACCACCTTCTTTAAATATCTCTTCATTCTGTCTTCCTTGGCTTCAAATGTCCCATTTACTTGGCCTATGACCAACTGAGAGTCTCCTAAGACAAGTATTGAATCTACTTCCACTGATTTAGCCAACTCCAACCCTTTAAGAAGGGCTTCATACTCCACTTCATTATTAGTTGTTTGGTACTGCAAGTGAACCTTGTGTTTCAATTTATCTCCTTCTAGTGACCGCAAAACAACTCCTATACCTCCTGCATGCAGCATAGACGATCCATCTACATGGACGACCCATTTTTTATTATCTCTCTCATCTAAGTCGTCATAACTTGGAGTGAACTCTGCAATGAAATCTGCCAGGGCTTGAGCCTTTATTGCATTCCTCGATTGGTACCGAATGTCAAATTCACTGAACTCAACTGCCCATTGGATTAGTCGTCTTGCAGCTTCTAGTTTGTTCATTGCCTTCTTGAGTGGATGGTCTGTCATGACATTGATGACATGAACTTGGAAGTAGTGTCTTAACTTCCTAGAAGCTGTTATTAGTGCAAAGGAAAACTTCTCTATCAGTGGGTACCTTCCTTCTGCCCCTCTCAGTGCTTGGCTAGTGTAATACACAAGCTTTTGCACCTTCTCTTCCTCCCTAATCAACACTGAACTCACGGCATGCGGGGACACTACTAAGTATAGATATAGTTCTTCTCCTAGGACAGATGGACTTAACAATGGAGCCGTGGTAAGATAATTCTTTAGATCTTGGAAGGCCTTTTGACATTCGTTCGTCCATTCGAATGCCTTTCTGAGAATTTTGAAGAAGGGCAAACACTTATCTGTGGCTTTTGAAACAAACCTGTTCAGAGCTGCAACCTATCCAGTGAGGGATTGGACTTCCTTGATGTTCTTCGGTGGTTCCATGTTCAATATTGCTTGGATTTTGTCTGGATTTGCTTCAATACCTCTCTGTGAAACCATGAATCCCAAAAACTTTCCTGACGATTCTCCGAACGCACATTTACTTGGGTTCAGCTTCATCTTATATCGCCTAAGTGTTTCAAAGGTTTCCTGAAGATCGTCCAAATGGCTTCCCTCGTCCAAGCTCTTTACAAGCATGTCATCAACGTACACTTCCACATTCTATCCTATCTGTGGACGGAACATGTGATTCACCAACCTTTGATAAGTCGCCCCTATGTTCTTCAGACCGAAGGGCATCACCTTATAACAGAACAAACCTTGACTGGTAATAAAGGAGGTCTTTTCTTGGTCAGCCTCGTCCATCTTTATCTGATTATATCCTGAGAAGGCGTCCATGAAGCTTAACAGCTGATGGCCGGCTGTAGAATCAACCAATTGATCAATGCGCGGCAAAGGATAACTATCCTTAGGGCAAGAATTGTTCAAGTCAGTGAAGTATACGCACATCCTCCACTTGCCATTTGCCTTCTTCACCATCACTACATTCGCTAACCAATCCGGGTAATAGACTTCCCGGATAAATTGTGCTGCGGTCAGTTTTTGAACTTCTTCCTTGATAGCCTTATCTCGTTCAGGAGCAAACACCCTCTTCTTTTGACGAACAGGCTTAGAAGAGGGGAACACATTCAATCGATGAGTAATTACATTTGGATCAATACCTGGCATGTCGTCATGACTCCAAGCAAAAACATCGACACTCTTCCTCAAAAACTAGACGAGGTCTTTTTTTGCCTTCTCCTTCATACTTGTTCCAATTCTAGTGAACTTCTCAAGATCATTTTCTTGTAATAAAACATCTTCCAATACTTCAGTAGGTTCCGCGACAACTCTTTTCTCTTCTATACTCATAGTCTGCAACTACTCGTCCAAAGCCAACATGGCTAGATAGCATTCTCTAGCCGCCAACTGATCTCTTTGTGCTTGTCCTATCCCATACTCCGTAGGGAATTTGACTGATAGATGGTATGTAGATGTTACTGCCTTCCAACTGTTTAAAGTTAGCTTTCCAATGATGGCATTATATGAGGATGAACAATCCACTACAAGGAAATTCACTTCCTTAGTTATCTGTTGTGGGTATGATCCCACCACTACAGGCAATATAATGGTGCCCACGGGCTGCACTTTCATTCCTCTGAATCCTATCAGTGGTGAACATGCTGGACGAAGTTGATCTCGTCCAAGCCTTATCTGCTAGAAGGCGGGATAATACAGTATATTCGCTGAGCTTCCATTATCCACCAACACCCTCCTGGTTGTGTAATCTGCAATGAGCAGGGTGATGACAATGGCATCGTCATGTGGATGATGGATTCTCTCAGCTTCCTCGTCCGTGAAAGAAATGGTTGGCTCGTCTGTCTCCTTCGTCCTTAGGGATCGTCCAGAGAGTTGGACGTTTTGCACCACTTTGAGATACGTCTTCTTTGATCTGGAGGATTGTCCTGTAGAAGTCCCTCCTATGATTACCCTTATTTCTCCAAGTGGGGGTCGTGATGATTCTTCTATTTTCCCTTTCAACTTCTCATCTTTATGATCCCTTCCAACGAAGTGCCTCAATTTCCCTTGTCTAATGAGGTTCTCGATCTGCTGCTTCAAGTCAAAACACTCATCTGTGTCATGCCCATGGTCTCTATGGAAGCGACAATATTTATTCTTATTGTGCTTGTTAGGATCTCCTTTCATCTTCTCTGGCCACTTCAAGGAGGATCATCCTTGATTTGCATGAGCACCTGATCGAGTGGGGCATTTAAGGGTGTATAATTCTGATTCCTTGTTGAAGGACCTGCCTTCTTGTTGTCTCGGTCTTTTTTATCTTCCGTTCGTCCCTTCTTTGGACGAGGCCCTTGTTTGGAGTGACGCGTGGGGTTTGCTTCCATTCTTTCAGCTCTCTTCCTCTTCTTAGCTATGATTGCGTCTTCTGCATTCATAAAGTTTTGGGCTGAATGGACGAGTTCAGCCATGGACTGAGGCTCTTTCTCATAAAGCTTGTGAATGAATAAGTCCGGGTTAACTCCATTGTGGAAGGCTGCCAACAATAGCTTGTCATCCACTTCGTCCACTGTCAGGGCTTCCCTATTGAAACGAGTGATGAAAGACCGCAGACTTTCATTCCCCCTTGTTCTATAGTTAAAAGACTGGACGAGGATCGCTTGTGCCTTTGTCCTCCGATGAAGTTGTTGACAAACAACTTACTCAACTCTTCAAAAGAACTGACTATGCTTGGAGGTATCTTGTTAAACCACACTCGCGCTGGTCCTTTAAAGGTGGTAGGGAAAGCCCTACACATAATCTCGTCTGGGACTCCTTGAAGATGCATGGTTGTCTTGAAAGTAGCAATATGATCGAAAGGATCACGTGTTCCATCATATGAATCCAAGGAAGGCATTTTGAACTTTGGGACCAAGGGATGGCCATTGATGGAAGCCGTGAAAGGGGAATCTGTTCGATGAACCAAATCTTCTATGGGATTTGCCCTTCTCATGTTCTCCTTCATCTCCTCCATAACCTTCCTCATCTTATCCATCTCCTTCTCCAAGTGTGGCACCCTTCGCGAAGTGGTGCCTCTTGAATGAGTCTTGGGCTCAGCATTTCCTCCACTATCTTCTTGACTCTGGGCTTGTCCTTCAGCATATCCTTCACGGCGCTGCCTCTCTATCTCCTTAGTCAACTCTTGGTTCTGAAGAGTTAACTTCGCCATGGCGGCTGCCATGGACTGTATATGTTGGATGGAAGGCAGTTAAATGACAGGCGCTGAATGGCAATCTCGGTTGGGATTGCTAGAAGCATCCCTACTCTCTTGGTGGCCTGGGCTAGTGGCCCTTGATCTTGTCCGAACCATACAGCCTTTTGTTGGAGAAAGATAAACTGCCAAACTTGAAGTTTTCTCCCCCCCACAGACGGTGCCAACTGATGCTGAACAGAATCAGTAGGCTGAACGCTTCGGCTTCAATGGGCTGAAGGTTGTAGCGAAGGCCTGCAAGAATGAACACACTATTAAAGGAGACCGAGGTGGACCGGTCTAACACCCTCCAATGGCTAAGTTAGTTTCTCACAAGAATGGAGTTCCAACTTTTTAGGAGTAAAATATCAGAATGTCCTTACCTTGATTTGATTCAGACCGGTCCTTTTATAGTGAACCTTGGAGCAGTTATTGGCTTGGTAACTTCCCCAAGATTCGTGGAAATCAATGAATCCAAACATAACTTCCTCAACGGTTATAGGAGTTACAACTACTGGTGGAAGTTAAGTACCTAGGAAGAATTTATGGCGATAAATGTGGGTTGGATAACCGTTCTAAGGTCCGGTGGCTCAAGTCTTCCATACAGGGGTGAGTCCACTCTTGGAGATTTTTCCAAGTGTTGTGTGGTCGTCCATGTGTTGTGCTCATGGACGACTCTTTTCGTTCATAGACAGGATAATATATGATTATCCATATACTTTGCCCATGGACGACTCTTTTGCTCAGGCGATCCGTTTGGACATTTTGGCTCAAGGCTCATGGACGATCCCTATGGACGAACCAGAGATGGTTAATTTTGCTATCCCATCAATAAGCTCTCATGAAAAGAAGTTTCTGATGAAAAGTTTTGTTGTTTTTTAAAGATAAAAGTTTCTGAAGTTCTGATGTTCTGATGTTCTTAAAGTTTCTGATGAAAGGTTTTACTCTTTTTTTAAATGAAAATTTCTAATGAAAGTATATATTAAAAGTTATCAGATATATGTTCTTAATTAAATGTCAAGTTTTGTGACTATGGTTATAATCTCTTGTTTCTTAAAAAAAAAGTTATAATCTCTTATGAGAAGTTTATGAAGAAAAGTTGTGCTATTCTTTAAAAATGATGTTTCTAATTTAAGTAAAAGTTATAAATTATCTAATTTCAGTAATTTAGGAAATCGTCAAGCTTTGGGACTATGAAAGAAATGGTTATTTATAATATGAATATATATATATATATATATATATATATATATATATGATTTTAAATAGTTAATATTAAGTTTGGTGACTTTGAAAGAAATTCAATTTGAAAAGATTTTGTTATGTTTTTCTAATAAGAAAAATGAGAACAATTAATTTCCTATGAAAAGTGTATAATTTTTTATTATGAATAGTATAAAATACTATGCATGAAAGATGTTCTGCTATCTGAATATCCAAAAAATGAAATGTTTTAGTTTACATGCATTTTTATTAAATTATTATTTAACTTACCCTTACTAAGCTGTGTAGCTCACTCCTTCCACTATTTCAGTTGACATGTTTTCTTCTAGAGTAGCGAGAGCCTTACTCAAGTATTGGACGAGCTAGCTTTAGTTTTAAAAGTATAGCTCTCCAGTTTTGATAGTTTGGTGCTTAGCTTTATAGAAATTTGTATTAAAGGATCTTCTAATGAGAGCAGCTATTATTTATAATGAAATTAACGATTAATTATGTGAAATTAAAATTTTGAATAACTGGTGAATTATGTTATTCCGTGGAGTATAATACTATAATGTAGATGCTCTGAATATCAAGTGAAAAATTATATCAATAATGTAAAAAAAAAAAAACAAGAATGAAAAGAGGAAAGCTTTCATTTAAATGGGAATTTTTATATATAATTAGTAATTTTGCATCTCATATTCTCAATACAAAATGTAAATGATTCTCACTTCTTGAGATACAAAAATACTAATTAAGTTCACTACCCAATTAACTTAAATTATGATTTTATCAATTTTAATTAAAAAGTTTTTTTTTTTTTTCAAAAACAACTATAACAAGTATTGCTAGAAAAATTATGTGAGTATAATCAAGAATGTTATAATATATATTTGAATTTCATTATCTTCTAAGTATTTTTCTTTTTTAGTAATTTTTTTACACATTCATAAGATTTTCATCTAAATTTTCTATTTTACACACACATATGTTGTTAGTAACCAATTTATCGAGAGGTCCCTTTTGAGATTCTATTGATTTTTATATTATTCTTTTTTGAAGTTTTTTTTATATCCGAATTGAAAGATGATTAAAAAATGAAATTTAATTTTCAAAGTAGATCTTTGTGTTGAGGAAGATATTGTTGGGTATGTGGCTATGTGGTGATTGGATGGGCAATATTAACTATTTAGAATAACGATATACAAAAATTGAATCATCAAGCTATTAGGAAAAATTGCTTCTAAATGATAGTTTGGCACTCACATCATTTTTTTATTTAAACAACTTAGCTTTTCAATTGGGTTGAATTTCTACTGACTAATCATTTTGAAAACTTTGTGAATAGGTAAGAGTGTAACTCATCTTTGCTTTTTAAAAAAACATAAACAAACAGGCTATTCACCAAAAATTTGGGCCTTTGCTTATTAGGAGGTCTTAGGCGAAGACCTAAATGACATAGGAGTCGAGGTGCCCTTGCCTACTCCTCAACGAAAAAGTCCTAAACTGATTTTTTTTTTTTTTTTTTTAATTTTTAGTAAAGTTTTAAATTGATATAATTTATTAACCGTTCTGTAGTTCACTTCACTAATCATAGACTAACCTAAAATTACAAAATATAGTTAACAGTATGTGTATGGTTAGGATAGAAATAACCTGTACAATTTGGATTAAAATAATATATTGGATTTGACCCCTAATAAGATATACATTGTGCCTTGACAATATCTCTAATACCAATTATTCATAGATTGTTTGATTTTTGTTTATAACCCTACTTGCAAGTTATATGTGGCTTACTTTAACCAAAACTAGAAATGGAGAACTGGCCACGTCTTTTAGTTTTAGAGATAGAAATAAACAGACCCAAACAAAAACATTGCCTGCAAAAATAATACAACACCAAAACCTCTTTACATGTTCCCCGTACAGCGCGTTACAGCCACTCCCAAGAGCCAATCTAAGGAGAGACTACCCAATCAGGAACAAGGAAAAGGAGGGCAATCGCAGATGTCAGATTAGAAATATCCTTAGAAAAACTAACCTATGTGTTGATGCATTGTTTAAATTTGGAACTTCCCTTTTGGCTTCTATTGTATTTTTTTCATTACCCACCAACTGTGATGGATGACCTGTCGTCCCTTGATAGGACAGCTAATATGTGTAATAGACTTATTTCTATTTCAGCTTGATCTATTTAGCTTCAAATAAAAACATTACTTGTGGTTAATCAAAGTAACTAATGGAATATATAATTTTTTTTTATAACTATTGTGTCATAGTTAATCAAAGTGTACTAGGACTCAATATGTGTAAGTCTCTTTAAAAATATAAATCTCTTTGATATATATTAAAATTCTTGTTTCTTTTACAAAAAATTTTATGCATTTAGAGAATTAGAGATAGAGATCCTCTGTTTTCAATTTTTAGCTTTAGAAAAAATTACAGTTATAAATTTTGTGGTTAGGAGTTAAAGATTTGTACTAATAAATTTTTAAAATAATGATTTCCTTTGTTTTTTATTATCACTATATTTTTCTTATAGGAATATGTTTGGACTTGTAAAGTTATGTTTATTCTTCTTCTTCTTCTTTTTCTTTCCCTTTTTCTAAGAAACAAACACATATAGAGAAAAGAGAACTTGGTTCTAACACAAAGACATATCACAAATTCTATTCTAAAAGCCATGATGACTTTTAAGAGAGTAGAGGTGAGGTATGCTACGTAGTACGTACACAACATACTTTTTTAGGCGATGAAAAATAATTCTCCCTTTTTATTTTGAAAACAAAAAAAGACATGCATAGGAGAAAGAGTTAATGGGTAAAGCTAAGTTTATTCTTTTAAAAAAATAAACTAACATTTCATATGTTTCATAATTGTTAAAACTATACTATACTCTAGTTGTGTAATCTTTAATTTATTAACAAAAAGCTTGATCTAACACATTGGAAGAATATTTATTATTTAACTTCATATATGAAAGATAGTTCACAGTTGATGAAAAAAAAAAGGTCATTTTAATTGAGTTGCATAAAGAATAACTTGATGCAATTTTTTATGTTATATATGAGAAGATAATATATATCAAATCAAGTCAAAGATTATTTTATGGATTTAAAATTTCCTGGTACATATAACTTAGCCCCTTAAAAAAGGTGTATGGCTTTACCACTGGTTGGACGTTGTAGGGACTATTATTATTAACTAGCCGCGAACCCGCGCGTTGCGCGTGATAATTATTTTTATGGTAGTTTTATTAAAAAAAAATTTACAATTTAAACTAATCTAATAATGAGTAATCCATTTCGTAATTATATTTTTATTTATTATAGGAACAATCATAAATGTAATATAGAAACAATCCAAAACACCAAAAAAATTTAAACTAAAAAAAATTAATAAAACTTAACAATGATTAATTGAACCAATATTAGGATAAAATTTTGTTTTTGATAATCTATTAAGGTTATTTTCTTTGTAGAAATTATAATATAGAAACAATCCAAAACACTAAAAAAACGTAAACTAAAAAAAATTAATAAAACTTAACAATGATTAATTGAACCAATATTAGGATAAATTGTTGTTTTTGATAATCTATTAAGGTTATTTTCTTTGTAGAAATTATAATTTCAGCCACCCAAAACATATTATCAAATAAACAATTATAAGCAAAATCTAAGAATTAAATTTCTATATAGGCATTGTTATAAAATAATAATAATTAAAATAAAATTGCAAAAGTTAAAATTTGTCACCTATCCGATTATTTTCGTTTGGCTAACCTTTGCTTTTCTTTAAATAAATGACATTATAGAGTACTTCTAATACAATTATTAAGAGTACTTTGTCCACCACAAAGGATTTGAAAATAAACAAAAATTAGTAAAGTCTCATAGTTTAACATCTAAATTGAGCACTATAAAAAATCATGCTATGTAACAAAATAAATACCAAATTATCCAAATCATGATATATAATAGAATAATATTATATTTTTATATGCTATATTTAATTCTTTAGAACGCAATAGGATAACATTTAACAATCAAAGTGAATAAAAAATAAAAACAACAACAACAGCAATTTATAAAACAAAACTAAATTGCATTAACCCAAAATAGAGTTTTAAAGAATATAAAAATTATCAACCTAAAGTAGAGATGCAAGAAAAATAAAAATATCCACCAAAAAATTTAGAGAGAGAAAAAGAGAGAGAGAGAGAGAGAACCTTTTTTTGTGAGAGAAAACTATGCATAAAATAGAAGAGATAGTGACAAATTTATAGTAAGAGGGTGTGAATAAGAAGAGCCAAAAATAAAGGAAGATGAAGGGAAAGAGGAAGAATGATATTAATGTAGAGGGTAGTAGGGAGATGAAAAGGTAAGGGAGTGAGAAAAATTGAAGAAGTAGTGGGGAGATGAAATGGTAAGGGAGAGAGAAAGGTTGGAGAATGGTAAATATTAAAAATAAATAAATGTTAAAAACAATTATAGGAAAATTGAAAAAAAAAAAAAAAAAAAAAAAAAAAAAAAAAAAAAAAAAAACCCTAAAGCTTGAAAGGAGGTGAACTGAAAAGGTTTTGGATTGGGCTTGATAGTGGAACTAAATAAATAAGAGGTGAGCTGGATTAATTATATAGATTTATTATAGGGTGATAGTGGAAGTAAATAAATAAGTAGTGGGTTGGATTTATTATAGGGTGATAGTGGAAGTAAATAAATAAGTAGTGGGTTGGATTTATTATAGGGTGATAGTGGAAGTAAATAAATAAGTAGTGGGATGCATTTATAGGGCTGAAAATTGTAAAAAAAAAAACCATTTTAAAATTGTAGGACAAATTATATTTTTTTTTTTAAATGATGTGGCAGCTGATGTGGCGCAATGTGAGAGCAGCAGCATTAAACGCTACGCTTCAGCTTTTAGTAATATATAGATGCGTAATTTGCCAAATGAGAATTACCTACTTTCTAGGCTAGACACATGGGGAATGATTAAAACTTAAAAGCACTCTACCAATCAAGTCAATAAATAAAATCATGGAATGAGACCAAGAACAATGATATGTAAGAGTGGTGGGATAATGGATTAAATACTTCTTTCTTCTGTTGAGAGAAGTTTATATATGGGAAATGTTAACCAATGCTTTAAGGGCATTAGTTTAAGAACTATTTTTAGAATCATTTTTTTGGAAGAATGATAAAACAATAAATATTGTTAACAGTTTTTTATATTTTTCATGAAAGTGGTGTTAAAACTTTCTTGTTATGATTTATTAATAATTACCTTAAAGGCATCCGTTAGTATGACCCTCAACTGGTAAAGTATCTAATGGTTAAATAAGAGATCTGAGGTTCAATCCCCGCCTACACCAAAAACCAATTGGTGTCTTGGTCTAATGATAAAAAGCTATCATCAAGAACAGACGTCATAAGTTGAAAAACTCTCAAATATATATATATAGTATTTTCCTAGTGATGGTTGATTGGGATCTTTCCCAAACGGTCAAGAAATGAACCTAACATCATGCTATCTCCTTGTGATTCTTTGTGGGACTTTTGCTTGAGACATCTTTCCCATGGTTGCGTGAGAATGTCGTATTGTAGGGCAATTAATGTAAATCGTAAAGATATGAATTTTAGATGTCTTCATTAGAAATACTAAAAGGTGTTAACCAGTTAAACTATAAAACTCTTGACTACTATTATTTAATTATAGTACTTAAACAACAATTGAATCGTTTTAAACTAGTGACATAATTCAAATCGACGGTTAAAATTTTTCCTTTATGTTATAACTATCAAATTATAAAAGATACGCATAATTATGATCCGAAAGACTTCAAACGTGTCTTTGTTACAATGATTGGGAATTCATGATGGAATTTCACAAGCGCGTAAGTCGAAATCGGATTGTAAAGGAGCGCGTGGTTGTGACCACATGTGATGATGGTAATTTGAAAGATTCTCTGGGCCTCCTCTCTCCAATTTACATACTCCATGATTGCAAATGTCTCACTAGCAAGTGAAAAAAGACATTAGTCACCAGAATTTTCTTTTTCTTTTTTCTTTCTTTTTTTTTTTTATAAGAAGGAAATGAATGAACATGACAAAGAACCCATCCATTTTGATTCCAAAGGTGGTCCTTCAAAAATTGATTGTTTTGACAACCACCTCACTCCTTATCCTACACACATATTCTGTCCCAGTCCCGCTTATCCTATGCACCCCCCCTTTCTATTCCATTTTATTTTCTCTCTTCTTCTTTTTTCCCCCAGTATAACTAATAAATGAATTGAACCCATTAACAATTTCAACATTTTCATACTCATAACTTGTCCAATTGCATACCTACACCATGTCAAGTGGAATAATTTGGAGCAAAGAAGAAGAGAAAACTTTTGAAAATGCCATTGCTATGCATTGGGTGGATGAGGACTGTAAAGAGCAATGGGAGAAGATTGCTTCAATGGTCCCTAGCAAAACTATGGATGAGTTAAAGCAACACTACCAGTTGCTAGTGGAAGATGTAAGTGCAATAGAGGCTGGACATATACCACTTCCTAACTATGTGGCAGAGGAAGCATCATCTTCAAACAAAGACTGTCATGGCTTTTCTGGTGCCATGGCTTCGGATAAGAGATCAAATTGTGGTTTTGGAAGTGGGTTTTCAGGGTTGGGACATGACTCAACCGGGCATGGTGGGAAAGGAGGGTCCAGGTCAGAGCAAGAACGAAGAAAAGGGATTCCATGGACAGAAGAAGAACATAGGTACTTTGAATTTATGTTTATTTTAAACCAACTCTACTACTTGTGTGATTTTAGTGACAAGCTTCATCTCTACTCTTTGGTTGTGAAGTTAAAGATATCAAGTGACGTAACACTTTGTACATTATTAAATTTAGAAAATAAATCTAAACTGTGAAATAGATTTTCTCTGTTTCAAATGAAATGAATAGCATCATATTATGTAAAGTGGGACTTGATGCATTTACTCATACTAATTAGATTTGAGAGTATAGACAAAGTTTAAATATCATTGCTTTCATAGGGTATTTTATTAATTTATATATAATACCATCAACAAACTTACTTATTTATTGTGAGGGCTAGTGAATACTTTAATCTGATTATTATCATTGAGTTCTTAATAATTGGAAATGATATTAATGTTCTTTGGGGAATTATATGTGAATTATAAAGAAGCTATGATTATATTAGTATATAGTAGACTTTGACACTAGCCTGCTATTGGTTTTTTAGGTTGTTTCTACTTGGTCTTGACAAGTTTGGGAAGGGGGATTGGAGAAGCATTTCAAGAAACTTTGTCATTTCCAGGACTCCCACACAAGTGGCTAGCCATGCCCAAAAGTACTTCATTCGCTTGAACTCAATGAATAGGGATAGGAGGAGATCAAGTATCCATGACATTACTAGCGTGAATAATGGAGATGTTGCTTCTCATCAGGCACCAATTACTGGCCAACAGACCAACATGAACCAATCAAGTGTAGCCACTATAGGACCACCAGTGAAGCATAGGGCTCAGCCACATATGCCTGGTTTAGGCATGTATGGAACGTCGGTTGGACACCCGGTCGCTGCTCCTCCAGTGCATATGGCATCAGCTGTTGGGACTCCTGTCATGCTTCCTCCAGGGCATCATCCCCATTCACATCCTCCCTATGTTATGCCAGTTGCTTACCCAATGGCTCCTCCGCCAATGCACCAATAACATTCCCTCTAAGCAAAATTTTAGGTTACCCTTCAAAAGAAGTGGGTTGTGAAAGGGAAAAACACGTTTGCATAGGATTTTTTTTTTTTTTTTTTTAATAATAAGCGGGGGAGAAGAGATTTGATCCTGAGTTCTTCTTTATAGGAGAATTGAGTAATACTATTGAACTACAAGACTTTTGACGCATAGGAGACTACTAGTTCACTAAGAACACAAAACTACTTTGTTGTACTAAATTCTAATCAAATTAAGTCTGATAGATTATTCCTACTTTGTTGCATTCATATTGTATATATACCATAGAGATTTTTGCTAGTTACGGCCTTCAACAACTTTTTGGACTTAGATGTAAACCATGAAGGAACATCTTTATTAGCATTCAAATTACTTGTGTTGATTATTCTTTTAATAAAATTAAAAATAAAACCAAAAACAAAACAAGAACAAACAAATCACCTTTTGTGGAACCTACATAAATGAAAAATCTCTACGTGCAAGCATGCCAAATCTCAACATGCAAGTATGTGCAAATTAGAAAGTACCGAAGTTTAAATTGAAGATACCTAAACAAGATCTTTCACAACTCATGCATTATAATGTAGAGCACCGCATGTGATTCTATGACACAAAGGCAGTAGTAAGGTACTATAAGTCTATAACCCTTTTTTTTGGTGCATACTGATAGTGCAATACATGCCATTAGCCATCTTCAATAAGAAATTATACAAAACAATGTAACCAAGAATAACATTTTCTTCCCCAAAATACTTCTGACACAGCAATGCAATTTCACAATCAGTAGCTAAATGGATTGCTAGCTACTTTCTTTTTTCTTTTATTGTTGCCTGTCAATGTAGAATCTTATACCATTCAATAGAAATTTTTTCAAAAAATCCAGTTCGTGCAGATTCTTTCCCCAACTAAAGAAGAGATCTTGCTGAAATTGCCACATATAAAATTTGGTACAATTTCGCAAATAAGTAACCGACTTGTTTCTCAAAAAAAGATAAGAATCATGCTCAATATCATTTGATTGAATGGTTGACACAGCTACTTGTTGTTTGAAGAAACCACCCACTTCAATTGGTATTTTTTCACGAAAAGCAAAAATGAGATAACCAATTCAGTCTTTCACCAAGATTTCAACGACTAAAAAAAATATTTATTAGATAATTTCATTATAACATTTATTAATTTTTATAATATATTATTATTTATATATATTATAACTTTAATATATTTTTTTGATAAATTTTTTTTTTTTTAAATCGGAAAGACATTTATCTGTTATTATGTCCAAGGAAAAGTGAACCGAGTCTAAAAGCAATTGCATTTCTTTCCCACGCTTTATCCAATCTTCATTTGCAGTTTTGCATCAGGCCCAAGGTTTATTTCTTTTTTTTGGTGTCTTTTTTGGGAGAAGGAGGGGGACCAACTTCCCTCTATGAGCATAGAGCATGGTTGTCTCATTCAATGCAGTATACAATAGATAATACTTGAATTATTTTTCTCCTTTATTTAGAACAATTTAGAGCCCGTTTGGATTGAGGGAGGAATGATAAAGAGTAAAGGAGAGTAGAGTAGAATTGGTTGAAAATAAGCTAATTTTAGATTAAATTTATTCTACTCTACTCTACTCTTCTTCCTTCCCCCTCAATCCAAACAGATCATTATCACTATTGATGAGTCTAGCAAAATAACAGGTTGCTAAAACTCAAAGAAAAAGAAGAGAGGTATCCTCATACACCGGATATCCCTCTCACGATATGTAAATTCCACAAAGCTGTAGAGTCCACACACAGTTTGAGAGAAGATGCATATTCTCAATGCATGAAATAATTTAATTTTTGGTAATTTTTAGGTTTCAAGGGTATTTTAGTCATTATTTGAGTTTTGTGAGTATTTTGGTAATTTTTAAGTTTCAAGAGTATTTTGATCATTTTATGAAGATTTTAGAGTACTTTGGTCATTTTCACTTTAGTAGCATTTTAGTAATTTTGATAATTGGGTGAGTTGAAAACTTGAAATTTACCCATAATAATTGAGTTGGGTTGAATTTGAATTAGTAGCAAACTAGCAATTAGTTAAATGGGTTTTAATAGGTAAATGAGTTTTATATGCCCAACCCAATTATGCCCACCTCAAATCCACCCATTTGCCACCCCTAAATAATTATTAGAAGAGAGAGAGAGAGAGATTGAATCTAAATTGCGCTAGAGGCTGTTAATACACTGCAATAAAATCATATGGACAGAGTAAGGGTGAAATCTGTTCTGAAATTAACGCCGCAAAAGCACCATACATACCTTGACAAAGGTCATGAGCATGCAAAAAATGATACTATCCTGAAACTAGATGGTTTACAAAGGTGCACAAAATTACAAGGTATGCATATGATCTACAAAATCAATCTCCGCCCCTTTGATTTACATGGAGATGCCCATTTAGGAGATGATACAACAAACTTTTCCGTCCCCATTTCCACCATAATGGTGCCACAGCCAGCCGTCTCTTTTTAATATGTTTCTCTGCAGATAAAAATAAGAACAAACTAATGAGAAACTTTAAATGATCCATTCCAAATCTTACACAGGTTCTGCAAGATGAGGAAAGAGAAACCGGGACAGGAGGGGAGGGGTGTCAAATATAAGAATAAGGTACAAGGGGGAAGAGTTGTCTAGCAATAAACTCACTTTTTATGTTTATATATTTATATATATGTAAAATAAAAATTAAACCCTAAAATTGGACTATAATACATGAATGCATTAAGAGGGCAGAGAGATCCTCACTTTTGTTTTTCAAACAGTACATTCCCCATTGTGACTGCAAATCCGAAAATCTGGGACCCAGAGTAGGCCAGAAGTTCATCTGAATTTGAAGGACTTCCAGAACAGTTTGCACACCAGCTTTGGAAGGTAAAATATCCAAACCGCATTCAGGACTTTCACCCAGCAATACCTTTCCCACGGAAAGCCACGTCAGAAATGTATCACATGTATAACAACAATCTTGACATTTCAGTAGTGAAGTGACACACAACAAACTGCCTCAAATGTTTGCAATAATATGACATCCCAAACACCTCACACTAACATCAAAAGAAATTATTGCTAATTATAAATTCTAATCAGAAAACCCAAGTAGATTGATTACCATCAGTGAAGTCAAAATTGTACTTCCCAAGTGAAGAATTTTCCCATCCTACTAATAAAAAGTTGCATCAACTCTTTATACATAAACTTTATAGAAAGATTCTATTTCCTTCTTTTTTTTTCCTTTTTTGGGGGGAGGGGTGGTTAATTAAGTTTCTATCCAATCCCTCATCATCTGAAGTTTGCAATATCACCCCAAGCTTTTCAGATTGTCAACTTGCAACATTAACCATCCAGAAGTCTCTGTTAGTATAAGTAGGTGTAAATGGACATGAGACATCACGTCTCCACAAAAATAGATGTGTGACTCTCATGTACTTCCCACCCAAAGGGTCCCAAGTCCTGCAAATGACAAGCAGATCCATTGTGTTTGTAGACAGGAATGGAAGTTGGGTTGGTAGGACATTTGTGAGGCTCACGTGTATGTTACAGTGGCACAAATGATGTTGTGTGCATTTTCTGTCTACTCAAATTAAAGGATGATGAACACTGTAACAATCTACAAAGTTAGCAGTTAGCAGTTCACTATAATAAGAACATCAAGGGCCAAATAGAAACTTGCCCCAGAGCTAGACACTGTAAAATGTAATAAGGTCTAACAATATATAATGCATTCCAGATACTTTGAAAAATAGTCACCTTAATGACTGCAGTAGCAGAAGACGATATAGAACGTAGATTATACCTGCACACAATAAATTATCCAAGTTAGCATAGACGATGCAAAAGGGGCATTAATAGTGAAACCAAGTTCAAGTAGTAGCCACAAACCCCCCCTCAAGAATAACAAGCAACTTTCCACCAGAAAGGGCAGTCAACATTTGAGTCATCTGTGCATAGCCTGCAGGAGTAACCTATATAAACAAAATTACTTTATGATGTTACTATGGAATATTAACATACAATTAAAACAATAAAATGACACCACACATTGCTGAAGTTTTATGTGTTTGTAACTTTAAGCAGTGAATTTTAAGTTCTACAATAATGAAAAGGTCACAGATTGAT
The DNA here is from genome assembly GCA_019022515.1 of Quercus aquifolioides. Taxonomy (NCBI): domain Eukaryota; kingdom Viridiplantae; phylum Streptophyta; class Magnoliopsida; order Fagales; family Fagaceae; genus Quercus; species Quercus aquifolioides. The sequence continues at coordinate 37,870,370 of CM032331.1, read as the reverse complement.
AGCAAAGGACTAGTGCCATATTTGCTTAGGTTCTTTACACAGCATTTTAATACAGCTAATTGCACACTTTCACTAGAAACACCAGAGAGAAAACCAAATGAATCTATCCATAGTGCTTATCTAATTGAATAATCTTTAAATGAAATGACTACAGATCTAAAGATTCAGTCTACCAATAAGAGAGACTTACATCACAGCATCCCAAGGGATCACCCCTTGCAGCATCAAACCCTGCTGATATGATGGTGAGATCAGGAGCAAACTCGGAGGCTGCAATAATTTCCCGTTGGAAACCGTTAATGAATTTCAGCTAATAATCAAGTGCAGACAATTGTATTCATTATACATTACAAAATGACTGTAATATACTGAACAACAAAATGAAATTATGGGAAGTCCAGTAGAATTGTATCAAGTGAAAGTTCCACCCACCATAGGAAAAATAAAAACTTGCAGAAACAGCACAAACATATATAATAAGTCCTGGATAATTTCACTTTTAATACAAAAGGAAATTATTTCAACGTAATTTCATTATTACATCAGACATTCTGCATCTTAGCTTAAACAAATTAATTACAAACATAAATACTAGTGATTGAGATCAAATATTAATCTATTACACTCAGCTTTGGAAACACAAACTGGATTAAATGGTAAATCTAAGAATCCAGTGCACTTTCAGACTTTGGCACTGGATTCTTTAGATCTACCATTAATCTATTAAACCTCTAATTTTGAATTGCTTCAAGATAAGAACTTTGGCACTTGACACTTTCATCAACTCTAGAAGCATTTTTGGCTGCACTGAATACAAAATAGATTTTTGTTCCACCATATTAAATTTGTTTGGAATGAGAAAATCAATGTGTGGAATAAATGATACAGCCTAATCTTGATCTATAGAAATCACCATTGTCTCAACCCTTTCCACTTCATGAACCAAGTGGCAGCACTATTCCAAGAATTTCATTGACAGCCATCCAAGCCTTCACTGAATACCTCAGGATCAAATCATATGCTTTGTGAATCACAATGGAATCTCATGATCAGAGTGTAGGGCAAATCAGCTACCACATTATCTAACCTACACCATAACAAATAAGTAAAGCGACAAAAGGTCTCCCTGTCTCAACCTTCTCTCTCTCTTGGAAAGAAACCGTTCAATGACCAGACCATCCCAATAGAGCGAAGAGGCGTCCTCAGCACAAAATCCTAACATAAATACAAGAACTTTTTGGATATTTCAGAGGACCGGATGGAAGCCAAGCCATTATTTTGACTATTCAGGCAGTATTCCATAGCAATTTCTTGGGATAGGTCATTGGTAGTCAAGCAGTGGTGCTCAAGTGGGTTTGCAATTTGGGTCAACCAAGTCCAAGTAACATCAGTGGTTTGATTTTGTGGTTGCTGGGTTACTTGATTTGCAACAAGGGGATTCGGTTGACTTGCAATGGCAACTGGGGACTTCTGGTGATTAAAGGGTCACGGCAGCAAAGTTGGGTCAACAGCTGAAGTAGTGATTGGCCGATATCTGTTGGCAATATTTTTTTTTTATGGCAATATTTATTATTTTCTTTTTGGTCAACTATGTTGATTGTGGCTATCAGCTGGGTAACTTACCTATGACAATGGGTTTTGTGTTTATTTGGTGGTTTGGTGAGTGGGTTCAAAATCTTGCTCAAGGAATGGTTACGGGCTTCGTGGGGGTGGTAATGTGTTTAACAGTTGTTTGGAGGTAACAGTAGCTACAGAAGGGGATCGGAGTATGTCTGATAGACTGATACTAAGTAGATGCAAAACAATTCACCAAAATAGAAAATAAGAGGGAAAACAAGGAAATAACAAGACAAATTCTAGGCTTCACCGCCTAAGAGTTCTTGGAGTCATCATGATGCGTAGAGAAACATTCTCTAATCAGAAAAATTTTAATTCTTATTCAAATTGCACTGTGCTTCAAACTATTCTGTGGTCATCCATTTAATAAGCTTCAGGGATTGCATTAAGGCACAATTATATCCTATAAAATCCTTTTTTTCTTATAGGTAATGACATCCCATAAAATCCTAAGCATTAAAGCCCAAATTCAAAGTTCAAAAGAAATCTAGAAAAATAATAAATTATGAAATAATATTGATTGTGCTCCCTCCATCAAACAGTAGATGAATGGGAAAAAAAAAGGATAAGAAGAAAGAAAATACGATTAACCTATAGGAAGCACAACATGCTGAAAGGCAAAAACATAATCATTGTCACCAACTCCCCCACGACTCCACGGAATATTCACACAGTATCCTTCTGCCCCCATGGTACCAACCTAAAGAAATAAAAATATCATTTATGAGCACTAGTTATAGTTCAAATACCTATCAAATGGCATAATGAATATAATCCATGAAAAGATTGTAGATTGTAAACATAAACAGATAAATATAGAAATGCAAAGCTAGACAGAACAAAGGGACCCAAAAATTTGAGAACAAACAGAAGGCTTAAAATACAAAATCCTGATGCCTGCCAAATTGGAGAGAAGAATACAGCACATTTATGCTTCAAATCATATCTGCAACTATCTTACAAAGACAACCAAAAACAATGTGTCCAAACACAGGCATACTGCTTAGTACTCATTGTTTAATATGAATATGTATTAAGGGTTACTCCAGCTTACATACATCATATTCATTCTGGGCATCCAAATAGAGTCAAGATTTATTAGCTCAAAAAATGTCATTCAAGGATATGTGCTACAAGTCACATGATTGCATAAATATATTCAAGAAAACATGAAAGACCAGAGAATTTGGAGGAAGAAAAAAGGCCCCATAAATTCATTGCCAAAGTGGTCATAATCTATCTAATTTGAGTGCCAATACAGCCACATAATGTATCTAAATTTTATAAGAACCCATCAGCTTTTAGGCTTCTGTAGGCTGGCAGTTTCTTGTTGCCACACCAAAAATAACCAAGGAATTCATTGAAATCAGAATAAAACTAGATACCAAGTAAAAGATTAATTTATAGCAGTTTTACAGAGTTTGTGAAAGAGATGGGAAAAAAATGACCATGTAATGAAAAAGATAGGATGGATGTATATTGTAAGGTTTTTTTTTTTTTTTTAACTTCACCAAATAACATCACATTCCCAAACAAAAATTGTGATAAAAAGTCACAAGGCTGAGTTGGCCAGCACAAGAAGTCTATTTAGTTCTGAAAGAAAATGTAAGCAATCAAGTACTACATTTATAAAATTAAAATTAAAAATAAAATAAATAAATAAATAAAAAGAAAAAGCAATCAAGTACCTCATGTGCAGCTCCAGTACCAGGATAAAACTTTCCCCCCTCGTGTCTATGCAATGATATATACAAGACCTACAAAGTCAGTCCAACTCATAAGCATTAACAAGTAAATCAATAAGTAACCAAAACAAACACATAGGGCTTCTTTTACCGGTAAGTTATGGTGTGGACTCCGCACACTAGATATTGATACTGATGGATAGTGATTGATACCATTGGACTAGCTTGATGCAGATTAATTGAGCTATCAGAGGAATTTGATTGCTAATTGATTTTTATTTCCATATTTGTTGAAATTTCATTATGAGTTTATTTTCTTTCCATTTGATGCAATTTGGAAACCCTAATTGAAGGCTCCAGGAAACACCGTTAGAGACACTTGACCACAGATTTATAAAATTTTATTGAAAATTTCTTCCAAACAAATGGTTGGTACAGACTCCAATGAACCCGTGGTCCTGAAGCCAAGGTTTAAATTTCTGTTTCTCAACTTGGCGCTGACTCCAGGGTTATATCCCTTATTTGTTATTGCCTAGTGTGGACTCCAGGCAAACCTAGGTGATGACACCGGGTTTCTATCTCTCTTTTTTTCACAGCTTGTGGCTGACTTTAAATAGCCCTAGGTGTGGACCCCTCCTACTCTTTTTTTTTTTTTTTTTTTTTGTTATTCTTGTTTCCCCAAACACAAGTCCCCATTTAAGAGTACATAATCCTGCATCAAGCTACAAAAGCACTTGACAGATTTTAAACCTGCAACCTCAACCACCCTCCACTTTGCTCATACAAGGGCTCATGGATCACATTTGAGGTATTCCAAAAAATAAAAAACAATAAAAGCATTTAAATGGAAACAGAAGGGGGGCAATTAATTTAGTGCATCCTTCCACTGTTTACGATACAATTTTTATCACATTGACCCATTGCTGGGACAAACTTTCTAGTTAAAACATTCATGAACTTTGTAATATCAATGGCTCCTATTAGAGCACTCACAGCAGTGTAGCTAAATAGCTATATAGCTATTTTAGCTATTTTAGCTACACTAAAACACAAAAATCCACACTACAGCAGTAGAGCTAAAGGTAAAAATTTTACCTTTATTGCTACAATACACATTTATATATGGATGTGCACTGTAGCTGAAAGCTAAAAAACAAAAATTAAAATAAATTTATTTTGCGTTCACACTACTTTTTTTATTTTTTATTCTTTCTTGCTTTCATTCTCCTTTCTCCGTGTCTCTCTCCTCACTGCCTCTCCATCTCTTCTTTCTTCCTCCACAGACCCTTCTTTCTTCCTCCATAGACCCAGACCCTTCTTTCTTCCTCAGAGACCCATCATCGATCTACACAAGCCCAACCGCCACAAACCCATCGCCGCCGACCCATTTCGGTCTTTCTTCTCTATTTTCGGTGTTTCGGCTTTGTGTTTCGGGCTGTGCTTGTGTTTCGGGTTGTGCTTGTGTTTCGTCTTTGTGTTTCGGGCTGTGCTTGTGTTTCGGGCTGTGCTTATGTTTCGGGTTTGTGTTTCGGGTTGGGTTTTTGTTTCGGGCATGGGTTTCGGTTTTTGTTTCGGGCTGGGTTTGTGTTTCGGGCTGTGATTTTCCTGCTTTCTTTTTTTGTTCTTCTTCACTGTTTTTGATGGGCACGGCGGGGTTGTGGTTGTACAGTGATTTTTATGGATTTGATGGTGGTTGTGGTTGTGTGTTGGTGGTTGAATGAAATATTATTTTATTGTAGTGTTTATATTATTTTATTGTGTTAAAAGCTAAAATAGCTCCACTGCTGTAGGATGTGAGAAGGTAAAATAGATAAAGTGACTTTTTGTGTAGCTAAAAAGCTAAAAATTTAGCTCCACTGCTGTGGATGCTCTACCAATGTAAAAGCTTCATAAGAGCTATAATGCAGAAGAATGAATTGGCTTACTCTTCTTTCAAACTACATAAGTGACATCACCAACACCTTACTGCCTCCTCCAGAAAATTATTTCATTGAAAATGGAATAGTGCATTTAAAAGTTGATGTGCATGGCTAGATCCAATTCAATTATTATGAAGCTCACCGATTTGTTCTGGTCAAATATCTCCTGTGTACCATTCCCATGGTGAACATCCTGTGGGAAGAGGAAAAGAGACAAAAGAAAGAAATTAGCTTGCAGTTTAATAATTCAATGCTAATAAAAATATTAAAAAAAAAACAAAACAAAATAATTACAGAGATGATCACAGTTAAAGTAATTATTATTATTTATTTATAAAAAAAAATATAAAGTACTAATTTTTTGTTAAGTATATTATGTAAAAAACAAACTTCAAAAGCATCAAGATAAGTTAAAAGTATACATTACCCAATCAACAATTAGCACTTTCTTAGCTCCTGCAACCTGAGCTGCTAATGCTGCAACTGCTGCATTATTGTGGAGGCAAAACCCCATTGCCTGTCTTACACCAGCGTGATGACCAGGAGGCCGAACCTTACCCATAAAACAATAATCAACTTCAGAATGAATAGTGTTTGCAAGAGTTCCCCGTCACTTCAATAACACTTAAAACAACCTATATTTAAGTTGCAGATTTGCCATACCAGAGCAAAACCATTTTTGGCACGCCCAGAAAAGATTGCTTTAGCAAGATCAGCACATAAGCCTGCTGCAAGCCGGGCAGCACATGCTGAATGCTCATTGGCATATGTGTCAGGAGTGAAATAACTGCAATCACATATAATTAATCAACCACAAACCCAATTTCAAGTCAAGATCCGTCAGCATCCAAATCTAAGGTTGGATGTATTTTACTCTGGATAGTTTATATAAAAAAGGGTGGGGGAAGGAAGATTGCTATTTGAAAGGGGTTTTGAATCTTGAGTGTTGGTATCGACAAAAAAAGGGTTCAACTCTAGGTTTTCTTTGCTTTCATGCTTCCTCAGATTCATTATTGCTTTTCCATGGAACATATGTTTAGTTAATAATATTTAATTACTCCATCAGCTTTCTTTTCTCTTATCTACATCCTTTTTCTAAATATTAATAGCCCTTCTTATCAAATGCAGGAAGGTCCTCCACAAAGCCTCAAAAGAGATCTTATATTTATGCTTAAAAAGTAAGGAATATACCATATTTCTTTTTATTCCTAAACTTAGCATGCTTACACCATCTTGGAGCATGTGAACTAGGCCAGTCAAGATCAACTTAAATCCAGACAATCTTATAGTGCAAGCATGTCAATGTGTGTACACACAAACAAATGCAAAAAAAAAAAAAAAAAGGAAGAAAAAAGGTTGATAGAGAAATGAAAGCCTGCATAATTAACATACCTAGACAGAAGATGACTTGTAAGTTCAACAGCTTCAATATGCTCCAAGGAATGGACCTTTAATTCCAAAATGTAAAACCATTAATTAAAAGGAACTAAAATTTATATATAAAAAATAAAAAAAAAACTAAGAAATAATTTTTATATTTTGTTTCAAAACAACAGAAAACAAATTAGCTAGTAAAATCTGCTTATTATATTTATTATTATCATGGCAGCACAAAAGAAAAGTCTTCCATAGAAGTCAATGAGCTCTGGCTCAAATGGGACTTCCTCCACCATGCAAAGGGTAAGGTTCTTGGGTTCAAAACCGAATTTTTTGTGTGTTTGTGAGACTTACCAATAATAAAATGTAGCCAATGAACTCCAGCTCAAATGGCACCTCCTCCACCAAGCAAAGGGTAAGGTTCTTGGGTTCAAAACCGAATTTTTTGTGTGTGTGTGTGTGTGACTTACCAATAATATGAGTAGCCAATGAACTCCACCTCAAACGACACCTTCTACCCTTGTAAGAGCAAGTTCCCAAGGTTACCAGTTCAAAACCCTCTAGGTGTGTATAATAATAACTAACCAATCAATAAGTAATACATCTTCCATAGAGTCATTTCAAAGTATAAGACCTTAGACATTCCATGATTTCAAATATCAACTAAGATACCTTTTTGTTGGTCCCACACATTTCCAACCAATTTCAGATAAACACCCCTGTTGTCATCCACAGAAATAATATTGGCAGGCAGATAATAACTTCATCTTCAAATGGCTCCAAAATAATGGTTGGCCACTTCATCTTTTTTTGATAAGTAATAAATAATTTATTAAACAAGGCTGCTTCATGCAAGGATGTGTACTAATTAATAAACTTCAATGATAGAAAAAACAGATACAAAAAGACTGAAGCACACAGAATGTGTACTAGGGAAAGCAAGAGAACAAGCAAAACTAAGAAGTATAAAGACTACATCTATCAAGCAAATCAGACAAAGAAGAAAAAAAGAAAACACCCGACACATTTGAAGTCTTCTTGTGTGTAATGGGTGGTCACTTACCATTTCAAGTTCTTCTTGTGTAATTTCTCTTGCAGAAAGGGGATAGCATCTTCCTGGGAATATACCTGCACAGGTTAACATTTGCCAATTGTTTATCAATCTAATGATGGAAAGGTAGAAAACTTACTGCACTGGAATCAAGGTATAATGAAAACTTGATAATTTTCAAATATCAACTCAAATAAAATCCCTGATTCAAAGACAAAATTTAGAGCAAAGGTGAATACCAGCTGTAGCAAGGCTAGCAGAAATAGCTCGCAGACGATCTGGTCTTTCTGGATGTGGATGTGACTTCATTTCAACCTACTCTAGCATAGCAAACACCCAAAAGAAATAATTATATAGAGTTTCACATAGACAGCAACAAGCAGTGTTGCAAATTGTAATGCCAATATCACAAATTGAAGTAACACATGAAGAACATAGTGCATCAAAGTTATTCTGATTGATTGTGCAGACAAAGGAGTTAGAAAATTCCTTTCTGTAACTGCAACACTTTATTTGTACTTGTCTTTATGGAACATAGAATTTCTTCCTAATTTTTTTTTTTTTTTTTTAAATTAAGTCTTCCCAGCCAGAGATTATAACTAACGTAGATCTAAAATAACCCTTTGCTACAAAATAATTTCAACCTGATATTTCAATACAGAACTCTTTCTGGATTCTGAGGTCCATGCCCAAATCTGTAGCACTGCTTTACCTCTATGACAAATTTTGACAATTACACCTTACCATGTGCTATTATTGAACTCACATATGCATCCAACCCAACACACCCTTTAAACAACCAAAGAACATCATTGCCAGAAACAATCAATTATGCACAACATAACACCAAATGTAAAGTTATGCACAAAATACCCAAATCAACTATTCTTAGTCCTACCTTCATCCATTAAATTCCTTCATTACAAGTACATATTGCATCCCTTATACTTCCTCAAATTTCTTAGAAAAACTTCCTAATAATTTCCATCATATAAGTGTTAGAAAAAGTACCTAATTTAGACCTTGAGATTTCTCTTAATCTAGACAGTAGATTAGATGTAAACCATATCATGAAATAATGATCAAAAAAATGCATTAACATTGAAGTGAGAATATGATATCAATCACTTTAGAAAGTAATATAATGCAGGAGTCCTGCATCACAATATGAGAGATAGAAATTCAAATTTAATTTTCATATTCAAGACACTTAAATATATAAGGACATATTAAAAGCAAAGCACAGCAAAGCAATAAACACAAATGAAAATAAAAGCTTTATACATGAGAAAACCTAAGTAACATAAAGGGATTCAGGGAGAGATGTAGAAAAGCAGCGCCATACTTCTGAGTGTAGCAACATTCTCTCATCAAAACCTACTGCCGTGGAACTATTCAAGGTTGAAATTGGGCAGCCCAAGTCTACATAGACACAAATAAATGACACTGAATTACTAAGAAGAGTTTCCAAAACAGCACAAATATATTTGTACATATGACAATATCTAACATAAAACCCATCAACAGTTTCATCTTAATTGTAGAAAGAATATATATAAAGGTCACTTCCAAGTGATTCAACCAAAAAATGTGAGATATCAAAACATTATAAAACTAAGAATCAAGACATAGAGAGAACTCATCTAACTGCAATTTTAATTGAGACTCAAAGTCTTTAAGGAATTCTACCCAGCATTTATTAATCGATTTGCTTGATAAGGTTGCATTACAGAATACAAGAGGCCTGAACAAGTACCAAATCTGCAAGTTCATATTAACAGAATCTTCTCGATTGGGTTGACATCACTTGTACTATTAACTTAATGACATGAAGATCAAGTAGGTTCAAAAGGATTGCAAATGGATGGGAAAAATTTATAATTATATACACACACACACACACACACAGAAAAACACTAGACTTATCTCAGTTTCTACACGTGGAGAGACAAAGAGTCAATAGTAGACCTTGATATAGATTGGTGAAAAATGAATGCCTATGTTGAGTAGCAGATCAGATAGCACAGAAGTTTGGATTTCGGGCATAAGGTATATAAGTAATAAGCCATAGGATATTCATGAGCATTGTGAAATCTGAACATCATTGCCACATCATTTATTTAATATTATTTTCTATTGAGATTACAAAAATTAGGCACGCTCAATATTGAAACACATACAGTGTTGGTAAATGCATCAAGCTCACTTAAGAGGTTAGGCCTTTTGGAGCCTAGGCGCAGCATATGCATGCGCCCAATTGAAGTAAATTAAAGCGCACACTTTTGAAATTCATGTATAATAACCTTCAATAAAAAGATTCATAACATATAAAGAAAAAAGGTAATAAACTCAAAACGGTAATATATTTAGCCTATTAGCTCATATGGATAGTACAATAGAACAAAGTTTGTGAGTTTAAACTTTGCACAAGTTATTTCTAACTTCTTAAAAATTTTCATATGGTAAATTTGAAAACAACTGTCAAGGGACAATATGAAAATCTAGTCCCACAAAGTTTAAACACAACATATTATGTTATTCTCTAGTTCTTTATAAAAATACACAACTATAATAGTTATGTTCAAAATGAAATATATGGTGCAATAAAATATATCCAAAAGGCAAAGACCAAAAAGCACCAGGATGATAGCTTATCCTTATTTCTGTCTTTTGATATATTTGAACTTTGCACAAATTATTTCTAACTTCTTAAAAAATTTCATATAGTAAATTTGAAAACAACTGTCAAGGGACAAGATGATAATCTAGTCACACAAAGTTTAAACATAACATATTATGTTAATCTCTAGTGCTTTATAAAAATACACAACTATAATAGTTATGTTCAAAATGAAATATATGGTGCAATAAAATATAACCAAAAGGCAAAGACCAAAAAGCACCAGAATGACAACTTATCCTTATTTCTATCTTTTGATATTTTTTTTTTAAAATGTTTGTGTAGTACACCACCTTAAGAATAGTATTTTTATAGTAAATCAATGGTCCACTCAAGCATTTAATTTTATTAATTCTTAATGATTCATATATTGTTTAGCAAAAAAATAAATAAGCATGCATGGGCATGTTTTATGCTTCCTCAAAAAGCACTTGAGAAGCATTCCTAAGGCATGTTTAATTAAACAAGCTTCACTTCAGCCAAGCAAAGTGCTTAGACCTCAGAGCTTTGGGATTTAAGCTAGCCTAAGCATGCTTTTACCAACAATACATGTACAAAAACTTAAGATATGTTTTAACAATAAAATAAAAAATAAAAAAAAGGTTATAGTTTCGCATTACCAGATTAGGCACCTTCCATCTTGTTTACATTGAGAATGTTGATTATGGAAGGAAATTAATTCCTACAGTGTAATGACATTTGTGTAGTCCTCATTATTTATATTAAACTTTAGCATCCATCTTGGAATGCCACTTTGTAAGCAAAATTTTAAACTGTTCCTATTTGATTTTACAGCTTCTATTTTGCAACGCCATCACCAGGCTTTCACACATTTACCTTGAACCGTAGTATACTATATCAAGGGGCCTAAAACATCTACACCCACCCAAAAAGGTACAGAAAAACAAACCTACATCTGCATGATTCTAATTATAGGTAAACAAATTTGAATGCCTAATCACACTACTTCTAAGAAACCAATTGCCTTTGTGATAAGATAGCTGCAAGAAGATAAGAAGCATCATACACGACATTTACAGAGAAATTTTCTCAAATCAATGATAGCCAATCATATGAACCTACCTCTGTGTCTTTCATTAATTTCTGACTCAACCTCAGCAGAACCTACATCTTGTGAAAAGGGAGAAGCAAAAAATCCATGTCTAAGGATTCCAGATTCTTTATGTTCCCCACAAATCTGCATGGAAAAGATAGCACTAAAATTCATTCATAGTCATAGACAACCACACCTCCTTAGAATTTTAAAATTTTCCATTATCAATTGAAAACCATCTCGGTTTTTTTTTTTTTAGGTAAATATGACTGAAACTCACCCAAAAACATATATCTGTATTGGACAAGAACCAAACAAAAGGAAAAACATAATCTTTTTTACATGTAAAGAAGTTTGACACCTTTAATCTTCACCAAAAATAATTATTATAATAATAATAATAATAACAACAACAACTATATCGAGAAAGAAGCATAAAGCATAAGCATACATCACAATGGATGGTGTCATCAACGTTAACCATTGTACAATTGGTGCAGAACCACTTCTTAATTTCTACACGCTCTTGTGCAGGCTCCCAGTCACTATCATCATCCTCATCATCAAAGAGATCTTGGTTGTTATACATATCTTGAAAAGTCATTTCTTTCTGCTGCCTTGCCTTTTTCTACAAGGAAATCCCAATGTCATTTGCAAATTCAGAAGTTTTAAAGAAAGAAATTACTATCAAAAGCTACTAAACTGATGGAGGAATTTGGTGAAAGGGAGGGTTGTTACTAAGTTGCTTAGAGAAAAGAAAGAAAAACCAGCTCTTCAAGAGACACACTCTTGGAATAATACATCACAAGTAGAGATTTCTTGGATTCAAATTCAACTAGTTACAATGACGCCAGCCTTGCTTATTTATAGTTACATAAGCAAGCTGCTGATTGGCTAGGAAGTTAGTCACAAGAACCTACCATGTGGCTGCCATGTGATTGGCCAAGGCCTAACAAACTTCTCTAACTAACTGATAGACTATTGTGCTTATAACTAATAACCTATCAGCTAACTAACTTTCTGTTACAGGTGATAAAGGCTATTACAAGTAATAGGAACTACTTATCATACAACATAAGCACTAGTGCTGATTTCTGTTACAAGTGATAAAGGCTATTACAAGTAATGGGAACTACTTATCATACACATCATAAAAACTAATGCTGACATAAGAAACTAATGATTGAACTTGCTGGACAGTAACAAGTGGTAAACAGCTTCCTCTAAATGAACCACATCATAAACCCTGGGGAAGGGGGAATGATGAGGCATCTAAATTTCTTACATTGAGTAAATTATCCTCATGTTCCACTTACATGAATAACATCAGGCTGCATGTTTGCATTAAGATTGTCTGAAGCATCTCTAGTGGATATTCCTGATCTATTAACTTCCCCACCATTTTCATCATAACAAGGTTGAGAACTAGTTCCATTGGACCCCAAGTTTCTACATCTTCCGTTACGGCCTTGACGTGGATTTTGGTCACTTTGTTTGTGAAGACTGTTCTCAGCCTCCCCATTTGTCAAACGACTCATTTGAACTGTTTCTCTTACCATGTTGGATGGAGAGTTCACATGGTGATTTTCTGCCAGAATCATTCCTTCATCAAGATCCCAATCATCAGCAATACTGTTGAATGACATGGGAACATACTTAACAGCAGGGACATAACATAAAGAATAATGGACATAGAGAAGGAACTGATTAAGAAACATAAAATAATGTAAGCAAGAAAGAAAAAAAAAATTAAAAGGAAAAAATATTACTACTAACCTAAATCAATCCAGGTGTATCATATATGCCACTGAAAAATATTATAAGAGTTCTTTCTAAGGATTGAACTAACACAGATGTCCTGGCCACCCTAATTTAGATTTGACATGTACGATGCCCCCCTCCATCTCAAAAATTATTTATTTTTTATTTTTTATAAAGGGACCCAATAAGCTATACCTCAAATGACGCCTCTTCCTCTTGTAAGAGCAATGTCGAGGGTGAGATCCACTAGGTGCATGTACAATTACCAATATTAAATTTTTTTTTTTTTAATAAATAAATAAGCAACCTTTAAAGGGAAAATAAATTTTAAACAAAGTTGATTGTAAAGTAGCATTTTTCCAGCTCATGGGCAGGGAAACTGAACTAGAAGTATTGAAACTTAGCAGAAATGTAATACCAAAATAATTAAACAAGAAGCTTTTTTTTTATAAGGAGAAAAAGATTTTTTTTTTTTCTTTTTAAGACTTTAAAATCAGCTATGGAGTTGCAACTAGTAAAACCCCATCACAGGACCAATCAAACAAGGATCTACCAAATGAAGCTAGCAGTTGTTCACCAAATGCTCCAAATCCTCAAAAGTAAGACAATTTCGCTCTCTCTACAGTGTCCACATCAAACACAAGAGGATGAGATCCCATATATCCAAAGATTGCTTACAACCCAATTTCTCCAACCAAATAGAAGATCAATGACCTTCTCCAGTACTGCCCACTTAATATCAAAAGAGCTAAAGACAAAACTCCACAATTCCCACGCAAGTACAATTTATAAATAAATGATCCACCTTCTCCCCACTACATCAACACAAACAACACCAACCTATCAACGTGTATCCTTCTTAATGAGATTTTCACAAGTAAGGATCTTCCCCCATGTTGTCCAAACAAAGAATGAGACCCTCTTAGGGATCTTAAGAAACCAGATACTCTTCCATGGAAAAGGCACTGCACAAGTACCCCGTAGTGCATTGTAGTATGAACAGACAGTAAAAACACCACTCCCCTTCAAACTACAGCGTAGTCTATCACAACTCTCTTTCCTAGGGGTATTAGAATGAAGGAGAATGAGAAAAGCAATCACTGAGTCTAATTCCCAATAATTAAAATCTCTTTAAAAACTGACATTCCAACAGCTCATTTCCCCTGCCATCAGGCCACTCAACATATCACATACCTGTGGAACAAAGTGGGAACACCTCCTTCAAAGAATGACCCCCACACCAGGTGTCATGCCAAAACTGTAGGTGATGACCATCTCCTACATCAAAAATGACATATTCCAGAAACCCATCCCACCTCATCCAAATGCTTTTCCATAAGCTACATCCATGCCTCCCTCGAGCCAATTATGAAGTCCTCCCTCCCCATTTCTCCCCATACTTCGTAGCAATTACCCATCCCCATAAATGGGTGTCTTCCAACCGAAAGCGCCAAAGCCATTTTCCCCAGTAAATCTTGATTGAAAGTGCTTATCTTCCTTACACCCAACCCACCATTAGCAATTGGAGAACCATATCCCACTCCCACCAAAATGGTATTTAAACTCCTCACCTCCCCACAAGAAATTTCTTAACTATCTCTATAACATGTTCGTCACAGACCAATACACTAATTGGATTAGGCAGGATTTGAACATAGGTCTTTACTTGACCGCAAAGAACTTTACTAGTTAAGTTAATTGGGATCCACGTAACTAAACAACAATTTTTTTTTTTAAATTAAGTTTCTGAGCCTTCTTCTGAGAATAAAAAAACACAGTGATCTGGTTTAATGATATGCATATCCTCAATCTCCCTCAATGGTGAGAGACATTAGCCAGTCCAACTTTCCCAAATTTTCTTCTTCTTTTATACACTTAATCAGAAATTAATCCTATAGTGATTAATTTTTTGTTTCTTTTGTTATTTTTTGTTTCTTTTTACTCTTTTTTTACTATCGTGAAACCTTTTTTTTTTTTGAGAAAGAGTTTCAACCTATAACATCCATTCATGAGGATAGCTCTTTTATCATTAGACTAAGACACCAATCGATTTTTGGTGTAGAAAAAAATTAAACCCCAGATCTCTTATTCAACTTTCAAAGACTTTACCAGTTGAGCTAACTGAAACTCACAACATATTTTTCCTGCTATTCCTTTTTCAATAATATTTTCTTTCTTACCTATCAAAAAAAAAAAAAAAAAAAAACGTATTCACTCCAGCAAATAATAAGCACTATAATATCAATTTTCATTAGATTTCTTTTTATAAATTTTTGGCTTTGTTTTCTGAGTTGAATTTTATACTCCATCCATTATCACATATTTTCCACCATTTTAAACAAAACTGTTGATTGTACGGTTCCAATTGTATACATCCTGTGTTCTTGACATGGTTCTCTTTTTTAATCAATAAACTTTGCTATTTGTCAACCAAAAAAAAAAAAAAAACATGTTTTGACTTTGCATGTGAATGTGCTAAAAGCCTAAAACCCCACTCAAAAAACAAAACCCAGAAATTAAAAAAAAAAAAAAAAAAAAAAAAAAAAAAAAAAGAGCAAAGCAGAAGCAAAAGCAAGCCCTAACTACATGATGTATATATGGGCATTGTTAGAGATGAAAGAAAATAAATATAATAAATTAAGGAGCAATGGGAAATGAGAGAAGGGAAGAGAAATTTGAGAAATTTCAATGGAAGAAGGTAAAGATGGGTATTGAGAAAGTTACCTTGGGGGTAGGGGAAAATCGGGAAGGGTTTTTGCTTCAGTCCGATGCACAGAGAAAGAGGAGAAGACGGAGGTTGCGACTTGCGATTTGCGACCTACTACCAACTACTATAGTAATAAAGTATCCTTAAAAAGAGTTGTGACGTGTCGCGTGTTTTGCGTGAGTGAGAGTAAGAGTAGTGCAAAATTTTCTGTATATTTAGACTGTGTTTATTTCGGGTGTAAATGAAACTAGTCGCTAACCCGTGCGATGCACGGGAAAGTTATTGAGTATAATATCAAATTTAATCTTGGTTTATTTTACTACAACACCAAAATTGAATTTGTAAAATAAAATCATGTAACTAAAACATTTGCTAACAGCTATACATTACAGATATTTATTAACACCCACAAAGAAAAACCAATAGGTGAAATGAGAAATAATGAATTTTTAAGTCCAAGAACCATCTAAAAGTGACAACGTTGTCTCAAAATATACAAATATGATGAATATATCATCGTTCATTATAAATAAAGAAAATTTAGAAAATATATAACATGTGATTGAGTTTTAGAATTAAAGAAAAACTGATTTCTTGGTGTTCTAGTTTTCTGCCATGATTGTTTTTGTAAATTTCTTTTGATTTTTGAACCTATATTTCTTTGCATCAAGTGCCGTGTCATGCTTTTATATGCATCAAGAATTCGTATGCATTAAGTTTTGATTTTTTTTTTTTTTTTATAAATTCTATTGAATCCTATATCATCATTACAAATCGGCACTGTCATAAATGAATCCTATATTAAATATGGGTCATTTGATCCTATGTATTCATGAATACAGATTCAATCCCAAAGATAAATTTTGGGCAGGGTTAACAGACCATGGGCTAAAGCAATATAAGCCCACAGTAAAAGGTTTTTTTTTTTCTTTTTTGTGAGAAAGGTTGAATGTTTCAGTAAAGCAGACCATGAAAGCTTCCACAAGTAAAATCAATACAACACGTAGACTATCATGAGAAATCAACAGGTGGACTATCATGCATCCATCAAATAAAACCAACACAATAGGTGGACAATCATGCAAAACCAGTAAATTGCCAAAAACATGAGAAAACAACAGGTGGACCATCATTTATACATCGAATAAAACCAATACAACAAGTGGACAACATGCATCCATCAAATAAAACCAATACACACGTAGACAAAACCATTAACATCAAATTCTCAGAATATTTAACGCCACCTACTCCTTCGTTACCTATTTTGTAAGGTCATTTATCTATTCCCAACAGATAGCAGAACACCTTCTAATGGTGATTGCATTATTGTAAGAAAAGTTGAAATGATTTGTAACATAAGCTTCAACAAATTAAAGGAGTTTTTGTTTCCTCTTCCTCTTTTGTCGATTTGCAATAGGTGTGAGCTGTACATTACTTGCATTATTTGTAGGATTAGCATCTTTTTCACTTGGTAAGTTGTTGTCAGAATCATTTGTAGCATCGCTCATATAATACTGTTAAAAGAATATGGTGTAAATTTTATTATGATATGAATAAGTAACATTAAAATTATCTAATTTTTTTATTTAAATTTAATATAAAAGTACTCACATCAGTTATTTGATCAAGTTTAACTGAATTGTCAGTCTGCATAACAGGATCAAAAACTTTCTTTATTGTGTAGATCTCCCATCCTTGTTTGAGGTTATAATCATTGAGTTCCAATTGGAAGACAAATGTTTTCCCAATAAGGTTTGCTATTTGTATAGGCAGGTCAAACTCTTCAGGTACCTTGTAGAAATAGCATGACATAAATTGTAAGTTCAATTATACTAAAGAATATATTAAGTACTATTTGTGAATTTCAAATTCTCACCTATGAACATTTATTTATAAGTTCTTTTGCTGATATATGGAGTAATTTTTCAGCCATAGAATCAAATAAAATGAATGTTGCCAATCCTGTGTCATCTTCAACTTTCAATTCAATTCTATACCTGAAAGAAGGCATGGTAGATATAATTTTTATTAAATTTTTTTTTCTCTTTTCTTTACATATATATATATATATATATATATATTTATACTTTTATATTATACATACCTTGGGATTGGGAAGTCTACCAGTTTGTTACAACGATCACACCACAAATGTTCACCTCTTGGTTTAACCTTTCTACGACATATTTCGCATGACATAAAGTACCAACCAAAAGTTGTTTCAATTTTTGTAATCTTTCCATGGCAGGTGAAGATAGTCTCCTGGAATTTCAAATTTATTGAATGATTTATTTGTAAAATTTAACATGCCATTGACAATTTCATTTTAGGATTTTTCTTTTGAAGAACTTTTCCCTTACCTTATTTTCAGAGTTCCAGACCATGTTTAATATTTCAATTATGGTTCTTTTGCTATTGTTCATCTCTTCTTCAATTGTTCTCTGTGGCTTAAATTGTCTTGGCAGCTCTTCTATAAGATGATCATTTTTCACTTCCCTATGATTGAAACCACTGTTTTAAAAATCGGACCGGACCGGCCAGTTCGACCGGTTCAACCGGGAACCGGGAGCCAATTCGGTCCGGTTAAAAGCCTCATAACCGGTCAATAACCGGAAAACCGGCCAAAAACTGGTCAAAAACTGGGGTTGAACCGGAAATTGGAAAAAAAATTGTTTGATGCCCGGTTCGGTTTTTAAAACCATGATTGAAACATAAAGAAGTTAGTATAAGCTTGCGTATACTGTAAAATATTATATAACATATATTGCTAAAATGATATAGATTACTTACTAATCCATAAACACAGAAGTCTCTGGAAGCTCCAAATTTATATAAATTTTTGTTCCGCTTGTAGATGATAAGTTATATTCCCCTACATTTATATGGAGGAATTTTTTAAAATGCACATATAATTTATTAATGTAGTTATAAATATGCAAATAAAAGAAACAATGTACTGACCTTTAAAAGTTTTCACAATTAGACATGTAGCAACTATAATAAAAGGTCCCAGATTCCTTTTGAAGAGGTTATCATCAATTTCATTTGCAACTGGTCCCCAAAGGGTAAGCTTTATTTTATTTCCTCTGTTCAAATGTTGTTATTAATTTAAATTTATATTATATATATTCAATGTATTGGAACTTGTAAGAATTAAAACGTACTGTATAGTCATGACAGTTATGTTCCTCATTGCAACATTTGATCCTTTAATGCTAGGATGTTCAATTGGACCGATAGCAACCACTTTTGCAATAATATCTATGCATCATAAAAATTCTAATGTCAGTTATTTTCATTTATGATAATGATATAATCTACTTTATATAACAACAATATAATGTAAGATTTTCTAACAATAATAGAATGCAAAATTTATATTCAATTAATTTAATACCTGTTAGCTGGACATGGTTGTTAAGTCGTTGAACGATGGTGTTGTAGTCAACAAATTCAAATTTATGATGAGGTATATTGACTTCAGTTTCTGTTAGTTCTTGAATGTTGGTTGGTGGCAAGAATATGATCTTATGCTCATTTTGAATTGGCCTATAGAATTCATTGCAAGTACCAACTTCAAAGTTTGATAATGCATACAGCTGCCCTTCTTTCAGAAAAGGTTTGAGTTTTTTTTGAAATATTCTTATGAATGGTTGAATGTATTGCATTATTCTGCAAGCAAAAGATGTTAGTTGAAGGTATATAAAGTGAATAATATATATAATGTATAAGAAATGTTTTGATTTGTTTTTTTTAAAACTTATACAAACCTGTTCATCAATAAGAATCATATCTGAACTAATAATTTCTTGATTGTTTCTATTTACAGCATCCCACATTCTTGATACTCTAATTTTGATTTTGGACTTGCCACTCTTGTTTGAGAGCTGATTAAGAAAACTGAACTCCATCATCTTTAAGTTTTTGACCTTTGCCTGCATACATCATTCAATATGACAGTTAGTGAAATAAAGTGATGGCATTTCGATAGTAATCAAACATTTAATTTATAGTTTCATTTCTTTAGCAATAACCCGGTAGAATAATAATAAATAAATACACTCAAACACACTGATAAGTCTGTTATTTTTAAAGTTGCGTAATTATTATTTTTTAATTCTAGTAACTATTTAAGTCAAAAGCCATATTGGTTTGAATTTTTTAAATGAATGAGGTTTGTTTCTATTTAATCATCGACCATACAATTGTTATAGCAGTTAAAGTGTTTTTTCGACATGTTAAGTACTACAAATATTATACCATTACAATTGTAAGTTTGAGCTGAAGCTTGAAAGACAATGTATTTTGTATGCCTAAAGGAAGTAAAGACACCGCAACAATTTAAATAAGAACTAAAAAGGAAGAGTTGTACAGATGTATATATGAGCTTTTAACATATAAATTTATTTTACCTTATATGACCAACAACTTAAATAAGTTTGGTGAAAACCTCCTTGTACACAATGTTTTTTGTTTCACAACTTTGATAAGTTTCATCATTAATTATGCGGAACTTCAACCCATTTCTGCTTGTTACTCTAGAAACTGCAACATACAATTGCCCATGACTGAAAACTGGTTTAGGCAAATAAACTCCCACATGTTTCAATGACTGTCCTTGGCTTTTATTTATTGTCATTGCAAAACACACAGAAATTGGGAATTGTCTCCTCTTTAGAACAAAAGGCCATTTCGAATCACTTGGAGATAATGTTATCCTCGGAATGAACACGCATGTGCCTATATTAGTGCCAGTAATAATTTTTGCTTCTATAACCCATGTAGCCAGCTTTGTAATAATCAGCCTTGTTCCATTACAAAGCCCTTCATTCTGGTTTAAGTTTCTAAGCAACATAATAGGTAAGCCTACTTTTAATGTCAACTTATGATTTGGCAATCCTGGAAATCTTAAGCTGTTTAAAAACTCAATAGGGTATAAAATGTCTTGATCAGGAACATTCAAAGAAGCCTTGCAAATAGAATCTGAACTCAAATATTCATGTTCTACTCCATTTATTGATGAGATAATGTAGTCATTTAACTCCTCTACAACTTCATTTGTAGGGCCAAGAATTGCCCTTTCTTGAATGTAACTTGCATCCATGTATTGAGTATCCAAATTAGGGTATGTGCTATTAATAATATCTTCCAATGGATTTTGTGTAGGTTGGATGATTAGATCATGAGGAATTGTAATGTTATTGTCACCATCACCTTCTCCCAAATCACCATTACCTATTTTTAAAATCCATTCACTAAAGTCTTGTATAGATAATTCTTCTACTTCACTCATATTGTTCTGCATAAGTCTCATATTTTGTTGTAGTTTAAACACATGACAATAATTCCATAAGTGTGACTGACAAATTGCAGATTGGACAATATCTTCACGTCTTCCCTTTTTCACAACTGGAAGTATTTGCCGAAAATCACCACCTAAAACCACAACTTTGCCACCAAAAGGTTTTTCCAAATTCGTTGGATCTTCAATTTGCAGTATATCTTGAAGGCTGCGATTAACAGCTTCAAAGCAATTTCTGTTTGCCATTGGTGCCTCATCCCAAAGTATTATACTTGTTTTCAAAAGAAGTTCTGTTGTTTGTGTTTTTTGCTTTATTTCACAAGTTGACTCATCATTGACATTAATCGAGATGTGGAATCGTGAATGTGCTATCTGTCCACCGGGAAGTAAAAGAGCAGCAATACCTAAAGAAGCAACTGCAAGAGCAATTTTTCCTTTTGATCTTATAGCAGCCAAAATTGTTCTATAAAGGTATGTTTTTCCCGTTCCACCATGACCATAGACAAAAAACATGCCCCCACTTTCAGAAAAAACAGCTTCCATTATAGAATTATAGATGTTTCTTTGTTCATTGTTAAGGCCAGATATCAATATCTCATGTTCTCTTTGCAAACCTCCTATATCATATGACATTTCTTCTTCAATAAGTCTATTTCCTTTATGAATAAGAATATTTACATCTGGCTGAGGCATTTGAGGATAGTCTTTCAAAGATTTCCCATATTGTTGAAGGATTTGATCAATTTCATACAAGCCATAATTTTTCAATTGACTATCAGATAATATCAAATCATGAAAATGGGAGATATGTCTTTGTCTATTAAGTATATCTTCAGTAAGAATTTTCCAATTAGAATCCCATAAAGTTAAAGGATCAGATACTTCACAAAACATGAGTATGGTAACAAATAGTTGGCGTAATTGCTTGCCACTGGCCCAATGTGCAGCTTCATTTATGCATTCATGCCACTCTTTATCATCATCTAGAAGCCCAAGTGCATAGCATGCATCTTTATAAGTAGGATAAGTAATATTTTTTACAGTCATTATCTCTTTAAAGTTTTTTGGGCCTTTGACAATGTTAAGCAACATTCTCAAGTACTCTTCCAATACATTTTCTACCTTTTCTTCGCTTCCATTGCCTAACATTTTGATGCCATACCCATTTTGTAGGAAATTCAGCATAAGTTAACTCTCGAGCATCTTCAAAAGCTTCATTAGTTTTCATCCATTCAGTAAATTTTGTGTCTTTGATTCCTCGCTTTTGTAAAATGTTGTCCAAATTTGCATTTTCTGGATATATAATGGGATTTTCATTTTCCAAATGAAAGTTTAATCTTTCAACTGGTGGATTCCGAAACTGAATCGGAAATTCAAATATTCTCCAACATGCTTCAGAAGCTGAAATATACCTACAGTCCAAATATGCTTTGGTCTCATCAACAACAATGCTTGGTTGTTGTTCGTCATTATCAGTACCTGGCAGATTTTCTTGTAAAACAATTGTGACTCTATTTGGTCCCTTATTTATGTATTTAAATAAATATTTAATCGATCGAGATCTATTGCACCATTCCACATTCAAATGTGACTGGTACTTTACCAGTAAGTCTACATTATATGGCACAACATACCGATTATCCAAAGTAATTTCATTTTTTACTATTGTCTTCCCATCATTTCTTCTTCTATAAATGGGGAAACCTTCTTCATCGATAGTTGTCTCTTCATAAAAAAATTTTGGAAAATGTTTTGTACATTTATCATTAACCATACAAGGTGATCTTGGGTTTGCATATCCACATGGCCCATGCATCATAAACTGTTTTACATCTTCATAAGCAATTGGATCTTCATGTGGATCTAGTATTTCTGCTGTAATAATACTGTCAATGTCTGCTGGGCTTGGGCGCTTATCTTTTGGATCCAAGAAAAGGAGAATATGTGCATGCGGAAGTCCTCTTTTCTGAAATTCGATTGTGTATACTACTGCAATGACTCTTCCAAAATGGGATTCATGCCTCAAATCATGTAATAATTCATCCAACTTTATTTTAAAAACCCTTGTTACGATATCTGGTCGGTCCTCAACATTTTGGCCTTCTATAAATTCCAAGCACTGTGTGATTTCAGACCATTTTGGATTGCAAGTAAATGTCATAAACAGATCTGGATATCCCACCTTTCTACATATAGCCATTGCATCTTGATAGTTCTGAGCCATGTATCTTGGGCTTCCAGTAAAAGAAGAAGGTAAGATGATCCGCTTTCCTACTGTTTTTGGATTTGTATCACCACGAAGCACAGCATCTTTAAGCCCACCATATAGTTCAAATCTTAATTTCAATTGGTTTTGCCTTACCCATTGTAATCTTTCCTCTTCAATGGAAGTATAGGCATCGACTATGAATTGTTGAAAAAGCCTTCCACCAAGCAACAATGTGTTACCTTCATGAGATCTTTGTTGAAGTCTAAAAGCATAATATTCCCTCATTGTTATTGATTCTCTTTTTTTAGATCTTGTTCCATCAAAATTCTTATAAGGTATATCAGATCTATACCCATCCTCACCGTAAGGAAAAAGCAATGGATATTGTAAAGCCATATAGCACGGATGACTTCCATATATACGTTGCAATCCCGAACTTTGGTTTTCAACAATAATATCCCTTTCACAATTTTCGGTATTTAAATCTCCAACAATAATAGCAGCAACTTCAGAAGTATCAGGCAAGTCATATTGCCTAGAATCAGAATTGCGACTTCCAATAAGTCGTATCCTTACATCATGCATATCAGACTCATTGAATATGTCCCTAGCCATCCGGAAGTACTTGACCAATTGATTGCAATTGTCTAACATATTCAATAATCCAATGACAATATCTATGTCCACATCTTTTCTATGATCACCAAATGTAACGGCATCAATTCTGTTTGCTATCTCATTCTTAGTATCATAAATATAAAGCTGTGCAAATTGTGTCTTTTGGCCATCAACAGGAATAAGAGATCCAATTATGTGATGATTTTGGCCATTTAGACGGAAAACATATGGAGCAGTACCATTATTCACTGATCGATCTATATTACCTCCCAAAGAAGTGAAAGCGAAGAGAGAATTATAGATTCTTATCCCCACTCGAAATTTGTTTGATCTCTGATCATTGCTCATGCTGAGCAATCTTTTAAGAAAAGGTGGAGGATCCTTCAAAAAGGGAAGTTCAACTCTGCCTTCTGAACAACATAAACTGAATTTAGGCTTCTTAGGCTTTCTAGATTTAATTGTTCTCTCCTCATACCAAAGTTGAGCTCCACAGTGTTCACATACTTGTGTTGGAGGTCCTAAATTCATTGCGTCCATAAATTTTCCTACAAAAAAATTGAAGGATCATTTTTTGGGAACCTAATATTTAAGGTTGGTATTGAGGCCTAAAAATTGTAATACTTACGATGTTTTCGTCTAGGGTTAGAGGTTGAAAGATTATTTGATTCTCTATCAGAGTCATCACAAAAATCATGTTCAGCAACTGTAATATTCATTGTTGAGCTTTCACTCTCATTTGTCCGTTCCAAGTCTAAGATGTAAAAAAAATCAAAAACGAATTCTTCAAAGCAAAAATACTATTTAATATAATAGAACTCTTAATATACCTTCAGCTGCAGCAGATTGAATGCTACCTTCTAGCAAAGGCAATTGTTGCTCAGTTATATTGGTGGTAACACTCCCATCTTCATTCACAATAGTTCTTCCTAATATATTCACTAATGAGTCTCTATTTTCAGCTTCGGGATTATATTGTCTCCGTCGAGTTCTTCTTACAAATGTTTCATCATTGCTTCCAAAATGCAATGATTGTGTTTCATGAATAGTGGTGTGCGACAATACGTTCCAAGTAATTGAGTCTCTTTCTATTGAAACTTCTCCTTGTAAAGCATCACCACAAGATAAGGGACTGGATACACCATCAGAAACATTTTTTTATTTATTTAATAGCATTCTTCTAGTTACTGAAACATCTGACAGACTTCCGTTTAATGAAGAATTTGTAAATTTGGTAGGTACATTTCTGTTTCTTTTCTGCGATAGAATCAGTTTTCTTCTCGCTCTTGAAAATAAAGTGGACTCCATACTAATATAATAAAAAACATAGTATTTATAGAAGATCAAATCATAACTATTATTGTATAAATAAAAGATAGCAAATAGACATTAAAAAAGGGAATATTCTTTCAAGCATGTATCTATTGTTAATTAGCATTTTTATGCTGTAAATTTTTGTTGAAGATGACATTAATAATTATTCTGAATATGTAGAAAAGAAATGCAACATAAACTTTTTTAAAAAAATTAGAGCAATTGTTAACAAACCTGGACTTGACACAGTTAACTATGCAGCTCTTTCTCTCAAAAAGTATGCAGCTCTTTATCCAAAAATGAGAGGACCTGCAAAATAAGTTTTTTTTAAAACTTTTTAATTTTAAAATTTACACTATCAATTAGGTTCATAAGCCATGTTCACCCAAATCCATTCATGTTCATTTGATCTGCTTAGAAACAGCCATTTGCTTTCTATCTTTAATGCATTACAGATATGAATGAATATATAGGATCAAATGGCCCATATTTAATATAGGATTCATTTATGACAGTGCCGATTTGTAATGATGATATAGGATTCAATAGAATTTAAAAAAAAAAAATCAAAAATTAATGCATACGAATTCTTGATGCATCTAAAAGCATGACACGGCACTTGATGCAAAGAAACATAATCATGGCCTACTACGATTAACGTGAATCAATATATATCTCATATATTAAACGTAGCATAGCATATAGGTTCAAAAATCAAAAGAGATTTATGGCTTCAAACCATTGGCAGGAGGAATCATATGTTCCAAAAGAAACTCATTTACGAAGCAGTGAATTAAATACCTTAGAAACAAAGTTCTACCATTGTCTCAACACATACAAACATGATGAATATATCATCGTTCATTATAAATAAAGAAAATTTAGAAAATATATAACATGTGATTGAGTTTTAGAATTAAAGAAAAACTGATTTCTTGGTGTTCTAGTTTTCAAGAGTAAGCAAGGCATTTTATCAAACACATGGTATGCACTAAATTTCAATGTCTTAGTTATTAACATTCGTTATTATTAAGAAAAAAAAATTTAAAACAGAAATACACAACCTGTTGACAAATTGAACAGTTCCTGTAATGCTAGAAATCCAACTCTTCCATGGCTTTTATATCTCTCATCAACATGTCTAACATTTGTTTTTAAATAGTCAAAGCAAACATATTCTATTTAATGTATTCATTTTACTGTTGCATTGTAAGGTTGTCTAAAGTTGTTGTTTGAAAAAGGAATAATATTAGAAAAGAATAAACCAGTTACCGTAATGATTTTGTTGGGTTATTCTGTTTTTTTCTCCACAACCTTTGCTGGGTTTCTTCTCACAGAGGGAAAAAACAAAACAGAAAATGAAAAGTCAACAATGTGGGTTTGAAAGAGTTAGACCAACTAATGCAAGAATAAGCAAGAGCAACTAATGTTTGAAAAGAACCTTCGCTGGCTTTGTTCTCGCAGCGGGAAAAAAAAAACAGAAAACGGAAAAATGGAGAGAAGAAAACAAAAAGCAGACAAAAGGTAGTTACCCAACGTTACTATGTAATCCAACATCAAAATCAATATGACCACCGAAAGTAATATTAACGCAAATATTAATATAAATCGCACAATAACAATATTTCTATCAAATTAGTGGAAGGTTATCGTAATGATTTTGCTGGGTTACTCTGTTTTTTTCTCCACAACCTTTGCTGGGTTTCTTCTCACAGAGGGAAAAACGAAAACAAAAAACCGAAAACGAAAAGTGAACAGTGTGGGTTTGAAAGAGTTAGACCAAGTAATGCAAGAATAAGCAAGAGCAACTAATGTTTGTGAAGAACCTTCGCTGGGTTTGTTCTGGCAGCGGGAAAAAAAAAACAGAAAACAGAAAAATGGAGAGAAGAAAACAAAAAGCGAACAAAAGGTAGTTACCCACTGAAAGTAAATAAACAAACGACCGAAAAGATACATTGTTCTGTGTTTTTAATGGTAGACGTGGCATTAATTTATGTAACCACGTGGCGGAATGAGGCACGGTCAACAAAAGGTCAAACGTTTCGGCTATTAGTTATTATATATGTGGGGGAGAAAAGCCCAACCAAGCGCATTGGGCCCAAGGCCCTATCTGAGGACCACTGTTGTCCGAAGAGACGAAAAAGCTCAGTTAGAGGCCCTGAGAAAGGAGCATGTCGGGAGAGGAGCATGGCCGTGATCCGAGGAGATGTTCAATGGGCCGAGGAGTCCAATACCCTCGGATCCGAAGAGTCTTGGTCTGACAAGCAACCCTTTGCAGCCCAAGTGATCCTCCTGACAGATGTAATGATGAAAATGAACCTCGGACACGAATGAAGATAACTGGAGCAGAGAAATATCTAAGAGACAGACTTCAACCACCGCATTAAATGCACTGCACCTACTTCTCTGGCCGCATTAATGTGGAGAAGACCCCTGAACAGTATCAGCCCAGCTACCACCACTCACACAAGGCTAAAGAACACCTCTGATGGGACAGGCACTCAAGTGAATGTCCTGATGATGAACAAGTGGACGATCAAGATGAAGTGAAGATATACTATATAAAGAGAGAAGCCCTCTGATAGGGAGGAGGGGGGATCAAAAAATCAGAAGGAAAAAGGAGATAACTCCATTGTTGTAGTTCTGAGAGTTGTAACCCAAGTTTATTCAATACAAACCCCTCTTCGGATTTTCACATTTATACTTGTCCGAGCACGTTTTAATACAAACTCATCCGTAAACACTGCAATCTTATACTGTCAATTCATTGCTAGCCTAGCTCTTTCACCCACTCTCTACAAATTTATTGTCTTGGGTTCAGTGGGCTCAAAATCCAGACCTTCTTAGGCTTGGGCCACAAAAATTGACCCTACAATATAGATTGGAAAAATATTTTACACCCTCACGTGTGTTTGGGTATACATGTAAAATATGATAAACTTGAAAATTATTTCCTTTGACTCTAAAATAGAGCCCCTTCACTTGTAAATCCATTTACAGATCCCTTTTACTTTCAAAACCCATTTTCTAAACTCTCACACTAGAATAGAGAGAGAGCCAGAAGGGAAAGTCACAAACTCCAACCACCCACCCCTGAATTCAGTCAAATTACGCCACCCCAATCCCTTCCACGCATCACTCACGAGTCACACCAAGCCCAAGCTGAAGCACAGAGAGATTGGCCACCGATGAAGCCCAGATCGTCGTCCTCGACCCACAGCCTTGTCGTCATGCATGCAACCATAATTTGGGCCAGATCGTCTACTCACGATCTCGTCGCCACCACCCACGATCGATCTCGTCGTTTTTTCCTCTCTCGATCTTGTCGTCACCGCCGCCTCTAGATCAACCCACCCATGACCGATCGCCTCTATCTCTTTCTCAATCTACCTCTCTTTTTTCCTCAATTGCTCACTTATTCTTCCTCCCTCTTTTAGTTTGACCAATGATGAAAGTGTTTAATGAATGGTTTTTTGTTTTGAGTTTTTTTTTTTTTAAAGTTTATATATTGAAATTTTCTATTATAAAATTTGCTTGGAAGCTGAGAAAATGTTAAAAACTAGTAGAAAATGAGCATTTTCAAAATGAAACCAAACACCTGAAAACATAATGCAACCAAACAATTTAAAATATTTTTTTCACCTGAAAATATTTTACATGTTGCCAAACATAGCCTTAGACATGAGAACTTTTTTTTTTGTTGTGGTTAAGATACTCATTTTTCAAAACATTTCATATATTCAGATTATCTATTTTATATTATATTTGATTAAAATTTCAATTTTCTTAATTTTTTAAATTGTTTATTTTTCTTCACATATAATAATCATCGTCTTCTCTTTTCTTTTCTTTTTTAAATAAATAATAAAAAGTTAAATAGAAAAATAAATAGTATCAGTGTAAATTTCTATGCAAATTTGTAAATTTACACGATTATATTCTTATTGACGTGGGTCTTTTTAAATAAAAATATGTATATAGGGGTGAAAGGCCCAAAATATATGTTGGGCCTTGAGCCTTATCCGAGGAGGCTTAGTTGTCCAAGGATGGATCAATAGTAAGGAAGATGTAAGACTTTGAACTTCACGAGCAAGTTATGACTATGAAGGCTGGAGGAGGTTGGCCAAGGAGGAGTATCCCCTCAGCTAAACGAGGCAGAGGTCAGAGAGTGTGTTCTGTCATCTAGAATGACGTTCCAAGAAATTCTATTGATAAGGATATGCACTATGAACGTACATGACAAATTGGAGCTGGGAAATATCTAAAGGAAAGCTAATACCGCCGCATTAAATGCTCTGCAGCTAACTCTCTGGCCGCATTAATAAGGAAGTGATACCTAAACAATATCTTTCAACCTTACAACTACTCCCCAAAGACTTCAAGAGAGTACTGATGTGACAAGGATCAGGATCAACAATCTAACTTACACATGGAGGGTGGAGATAAAGGAAAATGATAGTATAAAATAGAGAGGAGGCCCTGAGAGAAAGGGATCGAAAAATTGAGAAAGAAACACTGTAGTAATTAGAACTGTATTTGCAACCAATTCCAAGTAATCTATACAAGAACTAACCTCCTCAAACTGTGCCGAGGGCAATTTTCTTTAGATAGAAACAGTATACTTTTACTTTGTTGTCATTTGGATCCATTGTAATTGCTACCTAACTCATTAGAACCTAGTTTTCTAACCCACTCTCTACAAATTCATTGTATTGGGCTCATTGGGCCTAGATCCACTAACTTTTTGGGCCTAGGATTCAAACCGCGTCCTTACAATCAGCAGCATCTTTTGTCTTAAGGGCAGCCTTTTTACCCTTGGCTTCTAGCAAGGTTTTAGCCTCTTTGCCCTTGCCCTAATCCTCGAGCTGAGGACCCCCTTGGCCAGCCTACTTGCCCTCAGCCACCTCAACCTCCTGGCTTTGGTTACCGGCCTTACTAGGGCCTTTGAGGACTTCAGGAGGTGGAAGAAAGGTTTGGGTGGTGGAAGGCTGCTCCAAAGGGGGGAGAGCAATAACAGTGGGAGGAGAAAGCACCGCTGGAACTTCTCGGATGTCCTCAAGATAAAATATGTTCTCAACGAGCCTCCACTCGGAGTAGCAAGGACTCCTACTCAGTTGAGCGCTTTCGCCCACACCTCTTTGCAGTAAATCTCTGCACACCTCCATAGCTCCTCCACCAACCGAACTTCGGTTTCCTCCACCCCACGGTTGTAGGATGCCAGCTCTGAAGCCTCAGCGGCTTCCTTGGGCGTCCTAGCTGCTTCCTTGGCCTTCTGCAAATCTGTCTTCAACTCTAGGACCAACTGCTTCTGAGTGGCCAACTCTATCTCAGTATGATAGAGTTTTTTGCACTAGTTTTCAACCTGGTCTTGGGTGTTTTACAGACCGGCCTCAGCACTCCTTCATGCCTTCTCCTCGGCCATTAGTTGGATTGTAAGCTCTTGGTTCTTCTGCTTGGCAGCGCCCAAGGCCCTGTCAGTCTTGGCGCGGAGATTGGCCTCAACCCTAGCTTCATTCCACGCGTCCCTGACCCATTCTTCGGCCATGACGACCTCCTAGATGGCCTGCATATGGGCAACAAAAGAGTATATTAAAAAAATAAAAAATAAAAAAAGAGAGAGAAAAGAAAGGGAATCACTATTAACAAAGAATGCCAAGGAGCTCACCAAGGTTAGGTCCCTCTTCAGGGACAAGAAAAGTTCTGGTTGCCTCATGTGTTTTAAAGCGTCCATATCCTTAGGAAGAAGGAGAGGACGCTCCAAAGCCTCGGCCACATGGTAGGAGTGGTTTCTTTGAAACTCCCTGATTAAGGAGTTTCAGGGCAACGTTGCACCATCCAACTCCAACTTGGGGTTCCAAGTTGGATGGCACACGTCGGCCGAATGCTCGGCCTCCCTACTTTCCACTGAGGAGGTCCACCCTCTGTCTTTAGTTGTCTTTTTCTGTTTGGGCTCCTTCTCAAGGATCAGCTCCCCTTCCTTGGTAGTCTCTTTCTCTTTCCTTTTCTTCTACAAGTTTGGGATAGGGAGCGAGCCAACCGTGGAAGGAGGAGGGGGAGGGGGAAGTGCAGGAGGAAGTTGGGATCCTGAAGCGTCCTTGGGGCCTGCCCCCTACCCTTCAGGAGGTCGCGCAATCCTTTCTTTTTGTTGTCCAGCGGCATCTCGTCTTCCACTTTGAGGTCGCTGTCAACACACGCAACGACGAGCTAGGGGGATTGGGCAATGAAGTGCCTGTCTAGCTCGTCCTCGGAGTCCGAGAGATGGATTATAGGTTCTCCCTGTTCCTCCCTGTCCTCTTCAAGGTGGAATTAGTCAATTTCAGCTTCAAGGGATAGGTGTGAGGAGGCTGTTTCTTCCCTCAGGATAGCTACCTCATGGGGAGAGCAGTGGAGAGACAACTCAACTGGTGGGAGGTCTTCTCGGGCTAGAAAACCAGGCACGAAAACGTCAATCTGTGCTAGCCGAGGATCTCCTGCCCTTATCGCATGGTCCACGTCCTGAAATTGAGTTAACAAGGGCTCGAAGTCAAGTATGAGGTGGACGACTCGCAATTGCCTGTCTTCACTCATGAATACTTCTGACCTTAGCACCTTGTTAAAACCGGCGAAGTTGATGAGATTACAGTTAGGACTTACGTATATTTTATCTGCAAAATCATTCGAGAAGCAAAAACATGGTTTGGATAACAAAGTCGTCTATCAAAAGTAAATAGGATACTAAAAGAAAAAAGATAGTGGTGAAATTGTCAGACTAATGCCCATGTAAAGAGAAGAAAGGGAAACTTAAGTCTAAGGCACCCCACCTGACTCTCCCTCTCGAACAAGGCAGTGAAGACCGTCATGCCAATCCCCTGAGGCTATCAGGAAGTCATCTTTCATACCTTTGTTGGACTTAGGGAGGCAAGAGATAAGCCTGACCACCCAGGATCTAGACTTAAGATAGTATCCTGCCTCTCCAAGCAAGTGGCACTCGTACATCCAGATGACATCGTGCTAAGTGAGGTTTAGCCCCATTTGCTCGTTGAAAGCATCTACACTACCCATAATCCTAAAGAGATTGGGTGCACACTGATGGGGGCACAACCTATAGGCAAGTAAGTAGTCTCGGGTTACCCTACCCATGGGAAGGGTTATCCCCCCTTCTATGAAGGCTATCATGGGAATGACCATCTCCCCCTCTCTCTTATGGGTAAGTACTTGGTCCGGGGCACAATACTGTAGGGAAACTCCTTAAGGAATATGGTACTTAGCCCTAAAACCCTCCATACCGGCGAGAGAGTCTACAAGGTGCTTAAATCTACCCATCTAAGTAAGCTAAAGGGAAATGGAAGAAGTTTTCAAGAAAAGGAAATAAAGAATAAAAGGCCGAGGAGATCGGTCGAGAAGAAAGGAACCTAAAAAAGAAGGAACTTACGAGAATAGGCACGTGTGTTGCTTCTTGTACCTCTTAAAGGTTTAAAATTTTTAAAGAAAAAGATTGCGAAGATTTAAAAACTTGGGAAGCTTTGAAGGTTTGAGAGTTTGGGACTTCTAGAGAGCTCAAAGATTTGTAAAATGAGGGAAAATGAATCCCCCCATGCGCCTTATATAGAAGGTGAAATTGAGTGAGAGTTATTTCGCTCAAAATTCAAGGAGAAATGCCAGCCGTAAGATCTACATCTCACAGTAGGATGCGGGGAATAGGGTGTCGCCTGGAGCATTTAATGTGACATTGCGGGCTCCGAAGCGTTAGGAACAGTTATGGGACACGAGAAGCGACATTCTCACGTGTGGAAATCAAAGGAACATGTGGGATCTATTATTCAAACATCAAAACCCCATTTTTCTCCTTAGATAGGAGGGAAAAACCGGAGTTTTGAGGGGCTATAGTAAGGGTGAAGGGCCCAAAATTTATGTTAGGCCTTGGGCTTTATCCGAGGAGGCTTAGTTGTCCGAGGATGGATCAATAGTAAGGAAGATGTAAGACTTTGAACTTCACAAGCAAATTATGACTGTGAAGGCTGAGGGAGGTTGGCCGAGGAGTATCCCCTCAACTAAACGAAGCAGAAGTCAGAGAGTGTGTTCAGTCATCCAGAATGACGTTCCAGGAAGTTCTATTGATAAGGATATGCACTGTGAACGTACAAGACAAATGGGAGCTGGAAAATATCTAAGGGAAAGCTGCTACCACCGCATTAAATGCTCTACAGCTAATTCTCTGGCCGCATTAATGAGGAAATGATACTTGAACAGTAACTTTCAGCCTTACGGCTACTCCTCAAAGACTTTAGGAGAGTGCTGATATGACAAGGTTTAGGATCAACAATCTAACTTACACGTGGAGGGTGGAGATGAAGGAAAAGGATAGTATAAAATAGATAGGAGGCCTTGAGAGAAAGGGATCAAAAAATTGAGAAGGAAACACTGTAGTAATTAAAACTGTATTTGCAACCAACTCCAAGTAATATATACAAGAATTGACCTCCTCGGACTGTGTCGAGGGCAATTTGCTTTAGATAAAAACAATCTACTTTTACTTTGTTGTCATCGAATCCATTGTAATTGCTACCTAACTCATTAGAACCTAGTTTTCCAACCCACTCTCTACAAATTCATTGTATTGGGCTCATTAGGCCTAAATCCACTAACGTTTTGGGCTTAGAATTCAAACTGCGTCCTTACAATGTAAATGGTACATTTTTTTTTATTATACATCTACTGATGTGAGTGCTGTAATTGAGCATTCTTCATAATTGTATATTGATAAAACTTAGGTTCTATACTTTAGACATAAAGCTTTAACATTAGGTGTAAAAAAAAAATTTATATTTTAACACACCAAAAAGTTACCTTTTTTTTTTTTTTTTGTTGAATACCAAAAAGTTACTTTACATCTTATCTCTTATTTTAGCATATCAAACATTAAAATAAGGATAAAATACAAATTGCACCTTCTAAATTTGATTAAAATTCATTTTAGTCATCTAACTTTACTTCCATTCAATTGAATCTTCTAAATTTCAAATTTATTCAATTCGTCATTTTAGTCCAA
The DNA here is from genome assembly GCA_019022515.1 of Quercus aquifolioides. NCBI lineage: Eukaryota > Viridiplantae > Streptophyta > Magnoliopsida > Fagales > Fagaceae > Quercus > Quercus aquifolioides. The sequence continues at coordinate 37,836,048 of CM032331.1, read as the reverse complement.
ATTTGTTTAAAAAAAAAAAAAATCTGTTAACTATGCAATTAATTAATTAAAATTTATTTTTTGAAAAAAAAATTCTCACATAAAAAAATCTATAAAATAATTTTATTAATTTGATAGATTTTTTCATATGAGAAAAATACTTTTTTTTAATGGAAAATTTTTAACAAAATTAGACGAAATACTTTGTAAAGTTGTAATTTACAACTATTTTATGTTGGCTTTAATTCCATGCCAAATTTGATTGTAATTATGTTCAACCTTATGTACCCTGTATTTTATGTGGGATTTCTTGTAAGGGTTGTGTGAGTGAGAGAGAGTGTAAAGATTCAAGGCAAAGTGAAGGGTAAGAAGTTTTCGCGGGTATCTCGCGAGAAGCTTACCTGCAAAGTGAAGCATGTGCCTTGCAAATGACTGGAATGCGAAGAGTCAGGATAGGTTGGTGACAGCTGGTTTTCGCAAGTGTCTTGCTGGTAAAGCCTTCTTGCTAGATACCCGCGAAACATTCTGTTTTGCCAATCTGTCATATCTGATACACACTATCTATACCCACGCTATATATACCCACATTACCCACAGACGTTGAGGAGTACTTCTGAGAGAAAACCCTAGCCACAACTCTTGAAAGTTAGAGATTGTTATACCCACATTTTTCTACACAATCCATTGTGGTTTTTCCTCAACTCCTACCTCTCAATTTCTATATTCTTGAGAGGTTGATAGCCCAAACACTTACCACACCCTATCAGAGTGTTAAGTGAGGTTTTGGTGCTGTTGGGAAGCATTGGAAGAAGCTAGGCTTTGGCAAATGCAATCGGGTGTATTGTGGGATCCGGAGAGCTAGACAAGACACAGTTTCGAGAAGCTCTATAAGAGTAGGAGCTTGGAGGGCTCAGGTGTATCGGGTAGATTAGGCTTGGAGGGTCTCTTGCTATTCATGTGTCCCAACTGATTGTCTAGTGGATCGATTTATCGCTTGGAGGGTGACAGAGAGGTTTTACGCCGAGTACTTCGGTTTCCTCTTCGATAACACATTGGCGTGTTATCTTGTGTTTGCATTCTTCTTCCCTACTCTTTTAGCTTTCATTTTACTGCTATGTTTTAATGATTATGACTTAGAGTAGTCATCTTGTTTATCCGCTCGCATTTACTCTATTCCGCACTTAGTATAAGTTAGAGTAAAATCAATCAAGCCGTAGTATTTAATTTGGGGGTCTAAACAGCTCTTGTATTTTTAACACATTTTTGAGCTTTCAGACTTGATCTGAATAAATTTGAAATTTAAAGTACTCAGTTGAACGGAAGTAAAGTTAGCTTATATTGTGCAATTTGCATTTTAGCCTTAAAATAACTTTAAAAAACTCCAACCTTTTATTAGAAAAAAAAAAAAAAAAAAACAACAAACAAACAAACAAACAAACCCTCATTGGTCACCACCCCTACAAGTAATAGCCAAATTAGCCACCACAAGAACCCACTACTACCACCATAACAATGGAATGAAAATTTCAGACCAAAACTAATGAAACCCACCCCAAACTAGAGCAACTCAACCCAACCAAAAAAAACCTAGAAACCCCAAAATCACCACCGCAACCCAATCACCACCACCAACAACCAATGTAACCACCACTACCATCCACAACCATCGACACCGTAACCCACATCAACAACCTTCAAACCAAACCCACTGAACCCATGATCAACAAACCTAAACCCTCTAAATCCATGATCAACAAACCCAAACAACCAGATCGACAATGGGCAAGATGGTGAGATGACGAGCAAAAGCATGTGATGGGTGGTGGCAATGAGATGTTGCAGGTTAGTTGTTGAGAGAGAGAGAGAATAAGTAAAAAATTTTACTTTTAGCTTTTGGGTTCGTACCATTCTACTAGTAGAATGGTACAGTCACAAATGCTAAATTTTTTTGAAATTTGTGTGTGTGTGTGTTTAGTGTGCTAAATTTAGCATACCTTATGCTAGTGCTCTTAGGAGCAAATGTGCAATACTAGGTTTTCTAATGAAATTTAAACACTTGGATAGCTGGATTTATTGGATACTAAATTTGATTAAATAAATTTGGAAGAAGCACAATCTTTTAAATGTAGGGGAATTACTGTTAATGTCAATCCCAATTGCTGTAGGAGAACTATTGTCAGTCTTACGATAATACAGGAGACCTACTATCATTTTCATATGGTGTCGAAGAACTACTATCTATCCTATATGATACAGGAGATCTACTATCAATCTCATGTATTGTAGAAGAACTATTGTAGGAACACTAATGTCGATCCTATGAATTGAAGAGATTTAAAGTCAATCCTTTGAAGGTAGAAGAACTAAGGTCGATTTTATAGATTTAGAAGAATTATTACTTATTCTAAAAGGTATAGAAGAATTAAGGTCAATTATAGAAATTTGGTAAAACTAAAATAGATCCCATGAAATTAGAAGAACTAAAGTCGATCATATGAGTTTCAGAGAATTAATGTCGATCCTACGAAGAGAATCGTGTATGTTTTCATGTGGCTGTCTAAGAGGACATAACCAAGAGGGCTTTCTCTTAAGTTAGATGTCATGGATTATTAGGTGGATATGTCATTTTGATTTCTTTAAAAAGGAAAATTCAATTTTCTTGCCAATTTGGCAAGTGGTATTGTCTAATCCTTGTTCATGTTATAAATGTTTCAACAAATGTGGGCAATATAAAGATAATATTGTAGATACTCTCACAATCAAGACAAGTGAGTCAATGCCCCTAGTGTAGATACAATTGCAAAAAGGGACACTCTTGCGCTCAAAAACATATAAGGCAATGCTTTGCATGCAAAAGAAAATGGGCCAATGCCCCTAATTTTGGAGAAAAAATATTTATGAACAAATGTGCTAATACCCCTAGTGTGTGGACATGCTTGTAGATAAAAAAAATATATATATAAATGATTTGCACATGAAACAAATGTCCTAATGCCGTTGGTTTGAAGAAATTTAATGAACAAATGGGCTATGGCCGTTGTTTAAGCATGCCTGCAAAAATTCATTATGATTATAAAATCTTTTGAGTGAAGATCATGCCTAACCTAAGACTGTGTGGGTGATTGGGATCAAGCCTCTGGCAAGCTACCTAAATACCTCTTTTAGAGCAGGATCAAGTCTAAACGTAGTTTGAGTGGGTAAAGAAAATATATAATCAACAACAATAGAGACCCTTAGTCAAGTTTGCATGGTAACTTCAAAATGAACTTGTTCATGAGAAATTTTTAGCAATGAGTATTATTTATATAAGAAACAATTGATTTGAAATACAATATTCTTGCGCAAATTTAGTTGCTTTTGCAACATTTGAAACAAAGTCCAACAAAAGGGGAAAAAAAAATTTAACCACACAATCAAGAATGTAAGAAAATATAAAAATTGAAGGATATTTGCTTTTTTATTTTATCAAAACAATATTTGTATAATTGAGCAAGCATGAAACATGCATATCTGTATTGTTCACCATATCATGCAATTTTCAAATTTATAAATAATATATAATATGATCAAATTACTACACCCCTCTTATTGTCTTTTTATTTTGTTTAAAGAGTAAAACACTAAAAATTACAATTTTTTACAGGGTAATTTATTGAAATATTTGAGAAAACTAATAACAAGTTTGTGATATTTGTGTAAGAATTTTTTTCCACATGCTATCATCACAAACACAGATCCCGAAATTCCACCAAATTAAAGAAAGGATTAAAAAACAAAATAAAATGTAAGTAGAAAAGTCATTACTTTTGTCCAAGAATCATACCCATGCAACAAATATGAGATGAAGGATGATAAAAGTAGAGAAGCTGTCAATTTAGAACACACCACCATGGTCATGGTCAGATTCTTGCTCATAATCAAATCCTCCAGATGATGAGGTAGCACCGTAGTAGGTAGGACAGTTGAAATCTTACCTAAGAAGATTTGGTCCCACCATGGTTTTGGTCAAAATCAGGGGAGGCAGCAGACTAGTTGTCACATCGTGCAAGTTCTTAGTCGTGCTGAATATGGAGTCCAGGGATGGAGCCAAGATTTTGAGTTCAGGGGCGAGGGGAAGGGGAGGCAAATGCGAACAAAAAAATTAAATCATTATCATCCCATATTTGTATAAATAATCTAAGACAATGTTGTTAAAAGCACATTAACTATGCTTAAAGCTCAAAACTCAAAACCTCAAAGTCTAAACACTTTGCTTGTTTGAAATAACATGGATCGTTGATACATATCATACAACCAATTTTCTTTTTCGGCATGTTGATAATGTATTTTTACTGATGTGTATAAGATTGCATTACAATGCTTGGAATGACCAAGACTTTAATACTAAAAAAAAAAATCAAAGTATAATGGTCATTAAGATTCAGCATGTGAAACGCACTTTGATTGAAAAAAAGAAGAGCATGAAAGCAGCAGAAGAGTTTGAAGTAAGGAGGGGGGGGGGGGGGGGGGGGGGGGGGGGGGGTGATGTGGACTTCTTTTTACAGCTCAAGGAAGAAGTACAAACACTATTAAGACAAGAGGAAAAAATGTGGCAGCAGCGCTCCCATGATCATTGGATGGTTTCGGGGGACAAGAACACAGGTTACTTCCATAATAAAGCATCTCATAAATTCTAGAAAAACTCTATTTCTGAGATCAAATATGGTGCTGGCATGTTGCAGAGAGGGGATGACAAAATTGCAGCAGTTCTTGTGGATTACATTCAGCAGCTTTTCTCAACTGCAGATTCGAATGGGGTTGAAGATGTGGTTGGGTTCACTGGTATATGTGTTACCGAGGAGATGAACTCAGCTTTGATTGCAGATTTCTCAAAAATTGAAGTGGAGGCGGCTCTGAAACAAATGGCCCCTCTAAAGGCCCCAGGTCCAGATAGCATGCCTCCAATTTTTTTCCAACACTACTGGTCAAGCATTGGAGTCGGAGATGATGTTGTCAAGGCAATCCTATCTTGTCTAACTTTGGGTCAAATACTTCCAGGTTTGAATCACACTTTCTTAACTCTTTATTCCAAAAGTTAAGTGTCCAGATAAAGCCATTGATTTTTGGCCCATTGCTTTATGTAATATCTTGTATAAACTTGTTTCAAAAGTGCTAGCCAACAAATTAAAAAGAATTCTGCCTCAACTTATTTCTGAATCACAGAGTGCTTTCCAATCTGACAAAGCCATATTAGATAACATCTTGGTGGCTTTCGAGACACTACATCATATGAAGACAAAGAAGTTAGGGAAAAAAGGTCACTTGGCACTAAAATTAGATATGAGCAAGGCCTCTGATAGAGTTGAATGGGTTTTCTTAGAAAAAATCATGCTGCAGATGGATTTCAACAACAAACGGGTGGGCTGGATTTTGGAATGTATTAGATCAGTCATATACTCCATCTTAGTAAACGGTGAACCACAAGGACACATTGTTCCAACAAGGGGGATTCGGCAGGGTGCTCCCCTTTCACCATATCTATTTTTGCTTTGTTCAAAAGGCTTAAATGGTTTACTCCAGCAAGTAGTAGACGAAGGTAATATCCAAGGTGTCTCACTTTGTAAAAATGGGCCAAAAATTTCTCATTTACCTTTTGCAGATGACAGTCTCCTCTTTTGTGGAGCTAGTATGGGGGATGTTCAAACCATTAAAAACATTATGGAGATCTATGAAAAAGCTTTGGGAAAAAAACTCAACACAGAGAAGACAGCTCTATTTTTTAGCAAAAATGTTTTGAATTGTTCAAAGTGCTTATTAAAAATCTTAAGGGAGTATGAGTCCTATTTGGGTTTACCTGCAGTGGTGGGAAAAAACAAAAGAGCAAGTTTAAATTATATTAAGGATCGAGTTTGGAGCAAGTTGTAGGGATGGAAGGAGAAATTGTTGTCACAAGCGGAGAAGGAAGTTTTGTTGAAAGCAGCGATGCAAGCAATTCCAATGTTTGCCATGAGTTGCTTCAGATTACTAATAGGCCTCTGTCAAGACATTGACATGCTCATAAGAAAATTCTGGTGGGGGCAGACGGGAGAGAGGAGAAAAATTCATTGGACAAAATGGGACTCTATGTGCAAACCAAAAGATGGGGGTGGATTAGGCTTCAGAGATCTTTGTAAGTTCAACGAAGCTATGTTGGCGAAACAGGTTTGGAGACTAATACAAGACAAAGAATCACTGTTTTATAGAGTTTTCAAGGCTAAGTATTTCCCAAACTGCTCTATTTTTTAAGCAAAATCATCATCGGGTTCTTTTACTTGGAAGAGTATTTTATGGTCTAGGAAAATCATCGCCAAGGAGGCAAGATGGAGGATGGGGGATGGAAAATCTACATGCATTTACTGTGATTCTTGGTTATCAGGCACGGTAGGGGGGAAGGTCAGCTCTCCTCCCTCCTTTCTCTCATCAGAAGCAATTGTGGATGCTCTGATTGATCCACACACGGGCTGGTGGAATGTGCACCTTATTGACTTTTGTTTTTATCCCCTAGAAGCTCAGCAAATAAAGTCCATCCCTTTATGTTCAGTCCCACAACCTGATATTCTATCTAGCCAAAAGAAAATTCAGGTGTGTACTCGGTAAAATCTGGTTACAAAGCTCTCTGTGATGAGAACCTGCAGAACCCGGTCCTTCCTCTAAAAGAAGCAGCATAAAAAACTTTTTGGCATGGGATATGGAAGTTGAAAGTAATAGGTAAAATAAAACACCTCTGTTGGAAATCTGTTTCAAATTCTTTACCTACAAAATCCAATCTTGTCAATAGAAAAATTCTGCAAGACCTGATGTGTCACTTATGCTCATCAGTACCTGAGAATGTGGTTCATGCTCTCTGGGGTTGTGAAAAAATAAAACATATCTGGTCTCAAAACTTTGGCTGGGTGGATCGGATAACAGCAGTAGATTTTTCCTTCAAGGACCTGGTTGAAAAAAAATAAGAGAGAAGCCCCAGACTTTGGCACTTTTTGCTGTCACAACTTAGGCAATTTGGCACCATAAAAACAAGTCTCGATTGCAAGAATACTCGATGCCGCTGGACAGAATTGCTACTTACGCTAAAGGCTATATTTATGAGAAATGAAAGAATTGGGAAAAACTGAATTGTTATTAATTAATTTAGCTTATGCCTTTATATACATCATTAGGTCCAACTAAGAGCGAAAAACAGAGAGCTTAACAAACTAAACCAACTGACTAACAATCATTCTCACGTGTGACTAACTATTCTACTCACGTGTGAACACTAATGACAGAACAAAATAAAGCTAAACTACAGGTCGTATTACTTAATGATACAGAGCAGCTACTGAACGACAAGTGCTTCAGATATTGCTTCTTGAACTTCAGCTACACATGTTGGATCTTGTTGCTTCTGCTCTAATTGCTTGCCTTGATCTTGATACTCTCCCTCAAGATGGACTGTAGGTTGATAAATGTTGATAAGGCCCATCTTGGATAAAAGCTCTGAAAATTGTTTGTGACTCAGAGCCTTAGTGAGTAAGTCTGCTAGTTGGGACTGTGTTCTAACATGAATGAGCTTGATAACTCTCTCCAACACCTTATTCCTCACAACATGACAGTCAATTTCTATATGCTTCGTTCGTTCATGAAATACCGGATTAGAACCTATGTGGAGAGTTGCCTGGCTGTCACAAAATAGCAATGCTTCTCTATTGTGATTGACTTGAAGATCCTTTAACAAATAGAGAATCCAAACAATTTCACAAGTTGAAATAGTCATTGCCCTATACTCCGCTTCTGCTGAAGATCTGGAAACAGTGGACTGTTTCTTTGATTTCCATGAAACTAGTGAGTCTCCAATGAATATACAATATCCAGTAACAGACCTTCTGGTATCCGGACATGAAGCCCAGTCAAAATCTGTGAAGCCTTTTACATGCAACTCTGAACTTGCTGAGAAGAAAATGCCTTTACCAGGTTCACTCTTTAAGTACTGCAGAACCTTAAGTACTGCCTCAAGGTGTGGTTTTCTTGGTTTAGCCATAAATTGGCTTAGTTTGTGAACTGAAAACGTGATAGCAGGCCCAGTAATGCTTAGGTACAACAACCTTCCCACCAATCTTCTATACTGCCCTGGATCATCAAGCAATGAGCCTTCATGTTTGCTAAGTTTGAGATTCGGATCCATAGGAATTTTGACAGGTTTGCAACCAAGAAGTCCTACATCCTCCAAAATCTCAAGGGCATACTTCCTTTGACACAAAGAGATTCCTTTGGCTGTTCTGGCTACCTCCAAACCAAGGAAATATCTCAATGTACCCAAATCCTTCAACTTGAACTTCTGATTTAGCATCACCTTAAATTGATCAACTTGCTCTTTGTCATTGCTTGCTATAAGAACATCATCAACATATACTAATAAAACAATGAAAGAAGCTCCTTGTTTCCTGGTAAAGAGTGAGTAATCTGCTTTAGATTGAGTGAAGCCAAGCTGAATCAGTGTGGTTGAAAATTTTGAAAACCACTGTCTTGAAGCCTGTTTAAGGCCATAAATGAACTTGTTTAACTTGCATACAAGCTGTTCTCCATGCTCCCCCTTGCTATGGAATCCAGGTGGAAGAGCCATATATACTTCTTCATGTAAGTCACCATGAAGAAAAGCATTATTTACATCAAGTTGGCTAAGAAACCAACCCTTCACAGCAGCCACAGCAAGAACACACTTCACAGAAACCATTTTGGCAACAAGGCTGAAGGTTTCAAGATAGTCTAAACCCTCCTTTTGAGTAAATCCCTTTGCAACCAGCCTAGCTTTATACCTTTCAACAGATCCATCAGCTTTATACTTAATCCTATAGACCCATTTGCATCCTATAGGATGTTTATCACAAGGCAAGGGAGTGATAGTCCAAGTATTATTTGCTTCCAAAGCTGCAATTTCAGCATCCATGGCATCTTGCCACTTAGGATCAGACACTGCTTGTGAAAAATGTTTAGGTTCTGTGGTGGTACAAATAGAGCAACAAAAGGATTTGTAGGTGGGAGATAAAGTGGTATAAGAGAGGTAAGAAGAAAGAGGATAGGAAGTACCTGATTGGAACTGATTGGAATTGGATGCTGAGGAAACTTGGTTACAATGATAAGCCTTTAGATAGGATGGAGGTTTAGGCACCCTATTAGACCTTCTAGGAATAGCAGTAGGCACAGCTGGAGTATCAGAAACATCATGATCAAGAATATCAGAAACAACATGATCAAAAGTATCAGGAAAAGTTTGATCATCTGTGTCAAGATCATGATGAATCTGTACAATGGAATCAGCATTGACAGAAGAGATAGGATCAAGAAAAACTGGAGAAATAAAAGGAAAGCTAGGCAAAGGAATTATGGCAGAGGGAGGAAGGGAAGTGTGTGAAGCAAAAGGGAAAACTTTTTCATGAAAAATTACATCTCTAGAAATGAAAATAGAGTGAAATTGAAGATCAAATAGTTTGTAACCTTTGATGTTAAAGGGATACCCTAAGAAAACTGACTTCCTAGCCCGAGGAGTAAACTTATGTTTATGTGGAGTAACATTAGTAGCAAAGCAAAGGCAGCCAAAGGTCCTAAGGTGAGAATAAGAAGGAACTTGATTGAAAAGGACCTCATATGGAGACTTATCTTGCAGAAAAGGAGTAGGAAGTCTATTGATCAAATAGATAGCTGTGAGGATGCAATCACCCCATAAAACAAGAGGAATGTTGGACTGAATTTGTAGGGCTCTAGCTGTTGCCAAAATATACTGGTGTTTCCTCTCCACAACTGAATTTTGTTGTGGAGTGTAAACACAGATTTGTTGATGAATAATGCATTTAGAATTGTAGAAATCAATCATGTTAAACTCTAAGGCATTATTAGTTCTGATGGACTTAATTGTGGTTTGAAATTGAGTATGTACCATATTATAAAATGAAACAATCAAAGGCCTAACTTTTGATTTTACTTTCATGAGGAAAACCCAAGTACCCCTTGATGCATCATCTACAATGGTAAGAAAATATCTATGCCCAGCAGTAGTAGGACTGGAAAATGGCCTCCAAACATCCATGTGAACAAGATCAAAAGAATGAACATCTCTTTTATTATCAAAAGGAAATGGTAGTCTCTTTTGCTTTGCCAAAGGACATACAACACAGTTTTTAGTACAACAATTTTGCAAGAAAGGAAAAAGATGACCTAAAGAATGGAGTTTCATATCAGATGGATGTCCTAATCTAGAATGCCATAGAGAATACAAGTTGGCATGAGAAACAGAAGAAGAAAAAGCAGTAAAAGAGCTGAACTTATTCTTGAGAAGAAAATCATCAATGGACTTAGAAGCTTTGGATAGGCTAGAACCTTGTAACAGATAGAGTCCATCATGCATTTGGCCCATTCCAATAGTGTTCCAATAGGTAAGTTCTTGTATAAAACAATAATTGGAAAGAAAAACCAGACAAAGGAGCTGAGAATGGGTTAAGGCACTAATAGAGATCAAGTTAAATGAAAAAGAAGGCACACAAAGGACATTTGTTAGGGTAATATGTGAAGAAAGCTTAAGTGTACCAACATGAGTCACAAGAGCAGCCTCCCCATTAGGTAATTCAACCACAGTATGTGAAATTGCAGTAAAGGAAGTCAATAAATGCATTGAACAAACTATGTGATATGTAGCACCAGTATCTATAACCAAAGTTTCAACACCAAAAGCCTTTCTATTCACAACCTTAGCAGAAAAGATTGAATGTGGTGAACAAGAAATAGTACCTGCAACTGCATTGGATGGCAAAGAAACAGCATTAACCACGTGAGGTTCTTGAACTGATGAAGTTTGATGAACTCCAATCAAAGACAAAAGTTGTTGGTACTGATCAGGAGTAAAGGCAGGTGCTTTAGCAGTGGCAACAAGATTAGAATCAGTATTTGGAGCTAAGCAATGCCCTTGGAACTGATTTGCAACAGGATTATAATCAGTATTTGGAGCCAAGCAATGACCCTGGAACTGATTTGCAATTGCTGAAACTTGATGAGCCATCATATTCCTGTTCTTAAATTTGTAACCCGGTGGAAAACCATGGAGTCTGTAACATTTATCCACAGTATGACCCAATTTTCCACAGTGATTGCATAAAGGCCTTTCTTTTCCTTTGAGATTGTTGCCTGAGCTCTTGGTAGCCAAAACAGTAGACTCAACTCTAACAAAATTGGTGACAGATCTCTGCATTTCCTCTTGGATGAACAAAGAATGAGCCTTATTAACAGAAGGGAGTGGATCCATGAGCAAAATTTGTGTTCTGACTTGAGAAAACACATCATTGACTCCCATGAGAGAACTTCATTGTGGCTTCTTTTGCTTAAAGATCCTTCAACCTCTGATTAATATTGCATACACACTTACCACAAGTGCATTGGGGAAATGGACTAAGATTCTAAAGCTGATCCCACAAGACTTTAAGCTGAGTAAAGTAATCAGTGAGTGATTGTTCTCCCTAATGAATCTCAGCAATTTGCTTCTGGATATTGAAAACTTTGGTCCCATTTCCTTGACTGAATGTGTCTCGAAGCTCAGTCCAAATCTCAAAAGCAGTATCTCTGTAAATGATACTACCTTGAAGTTTTGGTGATACTGAGTTGGTAATCCAAGTACCAACTATATTATCAGCATGAATTAATGCTTGAATAGCAGTTGGTGAATTCACGAGTGGAAAGGAAATGGTTATAGAACCATCTATAAAACCAAGCTTATTTTTACCAATCAAAGATTTCCTCACTAATCTCGCCCATGCAGAATAGTTTTCTTCTCCAACCAAAAGCTGAGAAGAAAGAACAGCCCCTGGATTTTCTCCAGGATGTAAGAACAGGGGATCATTGAAATTATATGAATTTTGCGAAGAAGATGAAGATTCAGAGGTGGAAGTGTTATTTGCTGTTGCATTCGCCATTAAAGTAAAAAGGAAAAGCTTGAAAGGATTTTGAGAAAGCTTGAAGAGAAAACAACAATGGCGGAAAAGGAAATTCCCAAATTCGTAAAACCCTGGAACTTTAAGCTTCTAGAGAGCTTTGATACCATATGAGAAATGAAAGAATTGGGAAAAACTGAATTGTTATTAATTAATTTAGCTTATGCCTTTATATACATCATTAGGTCCAACTAAAAACGAAAAACAGAGAGCTTAACAAACTAAACCAACTGACTAACAACCATTCTCACGTGTGACTAACTATTCTACTCACATGTGAACACTAATGACAGAACAAAATAAAGCTAAACTACAGGTCATATTACTTAATGATACAGAGCAGCTACTGAACGACAAGTGCTTCAGATATTGCTTCTTGAACTTCAGCTACACATGTTGAATCTTGTTGCTTCTGCTCTAATTGCTTGCCTTGATCTTGATAATATTCGAAATTTGAAGAGCCTGGAATATAGCCACCCACGGACATAGAGCAGAGTTAGAAAAAAAAATGGAATCCTCCACCACTGAATTCATACAAAACCAACTTTGATGGGGCTATGTTCAATGAGTCAAGTGAAGTTGGGATTGGTGTTGTTATCAGAAATTGTAAGGGAGAAATCATGGCGGCACTTTCAGAAAAAATTCAGAAACCACAATCTGTTGTGGCCTTAGAGATGCTAGCTGCCAGGAGGGCAGTCCTCTTTGCTCGTGAATGTGGTATTCAACAATCCTCATTCGAGGGAGATTCTGAGTTTGTGGTAAATTCTCTAAGACACGGAGAGTTGTTGCATTCCTCTGTTGGTCATCTTTTAAAAGACACAATGTCTTATGCAAGCTCTCTTCGGAGCTTTTCCTTCTCTCATGTGGGTAGACAAGGCAACTCCGTTGCCCATGCCTTAGCCCAAAGAGCAAGGCTTTCTTTTTCTATTGTAGTCTGGATGGAGTCTGTTCCTCCAAACATAAACTCTTTTGTTATGTCAGATATTTTGTCCATTGAGTAATAAAGCTTACACGTATTCCTTCTCAACAACAACACCAACAAACAAAAGAAAAAGAAAAGAAAAGAAAGATTCAAGCATGTGAAATTTAATGTGTTCTACCATATTTGCACTTTTCATCTTTTGCAAGAAGTGATTCTTCATACTATTTCATTGTTGACCATTGTAACATTTTATATATTAGGTGAATCTATTGTATGAGATTGAATAAGATTTTAGCAAGGTAACTTTGATTAATAGGTTTATTTATAATTGGTTCTTAGTACCAATCTTGTGTTGTTCATAATTTGAAACATTTACTGGACAGTTGAGATGTTTTAATCTACAAGACAAAGCAGCAACAAAAAACCATATGTACAGGTTTTTGCTTTTTTACCAAATCTTAGGGGGTGATTATTATTATTTTTTTGAATAATTAAGTCCCATGTATAGGTTTTTGTTTTCTTTGTTTTCTAAATTTAGTGAGAGAGAAAGAGCTTTTTCTCCAAATTTTAAATTGAGAGAGAGAGAGAGATTATTAATATATATATATATATATATATTTTTCAGAATAATTTAGAGAGTAGGAATTTATATTATATGGAAATTTTTTAAATATGCCACCGTACTTGTTAGTACAAGTGGTACACAGATTTTGGTGACTCTTTGAAGTGTAAAAATCATGGAGAAAATGCACCAGCAGATGGGTGACGGTCATTTTTGCATCAAATTTTGCGGTTTCACTTCGGCTAGGCCTAGTCACCTAATAGGCCCAATCCATGTATTTTATTATTTTTTATTTGTTCTTGCATGACCCAAGCCCATGTTACCAGTTGGGAAAATTAAGAGAGTGTGGTTTTGAGTATATGAGTCGGTTTCTTTTAGACTTTTTGCATGAGCCCAACCGTGTGTGCTGCTAAGTGAGCTGGGGACGTTGGTAGCACTTCAAGCTCATAGAAGAGGTCTTGTGCCCAAATTATACCCAAAAGTAGGCCTAAAGCTCTTGCTGTCTGTGACTAAATTTTCTAAACAAACCCTTTTTAGCTTTTAAGACATGATTGGCTCCCATTGGCCAATTCCAGTTTTTGACAATCATTGAGTGCAGCCTCCCAAGAGTCTGAAATAGTTAAAAAATGGAGCCAATGGGAGCTTAGTCAAATTATTTTCTAAACCATGCAAAAAGCAAATCAACCTCTTCCCTAAACAAAAGCAACCCAAATAAAAACACTAGATTAGCATCCTGGGGAGTAAAAGCCCCATTCATTAACCAAAAATCAGTTCTTAGAAATGCCCCAAACCCAATATAAAAGGCCTCTTATTAGCTCAACAAGAAGAAACCATGTTTTACCCTTAGAGTTAAACTTCAAAGTAAAAGTCCATTCAATCTGCAAAGAGTCTCACTATTATGAGGCCTTAGGATGGAAATCCTAGTACAAAGGAATAGTTTCTCTCGCTCTCTCTCTCTCTCCCCCTTATAGCATCTCTCAATTTCCTCTTCCTTTTGTTTGTATGGAAAAGTTTCAGACCTCTTGTTTCCAACACTTTTTTGCATCTTTTATTATTTTGAATTTTGATTTCTCTTCATGAAGCACCAATAGCTTTTGTTTATTATACCTTGTAAATTTTGGACTTTACTCTTCACAAATAACTATTTCTAAAGAACCCGATGGGAGATTTGTGTATATTCCTACATTTCGACCTTTGTCACAAAAATGTCATCAACAACAATCTAATAACTTTTATTGAATTTATATTTAAAAAATCTTACTATTAAATTATATGTTCTTTATAATTTTAATACACATGTCAAATTTTATATCATTCGGATGTTATTTACTATTCAATTTATAAACTCAACCTTTTATCCATAATTTTAAAATTCAGAACAAAAACTTAAGATATAAACTTTAACCCACCTCTTTTATATATATATATATATATATAGAGAGATACAGAGAAAAAGAGAGAGAGAGAGAGAGATTCTGGTTATGCAAAAACAAAAACAAAATAAAAAAAAGAGGAGGAAGAGTAGAAAATTGAAACTGCTGCTACAGTGGTAGGGCCTGTGTCAGCCTGTGTCAGACCCACAAAATAGAGACCACCGGCACCATGCAAACTTTTCCTTCAATATCTGTCACTATTTTTGGCCCCTTTTAGACCCAAACAAACAGGATGACGAGCTGATGTGTCGACAGACAGACATCTTTACCATCCACAAAGACTCATGTTTTCTACATACGTTTCATGACATGCAATTTAACCAAGCTCCCAAATTCTGCCACCCCCATGATGACCAAACCAACTAATAATTAATCTTCCACCAAATTTCACACGGACACACCAAGACTTTTGTCTTTTGCTGAAGTTTATGACTTTATTCTCGTTTTTTTTTTTTTTTATGAACCAGAGGAAAATTTTATTAAGACAAAAACATACAGCAATTACACAGAAGGATTGCAAGCTTAAGCTCTAATTAATTACAGAAACAAAACAAGGAAGTTCCAATCCCACATCAAAATAACCAAAAGAAATTGTTCAACAAAGATCACTTGGCTAAGGCATTATTTGAAGTTTCTTCTCTAGCCAGACTGGCCTACAATTCTTTTATGAATATTTTTTGAACATGTCATTCTAACCCCATTTGACTGTTTAGATATACAATTAATGTACCTAAAAAGAAAAATAATCTTCAGATTGTAGTCTATAGATTTTACCAACTAGTCATTTGTAGAATTTGAATCTTTATCACCAAGCCGATTAAAAAATGACATTAATTTATGGACCAAAAAAAAAAAAAACATGATTAAATTTGGTAAAAAAGGGTTCACTGATTTAATTAGTATAATGTACATCAAGAAGATCAGAAGACACTAATACAAGTTGGGATATCACGTAAAACCCTTGTTATATATTAGAAGCTTTTATGAATTCCCTGCTATATATGTATGATCCGCACGAAGAATCACACTCATGTGAGAATTGATTGCTAGACAATCACATAGAATTTCATTCTTAGGGAAGAATGGTTTCAGTATATGATAGATTTTTACCAAAATTTCTAGTTCTCTCTCTCTCTCTCTCTCTCTCTCTCTCTCTATGGGATTCTTTGGTGGGTGAGTCATAGGATTAAACATGTTGGAGAATTAATAAGATTCTCAAAGAGTTGTGGACATTTCATTAAAATATCAAAATAAAATCTATAAATAATTACTTTTTTTTTTTTAATTTTAAAAAACAGTAAATTACATCACACTATATACGTCCAAGGATTATATAATAAGCATTCAAATAGTTCTTGACATCTCATTATTATTATTATTTGAGGGGGAAAAAAAAAACCCTTCTCTTCCGTGAGGTAAACCCGAAAAACCACTACTTGTTTTAACTTACAAGAAAAGGAAATAGGGTGATGACTACAGAAATTTGAAGATCCACTTGTCACTGACTCACTGCTTCAAAAATATTCCATCAACAAAAATCAAAACCAAACTGACCAATCTACATAGGGAACTAGTGATCCAAGAGAAGTCTTTCTTACAAAAAGGAGGGAAAAAAAAAAAAAAACATAGAGAGTTGTTATACATGTTTCATCATAAACTAAAGGAGAAAAGTGAAATGAGATACAGGATTTTAGTCATGCCAGCAAAGAAGCATGATAATACATCTTCTAAATATGTAAAGCCTACCTCTTCCTTCTTTAGTAAACCCACGAAGCCCTTTACATGAAAACTTTTTCTTATCTGAAGACCCTCCAACACTACCAGCACCCTTCATCTTCATCACCTCTTCTATATATATTTTTTTCGTGATTTTCTCCTCTGTGTGTATCTATCTCTTTATTGGGCTTTGGGGTGTGATTGTGAGGTTCATCTTACAGTAATGATTGAGTTGCATGAAAAGGGAAAGAAGAAATGTTGTTCTTATAGGGATGATAGGGTGTGGTCTGAGCTCACCTGGGACCCAAACATGGGGCTTAAAGCCGTATATGCAATCACCAGGTCCTGCAATTTGGGTCCCAAAGCACTGCCAAACCATATACTCATACAACTTGGAGTGTGTTAATTAGCACTTGATTTGTAGCCAAACATCTCTCTCTCTCTCCACGGAGTTTCCAAGGGAAATGTTGGACACTTTTGGTCCTATAATGGGACTCCCTGCATTTAAAGAGAGAGATTTTATTTAGAATAGTAAATGAGTAATGCCCTTTATATTGGATGTTAGTGGCAGTAAGCCAATAAGGCTAGCGAAAACTGCTTTCTCAAAAAATAAAATAAAATAAAATAAAAGAGGAGGCTTGCGAAAGGTGCGGAAAATATGCCTTCCTCAGAGACAATTGAGCCGGAATGAGTAATACTGAATTATCAAACTATTTTATAATATTTTTATAAATTATTATTAGTTCTAATATGAGTCCAACACTAATATCACACTTTTGTTACCAAAAATTATTTGGATGATGCTAATGTCACATCAATTATTTGTAAAAATATTGTAAAATAGTTTATATCCATAACATTACTCTTAATGAGAATATACATTGGTTAAATGGTACCAAGATTGAGGTTGTACTCCTAATGAGAATATACATTGGTCAAATGGTACCAACGGATGCCAACAAGAATTAATTTTTCCTCTAATCTATTTTTTAAAACGAAAATTTTATTACTAAATAAGAAAAGAATCATCAATTTTTTTTAATTATATAATTTAGTTATCTCTATTTTTTTTTTCATATTAGCATCAAATGAGACTCAAAACCTATCCTGTTATATGGTGGATCTTGCTTCTTCTTCTTTTTTTTTGGGTAAATTATGGTGGATCTTGCTTAGTTGATCAATTATCCTAAAATTTATTTTATTTTGGCAAAGCTAACTTATTCAATTTCAATGATTTCACACATTTTTTTATTTAATATGACAAAATGTTAATTTATGGTATTCACTTTATAATGATTATTCTTTATTATCAAGTCAAAACATAAATTTCACATCTTTTAACAATTTTGAATCATTAGTAGTTGTTTAACAAAATTATTTTGTTTACAAATAAAAATCATTTGTCCTACTCTAAGTAATTTAGTCTATGCTCCTCCAATCGATGTTTGTCAAATGTTTTTTTTTTTCCCCTTATAAAGTAATAAAAGTTTAAAATGTCAAAATTTGAAACCCAATGGATTAATTGTTTGATAAACGAAATTTGGGATATTTTGCTTTACAACATATCCTTCAAGTCCATTAAATTCACCATTAAAATGTTTCCAAATGATGATACACTATAATTGATGAAGTATGACCATAAGAGCATTCCCATCTTATGAGAATGCAAAAGCCCCAAAAATGTAAAATAGAGTGCACTGTTAACAAAAATGCACTGAACACCCCCTACATCCGATGAGCTAAAATGTAAAAAAATTTACAACATGCTACAGTAACATCTAAATACTCTCTCTCTCTCTCTCTCTCTCTCTCTCTCTCTCTCTCTCTCTCTCTCTCTCTCTCATGTGCTCCAATTCAAATCGAAGGTGGTGTGGGTCTTAGCTTTAGGTCGCGGTGGGTCACGTGGCCTTGGTGTAGGATCACGCTAGGTTACCATGGTCTTGGCGTTGGGTCACGTTGGCAACGGTGGCAACAATAGAGGAGCACAAGGGTGGCTCTGTGGGTTGTGATGGTTGAGATCAAAATTGGGTTTGCAATTTTGATTTTGTGCTGAATTGTTAATGGGTTTGCGGTTTGGATTTTTGATGCAAGTGAGTTTTCAATTTTGTGTTGCGGTTTGCATTTTGGTTTGATTACTAATGTGATGGTGGTTGGGCGGTGCAAGGTTTAGGTTTGGGTTGTTAACCGGTTTTGTAACGGTTGTGGTGGTGGTTTGGTTATTCAATGTGAAAGAAAAAAAATATATTAATGTGATGTATGATAAAATAATGTAATGTAAGATTTTTTGTTAAAAAACTTATATAAAATAAATAAAATGACTTTTTAGTGAGCTAAAATGCATTGTTTTTTTTAGTAGATGAGAATGCTCTAAAGTGAAAGTCTAGGAGGGTGGGAGAGAAGGTTTTTATTGATACAGCCACCTAGTATAGCATCTTACTGTAGGTTGTGACTTTTGTTTTGATACGAATTCTTGAGGGTAAAACACAACTAAAGTCAAGAAGGTTTTCCCAAAGCAATCAATTAATTTGATACGAAAAATCCTAAACATAGAAGAGAAGGACCCCCCAAGGTTAAGATTGCACAGTATATGGATAATAGAAAAGACATAGCGTTATGGTACGGACAAGATCAGGGGTACACGTGATGTTCACGAGAGAGATATGGTCAGTGTCTGTGGCATGGAGTGCAACCTAGTTTATCTTTTCCTTGAGCCTCATATTTTTTTTTTTTTATTTGATACATTGTCACCTCTACTTTGTTGGATTTTCTTCATGAGAGAAGGTCACATTGCTAGCTTTTGTGGTAAATACAGATCAATTTGAACCTAACTAGGCACATCAATTCTCTTTCATAAATTATGCAATCAAAAAAATGATGAAATGACTTTGAACGACCACCATCAAATGTCTACTTTACAGATATTATTAATTTGGAGCTTCTGTCTTTTTCTTTTTTTTTTGATGGGAAGCTTCTGTCTTTTTGATCCATCAAATTTTGATTTACTCAAATTTTGTCCTCAAACTTTTCGGAGAGTGTTGTTTTACATTTTTTCAATGTTAGTCTTTTCATCCACATCTCTATATATCATCTGGACAACCTCTCCAAAATAGTTAAATCGGAAATCAAAATCTAAACTAATCCAATCATTACTTTAAATTTAAAATCGAAATTTTTTAAAACCAAAAAAAAAAAAAAGGATAGATAATTCAACCATTAAAACAAGAATTGGAACTGATTTTGATTCGTTCAATTTTTTTATTGAAAAAAAAAATGAGCCAAGAAATTAGTGCAACATTTTACTAAAGAATGTTAAGACTTAAGAGTTAAGACCCACACAAATGTTAACTTATATACTCAATGCTAGATATTGTTAAGGGAATGTGGTATCGACAGAGAAAGAAGTATATTCTTCTTTAAGATAGAGAAATAAGTATATTCTTCTTTAAAATTTCAATGTAGACTTCGGACAAATCTTTCCCGCAACAAAATTAGCTTCATATTACACTTTGTTCGTTTCAATTGAAAACTTTTTTTTTTTCCTTTCTAAAAAGTGGATTTTTCTTGTATTTGGATTTTGGTGTTAACCCTAAAAATGAACTAAAAACTTTTATACTATTTGACTCACACAAATTTTTTTATTTTTTATTTTTTATATTGCTTGTAATTTTAAATAGTTATGAGAATTAGAAATTTCATTTAGAACATAATATTATGCACGACAACTAGAAAATCAACCTAAATAGTTCAACTATTTAACATATTAAGCCATATAACAATCTTTAGTATAGATACATATATTTTCTATATTTTAATAAGGCTAAAATGCAAAATTGGCCCTCTAATTTTCTTCAGATTTCATTTCAGTCCTCTAAGTTTCAGATTTATTCAAGGGGTAATTACACATAACCCACCTGTGGTTTGGGCGAAAATCACTTTGCCTACCTGTGGTTTGAAAAGTGTCACTTAACCCACCTGAGGTATGTTCTGTTTATTTTTCGTAACCCACCTCTATTAAAATCAGGGGTAAATATGTATTTTTGCTCAAATTTTATGTCTCTCTCCTCCCAAAAAAAAAAATAGCACAAAAATGCAAGAGAAACAAGATCAAAAAGTGGTACATGAAGAACATACCGAAAAAAATAAAACCCAGATCAACCTACACAAGATCACTGACTTAATGACTCAGATTGTGTGAATGGAGTCATGGATATATACCCACAGTCAAACCGGCCCAACTCCCCTACCCAAACGTGTTCCTCCACTCGCCGCCAACCCTCACTCTCTCTTCAGTTCCTCACTCTCGCTAACCCAAGTCATGGGTTTCGTCGTGTTTAATGTGGGTTTCGGGTTTAAGGGTTTGTGGGTTTGATGGTGGATTTTGGCCGTGGTAGTGGGTTTGTGGCAGTGGATTTTGGTTGGTTTTGTGGTGGATTGTGGGTCAATGGTGATGTGGTTGGATTTTGTCTGGGTTTCGTGGTAGCTGGGTTGCTAGATTTCGTTGCCATGCCTCCTTTCTTTGGTCCACAGACGCACACGGTTCCGCTGCAGTGTTCATTTTGTCTCGCCGAATACATCAGTACCACGGTTAGCAACCCAAGTCGCCGAATACATTGCCATGCCTCCTCTCTTCAGTTCCTCACTCTCGCCAACCCAAGTCGTGGGTTTCACCGTGTTCAATGTGGGTTTCGGGTTTAATGGTTTGTGGGTTTGATGGTGGATTTTGGCCATGGTAATGGGTTTGTGGCAGTGGATTTTGGTTGGTTTTGTGGTAGCTGGGTTGCTGGATTTCGTCGCCATGCCTCCCCTCTTTGGTCCACAGACACACACGGTTCCGCTGCAGTGTTCATTTTGTCTCGCCGAATACATCAGTACCACGGTTAGCAAATTGGTCCAAAAAGGTCGATACAGTTCTCCTCTTGGACCTTCTCTTCTCAAAATTGGTGCCAATCTAGGAAGCAAGTCCTTAATTATAAGAGGAGTCATCTTTGTCATACCAACAACATTAACAGCTGCCTTTAACTTCAACGCCCTAGAATCGATCCTACAAGACAAGACAACACAAAGGTGACCCCTTAGACATTCCGAGAGATTTTGTTTTATCTCCTTCTCTGGGTAAATGACTAATGAATAAGCGGAAGCCAAGTTGTTGAGGAGCTGTTGTGTAGTTTCAGAGAGACTCTAAAAAAAATGCAGAGAGTGTTTTCAAAAACCACGACTTTCTTCACCAAACACACCACTTTGTTCAACAAACACATACAATACACTCATTTCCTCCTCCTTCACACAACTTCAAATGTCAAAACCCATATAGACAAAATCCCTCAAACCCATCCCTCTCAGTCTCAGACTCAAAGCATCAACACTATTCATGATCGTGGTCGTGGTTTAATGGGTTTTATTTTTTATTTTGTTTTTGATGGGTGGATCGTGGTCGTGGTCTGGGTTGCTAGATTTTGTTTTTGATTTTTTTCTTGTTAATGGGTTTGGTAGTGGATCGTGGTTGGGTTCATGGTGGTTGATGGTAGCTAAGTTTGTGACGGTGGATCATGGATGGTGGCAGATTAGTGATTGATGGTTGCTAGGCTTGTGGTGGTGGATTGTGGCTGGTGGCAAATCGATGGTGGGTTTTGCCATGGGTTGGTTGTGAGTTGGTGGCTGGGTTGGTTTGACACAGCAATGAGAGGTGGTGATGGTGGTGGTGCCATGAGGGTATGTTTTTCATGTTTAAAATTTGTGTGAATTGAGAGAGAGACAAATACCACTTTTTGATCTTGTTTCTCTTGCATTTTTGTGCTTTTTTAATTTTGGGAGGAGAGAGACATAAAATTTGAGCAAAAATACCTATTTATTCCTGATTTTAATAGAGGTAGGTTACGGAAAATAAACAGAATATACCTCAGGTGGGTTAAGTGACACTTTTCAAACCACGGGTAGGCAAAGTAATTTTCGCCCAAACCACATGTGAGTTATGTGTAATTACCCCTTTATTCAATTAAGGTATTTCTGTTAACTTTTGTTAAAATTTTTTGAAAAAAAAAATCTGAAAAATATTTTTCAATCATTAATTGAATTTTTTTAATTTAAAAATTTTGAAGAAAAATTAATAAAATTAAAAAATTAACCACAATATATAACAAAAGTTGATGGAAAATCCTTAATTGAATAAACTTGAAAGTTAAAGGACTGAAATGAAATTTGAAGAAACTTAGAAGGTCAGTTTTGCATTTTACCATTTTAATAAAAAAAAAAAATGTAGATGCATATATACATTGAATTTTTAAAAGGAATTCTCTAAACATGTTTGAGGGTGGCAATATCTTCTCTTTTGACTTTTATTCTTGTTTTATAAGTCTCTCTTCTATTTAAGAATGAAGAAATATACCTAAGAGAAATTGACTCATAAGTTAATAAATTGAACATCATATATTTCATTAAAATATTTATTATTTATCACTTCACAATCCAAATTGAACCTCGACCCAACCCATAACATGATAACGACAACCACATCATTTTCAAAAAAGTTTTTTTCGATTTTCAAAACTAGTGTTTAAACCCGTAAAAACAATTAGTTTTTGTAATTATCCAAAATGCTAGAGATTAAGGACGTAATAGTAGAATATTCAAAGAAACCTAAATTCGTTGAGCACTAGAAAAAGAAGGGGGGGGGGGGGGGGGGGGGGGGGTGGGTGTGGCAATGAGGGGAGGTGGGAGGTAACGCACTATGTCACAACATTTCCAAGTGGCAAGTTGTAATTCATGTGTGCAAATTTTTTTATCAACGGTAAGTCTGTGTGAAAAGTGTCTGTAGCATAGTTCATAAAGAGAAAAAGAGAAGCGGTAGAAACAATATACAATAATAACAATTAAGTTTTAGTCTCAAAATGTTGGGGTTGACTATAGATTTTGAAGAGACTAATCAGGGTTCATAAATTTTATCATATCCTTAATTTACATGTCATTTTTACTATTTTTACAATGTTATTCCTCTACCTTTTTTCACCCTCTCAACTTGAATTGAGTTAATCTTCTTTACAGTGTCAAAATTGAGACTTGGTGATCAAGGGTTATCAAAGAGTGAAAGATTTCAATATCTTGGATTAAAGAATTCATAAGGAAGGAAAAATTAAAGAAGATGCAAAGCATAGGATAAGAGCAGGATAGATGAAGTAGAGAAATGGATCAAAAATATTGTGTAATCATATAATATCTATTAAGTTAAAAGGGAAAATTTTTATAAGACCATTATAATACCAAGCATTTTTTATGGTACTAAATGTTGGCATGTTCAGAAGTAACATGTTAATAAAATAGTATAATTGAAACGAGAATATTAAGATGTATAAGTGAAAATAAAAGGCAAGATAGGATACAAAATGTGGAATTTTACTTAAAGATAAGAGTGGTCCTTATTGAGACATAGTAAAATGGTGGAAAAGAATACATGTAAGTACATAATACATAAACTTGTTTTTTTGTTTGATAAGAGTGTGACACATAAACTTAATTCCAATAATTTCTACAAATTGTGACATAGTTAGTAAAATATATACAAACGTACGTATTTTTCAAATAAGACTTTTCGTTCACCATACTATATACTCTAAAAAACACTCATTTAAAAATAAAAAAAATTAAACCTATGAATCACATATTAAGCATTTTTCGTATTATACTTTTTTGAAAAATAATTTAATTTGACTTAACTTCAGAACTGTATAATTGTTTTTTTTTTTGGTTTAAGGTATATTATTATTGTAGGGACTCAAATTGGATTGGACCCGGAATACGGATGGGTTTTTAGCCCAACAAGCCCAAACAATAAATTTTTAGAGAGTGGACGTAAGAACTAGTTCCGTTTGGTAGAAAAAGTCATGATTGTTGTGCAGCAAAGGAAGCTTCAAACTAACAAAACGATAAAAACTCTCCTCGGCTAGGTTTCAGGGGATATCTCTCTGGATTCTATTGTTTTCTTCTTTTTTCTTCCAAAAGTCCCCTCTAATGTTACCCACTTTCCTGTTATATACTGCGTTCCTCACCCTATTTTCACCGTACACGTGTAGGTTCTATTCTGAGAACTCCTTTCTGTCCCATCCAGCACCTCCTGGAACCTTTGCTCAGTAGCCATAAGGCTGCTTGGTTACTGTTTAGGTATCACCTCCACATTAATGCTGCCAGAGAGTTAGCTGGGAAGCATTTAATGTGGAGGTAGTAGTTTTAGAAGATATTTGCTATCTTTCCCGGTTCCTCCCTTGTTCTATATTCACTTTCCAGTTCGTATACAACTTTGCGGAGTACCTTGAATACTAAGATAGTTACATCCACCTCGGACCATGGTATCCGAGGTGCGTCTTATCCTCGGACGCGTTTTGGGCCACTATATATGACTTCCATGCCTTTCTCTTATATTAGTCCCACAATATCTTTCTTTAACTATCATCGGATAAGTGAGTGTCCTCGGACTGGGCCGTTGGGCCACAAGCCCATTTCCTGCGATTTCTACATCATCCTTTTGGATAACCGGCCTCACAATAGCCCCTCAAAATCTCGCTTTTGTCACCTCGGAAAAAGGGAGATTTTGATATCCTGCCCCCATCTCTTCCGCGGACTTTCCTGACCTTCAGAACGCCTTTCCATCTGCCCAAGGCACGCTCCTGACGTTTCGGCGTCAGGAGCACGCCATTATTAAATGATGACAAATTCTTTATCCCCCACGTTCAACGACAAGATGTAAATCAAACGGTGGGGGACCTTCAGTATTTATGGGTGGGATTTTTCTCGCTTACAATTTCTGCGCCACTATAAAGAGCTTTTCAAATCAACTCTCTTTTCAGTTACAAAAATCGCACCGTCTTAGCGTGTATTCATTGAACCTGTCTCTCTTTCTCACCTCTCCACGCTCTCTTAAATACTGAAAGTCTGTCCGAGGAGCTCATTTTTCAAACTTGTAAGTTTCCTTAACCCTCCTTAGCCTTCAATCCTCTTCGCTAATTTTTCTTCACGATTTTTAGGAAATGGGTAGGTTCAAGCATCTAGTTGATTCCGAGGAGAAAATAGAGGCATTTAGAGCTAAGTATAGGATTCCCCCAACAGTGGGTATGAGATATGCTTCCCCAGAAACGTGGTTAAACGATAGGAAAACAGGAGAAGTGGTCATCCCTATGATCGCCTTTATAGAGGGAGGGATGACTATTCCTATGGGTAGCCTTACTAGAAGTTATCTTAGGTTCTTTAGGTTATCTCCCACACAATGCGCCTCAAATATGTTCAGGGTGCTAGGGAGTATAGAAGCCCTAAATACGAGGATGAACCTAGGCCTGACCCATCACGATGTGAACTAGGTGTACAACCTCAATCATTTGAAGGGTCAGGAATACTATCTTAAGTCTAGGTTCCCTGAAATAAGGTTAATCCAGTGTCTCCCTATCTCGAATAAGGGCTTAAAAGATGATTTTCTTATTTTTTCTGGGGAATGGCATGATGGTTTACCCTGTCCGACTAAAGAGGGAAAGCCATGTGGGGTTTTTTGGCTATAAGCCTCTATAACTTGGATTGTATTCTTTAGTTCAAGTTACCTTTATTTCTAACAGAGTTTCTCTCCTGTTTTAATGATTTTGCAGACAAGCGCACTACCAGACCTCAGTTCAGATTGGTTAACAGGGAGAGCTTAGATAGAATCCTGCGATCCGAGGTGTATGTGAACCCATCTGACGGCCAACTGAGAGCAGCACACATAATCCTTCGATACAAACCAATTTCCAAGGCCTTTCAAGCTCCCAAGTGCGTGATAAAGGCTAAAGATCCTCGGCTTCACCGCATCAGTGTAGCCTTTGAAGGATTTATTGTTCCTGAAGGTACCCCTTTCACTCAGCCGTTATCTGTGGCCACTCCTTCTGTAGGAGCTTCATCATCACGCCCTATTCCTCAGGAAAGGAAGGAGGAAGATGAGAAAGAAGGAGAGGAAGAAGAAGAAGAAGAATAAACTTCAGAAGGAGTTGTAGAATTGTTGGATTCTGCAGACGAATTTGAAGTTTTCAACCAACCCCAATCTCCCGAGGTGACTTCTGACAACATGGGCATCCAGAGAAAGAGCCAGAGGAGTTTAATGGATGTGATCGAAGACCAGCCTGGAAAGGGGGCGCCGGGGAAGTCAATTCAACCCAATCTCCCCCCTCCTCCTCCTCCTCAACCACCCCAACCACATGGGACCGAACCTAACGATCCAAAGAGGAGGAGAGAGCCAAAAGACAAAGAGGTGATGGAGACTGGGAGATCTCGTCCGACTCGTGAAGATGAGGTCCAACGAGCTGCGAAGCAGCAAAAGGTTGCTCATGGACCTCAACGAGTTGTGGCAAGGCCAACTACTCAGTCCTTGGAACCCGAGGCTTGGCTCTCTGCTCCCATGCTCGATGGTGAGCCTCTAAGGGAAGATGCCTCGATTAGGGACTTCAACGGCGGAATTGGGTGCCACGTTGCCTCGGCCTTAGAAGAAACCCTCCTTCTTCCCAAGGATATGGCCGAGCTGAGAAGCATAAAGAAGAACGAGGTCTTCCAGAATACGAAAAGATATTTGGGCATGGTATGATACCCTTATTGTTTTTCTTTTATTTTTCCTTTTTTTTTAATGAACGTCATGCACACAACTCTATTTATTGCATCTCTAACTCTTTTTCCTCTAAGCTGTTCAAGCCATTTTCAGGCTGGAGGAGATAACCAATGCTTGTTACCAACAAATAGACGATGAAAGGAAGAAGCGCGCAACAGCTGTTCATACACTCATTGTTGCTGAACAGACCAATGTACAGCTAAAGAAAAAGCTAGCCGACGAAGAACATGCTCGGAAGAGTGCTGACTCAGCTTTGGAGAGCGCCCAAAGGCAAGTCGAGGATCAAAGGAAACGTCTGTGCGATGCTAATTACCAGCTGCAACTTCCCAGGAACAAATATCAGCTCTAAAGAAACAACTGGAGGAAGCCCAGAGGCTCAGAGATCAGGCTGAAAAAACTAAGGATGAGGCTGAGAAAGCAAGAGTTGAGGCTGAGAAAGAAAAAGACAAAGCCGAACAGCATGGATATGACGTCGGCGTTGCTGAGACCGAGGATAACTTCCGGGCTAAGGTTCTAGTCGTATGCCGGACATACTGTGCCCAGACTTGGGAGGAAGCTCTCAACCGATCTGGGGTTGAGTCTTCATCCGAACTGAGAAGGCCAGAAACATTTATTTCCCTCTGGCTATACGAGCCTCAAGTTCTTCTTCTCAGCAAAAAGAGGCACCCTCTACAGTTGTTGAATCGGCTGAAGAAGTATAAACTCAGAATCCTTCCTCTATCAATCAGCAGAAGCAACTTGAAGTGCCTGAAGTTGCAAAAGATACTTCCTCGGACAAAGTAGCAGATGAGCCTAAGGATGGAACAACTTCTCAAAGCTTTGAACAGGACTTAGCTTCAACCATTTTACCTGCTGGAGAAGCTCCAAAGGAAAAAGAGAAAGGTGTTCCTCCTGAGGCAACTGGCAAAGCCCCCCAACCCAAGCTCCAAATAAAATTAAACAAATAGTTAACGTAGTTAAATTCCCTTTATTTTCCATTTCATTTCATTTTTCTTTTTCTTTTTTTTTTGTGTTAAGTTTTTTGAGGATATTTTTAATTGCAATGTATATTCCCCTTTCCAAATTTATATGAGATATTATGGCTTTATCTATCACTTGTATAATTTCCTGCACGAATGTTCTTTATTTTTACATGATCCCAGGCTATAAAGGAATGAAATCTGACACTATAAGGGAAAACTTAACTTTATGTATGCTAATTGTGAACCAAAGCAGACTATAATAGTGAACTCCCCAGCCCTACAAAGGCTTGCTTTAAATTTATTAAGAAGTGTCCATATTTGAGATAGCATTCTAAATGTTTAACCCATGGAGGTATTGAACACCTTAAAATGCTTTAAGTGATGCTCATGGAGTTTGCTTTGATATACAATTTTAGTTGCACGGATCCCATTTAAAAAGCATTGATTTCTACTAAGTTTGTTGTATAAACAATCTGTCATACCTTAGCTTCTGTGTAATACTTCGATTGAGGTCACAATGTATTAATTTTCACTAAGTTGTGGTTCGAGAACCTAAAATGACTTAGTTTCTGTTTAATACTTCAATAGATGTCATAGTGTATTAATTTCCACTAAGTTGTGGTCCGAGGACCTGACATGACTTAGTTTCTGTTTAATACTTCAATAGATGTCATAGTGTATTAATTTCCACTAAGTTGTGGTCCGAGGACCTGACATGACTTAGTTTCTGTTTAATACTTCAATAGATGTCATAGTGTATTAACTTCCACTAAGTTGTGGTCCGAGAACCTGACATGACTTAGTTTCTGTTTAATACTTCAATAGATGTCATAGTGTATTAACTTCCACTAAGTTGTGGTCCGAGGACCTAACATGACTTAGTTTCTGTTTAATACTTCAATAGATGTCATAGTGTATTAATTTTCACTAAGTTGTGGTCCGAGGACCTGACA
Source organism: Quercus aquifolioides (assembly GCA_019022515.1). Lineage (NCBI taxonomy): Eukaryota > Viridiplantae > Streptophyta > Magnoliopsida > Fagales > Fagaceae > Quercus > Quercus aquifolioides. The sequence continues at coordinate 37,806,946 of CM032331.1, read as the reverse complement.
TGACTTAGTTTCTGTTTAATACTTCAATAGGTGTCATAGTGTATTAATTTCCACTAAGTTGTGGTCCGAGGACCTGACATGACTTAGTTTCTGTTTAATACTTCAATAGATGTCATAGTGTATTAACTTCCACTAAGTTGTGGTCTGAGGACCTCGACTAACACAAGTTACAGAATTAAAACAAGTTGTAAAAAGAAGTAAAACAAAACTGTTCTTATTAATAATAATACCTTTTTAGATTGCTTACATTCCATGGATGAAGTACAGTTTTTTCATCTAAGTCCTCCAAGTAATAAGCACCTATTCCTGCTACAGATGTGATACGATATGGTCCTTCCCAACTAGGCCCTAACTTTCCCCAGGCTGAATTTTTGGTAATTCCCAAGACTTTTCTCAATACCAAATCTCCTGGGGCTAACGGCCTCAACTTGACATTTGCATCATAGCCCTGTTTTAGCTTGTGTTAGTAGTAGGCCAATTGAACTATCGCAGTCTGTCGTCGTTCTTCCATCAAGTCTAGATTCTTCTTCAACAGTTCATCATTTCCAACCGACGTGAAAGTACTGGTCCTTAGTGTGGGAAAGCCCGTTTCAAAGGGAATCACAGCCTCAGCCCCGTATGTCATTGAAAATGGGGTTTCCCCTGTTGACCGCCGAGGTGTCGTTCGATACGTCCAGAGGACATATGGCAGCTCCTCCACCCATTTTTCCTTTGCATCATCCAGCCTTTTTTTGAGCCCACTCACTATGACCTTGTTGACAGCCTCGGTCTGCCCATTTCCCTGTGGATAGGCCGGAGTGGAATATCTGTTCTTTATCCCCAGGTCGGAACAATACTTTCTGAAAGCCTTGCTATCAAATTGAAGACCATTATCCGAGATGAGAGCTTGAGGAACCCCAAATCGCGTGATGATATTCTTCCAGAAAAACCTCTTGACATCCGCGTCCCTGATATTAGCCAGAGGCTCAGCTTCGACCCACTTCGTGAAGTAGTCCGTGCCAACTAGCAGATATTTTTTATTTCCTATTGCTTTAGGGAAAGGGCCAACGATATCTAAACCCCACTGAGCAAAAGGCCAAGGACTAGAAAGAGGGTTAAGAACTCCCCCCGGCTGATGGATGTTCGGGGCGAACCTTTAACATTGATCACATTTCCTAACATACTCCTGTGCTTCCTTTTGCATGTCTGGCCACCAATACCCCTGAGTAATTGCCCAGTGAGATAAAGATCTTCCTCCAGTGTGACTCCCACAAATCCCTTCATGTAGTTCTTCTAGAAGTGCCTCTGAGGCTTCCGGGTGCACACAAAGCAGATATGGCCCAGAGAAAGAGCGTTTGTATAACTTTTTGTCCTCGGACAGCCAAAATCGAGGAGCTTTTCTTCGTATCTTTTTAGCTTCCGATCTGTCCTCGAGCAGTATATCCTTCTCAAGGAATAACATTATAGGATCCATCCAACTACGCGCCGAGCTGATTTGATTGATCTGAAGCGAGTCCCCCGTTACTGGGGTAGGTGTGTTTAAATCTTCAACCATTATCACCCGGGGTAAGTTCTGCGCCGAGGAGGTAGCAAGGGTAGCCAAAGAGTCCGCATGGGCGTTTCCACTTCTAGGGACATGGGACAATTCAAAAAACTCAAAATCCATTTGCATACGCCTAACCTGGCTCAAGTAACCCTACATTCTGGTGTCCCGAGCTTCCAATTCCCCTTTAACCTGGCCCACGACCAGTCCTGAATCCGAGAACATCTCCACTGTTTTTCCACCCAGTTTCTTAACCATCGCCATTCCCATTAATAAAGCTTCATACTCTGCCTCGTTGTTAGTGGCTGAGAATCCCAACCTTAAAGACTTCTCGATAATGACCTTTTCAGGAGATATCAGAACCAGCCCCGCTCCTGACCTCCTCTGATTTGCTGCTCCATCCACATACACTTTCCAGGGTGAGGCATGTTGCGCGGAGATAAGGCCAACTGATTTTTCATCCATGCCATGTGGGCTTGCTTCTATTTCTTCAGGGCCTTCAGCAAATTCGGCCACTAGGTCGGTGAGAACCTGACCCTTCACAGAAGTACGAGGCATATACTTAATATCAAAAGCCCCTAGAATTGTGCCCCACTTGGCAACCCTGCCAGTGTAGTCTGCACTCCGAAGTACTACTTTGAGCGGATACTGAGTTAGGACGACCACAGTGTGTGCCTGGAAGTAATGGGGAAGTTTCCTTGTAGCGTGCACCACTGCCAAAATGGCCTTTTCCAACGGCAGATAACGTACTTCAGCCTCATGAGCGACTTGCTCACGTAATAGACTGGCCGTTGTACGCCATTATCCACTCGTATCATAACAAAACTGATCGCATAAGTGGCTATCGCCAAGTAGGCAAAAAGGACCTCATCCACCTTAGGACTGGACATAATCGGTGGCTGAGACAGATATTCTTTGAGCTGCTGAAATGTCAGGGCGCACTCCTCAGTCCACTCGAATCCTTTCCACTTGTGGAGTAAAAGAAAAAAAGGTCTGCACCTATCCGCCGACCTGAATATGAATCTATTCAACGCAGCGGTCATCCCAGTCAACCTCTGGACCTCTTTAGGATTCCGAGGTGGTTGCAAGCTACTTATGGCTCTAATTTGATCGGGGTTCACCTCAATTCCTCGGTGAGTCACCATGTAGCCCAAAAACTTCCCTGAGCTTACCCTGAATGAGCACTTGGATGCGTTCAGTCGCAATTTGTGTTTCCTTAAAATCTCAAAAGTGTTGGTGAGGTCTGTCACATGCTCGACCACTACCTTGCTCTTCACAACTATATCATCAATATAGACCTCGATGCTCCTACCCAACTGTGGCTCAAACATCTTCATCATCATCCGCTGGTAAGTAGACCCCGCATTCTTCAAGCCAAAGGGCATTACCTTGTAGTGATAATTTCCAGTGGGAGTGAGAAAAGCGGTCTTCTCCTGATCATCCAATGCTAGTGGGATCTGATGATAGCCCATAAAGGCATCTAGGAAGCTCATCCGAGGATGGCCCACTGTTGCATCCACCAGCTGATCTATACGGGGCATAGGAAAAGGGTCTTTTGGATAAGCTCTATTAAGGTCCGTGAAATCAACACATACGCGCCATTTTCCATTTTTCTTTTTCACCACGACCGTATTGGCCAACCACTGAGGGTAAAACACCTCATTGATAGCCTCTGCCTGCTTGAGCTTGGTCACCTCGTCTTTGATAGCCTCGGCATGTACTTTGGACGGACGCCGAGGTGGCTATTTCTTCGGAATAACAGAGGGATTGACATTCAAATTATGACAAATGAAATCTGGATCCACCCCTGGGGCTTCGTAGGATTCCATGCAAACACATCAACGTTTCTCCTGAGGACCTCAACCAACTGCTCCTTCTCTAACAAAGGCAACTGTGCTCCAACCTGAAAGTACTTATCTGGATCATCACCAACACTCACCCTCTCCAAATTCTCACACTCTGCCTCTCCGGCGGACGTGCTGAGGAGGGCTCCCAGAGTCTTTGATTGCTATAAGTCATTCTCGGCCATGGCCAAAGTATCTATCTCTGGCCGATGTTGAATGGCCGTTATCAGGCACTGCCTGGCCATGGCTTGATTTCCCAATATTTCTAACATCTGGCCTCCTGATGGATATTTCACCTTTTGATGAAGAGTGGAAGAAACAGCCCCCAAGGTATGCAGCCAGGGCCTACCCAAAATAGCCGTATACGGAGAAAAAGCATCTACCACAATAAAATCCACCTCCACCACATCTGAGCCAGTCTGCACAGGTAATCTAATCACACCTATGGGAATGACCGATCTACCCTCAAAACTCATCAACGGGGAGCTATAAGCTGTCAGATCTTGGGGTCTCAAATTCAACCCCCTATACAGGTCAGGATACATCACCTCGGCTGCTGTAGTGCTCCCCCTTCCATCACAACCGTTGCACTTGCCTTTCCCTACAAACAGATCAAGCTCTTCCCATAGACGGCGCTAATTGTAGGGACTCAAATTGGATTGGACCCGAAATAGGGATGGGTTTTTAGCCCAACAAGCCCAAACAATAAATTTTTAGAGAGTGGGCGTAAGAACTAGTTCTGTTTGGTAGAAAAAGTCATGATTGTTGTGCAGCAAAGGAAGCTTCAAACTAACAAAATGATAAAAACTCTCATCGGCTAGGTTTCAGGGGATATCTCTCTGGATTCTATCGTTTTCTTCTTTTTTCTTCCAAAAGTCCCCTCTAATGTTACCCACTTTCCTGTTATATACTGCGTTCCTCACCCCATTTTCACCGTACACGTGTAGGTTCTATTTTGAGAACTCCTTTCTGTCCCATCCAGCACCTCTCGGAACCTTCGCTCAGTAGCCATAAGGCTGCTTGGTTACTGTTTAGGTATCACCTCCACATTAATGCGGCCAGAGAGTTAGCTGGGAAGCATTTAATGTGGAGGTAGTAGCTTTAGAAGATATTTGTTATCTTTCCCAGTTCCTCCCTTATTCTATATTCACTTTCCAGTTCGTATACAACTTTGCGGAGTACCTTGAATACTAAGATAGTTACATCCACCTCGGACCATGGTATCCGAGGTGCGTTTTATCCTCGGACGCGTTTTGGGCCACTATATATGACTTCCATCCCTTTCTCTTATATTAGTCCCACAATATCTTTCTTTAACTATCCTCGGATAAGTGAGTGTCCTCGGACTGGGCCGTTGGGCCACAAGCCCATTTCCTGCGATTTCTACATCATCCTTTTGGATAACCGGCCCCACAATTATATACAACAATGCAGTTATCAGATTCATATTTTTAGCTCCTTGTTTTACTATTTATATTAGATATCAACATTTTCATATTTTTATTATAATTTTGATTTTTTTATCTATTAAAATACTTCTATAATTTGAATGATTAATTATCTTATCACACCCCCACTTAATTCTTTTGTTAATTTATTTTAGATAAGTAAGTGAATGAAAGAATGTATGAAATATCATCTCTTTAATTATAATATTATATATATATATATATGATTTTTCAATAACATTAAGTATACTTTTAAATTGGAATATAATAAAAGAAATAACTTAACATATATAGTAGTTCTTTTAGTCTCAAAATTTTCGTTCAAATTTGTAATACACCCGTATTATGTATGTCCATATAGTCTCATATAGTATTAGCTATGATTATGAGTATTTCTTATATTCTTATAAATAAGTATTAGATGCTCATAAAAAAAGCATAAGATTATTTTTGTACTTGCTAAGCATTTTTTAAACACTTTTTTTTTTTAAATCACATTTTTTTTTTAAAATACAAGATATAAATTCTACTATAGCCTAATCTAAGTGTATATATGTGTAAAGTTTCCTCCGGGAGACTTGAATCCCAGCCTTTGTCTCCCACACCACACAAGCACTTACACACACTAAAGATGTGCGGACTTATACACACTAAAGATGTGCGGTGTAAATCACATTTTATTAACACTTAAGATCTTATTAAAAATATTTTTCAACCCAACGCCAACTAGGCACTTTGAAACTTGAATGAGAATTTCATTAGAGGTCAAAACAATCTTTTTCGTTGTAACCTCTTTCATGCATCCTTCATCTTGATCATTTTCCAACAAACATAGAAAGACACCATCTGGGGAGGTGACCTGGTGATAAGTAATGACCACACTTGCGTGCTCCTAATTATTTATTTATTTTTTTTATTAAAAAAAATAACAACAAACAAACATAAGACTATAAGATGATATGATATAATCTTTTGGTACATAAGAATCCATATGAGTTCCATGCAAAGACGTCTCTTCCTTAAGCTTCAACTGAGGGAGGTGGTATCACATGTTTCAGCTACATATATCCACCCCCTCTCACGTGGGAGTGCATATACACGTAGCGGAAAGCGGAAACATGATAGATTTTCGCCCGGGCCCAGACCCCTTTCGATATTTTGAGAAGGAAAAGGGGAAAGTGAGTTGAGTCTACCCATGAGTCTAAAAACTGACAAATGGCAGACACTTTGTAGAGGACCCAAAACTTGCAGGAAGGATAGCAAGGGGCGAAGCCGGACCCCTACACAATTTGGAGAGAATTTTTCGATTCATCAATTTTATAAAAGAAATCATTGTGTTCACTGACCATTGGCCTTTGGCCAAGTACAATTTCAACCATTACTGGACAATAAAGTATTAAATACTTTTACCGGCTTATCTTCAAATACGAAAATGACAAAAACGACAACTGTCTCCAAATGACAAATACTGCCCCACTACAAAGCTCCTCATCTGGGTCTGGGGAGATTTATGCAGGTAAACTTAGAAGACCGGGACCAAATTAAAGAGCCTGACTACTCTAGTGGACCACAATTTCACCCACCACAAAAGGGGAAAGGAGCTTTCACAAGAAAAAAAGCATTGACCACATGCATGAATGGTGGCATCAGAGTGGAAAACATTAATGGCAGTGCTAACGATACAAATTGTTAACCAGAGCTTTAACAGTGTTGCTGTTGCTCACAAACAAAGCCTGGTAAACGCAATGCATGCATTGCTAGAGTTCAAGGTGAGTCGGCAAATGAATGAAAGTGAGAGGTCATAACTTGTGACTAAACTTATGCAATAATGTATCTGTTCCTATAAGTGGTTGTTGTATAAAAGATTTGGAGTTGAACCTCTCCACCGACATTAAAAAAGGGTTCTGTTAACGGGCATTAACCACAATATTTTTTACTTTTTTCTGACAAAATTTTTGTTTTTTTTTTTTTTTTGTTTTTGCTGTTTGTGTATTTTTTTCAGTCTTGTAGGTATTATTTAGTTTCTTTTTTGACTTTTTCTGATAAATTCTTTTGTCTTTTTTTTGTACTTAACAAGCACCAAGCGATGCTTGTTAACTTATGCTATTAAAAAATTGATTGGTGTCTTAACTTGATGATATAAGAGCAATTACTTTGGGTTCGAACCCAACCTACACCAAAAAAGTAATTGGTGGCTTAGTCTCAAGATATGAACAATATCACAGAGTGAATGCTATGAGTTGAAATTTTTAGACATGTATTATATCTGGCTAAATCCCTCAGTCCTAGTAAGCCCTTTTAACCACCTCAGAATCCAGATGTGAGTCATGTGACTAAGTCTGTTCCTAAACATTTTCCATAGATGGTCATCTGTTTATTGCGAAGTTCAAGTGCCGACCAATAGTATGCAATGAAGGCTTTGACAAACCCACTAGACTTATTTTTGGCTTGGAGGTAAACCCAAAAAAATGATAAAAAATTAAAAATCACTACAGAATCGAAGGTAAATGATAAACAAACTAAAGAATTAGGATGGCTTCTACCAGTGCTGCAATGATTTTTCTGTTAATAGATTTGTGGCTTTTGAAATTGTGCTTAAGAAAGATTGGATTTAGTGTGTACCCAAAACACTATGACACAAAAAATGGTGCTTTGGCTTGCTGCTGGAACATACTGAGCGAGTACCACCGACAGTGCCTCATAAACAGAGGGTCCACCACTGTCACCACCCACCAGTGTTGCTCCTTTTATGGCTCCCAGCAATGAATTGTGGCAAACATTACTTGTGCTGGACTCCTCATTTCACTTGTGCCTGTATGCCACTAAATAATACATAATGAATATTTTAACCAAAAATAAAACTCTGCCACATGTGAACCTTAACAATCTGTCTATCCAAACAATATCTAATAGAAATATACATAATGAACCTCACCTGTGCGTAATGTAGAATTTGTTAGAGCATCACTGTTTTTTTACCACTACAAAAAGTCAGTTTATCTATTTTACTTTCTTGCTTTACAAAACATCCAATATCAATAGCTTTATTTTAGATTTCAACACAATAAAATAATATAAACAATACAATAAAATAATATATTTATTACATTAAACAATTTATTTATTTATTATTTTTTGCCTATTCTTCACTGTCTTCATCACTATCTTCAGGCACCACCTCCACCACCAATGTGAAACTCAGCACCCAGCAACCCCAAATGAGCACAAACCCAACACAAACTCAGCACACAAACACAAACTCAGCACAAACTTGGCGGAAACCCAGCATAAACACAAACCGGAGACAAACCTAGCACAAACTAGAGACAAACCCAGAAATCAAGCTACCGTGGGTTCTTTGTTGTTCTTCGGTCTGTCAAACGAAGATCCAACAGAACAGATCGGCGATAGGGCTTGGGGAGATGGGGTCTCGGCAGTAGGGGTGTCTAGGACCCACTCGACCCGTGGCCACCAGAACCGAAGGTCGATTGACCCGAGCACCACCGCGGTCTGCAAGTTGGCCGGCGAAGCAAAGAGGAGATGAGGGAGAGAGAGAAAAAAATGAGAAAGAAAAAGGAAGAAAGAAGAGAAGCCGGAAAGAAAAGAGAAAAAAAGAAAAGAGAAAATATTTTTTTAATGAGAGAAGAGAGAGAAGTTTAATAAATAAATATAAATATATATATATATATATATTTTTAGCTATAGCACCATTACTGCAGCATGCATTTTAAGTATTAGTGGTGCTAAAAATAACAATATAGCTATTTAGCACCACTATTGAGGACGCTCTTAGTAAAAAATGCTATATATAAGGACCAGATTTGAATTCCTAGCCCAAAGTATGAATGAACTTAGGCCCAAAAAATCCAAAATAATGAATTTGTAGAAAATGGGTTAGAAAACTAGGCTTTAGTTAATCAAACAACAAGTTAAGTAGGCTAGTGACAAAAGAGTGAAAATAGACAAGTTTAAACTGAAGAAAAAACGTCCTCAACAAATTCCGAGGAGACTGGTTCTTATATAATGCTCTTAAATACGGTTACAAGTCTGGTTCTAGATTGCTACAGTGTTTCTTCTCTAATTTCCCAATCCCTTTCTTTCGTTGCTCTCCCTCTCTCTTATACTGTCTTTCCTTTTCATCCCTACCTTCCACGTACATGCCAGATGGTTGGTGTTGATACTTGTCCCATCAGCCCCTCCCATAAGTCTTCATGCAGTAGTTGTAAAACTGAAAGCCACTGTTCAGATATCACCTTCACATTAATGCGGCCAGAGAGTTAGCTGCAAAGCATTTAATATAGTGGTAGCAGCTTTCTTCTAAGATATTTTAGGACACTTCCCTGTCTTGAGCTCTCATAGTGTTTATCCGTATCAACTGAGTGTTTTTGTGACATTCCCCCGGACGGCAGACCACTTCTATGGAACTCGGCCTTGGTTAGTCGAGGAGGCTCTTATCCTCAGCACAACCCCCTGGGTCGTTATGATCTAAACTGACTTCTCCGTTTGCCAACATGGGCTCTTTTGACAACGTTTACCCTCCCTCAGACGCCTTTAGTTCTCGGCTTGGGCCTCAGGTCCATTATATACATAAATAATGGGCTCCAGGGCCCAATGCCCCTACACTATATATATAGCATTTTTTTTTTCATTTCTTACGCAAATGATGTGTGTGGAAAAATAAAGTATGCATGCTGTTTATTGTATGTGTAAACATTATCTCGTAAGTTAAAGGTGAGTGCATTGTGCAACAAAATACACTCTAATAAGGGTTTTTTTTTTTTTAGCTGTGCTACTTCATATCAAATTTGACTCAAATTAAAAATTGACTAAATTATACTTTTGATCTATTCTTTTTTTAGAGTTCTAGTTCATCCTAGAAAGTTTTAATTTTGAGCAGTATAATCCTTCCATCCAAATTGATGACAATGCTATCATAGAAAATTGATCATGTGGCTAGTAGCCACACCATCAACTTTTGTGCCAACATAGTTTTTTTTTTTTTTTGATTGTTTGTGACAACATAGTTGGTTTTACTTTTATGATAGAACTACGAAGCTCAAAATTGAAATTTCAAGAATGAAATTGAGATTTAAAAAAAATAAAATAAAATAAAAATTTTAAGGACGTAAAATATAGTGTAGCCTTAAAAATTTGTCACTTCTCAAAAATACAAAAAGGAGAGTATGTAAGAAATTTTTTTTTTTCCAATTAACCTTAAATTCCTAACAATTTCGTTAGTTGTTTCATTTTAGAACTATCTGGGAAACTAGCATCTCGAGTTTTTAAAACTCGAGATCAATGCAAAACTCGAGCTACTAATACTTGAGTTTAGGATTTTTTCATACAGTGACATGGACAAATTTTCCACATGGATGGAGCCAATTTTACCACGTAGAAATCAAGTTTATAATACTCGCTTATAAACTTGAGTTATAGAAACTCGTTTTCTGACCGATTGAAACACCACCTCAAACTTTCAAACACAAACTCACTCAAACATCCAAGGATCAGTCACTCTCACCCTCAAACACTCTCCTCCTTTAGACACCGAAATCCACTCAAATCACTCACTCTCACACTCAAACACTCTTACATTGAAACACTCTCACCCTCAAACACTCTCCTCCTTCAGACATCGAAACCCTCACTGGCGGCCATACATTCAGACAACCAAACACCAGAGATGCTCACTGAAACCCTCTTAAGGTGTGTTTTTTCATTTCTATGTTCATTTGTAGTTGGATCCAATTTCTTTGTTCTTCAGATGGATTTTATTTGGTTTGTACCCATTTTTTGTTTGGCTATTGTTAATTGGTGTGTTTGATTGATGAAAAATATGTTGGAAAGAAATGATTTTGAGTTGGGTATTAGAGTTTTTGAGGGTATAGTATTGAGTTAGCTTTTTAATTTTCATATTCTTTATATTTTCTAATTAAATTAAGGTTTTGGTTGATGAAATATTGTAGGAAACAAAAAGAAAATTATTCAGATATTAGGTTCTTAGGGAGTAGACGCGATTATGTGTTAAGTGATATGTATTCAAATAGATTGGAATCATCTTTGAGCAAGACTACAAAGCTCTGCTCTACTAAAAAAGAAAGCAGGGATTTTTGAAGTGGGTTATGCTGAGGCAATGGGTTGCATGAACAGGGGTTTATGTGTGGTGGCCTGTATTGGGTTGGTGTTGATTTCACTGCCACATTTTGTGTTGGGCTCATTGACTCAACTGATGGTAAAGAGCAAAATCACATTTTTATATTTATGTTTGTTCATAGTGTTCTTTTAGTTTGTTTGGTTCTCGAGATTATGAAAAGGAAAGTTATTGAAAGTTGCTTCTTTGATTAAAATTTCATTTCATTTGCTTGATTCTCTTAGATAACTGAACTCAGAGTTAGACTTGCTATTATTAAATTTTTTATTTGATTAACATTTTCTTAGTTAATGTGCTAATTGAAAATTGGAAGCAAGCATCTTATTAGAGGTTGCTTCAACAATGGAATTTCTTGTTTACATGTAATCCTAACAAAATTATTATAGCAGGTAGAGTTTGTGAGAAAATAATTTGAGCTTGTAATTAGTGGAAGGGGTAGGCTTCAAAAGTGGTATAGCCAGCACCTACTTCAGTTGAAATAACCAATAATAGGCTCAAAAGTAGAATTATGATCCCCTTTTATACTCTTAGGAGTTGGAGAATTATGATCACTTATCAGAGTATGATGCACATGGCACATGATTGAGTGTTGGGCTAACCAAGAATTATAGCCTAGGCCGTGGTACTTGGCACTTTCCTATTTGGGTCAATAATAATATTCCATTTTGCAAATGTAAAAACTGTTTTTGTCTCTCTCTGGGATAAAAGATTCAAGATCTTAAAAATTCCGTGGGCATATCCAATTCTCCATATCAAATGCTTTGATTGATTTACAGCTCATACTATATAAAATTTATGTTATGTAATGTACTCCTTAAACAACTTCCTACTGCTTTCACGTGCAATTGATGAATAAGATATAGCAAAGAGTCATGAAGGAGACAAAAAATAAAATAGACAAGTCGCTTTGATTGATTTACAACTCATACTATATAAAATTTATGTTATGTAATGTACTCCTTAAACAACTTCCTACTGCTTTCACGTGCAATTGATGAATAAGATATAGCAAAGAGTCATGAAGGAGACAAAAAATAAAATAGACAAGTCTATGATGCATGGAAGTCCATATTAATCCTTCCTAGTCGCTTTGGTCCTTACATGTACAAGAAACTTAATGCATTGCCTAGAATGGTTGTGTTTTGGGACAATGAAATGCTATGACAGCCATATTAAGCCAACGGAATGAGAAATTTGAAGTTATACTAATGGCGTGTAAGACAGTTTTTATGTACCTAAATATGATATATTTTGAAATTCTTTTAGCCCTCTATTATAGTTCCAAGCATAAATGTTACGATGTGTTTAAATGATCTCACAGTAGCACTCTTTGTAGTATGGATCCTCGGATTGGTGAGGAACTAGAGATCGTGCGCCCTAGTCCCATTGATACCTCAGTGCTGATGCAACAATCAAATCATTGATCAATCGATATTTGGAATGGCGAGGTGAAATATCTAGTTCTAACAACCGCTTTAATTTTTTTGATCTCTTTGACTTTTATCATACAAATGGGTCCCATTAATACTGATAACCGGCTTGCAATATTTGAATCCATCAATGCATGGACCGAAAGACCAAAACACATAATGCAAAAACCTGGTGTCATCTACACTGGTGGGTATGGTATGATAGAACACCCGGGTATCCGGATCCTGATCAACATATGCCAATAGCAACTTTTGCAACCTTTGGTAAGACTCTTCCCAATTCCCAAATATCTTCCCAATCGCCTTTTATTTCGCATCTCATACCTTATAATAAGAAGGCTTATGGCCATCATATTTCGACTCCATCATAGATCTGAGAAGCTTAATTGGGGTAATGTGATCCTCGCCTAACTTCTTAAGAATGTCTTATGCAATAAAATTAGAATCCATCATTCTACCATCATTTCACAACCCAATCAGTATACACATGTGAGAACCCATATACACGGTGACCATCCATAGTTCGTGGAGTTTAGGCTTCATGACTACCGCGACATATCACTTGCATGACTCATCCACACATTTCACACAAAGTTTGACATTCGTCGACCTATTGATCACAAAATGTTTGTTTTCCTTGAGGGCATAAATTGTTAATGCGCACTTCACCTCCACTTTATTGGCAAAAGTCAACTCTTTGCTAAGATTTATCCCCTCTTTCCAAGTAGACACAAATGTTATCTCAATATTTGAAAGATCAACCATATTTGCCCAAGTATTTGTAGAGAATGACAAGGTAGGAGGTGCGTAGGCAAGGATTGTGTTCGTAATGTTTTGGACACTAATAACATTATCTGCATCAGTTTCACCGCCGTCAAATATCTCATCATCATCAATGTCTCTCTCAATGTTTCTCTCAAAGTCCCCTCATTCAATCCTCTCTTCATACTCATCTCTATCGACAAAATCTTCATCATTAATGGCAGTCTCATCAACATAGTCATCATCATCGTTGTCGTTGTCATCATCATTATCATCATCATCATCATCGTCATCCTCTACATGTGTAAAATACTCATATTGAGCATCTGGAACTGTAACCTGTAAACTTGTGGTTGTTTGTTGGATTTCCTCGACACCAATATCTGCACGCCGCTCCAACTTTATGTACAACTCAATAGCACTTACTTGGATTATTCTCTCTATCTTGTCAAACATGATCTTTACATGTTTGTCTGCTTCTATCGCCATATACTTGTAATTAATCCGGTGCTTGAGGACTTTATGTGGAGAACGATAAGTAATTTGTATGTTGTGCATAGTAGAATTCACACACAATTCTTCCATAACTATCATCTTTAATTCATCAAGGATCTTCAACCTACGATCAATTTGAGTATAATAGCACATTATACCCGGCCTTTCAAATGGCAATTCCTTGTTCGCATTGGCATTGTTAAGCAACCCACCGTGGTATAGAATTATATCAATTATAGTTATTGTGAACCTGTTAGAGTCAAGTATACTATGTTAGTTAAAAAATATTTTATCTAGTCAAAGTATACAACATTTTCTCTACACAAAATACAAATTCCAATTCATTCAAAGGGCATGAATTTCATTACACATTCGTACGTTAGACAAATAAATGTCTTCAAATTAGTTATGATAACACTACTCATTTCATATCTAAATCTTTTTTCGGTTATGCTAAGACTACCCATTTCATACACAACACAAAAAAAAAAAAGCCAAAATCCTTGTAAAAGTATACAACATTTTATCTAGTTACATATCCATAACATTTACATACCCATTTCATACCCAATACAAAAAAAGCTATTTCATTACACATTCAAAGGGCATGAATTACATACCCATTTCATTACAATTCATTCAAAGGGCATGAATTTCACTACCCATTTCGTACTCAATACCAAAAAAAAAAAATCCTTGTAAGATCTTGATAAAAACACATTCTTGATAAAAGCCTAGAAATGATGAATAAATTTTGCTAACAAAAACCATGCAAATAAATAGTCAAAATATTTACACTAACAAAACAAAGTTGAATATATTCACAATATCATGGTATCTTAACTAAGTTATGTTAAATATCTAGCAAATAAATAGTCAAAGTCTTTAACCCACTCCCAACAACAAATAATACCCAACTGCAATGACAATAAAATACAAACCCTTGCCTAATATGTAAATTTGTTGAGAGGGAGGAGCAACGACAAAAAGAGGCAATGTGGTGTGAGAAGTGTGGGTGTTATGGGTGAGTGAGGTAGTGAGTTACTGAGGAGTGTGAGGAGTGTTAGAGGCCAGGAGTGTTATGGGTGAGAGAGTGTGCAGTGAGTTACTGAGGAGCGTAATCTGTGTTTATAAAATTTTTCCCGACGAAAATCAAGTCTTAAAAACTCAGTTTTGCTTTTTACAACTTGAGTCTAAAAGACTCGAGATCCATGTAGCATTATACTTCAAAGATTAGTTAATGGAATTTGCCCAACGAAAATCGAGTCTTAAAGACTCGATTTTGCTTTATAGAACTCGAGTTTATAAGACTCGAGATCCATGTGGCATTATACTTCCAAATTAGCAAGTTGAAATCGAGTCTTTGGGCCTCGATTTTTAGATGGAAATCGAGCCTATAAAACTAGAGATGCTAGTTTGCAATATTATTTCAAACGCATGTCAGCTTATTATATTCTTTCCCTCACTAATGCTAGCCTGCAAATTACCCCGAGTATGTAAAACGTGCTTGTATTGATTATATTAAAAATGACAAATTACACTAACACAGTTTGACAACTCCGAAAAAATTAGACTTGCTATATCCAATTCTCTTAAAAAAAATGAAAATGCCTCCCGAATTCCCAAAATAATTAACACTCCACTCCCTTGACTCCCTTATTAGATGGGGTTAACATTGGACATGGAATAAGGAATATTCATTTTCCATGTTCAAGCACTCCACCCCTGTAACCAAACACTTCCCCAACCATTTTCTATCTTTTATTTTTCTTCTTCTTCCTCATCAATCCTCCATGACATAGATGATAGAACATACCACTTTCAGTTTATCCATCGTCATAAGTTGTAATTTACAAGAACCCAAAACCACAAAAACGCATGGTTTGAAGATAATATATATTTCTCCTCGTGTGCCAAAATGCAAAGCCAAAAAATTTAATGGCTAATTAGTCGAATTTCATCATATTGGCATTGTGTAATTCTATGCTCTTATGTATTGAGTGGATCGGAGTTCTATCTCTATATTTGTATATGACAAGCTTTATTCTTTGTTTGGTAGCTGAGAAATCTTTGGAAGAAGGGGGGGGGGGGGGGGGGGGGGGCGGAATTTGGATTTTCTGACTGTTAGTACAATTCAAACATGGCATGAGATTTTTAGTTGTTAATCCATTGCTTTGCTTGAATGCCAGGTAAAAGAAGAAAAGAAAAAAGCAATGGAGTTGTGTAATGTTTGGTTCAGGGTGGTGGAGTGTTTGATTACAAGATATGTCTATTTGGATTATTAGAATTTTGTTTTATTGGGAATATTCCTTCTGTGTTCAATGTTAACTCTGAAAGGAAATAACATACTCGGTTTTAGAATGATGCTCTGCTATGTCATTGCATGAGCAGAGGGTATGTGTTTATATATAAATTTAAGTCTGCACATCTACCTTTCTACAACATCATTTCATTATTTACAGCTCATGCACAATTCTTCAAAACTTGTTCAGGTTCTGTATGAGCAAAAATTATAGGATGGATCATGAGCTGTGGAGTGATTTAGAAAATCTGTTTGTCAGCTTTGATGAGGACTCGTTTGAGCCGGCTTGATGTGAGGACTACATTTTTGAACAGAGGGTCTTGACATTGCCTGAGTGATCTTCTTCTTATCTGATAAAGGGTTTCAACATTGTTTGAGTGGTCTTCTTCCACCACCCCCCCCCAAAAAAAAGCAAGTCGAGAGACACTTCTGTGATGTCAAGCTTGAACAATAAAGGCTGAAAACTTGTTGATGAAAGTCCTTTAATAAAAATGTCATTGATTTGATCAATGGACCAAACAAACCAAACTACTATATCAATTCTTTGATGACTTTTTCCCAAATGTAATGATGGTCTAGCTCGACATGTTTGATTTTGGCATGGTGAGGTAGAAAGACTCCTAGGTCTTGTAGAAGCATTTTAATCCGTGATAGATAGCTCAGTTACAGTAATTGCTAGTAAGCAATATTCAGATTCTGTGGTTGATCTGGTCACCGTCGGGTTTTTTTTTTTTTTTTTTTTTTTAATCCTTCATCAGATTAGATTATTACCAAGAAATATTGCGTAGCCTACTGTCAATCATCTAGATCACCAGCAAAATTAACATTAGAGTAAGTTGTTAGGGCAGTGCAGCATTATATTTTTCTGAGTCCCATGTGACAGGTTCCCTTTAGGTATCAAAGAACTCTTTTAATAGCTATGAGATGGTGTGAGCGAGGGGAGTGCATGTACTGACAAACCTAATTTACAGCAAATATGTTGTCTGGCCTTGTGATTGTAACATATTGCAATGCTCCAATGAGCATTTGTATTCACTTGGATCAGTTATCTCTTCAACACCATGCTTGGAGAGTTGCATCCTGAAAGTACCAGTGTTTTAATTGGTTTTGCATAATCCATCTTGGTTCATTGGATGAGCTACAAGATTACAGTGCCAGTCGTGTTATGGATGAACAATGAAGGATGTGCAGTTAAGCCAGTGAAGTTGAGGCCTTGAAGGTAATCTGTTAGGCAAGTAAATTAGTCTTGGTGATTTTTTGAGGCCACAGGTAGATTTATTTAACTTGCACAGATACGTAGAGTAATTAGGATCAACAAAACGTTGAGGTGGTGATATGTATACATCCTCTTTTCAAAATGCCAGGGAGGAATACATTGTGCACATCAAGTTGTTGAATGTGCCACCCATTTTGAATTGCAATTGTTAGGATTTTTCTGATTGTCACATTTTTAACAACTGGGCTGAAGCCTGAAGGTATTTGAGTAATCCATTCCCGATTGTTGGTCAAAGCCTTTGCTACTAAACGGGCTTTGTATCTTTCTATTGTGCCATCAAATTTTTTTTTACTCGTCACTGTCATTTATTGCCAACAGCATGTTTTCCTTTTGGTAGAGGGCCCAGGGACCATGTGCCTTGGTTTTGTAAAGCTTCAAACTCCAATGCCATTGCACCGCACCATTCTTTGACCTTTGCCACTTGTGTATAGGAGCTTGGTTCAGTTGGTATGAAGTGCTTTTGGTATCAAGTGTTTTGGTGTGGCATGTGGATGAAGCATGCTTTGATGCTTTGCAATAATTAGTTGTGTTGTTGTGGCCACCATAGTTGTTACCTTGGGCACAGCCATGATCATGTCCTTTGATTTGTTCTCTGCCTAGTTTTGGTGGTTATACCGAGTTGTAGTGTTTGTGAAGAGAGCTGTGGATGGTTTTCCCATCATGAATGAGTGATGGGACTTTAAACAGAGCTCATAGGTGAGGAGTTGACCAAAGAGCTAGTTGAACATGATAGGCTCTTCCCGGATAATAACCAAGGTGTGAATGGGATCAAACTCTGATTCAAGGCCATTCAAGACTTTTTTTTTTGAGAAGGCCATTCAAGACTTGATTACAGAGATCAAAGTCTGAGATTGGTTGGCCAATAATGCCAAAGGAGTCGACAATACTTTTCATTTTGTCCTAGAACTTAGTAATGTACATTCCTTCTATGCGGGTGGATTGAAACTGTTGTTTCAGTTGCAAGAGCTTTGAACAAGATTGAATATGGTGCCGTGACTCAAGGTGAAGCCAAACCTCACACGAGGTTTGCTATCTAACCCCAAGTTGCAGCCTTGCAGTACATATGTATTAAGGCATTTATCCAAAGGAGGGCAAGCAAATCATTTCCCACTTGTTTGGTACATTCTGAATTGATTGGTTGGCTTGATCAATGAGAAATTTTGAAGGACAAGGAATGGAGCCATCAACTTAGCACATCATTTTATTGGCTCTGAGGATTAGGACCATCTGACTCTTCCAGAGCAGGTAGTTATCACAATCTAATTTGATGGTAAGCAGGTATATGGTTGAGGGAATAGAGGATGAAGCCATGAGAGAGAAGAATTTTCCTGATGGGGCTTTGATACCATGAATGGAAGTAACAAATTCAGTTTTTAGACTAACGCTTTGATATGTCATTGCATGAGCAGAGGTATGTGTTTATATAGAAATTCAGGACGAAATGGGTAACTAGACATAAGATTCTAGCTATATAATTAGTTGTCAACGTTTTCAAACTATATTTTTTACTAGCATCTCGAGTTTCAGAAACTCGATTTTGGCCTATAAATCGAGTCTCAAAGACTCGATTTTCATGGCCTAATCATATCCGATGTGGCATATTTTTCTACGTGGCGACCACATGGAAATCGAGTTTCTAAGACTCGATTTCCAACCCTTATAAATATAAACAAATAAGAGAGGAACCAGAATGTCACAGAGCAACCCAGAGGAAAAAAAAAAAGAAAAAACCAGAATGAGAAGAACCCAGAGAAAAAAAAAAAAAAAACCAGAAGGAGAAGATCCAGATCGGACCACCGCACGCGAACCAGAGGCCCAGGCCGCACACCAGCCCCGGCCGCGCCTGGCTGGTGAGGTGAGCTCTTTCTCTCCCTCTGATCTGAGTTTGGATTGGGATTGATGTGTTTAGGATTTTTGAAATTTGTTTTTGGGTATTTCGGCTTGTATATGGACTTAGAATTTTTTAAAATTTTTTTTTTGTTAGAAATCAAGTCTTAGAAACTCGATTTTCATGTGGTCGCCACGTGGAAAAATATGCCACATCGGATATAATTAGGCCATGAAAATCGAGTCTTTGAGACTCGATTTATAGGCCAAAATCGAGTTTTTGAAACTCGAGATGCTAGTAAAAAATATAGTTTGAAAACGTTGACAACTAATTATATAGTTAGAATCTTATGTCTAGTTACCCATTTCGTCCTAGAAATTCAAGATTGCACATTTACATTTCTACAAAATTATTTCCACATTAACAGTTCATGCACAGTTCCTCAAAATTTGGCCAAGTTTTGTTTAAGCAAAATTTATGAGGCAGATCATGAGCTGTGGAGTGATTTTGGGAATCTGTTGCCTGGATTTGGTGAGGATTCATTTGAGCCAGCTGGAGGTGAGGAGGACTGTGCTTCTGATAAGGAATTCTCAGAGAGGATGTTGACATTGTCTAAGTGATCTTTTGATAAGGTAACAAACTCCATTAGACCAGAAAGGGCGTCAAGGCAGCAGAGCATTAATTATTTTGGAAATTTGTGGGTAGCGTCATTTTTGGAAAAATTGGATATAATGAATCTAGTTTTGCTATACCTCAGTGATGTTAGTATAATTTTCCCAAAAGAAATTGTTCCATGATAATTTGTTAACAACAAAAGGTTTCCAACAAAAATGACATGACACAACCTCGGGGGGTGGGAGGCCCGGCAAGTCAATCAATTAATCAAAGACAAACACTTACCAATGATCATCATCAGCCATGACAGTTGAAAGCAACAGTTTCTGCAAATCATCAATATCCTTAAGCAATTTCTCATTTTCCTGATTCCCGGTCTGTATCTCAACTTGTAAAGCTGCATTAGCACCAGTGTGGGACATATCAGAGAATCATTTGCAAAGTACAAGAAAGATTGACAAGTTTGAGATTAGAATTTTATCCAATCTGTCACTATCTTGTGATCTAAATTATTTATTTGGTAAATAAAATTTATAGCAACATTTATATCCATACTCGAAGCAATCTCAGGACGGTGACCAATGGGCAAAAATTGAGCTCCTAACTTAAATTCTATTGTTACATTATTAAGAGCTGAATTGAGAATATTAGAATAAAATCCACCTGAAGCCAAAATCAAGCATGAGAGACATGTTATACTTCACACATGCATTTCCAACATTAAAGAGTTAGCCTACTAGGAAGGACAAAAAATCATCCAGTTATGACATATTCAATTTACTTATACTTTGTCTGTTGTATCAAATTAACAGCAGCATCTACAGAAACTTAACACCTCCAACTTGCACTTAACACATCTTCTCACAGGCACCATGATTGTCTTCAATCTTCACTAACCATACATATATGATACCATATCTATCAAAAGTTCCATAATTTGTAGCCTACAATCCCAAATTAATCATTCCAAGCCTTCAGCATCATTCCCATACATATTATGTCCATAAGGAGAATATCATTCTCAGGAGCCAGACAAAATAAACCAACAGTGGTTGAGATGTTTTTAGAATCTCAAGAACGATTCTCTTTCATCTGATAATTCCACGAGAGCATACACATTGAGCCTTGCCTACAAGGATAACTTGAACTTAGGTATGCATATGTTTATTATTTTGATGTGTGTACTGGGCATTGTTCTCAACTAGCATTGCAGCATCATTTGTAATTTGTCAGGAGAATCCTTTCTTATTTTCTTTTGCAACTTAATTTTGAAATTCAAAAACCTAAACAACTCTTTAGCTTTAACACCTTGTCTCATCAATCCACAGAACGTACCCGAGAGAGAGAGAGAGAGAGAGAGAGAGAGGGGAGCAGTTTTCAGCTTGTGTAACAAGAGCTTTCAAAAAGTAATATAATTCCAGATTGTCACTATAACCACCTTAATTTATTTGCAATTGTTAAAGATGGGAATAAAATAATATAGAGAAGTGGAAGCAAAAGAGAGAGAGGAATACAAGAGATTACATGGTTCGCCCAACAGCCTACATCCACAAAATAAAGCCTTAGCGGCTACATCTTTACAGTAAACTCAATCATCAATTACAGTGAACCCTTAACAGGTACATATAGAGCCTAGAAGCTAGAGTTAGCCTAATATCGGCTTACAACATAACTAGGCCTCTTAGACCATTACATCAACATAAACCCAATACTCTAACAACAACGTCCAAGAAAAAGAACTTGTCCCTTTATATACAAGTGGAGCTACAAAACTTGTAATTTCATTTTATCCTTGCATTATATTAATGACATAAAAAAATAAGCTGGATGCGTTAAAAGTACATTCTTATCCTTTACTTCTTTTAAACTAAATCTCCAAATCAGTCAAACACTAACTTATTACAAACTCATTGGATGTGTTGGCCATAAAAATACAGATGTAAAATACAGTTAGAACTATTATATTTGTGTAATCAATATAAAAGAAGCAATACACTCATACACACACAAATAGATATTCAGTAATAACAAATGTGCAGTAAAGTCATACTAACCAAAAAATAATTACATCATATAAGGACATAGTAAGTTCAAGAATAATAACAAAAAGAAAAAGCAAAGATATGTAGGTAAAGAAATTTATGTAACCATGCCTTTAAACAAAAAGAAATTAATGAAACAATAATAGTGAATATTACCAGAGTTAGATTTATGAAGATCTTCAAGAATTTCCTCCACAAATGCCAACATTGAATTTTTCAAGGCATTATTTTTCTTATCCAAGAGATGGATTTCATTTTCAAGAAGATCTTTCTCTGACAGCAAAGCCCTCAATTCATCATTTTTTCCTATGTCAATGTCCCTCTGGAATTCTAGGCAGAGTGTGGTAAATCCTTCCCTGTACAGAAACAGCTCCGTCATCAGTTTCTATGCTACATAACAGTTAAATCAAACTTAGAGATTGAAGTTTCTAATGCGACTTCCACTGGTACTTTTACATATTAGATTAAGACAAGTATTTATAAGAAGCTTTAGATGCAATTAGGATGGACTCTGCAGTATAGGATAATAATATGAAAACATAAAATCACTGCATAGCCTTGTGAGAGTCCATTTGGAACCTTAATTTCATGTATAAATATACACGTGAATTTCATGATTTCTCTGTGATATTAAACAATGTCAATGGCCACATCAGCATGTTGTACTAGATTCTTAAAACCAGTACAACATAGAAAAATAGAAAAAAATTTAAGCCAAAGAAAAGGCCCAAAGCAAGCAGTCAATGTAAGATAACTCATCCACAATTCCCCTCCCCACTCCCTCGTGCCTACAGCTACATGCATCAACTTGCTGACCTACCTGACCACACATCCATTGTCATGTGGACGTAGAAAGCACTTTTAGAAAAGGAAAAAAAAAAAAAAACAGATCGTTGGAAATATATGGAGTTTTTATCAGGTTTGACAGGAAATCTTTCATAAAAAAAACAGGTGAGAAGGTGAAAATTGAGGCTGCACTATATATAGTATTAATTATACAGGTTAAAAACGACCCATTGAATCAATCAGAACAGAGATTCCACATTAACACTTTAAAACAATTTGGTCAATACCGCTTGTCATTGATTCTTCTCAGCATCTCATCTCGCTTCATTCTTGCACAACATAACTCCTTCTCCAAGCAATTCAGTGAGGCCCTTGAATTAGCTATTTGCCAAAAAAGGGAAACATGAATTTGAAGAGTTGAAAGAGTAACAATTGTCCATCAAAGACATACAAACATGGAACAACATGCACAAGATTCAAGATCCTTGAATGTGATGAAACACACTCGTCAAATTACCAAATCTCCCAAAAGCTTAAGGTATTAGGAAATGGTGAATTTAATCATAATTCTATCACTCCCTTCGGGCCTAGACTCCCCCTTAATAAGTGGGCCCAAACACGTAGGATTTTTAATATTTTAAATGGAAGGTAGAGTGGAATCAAGGATCAAACTCAGGATCTTCGGCTCTGATACCATATCAAATTACCAAATCTCCCAAAAGCTTAAACTATTAGGAAATGGTAAATTTAATCATTTAATCATAATTCTAACCGCACTTAAAAAGTAATGCTATGGACAACATTTTTTCACCCACAGTCAAGTTGATAAGTTCTTCCTAGTTCTTATTTGAGTCCATTACTAACATTACATTTTTACTTACCAATAACAACGATACATCATCCATTGTGAAATTTTATGGTGAATCTAGACTTGTTGTAAATGAGTGCATTTGCACAACTCACATGACAACAAAATACTAAAACATCAAATACAAGTTATGAGTGTTTTTTTTTTTTTTCAAAAATCAAAGTTGCAATAGCTTCGAAGCAAAAAAAAAAAAAAAAAAAAGCTCATGGATATGAATTAATTAATAAGTTAATTTCCATAAAGCTTAGATACCGGTGACGATGGCGAATCCATTGATTTCAAAGTGCGAAACGTAAAGCGTCTTTGTTAGTTCGGACTCTCTGAGAGCCAAAGCGGTCTCGATCTCGGAGCATTTGACGATCTCCGATTCAATCTCGCGCGTGATCTGAATGTTGGCCTCAATTTCATCGTTCACCTAACACAGACCAGAAGGTCGATCAGGACAGGACAAAACAAATCGATTGTTGCTAAGGAAGTAGCAAATGGAGCCCTAGCAATCAGTAGCACCAGAAGCGAAGGAATATACCTGGTCGAGCATGTCCTTCAGGGAAGATATCTGGCACAAAATCGCTCCCGAATCCTCCATTTTCTCTCTCTGAGAAAAGCTTGAACACCTACTACTACACCTCCTAATGAATAATGGTTGTTTTTGAAGTTCCCGCCTTTTATATTGACGAGAGTTTTCAACGCTCATATATGGGCCCGTGGGTTTGGGCCTTCGGTTGGGTTGGTTTTGGGCATTTTTCATCCAACTTGAACTACCCTTGGAGTAAATAATCTTCACCCATTGGCCAAAAATCAGTTTTCAAGTGAAACTACTTAATTTTTAAAGGCATGATTCAAAGTAGAATAAATCTAAGGGCTATATTTTGCTAATTCATTAAATTTAGTTTAGTTTAATCACAGTTAAATTTTTATTATAGTTAAAAAATTTTAATGAGTTGGCAAAATCTAAATCTGTAATTTATTCCACTTTGAATCATGACCTTTAAATGAACACTTTTCATTTCACTTTGAAATGAAAAGGATCTAAATCTCAATTTATAACTATTAGTTTGGGTTACATTAGAGGTTGGAGTTATTTTGTCAAACCTAATAAAAAAGTTGAATTTTTATTCAATTATTTGTACTGAGATGGCACTTAACTACTACCTCGGCATGGATACGGACAAAAGGACTCTCAATCAAAACGATAGGTAATGTTAGGGGATTAATTCAAAATTTTGAAACTTTAAGGGACAAAATCAAATTACACAAAACTTAAGGAATGTAATTTGCAATTTAATCTAATAATAAGTCTTTTTTTCTTCTTGTTGTTGTGAATATAGAATAAGAAAAGGTTGCGATCCGGGGTTTTGTTCACCTTACGAGTTGTGCATTCTTTAAGATCATAGTCAAGGCTCAGAGAGTCTTGAAAGGAATTCGTTGATTTTTAAGTATTTTTTTCTTCCCCTAACAAAATAATAATAATGACAAGAAGTCAAAACTAACAAATTTCAAATCCATTGTTTGAAGAACAAAATACTTACTGTCATTTAGCTTACTACTTATAGGATGAACTTGGCTACAACATAAGATGTAGGGGTCCCAGATAATTGTGTGACATCGGTTAACTAATATTGCCAACCCTACTTATATCTCCCACAATTTTTTATAAGTAATAAAATTGATATGTATTAAATAAGTTGACTGTTACATCAGAATTTATTCACTACATGCAAAAAAAAACTATATAAGATCCTATTATGCATGACTTATTCAAATTTCAAGGTTTAGAGAGACTTTGTAGTATACTTCAACGACATTAAAAACACACAAAAAAATCAACTTGTGAGTTCAAAGAGAAGAGGATTATCTTCTACAGTGTTATTGCTGCCATAGTGCAGGTCAAAGTTGAAGCCTCTATCCAAGTGTGTTGCTATGGAGACAAAATCTTCAAGGTGGTCCTTAGAGCCACATATCCGGTTTGTGGAAGGTGTTCAAAATAGAAGAGTCCAAACAACTTGGAGATGATTGTAGAATCATGTCAGTAAGTAGTCTAATGGGTGTAGAGTCTGGGGATAAGGGTTTATCTTAGTTTATCAACTTCGATTCTATTTAATGAACTCTTTCTGGAGGTTTGGGAACCCCCTTAATGGTTTTTCCTTTGGAAGTTCTCCATCAGTTTTGCACTTGGTCACCATATTCTGTATTATGTGCTTTATTGTTTATTGTTTTACATATGGTGCTTTGCATGCTTGTGCAAATTAACCTGTGATCATGTTGAACACACACTTGGTTAATTGATTAAACTTAATTAATCTGCTGCATAACATAAAGGGTCTAAAAGATCTTTTTTCAGATTTATATCTACACATCTGTACAATCAAGAGGCATAGGGACTACTGTGAGCAACAAGTTTCCTGGCAAAAATATGTACAAGGAATTGCCCTCCCATAAAAAGGACTTGAAACATGTTTGGCATGGTAGAAGGTATTATACTTGAGACCAATTTCCAGTCATTTTTTTAACTTCCTGCAAAAAGATACCAAGAGAAGGTGTCAGTTCATAAGAATGATAGGCAACATTTGTAAGTATTATGACACATTGAAGTCCAGGATGGTGCAATGAGGCCAACCATGGGCCTAATTTCAGTCATGCTTGATAGGTTTTGGCTTAGCATATTTCAGCAAATCTTGAAACATAAAACAATGGGTTTTGGAGATAACTAAAAACCTATAATTTAGTTGGAGAATAATTTTATGAGGTTTCAGACATCAGCATTAACTAGAACATTCTGCAAAATTTTGGAACAATATGCAGAGAAAAGCCAAGAATGGATTAGAGTGGAAGTAAAGAAAATGTTTAATTGCTCATGCAGTTTCTTTCATTACTCTTTTTGGGTGGGGTGGAGTAAGTTATGGAAAAATAAGCATTATGACTATCCCAGAGTTGTTTGAAATTTTATGAACAAGTTCATCAGTAAGTTTTCTGCAATAACTGTCAAACATTTTCCAAAAATTTTGACTTTTAAATGGAATGCAGGGATACTATTTTTTTTTTTTTTTTTTTTTTTTTTTGGGGGGGGTGGGGGGGTTTGGGGGTTGCAGGGATACCAATTTACTCTAGGGTGAGATGCAACAAATCATACCCAGTGCATCATATTTCAATCAATCTTGGGATTTGATTAGGCTTCTTTATGTATTATCTCCACAGTTATTTCTAGGTTTAGCTTTGACTTTGAATTATCTCTTAGTCTAATTTTGTATCTTATATCAATCCTATATAGGTTGATAAAATCCTATTTCAATAATCTTACATGTACAGTCTGGACTCTAGAACGTTAATGCATATATAGGATAATCACAATAAATCAATAGGGGAAAGCATCTTCAAAATCGATTTTCAACAAGTGTATCTGATTTCCTAATGGTGATGATAGATCTATGACAACAAAGTAATGTTGAATATATATTGTATTATATGATTCAAAAATTTCAACAGATTGTAAATAAAAAAAGAAAATTTGACTTTGTTTTTTGTTATTTTCACAGTCAAGGCAGGAGTGAGTTTTATTTTGAGGTCTTAAAACATAGACATGTCAATTTGACAATCTGTCTACCCTCAGATAACAAATTGGTCAATGTTTTCTTTACATTTGAAAATAGAGTGACTAAATTTTAGTCTAGCCATCAACCTACCGCAAGCCTATTCCTTTTTCTGGGCTTGGAACTAGCTGTGAACAAAAAGATATGACAAAGAGCATAGACACAAGCAAAGTTTTCTTTAGTGATCAATTTAATATTTGTGTTCAAATAAATAATAGAAACCCTCCTAGGAATGAATTTATGTACCAAATTCTTATCCAACTAAGTTGCTTTCGGCCTTAGAGGCCTAAATTCGTAGTGAAAAGCTCTTGATGGCTACCTCTTTACTATTAAGCTTTGTGCATTACAATGAACACATTGATGGGTATTAGTAGGAGGCTAAATCCTAGACTAATAACACTTGAACCACAAGTAGGAATAAGATTACTTTGTTTGTACTTCAAGTAAGAATAAAATTACTTTGCTTTCCCTCCAAGTAGAAATAGATATAATGAACCTAGATTAGAGTTATATATTAGACTAGGGCTTTAACTAGGATTGGAGTTTGATATCTTTATCGTATGTGGACAAACTATTCCCAATCTGAAGCTGTTCTTTTGGAAATCTTTGTTTGATTGGATGTCATCTTTGCATTTATTTTCTTTTATTTCTCTTTTAGATCTATTTGATCGTTGAAATTTTGAGAGTTTCATTGTGATGGTCTCATAGTATACTTGGGCTATTGTGTACTTGGGCTATCTTTTTTTCTTCTTCTTTTTTTTTTTTCAATAAAGTTATGTTATTTATCTAAAAAACAATCCCCCGTAAAACTCAAGGTGGGGGTGGAAGCTTGAAGACAACTTGAGTTTGGAAAGAAGGTGAGACCTTTAGGGAAAGCGTAACTAGAAGGAATTTGCAATTGACCACACTCTTGATACCATGTAGAAGGAAAACAAAACTCAATTGATGGATATGAAAAACTATGAAGAAGAAAATAAAGGTGGAGAGAGAAGAAGAGAAAGAGAACACACAGAATTAATATGTTTTGGCCTTGGAGGCCTATATTGACAGCACAAAGCCCTTAATGCATACATCTTTACTAATAAGATCTAAGTGTTACAATGGACCCATTGATGGTTATTTGTAGTAAGATAAATCCTAGACAAACAATACTTGAACTACAAGTAGGTTTAAGATTACTTGCTTGTACTCCAAGTAAGACCGGAATTATTTTGCTTGCACTCCAAGTAGAACTATATATAATGAACCTGGATTAGAGTTATTTAACATATGAGGGCCATAACTGGGATGGGAGCTCGATATCTTTGACATCTGCCTCAAACTCAAGGTGGAAGACAACTTGAGTTTGGAAAGAAGGTGAGACCTTGAGGCAAAGTATAACCAGATTGGATGTGTAGTTGACTAAGCTTTGATACCATATTAGAAATGATAAAACATAACTCTGATACCATGTAGATAGAGAGAAAACTAAATAGATGGATATGAAAAAATATGAAGAAGAAAATAGAGAAGTTAGAGAGAGAAATAGAAAGAGATAGTACACATAGAATTAACATAATTTGGCCTTAGAGGCCTACTTCCACAGTGAAAAGCCCTTGATGTAGATATTTACTATTAAGCTTTGTATATTACAATGAATCCATTGGTGGGTATTTGTAGTAGGCTAAATACTAGACTAACAATACTTGAGCTACAAATAGGAATAAAATTACTTTGCTTTTACTCCAAGAAAGATTAGAATTACTTTAATTGCACTCTAAGTAGAATTAGATATAATGAACCAAAATTAGGGTTTTATAACATCCTAGGGCCTTAACCAGGATTGGGCCTTGATATCTTTAACATCCCCCTCAAACTCAAGGTGGAAGCTTGAAAACAACTTGAGTTTGGAAAGAAGGCGCGACCTGGAGGGAAAGTGTAACCAGATTGGATGCGCAATTGACCAGAATGGACTCAATTAAATGAAGTGTAGATAAAAGGTTGGAATAAAGGTTAGATGCATGCTATTATTGAGACTTGATTGCCGAGCACAGTGCATGGCATTCCTGCAGAAGCTACTGATCAAAGGCATAGTCTGGAATATTCTGTCTAAAGATGATAGAGACATGTGAAAAGAAAGAAAAACAAATAAAGACCATTGATTAGAGGCGAGGTCCAACTAACGCAATGTGAAGATAACAGAGACTGATGACCAGAAAGAATGCCAATATATGAGGTTACCGACCAACAAGTTCCGGTGATACTCAGTCAAGATAGTTGAGGACTATTAGAAGGAAAGCCGAAAACCAGGCTCAGAATAAAGAAACATGTGCCCATTGAATGAAGTTGAAATTGCTAAGATCATCTAGTGAGAAAATATCCAAAAGACGCGTATGAGGTTGTCTCGATGCTGTCCACGGTAGGGAATAACTAAAAAAGATCCTTTAGAGTTATTGGCAGTGATGATAAGAGAAGAAACTTAGATTCAGAAATTAAAGATCTGGATTAATATAAAATTATTAATGAATGTTACAAAATAATTAATGGAGGTCACATAGGACTAGCTTTGATACCAAATTAGAAAAGATAAAACATAACTCTATTACCATGTAGAAAGAGAGCAAAACAAAGTTGATGGATATGAGAAAAATATGAAGAAGAAAATAAAGGTGGTGGGAGAAAGAACGCAAGAATTAACGTGATTTGGCCTTAGAGACATACTTCCACAATGGAAAGGGCTTGATAGCTACATCTTTACTATTAAGCTCTGATTATTACAATGAACCCATTTATGGAAATTTATAGTAGGCTAAATCCTAAATGAACAATACTTGAATTACAAGAAAGAATAAGATTAGTTTGCTTGTACTTCAAGTAAGACTATAATTACTTTGCTTGAACTCCTCGTAGAATTTGATGTAATGAACTTGGATTCAAGTTATATAATAGACTAGAGCCTTAAATAGAATTGGCTTCGATGTCTTTAACACCCGAAAAACCTCGTTGCATGCCCTTGTATGAAACAAAATAAATTAACCTGTATTATTAAATTAAGATACTTTAGAGTTCCTAAGGACCTAAGGTAACTTTGCCATTAAATTCCTAAAATCCTATCAATTCATTTTGAAATGAGTGGATAAGATTTTATTATGCTATCAACATTTGAAAAAACACTGACTATCACTATTTTGATATCTATTTAAATTGTTAATGATGTCGCAAAATCAAATTCATTCATTTCAAACAAGATGGATAAGATTTTAGAAACTCCACAATGGAGGTACCCTATAAATTCTAGAGGACCCTAGTTTGTCCATTCCGCATAAAAGTACTCTCTAATCATGACAATTAGCTTTAACAAATATGAATTCTCTAATATAACTGTAAAACACATGAGGAAAACAACTTAAATAATTTTTTTTTTTTTCACCTTAAAGATGAAATATATTCCATAACAATTGCCATCTGTTCAACATCATAGCTATACCATTGTTCCGGGACAGAAACCAGATCACCCCTTCGAACATCTACAGTAGGAAGAAAAAGAAAAGTTAAAATTAGCAATCTAAAATCTAAGTAAAACCACTTGAAATTTGGATGATAAATGTAACCAGACCTTGAAGCAGAATATCCCTTTTTTCAGAATAACATCTCAATATCCAAAATTTGCGACCATGTTCATCCAAGAATATAGGCTCAGATCTAACAGCATCTGATTGCTGCTCCTCTTTAGGCATCAATTTAAAGAAGAAATTTTAATAAGGAAATGAAAGTTGATTTGTACACAAGCAAAATATATATACATTTTAGTACCAAAAGGAAGAAAAATTGTATGCAAATGATGATGGCAGCACAAACACATGCATCCTGAAAGTTATAGATTATATGGACTTATATTCATAGAACATTGTTGGCTAGAGGATTAATCTCAATGATTATTGGAATGTAAGAACATACTCATTTTTATCCTCTCCCCCCCATTTAAATAACAAAATTCATTTAGAAGTTCATAAGATCTTTGCAAATATTATCATGGCATCTCCTCTCCTTGTAAGAACAATACAAAAGAAGAAGTTGTCGGTTCAAGACCCACTAGGTGCAGTGCAATTACTAATAAAAGAGAAGATATTATCATTTTGTCCATTCATTTGACATGTTTCCCCCCCAACCACCCCCCCCCCCCCCCAAAAAAAAAAAAATAAATAAATAAATAAACTGTTACATGTGAGAGTGTACACTCGTAGACCATACTTATTTTTTTGAGAATCACTTGTAGACCATACTGATCAGGAGAAAACTAGCATGTTCAGTGGATAACCATGAGTTGAAATATCAATCAATTCAACTTCATTAAGATATTTGTTTTATGCTGCTTCAAATGATCTTCTTTCAGAATTATGAGATATTGATGATCCAGAAACATACTGTCAAACACCACATCTCTTGCTTCTAGCGTCTCTTCCAGAATTTGGGCCGCTTCCAAATTTATTTTTGAAACAAGCTCCTCATGCTCAGCAATGGAAAGGGGAGTACCCATTTTCAAGAGAATAGCTCCAGCCATCTCATCCTGAAGCTTTTTCTTAATATTTTTCACCTATACAAAGCAGTTTAGTTAGAAGAGATTAATTGTGATATATAATTGCTATTGCAGAAAGTTTGCTAAATTCATGTGATGACCTTTTCTCTTTTTTCTTTTTCAGCAAGAACATTTTCCTTTGCTTTCTTCTCTCTTTCTGAGTTTTGTACATCAATCCAACTCCTAAAATCCCTGAATGCAAAAATCATTAACTAACGCATAAATTTCAAAAGAAAATACAATGAAGATAAAAATGAATATGCATATGACAAAACAAAAGATAATATTAAAGAAATTATCACAGCATATTATCGCATACTCAGTGCCAAGAACTTCGTCACAGAGAAAATTCAAAATTCTGAGCTTCTTAGAGGAGTCTAATATATCATATCCATCACCGTTCACATCAAAAGAATTCATCTGCATTTCTTCCAACAAGTACTGGGATTCAGAGATGTATTTGGTAAGAGATTGCAACCAAGACTCTCCTGCTATAGTTTGATTTAAGGATGGATATCTGCATCCAAAATTTAATTGAGGACTGCCAAAACCAATTTAACAGACAATAGGACTTGAATAAGCTGGCATCTAAGTAAACATACACACCCTTTTATTGGGTCCTTTTGTATCATAGAGAGCAACTGCATATGAAAGCGAACAATTGGAGAATCCTGTGCTCGGCGTTGACGTCGTCCGCATGCTATTTCCCGGAGTAATTGTTCAGGCTGTCCTTTCTTTAGATCAAGAACCTAAGATCAACATGATCATAGGAAAATAATGCTCAGTATTAAATTAAAAGGTATATTATCTTTGGTCATATAAATTGATGTAAAAGGAACTATTGTGGCCTGATACAATGCAAAAATTAAAACATCAGAATCTACAAAACAAAAGGTATCTTGATTAAGTTTTGCAAGAAAGATAACTCAGTTCTTACATTTTCAATTATTCACACAAATAATAAGAGGGGAACTACAATGGAGAGAGAGAAGGAAATAAAAGGTGGGAACAAGAGAAAAGTATCTAAAAAAAAAGTTTGAGTTTTTGTATCTCTAAAAATGCAATCTGTGAACTCAAGTACTATAATTCAAATCATAATCAAGAATTAACAACAAAATATACTCCAAAAGAAAGAAAAAACAACTTGGTGAGATGAAACCGCCGTTGCCCTTAGGTTGGTACTTCAAGGCCATTTGCAACATTTGACCAATGGATTCTAAAATCAGCAATGGATCACAAAGAGAATGAAAATTAGTGACAACTTCAAACTCGACAACCTGCACAGTTTCAGCTTCTAACTGACTGACTCTATTATTGATTTAAAAATATATCATCGGTATGTTGTATCTACCTGTCTAAAAGCTTCACAAAATTCTAGGAATTGCAAGGCATGTCCAACATCATTGGCATGTATGTCAATGGCAGCAACACTGTTTAATTCAATGCCCTGAGGCAGCGGGATTTCAATTCTGTTGGCTTCCACAATATTCCTCTTACACTTGTGCAATTCTTTA
Source organism: Quercus aquifolioides (assembly GCA_019022515.1). Classification (NCBI taxonomy): domain Eukaryota; kingdom Viridiplantae; phylum Streptophyta; class Magnoliopsida; order Fagales; family Fagaceae; genus Quercus; species Quercus aquifolioides. The sequence goes on along the minus strand of CM032331.1, from coordinate 37,773,921 downwards.
ACTGGCTTGTGCTTGGCTGCAGCATTATCAATTTTCTTGTTGTTTGGCCCTTCAGTTTTATTTTCTTCTTTTTTGACACACTGTCGGGACATTTTCTTTGGAATCTTCCTATCACCATTCATCTCACTCAACTGGCCATCATGATTCCTTTTGCATGTTTTTTCTCTTTGCACAGATGCCTCTTCAGTTTTCTGATGTCTCTTAGAACTACTCTTCTCAGTAAGTGAATCACCATCCTCATTGCCATTGCATGAATTTTTAGTACCATTGTCTTTACTCAAATTCCTCTGCTTGCTATCATTAGTTCCTATTCCAATGCCATTCATTTTTAGAGGTTTAGCTTGGAAATTGGAATCACTTTGTCCAGTAGTACCAATATCACTCTTTCGGCAATCTCTTGTCAAATCCATAACTGACTCCTGTCGATAATGCTTGATCATAAGCAACAGAAAACACATATAGGTGCAGAGTCCAGAAAACAAGGGCCTACAACTTCATGCCCCAAACCAATCATCTGTTTCGTTTTGAGCTTTTTTTTTCATTTTAAAAACAGAAAAAAAAAAACAAAAAACAAAAAACAAAACATAAAATTTAGGATGATTCATAATTTGGGACTCAAAAGAACTGTAACCCCTATATGTTTAAACCTATTTAATAAACACAACTCAATTGACCTGAGCTTTTCTGCAAATCAAAACAGTCAGATGCGGTTTAACCGAAGATAATCTATAATGCAAAGAATAAAATTTAACATTGACATGCCTCATTGGTAGCTTTTTGTTTTTTTGATGAGGCACTTGCTTTGCTGACCCGACTCAAACTCTTTTCTGAATCCAAAGTTTCAGAGCCCTCAGCACGCAGCATTTCTAAAACCGAAGAAAACCCTTTGGCCTTTGCAGTATGCACAAGACTCCCAGTAGGATGGTAGCCTCTCTTCTTCCTATAAAATTCGATTCCCGGGTTCATCAAGTACACCCAAAATCACACACACACAAAAAGAAGGCAACTTTCAAGGTGGGTACTCTTAGATTAAGCAAGGAAGAAAAACAAAAAAGCACTCACATGCAGAAACTGCAATTGCATATGCCCCTACATTTTGGACACATCCAATCATCCAACACAGCCATTTCTTCTGCCCTTTCTCCGTATCTAACTCATAACCAAACAACAAACCCAACTGACAAAGGAACTTTGTGCAGAAACAGAACAGAAGAGAGAGAATTTATCATGAAACAAAAGAGCAGACCTGTTTAAGAGGCATTTGTGACAGAAATGGAAGGTACATTGCTTGTTCTCACTTTTATTTTTGCATGATGCAGCAAAATCCAAAGTCTTTTGCCGGCACTGCAACATTTTTACAATCGATCACTTCAAAGACTCGTTCTAGAAAAATGCAGGAAACAAAAAAAAGAAACACCCACATGCTGAATCCTAAAAAGTCCTTTTTATCAACACCCCACTGTCTCTAATCCTACATTACATTAGGATCAAACCCAAAAATAAAAAAGTAAGCAAAGAAAACTGATTTCTTTGTTGGGTTTTGGAGAAGAATGCGAAAGAGTAAAGTACTGAACCTGGTGACAACTTTTGCCATTCTGAGAATCGTAGAGTCGGCCTCTGATGAAACGGACACCAAGAGATTTCTTTGTCGTAGGCTTGGCCTTGGCCTTGGCCTTGTTCTTACTTTTTGTCTCAGTTTGTGAAGAAGAAACAGCAGCCATTGATGTTTGGTGGGATCCCAACTAAGGTCCAAGGAGAACGAATAAGACACTGATAAGTGGGGGCAGTTGGACTCAGTTAAATTTTGTGGGATTATTATATATACAAAGATTATACAGAGAGATTTTTTTATTAAAAAGATAATTAATAAAAAGAGAGAATTAAATATGTTGGCATTGGAGTACATTTTTGGCGGGTAGAATGAGGAGGCAGGTGACTGAGAGTCAGAGAAGCGACTGCTTATTAGATTTTTTGGAGTCCCAGGTGTCCTTGTTAAGGTGGACACGGATTGGGTCTAGTTTCGTGTGTACTACACCAGTACGACGCAGCCATGTGTTCAACACTTGTTACGTGTCTGCATCACGTCGGTCTAGATCTGAGCTTGTCCAGTTGTGAAGTGTGTAATGGAAAAAGCATTCACGTCGGTTTAGAGCGTTCTCATAAGCTCTCTCATAAAAAATGTCATTTTGACACACCAAAAATTTACTTTATCATTTTAGCACATTATTTTACAACATCTTATTTATCAGATGTTTTATTCTTCCCTTCTATACATTAAAATAATATTTACACCATATTAAAATAATATATTAAATTCCTCCAACAACAACAACTCCTCCACCACTGTCGCAACAACGGCCACCAACAACCATTGTCGCCACAACACCGACAGCCACCACCGGCACAAACCCACATCCACCAACGGCACTTTAAAAATAAAAAAAATAAAAAATAAAAAACCCACAACAACCCAAAAAATAACCACCACAACTACCCAATAATCACCACCACAACCACCAAATTGCCACCACAACCACAGTACCACTGCCACAACTAACACACAACCCACCACATTCACAAACCTCAAAACTCATCCCAAATCAAACAAACCCACAGTTCAGGCGGCGAGGTCGGCTTCAGGCGAGAGACGTCAGCGGCGAGATTGGCTTTAGGCAGCTTCAGGCGAAATCGGTTTCAGCGGCTTGAGGTGGCTTTAGGCGAGATCGGCTTCAGGCGGCTTGAGGATGAGAGAGGAAGAGAATGAGAGTGAAGAGGGAGCTGTGGAGGACGACTATGGCTCCGGCGAGATCGGCGGCTTCGGCGAGATCAGCGGCGAGATTGGCGGCTTCGACGAGATCGGCAAGAGAGAAGAACGAAGATGCAGAGAGAAAATAACGAACGCAGATGAGAGAAAAGGGAGAGAGAGAGTCCGAATGAATATATGAGAGAGAAAGTTTGAGTGAATAAACAAATAATAAAAAATTTTGGCATGGATGTCCGTACCGTCTCATATTTGAGACGGTACTGTAGCTGTGTGCCAAAATTTTTGGCATTTGAAACATCTCATGAGGCTCATATTTTTGGGTTTGGTGTGTCAAATGCCAAATATTTGGCATTTGGCACACCTGATGAGAATGCTCTTATTTATATTAGAAAATGTGTAAAATTTAATTTTATCTCGGATTTTACTATCGGGCACAATAGTATACCATTTTTGAAAAAAGTTTTATCGGAAATTGAAAAAGTTTTGACAACTTTTTCATTTCCCGATAAATTTTTTTCAAAAACGGATTTGTTAATGTATGACCGGACCCTTTTATCTCAAATGGATCACGTCAATCGATGTATAATGGTATAAATTTATATTGATATTATTTATTTTGTATTTAATTATTTATTAGTTTTTTAGGAAGAGAGTGAATGATAGTTGTTGTGTATAAAAAAAGATAAACAATTAAAAAATTATGAAAATTTGATATTTTAATAAAATATAGTATAAAATAGATAATCAGGCGTAAAGTGTTTTGAAAGGTAAATATGTAATATAGAAAAAGTAAATTCTTATGTTAAAATAGACAAAAAATTTTACACAAACTGATGTGAATGCTAACTTTCCATTAAAATTTATAAATAAATTTTAAAAATGATGAACTTCACTAAGTTATTTAGAGGTTTGAGCTAATAACAATCAAGTTTAAAAATTTTCAAAATTGATTAATTTGGTCTCTAAACCCAATTTAGTTCCTACACACTGTTAGTCATTTTTCTCATTTCTCTCAAACCTGTCTCTTCTCTTTGTTCTCAAACCTGGCTCTTCTTTCTCCCTCAAACTCTCTCATGTCTTCACTCTCTCTTCCATGTCTCTCTCTCCCTCAAACATCTCTTCTCTCTTTCATCCCTCTCTCTCTCTCTCCAACCCGACCACTACTCTGTTCTCTTCAACTCATTCATTCATTGTCTCTCTCCTCTCTCAGGCAATGGTGGTGGTGCGCGAATTTGGTGTTTTGGGTTTGAATTTGGTGGGTGCCCTCTTAGTCTGCAATGGTTGGGTGGTTTGTGTTGGCTGTAGGTGGTCGTTTGTAATGGTTGTGGGTCACCAGAGGTGGTTCTAGTTTGTTGTGGGTTTTTTTTTTTTTTTTTTTTGGGTTTTTTGGTGGTGGTGGATTTCCTATGGGGTGGTTGAGGGTTTCATTGTGGTGGTGGTGGTTTTATTGTGATGGTGGGTCACTGGTGTTAGGTTTTAGTTTGTTGTGAGTTTTTTGGATTTTTTTTAATTTATTTTTGTTTTTGGTGGTGGTGGATTTGCTATGGGACAGTTGTGGATTCTATTGTGGTGGTAGTGGTTTGCTGTAAGTTTTTTGGGTTTTTTCAATTTGGATTTTTTTGCTATGGGTTTGACTGGGTATTGGTACGGGTTTCTTGGCTGTGATGGTGGTTGTGGTGGATCTGAGTTTAGAGATAGAGTAGAGAGTCTCTCTCTCTCTCTCTCTCTCTCTCTCTCTCTCTCTCTCTCTCTCTCTCTCTCTCTCTCTCTCTCAGTTGAGAAAAATGACTAACCAAGCTAACGATGTATAGGAACTAAGTTTGGTTTAGGGACCGAGTTTGTTAATTTTGAAATGTCTTGAATTTTGTTGACATTAGTTTAAACCTCAGGATAACATAGTAGAATTTACGCAAAAACAAAACCAAAAAAAAACCAACCTCGTCATGACCCATCATCCACCCTTAATTATACCTTATTTTATACTGTACCCACCTTAACTACTGAAATACATGATTGACCCCCCAAAACTATAACTCTGTAACATTTAAGTATATGTCGTTTGTTTTGCGGTTAAGTCTAACATATATTATAAGACCAATTTACCCTTCCCTCCAAAACATACGGTAAATGGTAAATTAGTCTTTTAATGCTACATTCTGTTAAACTTAATTGAGAAAGTAACGGGAGAAGGTAAAGTATTACACAAGTTTTAGTTTATAGGGCTGATCATGTTTTTTTATAGTTTAGGGAGTAAGTATAAAATGTGGTATAATTTAAAGTGAAAAGTGTAATTTCCACCTTTTTTTTTTCATGTAAAGGAAAATATATATTTTTAAATTTAAAGGTAAATTACATTGACAACTTTGAGGTATAGAGAAATTAGATTCCTTAAACCTAATTCTTAAAAATGGTATTGCGTCCTAAATGATCAAAATAATTGACCGTTCGACTCAATTTTTTAAATTAGTTTGGATGTTCTGTCAATAATATTGCGTCCCAAATTATTTAAATTATTTTTTTGTTCTCAAACAATGTCATTTCCTGAAAATTGATTATAACACATCTAATTTCACTATATTTCAAATGTGTAATTGTAATTTATCAATTTTTATATAAAAAGTGATATAATCTATAATTATAACTAGTCGTAGACCCACGCAATGCGTGGGAATAAATAAATGACTTATGTTATTCCCCAAAGCATGCATTGCCCATTCGCCAGCAACCAAATCAAACCATAGCCACGTGGTTTTGGAATCAAACATGGACAGTATGAAGAGGGCTCAACTTTTCGAATTCACAGCAACATGGATTAGGGATGAATCCTATGAAGACATGGTAAGTGAAGCATGGAATTCATCTCACTTTGGGAGCCCTCTTCATTTTCTCTTTATAGGAAAATTGAGAGAGTTAAACGGTTTCTCTCTAGATAGAATAAGGAAAATTTTAAGTATTGTAATACTAGAATTAGCCAGCTTTTGACTTAAATTGCAGAAGTACAAAGGCTTGAGTCAAGCTGAGAAAATTTGGCTTTAGAGGAGTTGCAGAAGGAACTTGATGAATGGCTGCTAAGAGATGGAATGCAGAAAAAGCAAAAATCCAGAGAATTATGTTTGGAGGAAGGGGACCGTAAAATAAGGTTTTTTCACCTGTCAGTTGTCTTTCGTAGTAGAAAACCATATTGGAGCTACCAAAGACGAGCAGGGATATGGTTAAATAATTAGAAGGATATTAAAAATTATTTATCTTGTCAATATTCGAAGGTTTATTCCCACCATGAGGTAGATTTTAGTGAGAATCTGGAACACTTATTTCAGTGTTCTATTTCTGAGAAGGAAAACTAGGAGATTAGTGCAATTCCTACAGCAATAGAAATTCAAGATGTTTTGTTTGACATGAATCCCATGAAGTCCCCCAAGTCCTGATGGCATGCTAGCTGTGTGTTTTAGAAAATTTTGGCATATTGTTGGGCAAGATGTGGTGAATATTGTTGTAGACACCCCATTTTGCAACTCTCATTGTATTTAGACATGGCAAAATGGGTTATAATTTTCTGACCCAACCCGAAAAAATCTGACTCGAACCCGATTTTTTTTACCTGAAGCAAAAAAACAGGTGGACCCGTGACCCAACCCGTGTTTTTGCAGGCCAACCCAACCCGCGACCTAACCCGAAACCGAACCATTTTTTTAAACTTTTTATTTTGGTAAAAAAATAAAACTAAATTAAGACAATATTGGTTTAATTGTTTGTTGTGAGTTTTAAGGAAACAATTGAGACATTTACATAACTGCATGCAAATTAATTGAAAGATAAATGGTTGAGCATTCTGTAATGAGTAAAGATTTTTAGATATCAAATAGCAAAGTACATGTCAAGATAACCTGATTATAGTAAAGTTAAAAACATGTATGAGAAACATTCACAAGTGTGAAAATAGTGAAGCCAAAGTATCAAATTAGCATAAATTATGAATGCTTAGACCTATTTTTTTAACAATTTTTGTCCAAAATAAACAGCTTTTCAAAATAAATTATGATATTTCCTAGAGTGTATGTTACTTAACAATAATATAATATTCATAAAAGTGACCATGTATAAATAAGTAAACAATCAAACTTTAATGTATATCTCAAATTGAAATAAAGTGCCAACTACAATTGATAATAGATTATAAAATTAATTTTCAAGATTATAAATTTCTTTTATGTTTTTATTCTTTGTCAAATGAGTTATCCAATAAGTTATTTGTAATTTTGTTTTATATTTTGGGATGTTGATATTGTTTAGAAATAAAACTTGTGTATTTGTTTTACTTATTTTTGTATTATTTTGTTTTAGATAGCAATGTTAGGATTTGTATAATTTTAAAATTATTGAATAAGTATTAATAAGTTTAGCTGAGTTCATTATTAATATAAGTAGCGAATTCAAAGTAATGCATTTAAAATCAAATAATTTGTTGCACGACTTTCTAAATAAAAAATATATGTTTTTTTCTTTATAATTAAAAAAAAATCATGTAAAAAATGTGAGTCAACCTGACCCAACCCACAATCCGATTGATCCAAACCCAATTATTATTATATATAAAAGTATTATTCTTGGATTTTTTTATCGAAAAGATAATTAATAAGAGAGAATTAAATATGTTGGTATTGGAGTACATTTTGGCGGGTAGAACGAGGAGGCAGGTGACTGAGAGAAGTGACTGCTTATTAGATTTTTTGGAGTCCCATGTGTCTTTGTTAAGGTGGACACGGATTCTATCTTCTTAGCTCAAAAAAAAAAAAAAAAAAGGTGGACACGGATTGGGTCTAGTTTCGTGTGCTACACCAGGTACGATGCAGCCATGCGTTCAACACTTTTTACGCGTCTGCATTGTTGCGCACTAGATCTGAGCTTGTCAAGTTGTAAAGTGTGTAATAGAAAAAGCATTCACGTCGGTTTACCCAATTTTATCTCAAATTAACTTCCGTTAGAGCATTCTCATCAAGAAGGGTAAAATATTTAGCATATACCACTTCAAATCTCAAAATTTTAGCTTTTAACACTTCACTTTATAATACATCAAACATTCTAATTTTTTTAACACTTCATTTAAATATTATTTTTTTATTTACTGTTTCTTTTTCTCTGTCTCTCCCTTTCTCTGAAAACTCACCCCTTTCTTTCCAGTCTCTTTCTCTGAGACTCTCCTCTAGCTCTCTTTCACATCCAGCGCCGCCGGCCACCATATCCACCCACCCATTTCACAACCACCATATCTACCCACCATCGCTGCAACCACAAACAACAGAAAAAAAAAAAAAAAAAAAACCCACCTCGGAACTACCCACAAAATCACAAAATCATCCAAATCAAAGAATCACAACATCACAACAAAGACCCAAAACCACCCTGATCAACCCACACCCATCTCGGAACTACCCCGATCAACCTATACCCAGCACCCAAAACCACCCCGATCAACCCACAAACCCAGCCACCGAAATCAAGAACCCACCAAAATCAATCAAAACTACTGAAATTAAAACTCTCACCAATATCAAATTGCAAAATCCACTCACCGAACCACCGCAAAGACCCACCACGAATCACCGTAGAGACCCACGATCCACGAAAAACCACCGCAGCCCAACCACATCCAGCCACACCCAAGACCCACAAACTCGAGATGCAGAGAGAAAGGGAAACAGAGAGGCAGAGTGAAAATGAAAGAAAGAGTAAGAAGGAGTAGACGGAGAGCACGAGATCGGCAGCATGTGGGTATGGAGATAGCGCAGAGATCGGAGGGTAATTGGATCAAACAGTGGGGATGGAGATAACGGCGATGATGATGAGGAGGAGAGAGCATGTGGGTTTGGAGAATAACGACGGTTTGGCGAGCTATGGAGGGCTTGCCTGAGAGAGAGACACCAGAAGGAGAGAGGGACGGAGAGCACGAGAGAGAGTGAGAGAGGAGAAGTGATAGAGGAGAGAGAAAAGAATTGAGACAACACGGAAGAGAGGGAGAAAGAAATTAATAAAAAATTATAACATAGTGCTACAGTGCGGTCTTATTTTTGAGACCGCACTGTAGCAGTATTGTAAAACTTTTGGCATATGCAATCTTTGATGGAGCACGTTTTTTGGTCAGAAATGCTAAAAAATAGCATATTTTAGCATATACAACGTTCAATGAGAATGCTCTTAGTCCGGTATAATTGTGTAAATTTGTATTGATACTATTTATTTTGTATTTAGTAGTTTATTATTTCTTTACATATCTCGAAGATAAAAGAAGAGAGTGAATGATAGTTGTTGTATGTAAAGAAAGATAAACAATTAAAAAAATTAAGAAAATTTGATATTTTAATGAAATATAATGTAAAATAAATAATCATGTAGAGTGTTTTGAAAAGTGAGTATGTAAAATAAAAAAAGTAAATTTTTATGTTAAAATAGATAGAAATTTTTGCACAAACTAATGTGAATGCTAACCTTTCATTAAAATTTATTTATAAATTTTAAAAATGATGAATTTCACTAAGTTATTTAGAGTTTTGAGCTAATATCAATCAAGTCTAAAACATTTCAAAATTGATCAATTTGGTCCCTAAACCCAATTTAGTTCCTACACACCGTCAGTCATTTTTCTCATTTCTCTCAAACTTGTCTCTTCTCTTTTCTCTCAAACCTGGCTCTTCTTTCTCCCTCAAACTCTCTCGTGTCTTCACTCTATCTTCCAAGTCTCTCTCTCCCTCAGACATCTCTTCTCTCTCTCATCCCTCTCTCTCTCTCCAACCCAACCACTACTCTCTTCTCTTTGACTCATTCATTCATTGTCTCTCTCCTCTCTCAGGCAATGGTGGTGGTGCGTGAATTTGGTGGTTTGGGTTTGAATTTGATGGGTGCCCTCTTAGATCTGCAATGGCTGGGCGGTTTGGGTTGGATATAGGTGGTCGTTTACAATGGTTGTGGGTCACCAGTGGTGGTTCTAGTTTGTTGTGGGTTTTTTTTGGGTTTGTGGTGGTGGTGGATTTGCTATGGGGTGGTTGAGGGTTTTGTTGTGGTGGTGGTGGTTTTATTGTGATGGTGGATCACTGGTGTTGGGTTTTAGTTTGTTGTGAGTTTTTTTGGATTTATTTATTTATTTTTATTTTTTTTGGTTTTTGGTGGTGGTGGATTTGCTATGGGACGGTTGTGGATTATGTTGTGGTGGTAGTGGTTTGCTGTAAGTTTTTTGGGTTTTTTCAATTTGGATTTTTTTTGCTATGGGTTTGACTGGGTTTGGTATGGGTTTCTTGGCTGTGATGGTGGTTGTGGTGGATCTAAATTGAGAGAGAGAGAGAGAGAGAGAGAGAGAGAGAGAGAGAGAGAGTTGAGAAAAATGACTAACCGAGCTAACGGTGTATAGGAACTAAGTTGGGTTTAAGCACCGAGTTGGTTAATTTTGAAATGTCTTGAATTTTGTTGACATTAGCTTAAACCTCAGGATAATTTAGTGGAATTTACACTTAAAAAAAAAAAAAAAAAACCAACCTCGTCATGACCCATCACCCACCCTTAATTATACCTTATTTTATACTGTACCCACCTTAACTATTGAAATACATGATTGACCCCCCAAAACTATAACTCTGTAACATTTAAGTATATGTCATTTGTTTTGGGGTTAAGTCTAACATATATTATAAGACCAATTTACCTTTCCCTGCAAAACAGACGATAAAGGGTAAATTAGTCTTTTAATAATACATTCCATCAAACTTAATTGAGAACGTAACAGGAGAAGGTAAAGTATTACACAAGTTTTAGTTTATAGGGTTGATCATGCTTTTTTTTATAGTTTGGGAAGTAAGTACAAAATGTGGTATAATTTAAAGTGAAAAGTGTAATTTCCACCCATTTTTTTTTTTTTTCATGTAAAGGAAAATATATATTTTTTAAAATTTAAAGGTGAATTACATTGACAACTTTGAGGTATAGAGAAATTAGATTCCTTAAACCTAATTTTTAAAAATGTTATTATGTCCCAAATGATCAAAATAATTGACCGTTTGACTCAATTTTTTAAATTAGTTTGGATGTTATGTCAATGATATTGCGTCCTAAATTATTTAAATTATTTTTTTGTTCTATGACAATGTCATTTCTTGAAAATTGATTATAACACATCTAATTTCACTATATTTCAAATGTGTAATTGTAATTCAACTATTTTTATATAAAAATTGATATAATCTATTATTATAACTAGTCGTAGATCCACGCAATGCGTGGGAATAAATAAATGACTTATGTTATTCCCCAAAGCATGCATTGCCCATTCACCAGCAACCAAATCAGACCATAGCCATGTGGTTTTGGAATCAAACATGGACAGTATAAAGAGGGCTCAACTTTTCGAATTCACAGCAACATGGATTAGGGATGAATCCTATGAAGGCATGGTAAGTGAAGCATGGAATTCATCTCACGTTGGGAGCCCTTCATTTTCTCTTTATAGGAAAATTGAGAGAGTTAAACGGTTTCTCTCTAGATAGAATAAGGAAAATTTTAAGTATTGTAATACTAGAATTAGCCAGCTTTTGACTTAAATTGCAGAAGTACAAGGGCTTGAGTCAAGCTAAGAAAAATTGGCTTTAGAGGAGGGGTTGCAGAAGGAACTTGATGAATGGTTGTTAAGAGATGAAATGCAGAAAAAGCAAAAATCCAGAGAATTATGGTTGTTGGAAGGGGACCGTAACATAAGGTTTTTTCACCTGTCAGCTGTCTTTCGTAGTAGAAAACCATATTGGAGCTATCAAAGACGAGCAAGGATATGGCTAAATAATTAGAAGGATATTAAAAATTATTTATCTTATCATTATTCGAAGGTTTGTTCCCACCATGAGGTAGATTTTCCTGAAAATCTGGAACTCTTATTTCAGTGTTCTATTTTTGAGAGGGAAAACTAGAAGATTAGTGCAACTCCTACAGCAATAGAAATTCAAGATGTTTTGTTTGACATGAATCCCATAAAGTCCCCCAAGTCTTGATGGCATGCCAGTTGTGTGTTTTTGAAAATTTTGGCATATTGTTGGGCAAGATGTGGTGAATATTGTTGTAGACACTCCATTTTGCAACTCTCATTGTATTGCATATTATCACCATCTGTAATTTTGATTGTTTGATCTCCAAATACATTTCATGAAGTAAATCTTGAGATCATAATGATCAAAATAATAGTTCATGAGTATTAATCGGGGAACCAAATTAAAAGATATCAAGAAACCAAATTTTAACAGTAAAGTGCACTTGCATAAATTAAGTCTCGACCATACGTTATTATGATTTCTTAATTCATTGGTCTATTTTTAGTCTAATTTAAATTAAATGACAGTTCATGAGTGTTAATCGACTCACTATGCTGTTGTCCTATGCATTCTTTGATACCTAAAGGGCACTCTCTTTCATGACCTTTACTACTCTATTTAGTCTCATCTTATTTTCCATGCATTCTCTGATGTTGATTGGACAAGAGGTCCCATTGATCGAAGGTTGACCACTGGTTATTGTTTTCTTTTTGGTTCTTTTCTAATCTCTTGGTGAAGCAAGAAACAAACCGTTGTGACTTGCTCTAGCATTGAAGTCGAATATCGTGCCCTTACTGATTACACATCTAAACTCTTTTGGCTTCAATGGCTTCTCAAGGATTTAGGTGTGTTCACATCCTCTGCCACTCCTCTTTATTGCGATAATTGGAGTGTCATTCAGATTGCTCACAATGATGTCTTCCATGGACAAACTAAACTCAGTGAGATTAATTGTCATTTTATCTGTCATCATCTTGTTCATTTTGCTCTCAAGATCAACTTAGAGATATCTTCACTAAATCACATCCTAAGGAATGTCTTCATGTTTTGGTTGATAAACTCAAGTTGGTCGCACACCTCCACCTTGAGTTCGAGAGGGACTGTTAACGTGTAATAGGCTTGTGGGCTTTAAACCCACTTTACTTGTCTTGTTTAGCACACATACTTGTATAATACACATACTTTTACTGCATACTCCTACCTCCTATATAAAGGTATTCCTACATATTTTATTACTTGAGTAATATTAGACCTCGTTTGGTAAGAGATTTCTAATAATGTTGTTTAAGTTTTATAGAAATCCATGTGGGTGAAAAAGTGTGTAAAAATACGTGTTGTGGTGTTTAAACAACAGTTTTCGTTGTTTAAACACCGTTACTAGACGGGGCATAACTATTCATTTAGTATTTCTAACATAAAATATCCTATGTTGAACCAACTTGGTGATGTGAATTTGTAATCCATTTCGTGATCCTGTGCTGGCTTTATGAGTAGTGTAGGAAGCTTATTTGTTCATTTTGCAATTTTCTTAGTGATATTTATGACCAAAAATTGAAAGTTTGAACTTCCATTGCCTTCCTTCTGGTTATAGGGGTTTTTTTTTTTTTTTCTTAATATAAATTTTACGTTAATAAATGTCTCAATTTATTTGTTGAGTAATATGGCTTATGCCTCAGGGGAAAGCTGATAGATGCATACTGAGATTCCTACACTAAGAGGACATGGAACCTGGTTTCTCATGGTCTGGACATCCCATTGGCATGGAAAGTAAGAAATTGAAATCACAACAATGACTATACCTAGCAAATTGATGCTATAATTAACATAGTTGGATTGTTGTTAATTTGCCGAGAGTGATTGACTATCTTAGGCTGGTGTTTACCTACTCATGATCATAATGGGCGGGTTTTTTGCAGCTATCGTATCAGGAAAAAGAATGACTGAATGAGAATAGACTATCTCATAGTTTCTGAGCAACTGAAAGATAGAATTACCAAATTGGACTTCAATAATTGATAGTCAAGAGAAAATGGCAACATGAAACATAATTCTTAGAAGTCACCTCTACACGAAAAATGGTGAAGAAAGGGCATACAAGCACGGCCAAACTTCTCATTTCGAAGCATGAACTCTAAAACCTAATCTATAAAACCATTTGATGAAACCTCATATCTGAAAACAAGGAATAGGCAAATTAAGGGAATTTCCAAAGACCAAAAGCATTCCATAATTCTGGCATCAGCCACATGCAAACAGAGATTAAAAAAGGTAACTGACCGAATAAGAGATATTTAGCAATACAGTAAGAAAAGCTTCAGTAATTATCATACATGCTATGATTTCTTATTAAATTGTGGATGCATCTTTCTTCATAAGCTTAGAAATCAAAGATGCATGACCTGGAAAGTATAGAAACTTAAAGCATCACATTGAGGTTTAAATCGAGAAATATTTTTTTCTTTTTTAATTCTAAAATACATGACATCCAATCACAAGTTCACTAATTGACATTGAGATTTCTGCAATGATGCCACGCTGGACAGTCACATCAATGCGTCTTCAAATAGCTTGACACCATTTTATTAGGGATTCACTTGAGTAAAGATCTCCTGGAGCAACATAATGAATCCACTCTTACATTATAACATGATGAATGAAGATGAGACACAAATACTAAGAAAAGCATGCCTGGTGTGTGTGTGTGTGTGAGAAAAAGAATTTCCCCCCTTCATGTTTGGGGTAGTTCACAATTTCCGTTCTTATCATTGAAAAACATGATGAATGAAGATAAGACACAAATACTAAGAAAAGCATGCCTGGTGTGTGCGTGCGCGCGCGTGTGTGTGAGAAAAAGAATTTCCCCCCTTCATGTTTGGGGTAGTTCACAATTTCCCCTCTTATCATTGAAACCAACTAATCTCCCTTTCTATAAGCAAATACCCCAAATCCGTTACTTTCTCAGTTAAATCCAATGGAATTTTGTGAAAATATTATTCGTACATTACAAGGAAGAGAAAAAATTGAGGATTGCATTTGTAATCATTGCGATTCCATTGAATTGAAATGAAAAAGTAATGGGTTGGGGGTATTTGCTCATTTTTCATTGAGGGGGAAACTAGTTGGTTTCAAAGATAAGGAGGGGAATTGTGAAATACCCCAAACATAGAGGGGGAAATACTTTTCCCCATATAAATAAAATTGGAGCCCATATATATATATATATATATATATATAATTACTTCTCCATTCAGAATTGGAGCCTTTTAACATGAGTGCAAACAGACCTACATGAAGACAATAAAAAAGTTTCTTTTAATAAAAGATGGCTGTGGCTTCATAGTTCAACAAGTCTAATTATTGAAGTTTGATGAAGGTGTTAAATTAAACAAATATCATGCTAAGCATCATTCATATATCATTCCAGGTGCTTTTCTTGCATGAACTGAAAAATGGCAATATATTCATGCTTGCTATAATTTTCCTAGGATGGTTTACTATGTAATTGAAAATATTGTTAAGAATGATAGGGGCTTTTCATAAAAGCACAAAGAGAAGAGTTTTTGAAACACACACACAAACAAACACTGTGTCGTCCATTTGAAGCTGCAGAAAATGATGTCATTGAGACAATACTTCATTCTTATCAAACTAAAATTAATCTCTTCAAGGCTGTTGGCACAAAAACAAAGTTGATAATTTTGATTTGTATGATATTAACACTATGAATTTCAGTGCAATGTTTGGTGACAAGCTTTTTTAAGCAATCAAATGATAATTCACCATCATCAAGGGATGTGTACAACTTCAAGCAGATAACAATAAACTCTCCAACAACAGGGAAATAGTTTTGGCACACTTGATGACATTGCTAGGATTCCACCTTGATAATGTTCCTAACCCTAGCAGAGTTGACTTCTCCTGAGCTCATGAAAAAGGCAGACTCCTCTCCCCTCAAAATCCCATATTACTATACTGAGTTCCTCTGTTGTCATTTCTGAGAAACTCTTCAGTGCTTATCCACATGAATTGCCAAGAAATACCCAGTATTCCCAGAAGAAATAAGGCTTCTTCTAATCAAGCATACTTGCCATGTTCATATATTGTTTTTAACTCCTTAGGGACAATATCTCTAAAAGAAGCATACTAAAGTAAAGAAGTTATATCCTAAGAATCTCCATCAAACCAAAGATTAAACTAAACCTTTCCACCAAAAAACTCCAAACTACAGCTGCAAATGGCCTTTGGGCCAAATGGCAATTCCATCTCCTTTAAGTATGGGGTCGGGACAAGTTTGGGGATTCAAATCCCTTGAATAAATTACCAAGCCAAAAATAAAAAATACCACTAATAAAAAATCTTTTCCATTTCTTCTTGCACTTCTATATATGCATTGCATTCTTAAGAAAGAACTTCCTTGAAATTTAGAGGCTGGTGCTTACATTATTGACCCTTCTATTGAAGAACTTGTGCATATATTAAATCTCGATCATTTTTGACAAATGGAAACTCTATGTGGTGGCCAGAATGAACAACATGAATTTTACTTTTGTTAATTGAAAATGCCAAAAAGGTGCAAGCCCATTGTAACAGTTACTTATACGGTACCTTGATGAGACTGTAGGATACTAGGTACAAAAGAGTAATTCAAAGATTTCTATGAACTCTAGATACACAAATTTAACCCAGTGATCAACCAATTATTTAAATTTCTTGTCATTTCTACATACATAGAAAGGAATAATAAGGTGCTAAGTGGCAAACTGGCAGCAAACTGTAAGGCTTTTCTCCTTGTCCTTCTTTTCTTATCCAAATTCTTTGATTTTGGTATTAGTAAGATCATTTATATATTGATAGCTACAAAGCACATTCAAGAAATGAAAACTAAAACAAGCTAATACCCACTTAACCATCAAAAACCACTTCATGCGAATATGGCAATGAGACATAACAGGAATTAAAAAGCAAATGAGAATCTTTCACCTTCTTAGTTTTCAGTCTGATGCAATTGCTTCAACCCAGCAACATAGCAAGCCCTCTTGATCTCCTCCCTCAAAGCTTGTGCCCTAGTCCTTCATATTTCCAAAACACACACACAAACAAAGATGCTGTTTTTGCCCAAAAAAAGGGTTTTTGTAACAAACACTATAAACAAACCTTATAGTTTAGTTGAGACAACAACATAAAACGTAAAAGATTCCAAAATTTTATTTCTTCCAACTTTCCCACATTTTCTCAGCTACCAAACAAGACCCACAAAAAAAAAAAACTACAAAAAATCGAGAAGACTCCTTGGCTAAAGGGATTCTTCAAGCTCCTCCATCTTCTCTCTATTCTTCAATTCAGCTTCATACTTTTTCAATCTCTCATTCATTTTCTCCTGTGTTCACAACATTAACGAAAATTAGATGAGTAAAAAGATCAGTATGGAGTGGATTCTTTAATTACTAAGATTTTCTCGGCAACCAAACGGAGAGTTTAGAAATTGAAGTGGGGGAAGCTGACCTTATAGCTAATTTCGAGGCGGTGCATGACGTAGAAGCCGAGAACGCCACCGAGAATAGTGCCGGTGATGATCCGAACGTAGGCCCATTTCCGAGAAGGACCACTCACCATATTTTTTTTTTCTCTCTCGATTTTCTCGGGAAAGTGACGGCTCAGATTTAAATTTTAAGCGGTCCAACGAAAGTTTGAGCCTGGTCACGGTTCGGTTGTTCAGCGGTCACTGTGGACTTCGAGTTCCTTGATGTTAGTCACTATTAGAATTATGCCGCACGGCTAGGGATGGCCATTCGGGTAATGGATATCCAATCCTACCCGATTCAATTATTTTGAGTAATACCCAGTTCTTAATGGGTAGAAGGTAATTGGGTAGAGTTTGGATATTATCCAAATATTTTGAGTAGGGTTTGGATATTACCCATTTAGAATTATGCCGCACGGCTTAATTAAGAATAATGTGTAAACTGAATTAATTTTTTATTAATTTAATTAAAATTAAATAATAAAATTAAAGTAATCTTTTACGCTGGGTTATATATAGAAATGGTAATGGGCTGGGTTAGGGCAGGATTTTTTCATACTCGGATCCGACCCATGAGTTTGCCTCGAAAACCTGGACCCGGCCCGTTTATTAAATAGATTTTTTTCTTAACTCCAAACCCGCCCCATCGGGCCTCGTCCCTTTATGCCCAACCAAGCCCAAAATTAGAAACACAAATTTCGATTTATGATTTTTTAGCCCAAAATCACAAACACAAACACAAATCCAAACACGATCACAAACATAAACACAGAAACCACAAACACAAATGTCAAATCTATGATTTTACCTTTCAAAATCACAAACCAAACACAAATTTTAGATCTATGATTTTCCCTTTCAAAATCACAAACATAAACACAAACACAAACTCACATGATTGAGTCGAACTGAACCCAGAAAAAAAGAAAAAAAAAAAGGAGAACGAGGTGGAGCGAGCGAGGCCGTGAGGCCATGGCGAGGAAGATGAGAGGGGCAGAAGGCTGTGCGACAGTGTGAGATCGGTGATGGCAAGGACGAAACGGAGTTAAGAGAGTAGAGAGTTGTGCCTATGCTTGACTGCTTGTGGGCTTGTGGCCATGTGAGTGAGAGAGCTCAGAGATGAAGAGGAAAAGGCGGCCGTGTGAGACAGTGTGTGATAGAGCTGAGACAGCTTGGGACGGTGGTGAGAGCTAGGGCGACGGTGAGAGGTTGGGCAGTTGGGCCGGCGGTGAGATTGAGAGTGAGTGAGATTGTGAGCTGAAGAGATGAGAGGCGGAGGTGTGAGCTGAAATGAAATGAGGAATATAAAATTTTAGGGTTTATAACTATATATATAACCGGGTTGGGTTGGGTCCGGGTTCGGGCCAAGTTTTGGAAAAAACCTGAACCCGCTTCGGGTTTTTTTTTAAACCCAAACTCGACCCTATTTTTTATTGGGCCGGGTAAAATTTGGCCCACTAGGGTCGGGTCAGGTCGGGTATCCACGGGTCGAGCAAAAATTGCCATCCCTAATTATATAATGAATGTATATTGTGTATGACTAAGGATTTTATATATTAATAAAAAAAATCAAATATAAGTCTATTAATGGAAGATGATAGATAACTATATAACTCTTTTTCTTTTCTTTTCTTAATGAATGCATATTGTGTAAAACTAAGATTTTTATATAATAATAAAAAAATTAAATATAAGTCTAGTAATGGAAGATGATAGATAACTATATAACTCTTTTTCTTTTTTGAGAAAAAAAAAAAGTATTCAGGGAGTTTGCATAATATATATTAAGCTTTAAAGCTTAAGTACTCACCATTGCATATATAAATGCAAAAACCTTGAATTCAATAATTATAAACAATCCAAAAATAATAATTGAAAGCATATTTAGGTGGTAACCTTAATTCAATAGTCAAGAACAATCCGAATTACTAAACTTTAAAAAATGAAAGTGGAGAAACTCACATGATAATTTAATTTTTGTCTTTGAAAGATGGGGAGGAGACACCAAAACTTGGGCGAACTTCAATATATTTTTTAATAAAAAAAAGTAAAAGTTAAAACCTTGGCAATAAGTTTGCATTGATAATTGAAAATAACTTTTAAGATATGATGAGAATTGAGAAATAAACAACTTCATTAGCATTGAGATATGATGAGAATTGAGAAGTAAAACATGTTATAATAATTAAACAAAAAGCTATTCAATTTGATTATAATAATAAATAAATAAATCATAGTATACAAACACATACCTTTGTAGGTGCTGTAGATAGAAGAATGGAAGACTAAACCAAAAAACCATACAATAGGTTGGAGAATGAAAAAAACACCTAATAACCATGTATATATATACACTCCACCTAAAAGGAAACCAAGTAAAAATCAAATACCCTAAACTTTTTGAAGTCTACATTAATATAGAGTTTTTAAGAAGCCAAATTGCAAAAAATTTTAGATAACAACAAAAAATTAAATATTACACTCAATATATATCACCATATGCTACATACCATTATGTGTGCTATTCAAACTCATTAATTTACGTGGTTTCAAAAAAAAAAAAAAAACTCATTAATTTAAGTGGGACTCTAATTCTAGTTTAAACTTTTTTTTTTGGGACGTTTAAAATTTTTATAAGAAAAAAAACCTAATTTTATATCATATGTATCAAACTTTTCTTCTACATGTCAAATTTTTATCTTCACCAATAATGTTTTTTTTTTGGGGATATATACGGTTTTTTGGAGAAAAAAAAAGTTTGATACCGATTAAGATAATTTACAATGATTAGGTCTCTCTTAAGTATAGTGGTTGTGTGACACCAACCAACTAAATTAATTAAAAAAAAAAAAAGAAATTTAATGAATTTTGTGCAGCTTGGATAAAATTTTGGATATCAATTAAAGCATATCATATTGTAATGGTGTTCTAATAAAATTTTTTACATAAAAAAACAGAGAATGTATAAAATTTTCTATCTAGGAATTTTAAGAGAATGATAATTAATGGTGGAGAGAAAGAGTTGATATGAAGATACAAAGGTACAATTTAAAGTTTATATATACTAGCTTGTAACCCCATGCATATGCATGAATATACTTAAAAGATACATATTAAGATGCATAGTATAATAATCTTACATATATAATTTAAATATTATTAATAGCCATTCTTATATTTTATTTTTTAACTCTTTAAAAAGTCTTGTAAGAATGTTATTAAGTAAAAAATGTAAATTGTCCATTTTTTAAATATTTTTATGTTCATTAATTTTAGACTCTTTGGTTTTTGTACACAATAACTCACATGAATGGATATTTATGATATGGTCTCACATTTGATTCCAAAATTAAGAAATAAAACTCTCTCTAAAAATAAATAATTTAGGATACATGGCGCAAAATTGGACTTCAATTGTAAAATCTAATTGGATTTTCTCTAAGTTTTACCTATATATATATACATAAAATTTTGTGCCAAATGAATTGTTTTTAGTTATAAAAAAATGCTCATAAATATCAAATCATTCAAACTCTCTCTTCCTCTAATTTTATATATAGTGTTAGATATATGATTATATTTTTTATGATTTATTTATATTGGACTTGTCGTTTTCTACTCTAAATTAACCCATTTGGCACAAAAATAAATTTTTTTGATTAGATGGAACACGTGCCATAAAATTAAACTCTAATTGAAATCAAATTTTTACACTGAACTAACTAACTTAGTTAAAAAATTGGGATAATTACACTTTACCCACCTGTGGTTTGCCTCTAATTCGGTTTGCCTACCCGTGGTTTCATTTTTTACACTTTACCCACCTGTGATTCCCTTCGTTACTCCTCCGTAACCCACCTCCAGTGCAGACATTACTCTAACACATAAACTCATAAAAACAGAACCTAAAACAGATCAAACACTCCTCACTCCCAAAACACACTCTCATCCAACGTGCTCACCAAACGAAGATCACAATGCAATGTGCTTGAGATAATGGACTGAGAAACTCCTGGGTTTTGATCGTGCAAGCAAACCGAGGAAGAAGGAGACACAGTGTTCAGCAGTTAAGCTGTTGCAAATAGTATTTTTGATTTTTGGTGCTTGGTCCGTTCGTCTTCTCTTGATTGGGTGAGTTCTTGACTTTGTCAGCTTCAAGTTTTGGTTTTCTTTTACTGTCATATGCTCTGTTTATCTGATTTTAGGTAGATCCTTTTAATTTTTGAAACTTAGGGTTTTAAAATTCTTTTTCGAAATTGGGTTTTTGCTTGCTATGTCTTCATCAACTGGCAATGGGTCTACAACTAGTGGTTTCTACCTTGCCTTAGATGGCCATTTATGTACCCATGAGAATTGTGCCCTACGAACAAATCGAAAATCTGGTAACTATGGAAGAAGATTCCTCGGTTGTAGTCAATTTAATGTAAGAAACAATTCCATTGGTGTATTTCATTTAAATTGAATTGAATTATTAGTTGTGATTAATTGTGAACTGTGAAATTAACTGTTGTAATTGTAATGATTAGGTTGGTCCCAAATGTGGCTTCTTTCAATGGGTGGATAACAAAACTTGTAGGAGTGAAACTGCCCCACTTATCCGTGAAAGGAAAAGTATGCTTGAGAATGAACTGCAACTTGCAAATCAGAGAGAAATGAGAAGTAGGGAAATAGAAGAAAGATCTAACCAGAGGGAAAGAGAAGCTCATGAGCTTTATGTAGAAGCTAGGGAGGAACTTGAGAGGATTAGAGAGAGTGAGAGCTTGTACAAGCTGACACTAGTTTTGTCATGGTTATTGATGATGCCAAAAATCTCACCAGTGAGTTGCACAATGCTTGTACGCTCGAAACTACACCTGCACATAAAAGGAGAAGACCTAACAGAGAGCACCGGTGTGGTGCCGGCCAAATACCCTCCGAAGGTCAAGTTAGAACTTGTTTCAACTCTAGAGTGCTAGAGAGGGGTTAATTATGCGTACCTCGATTTGTGAGGGTATTGGGGCTTTTATAGTAGTAAGGGGTTGACCATTCTTTCTTGGAGTAGAAGTCTTTTCCATATAAGAATCCTTGTGAACGCAGATTACGGAATCCTTTCCTTATAGGACTCTAACATGTGGAATACAAGTAATTTCCTTATTTACTCGCGTGGTGGCCAAGTCATGGTTCTACGAAAGTCGTCGGCCTTAAGACTGTCAGCTTTCCTCAATGTCGGCAGCCATATGGGCGTCAGCGTCATTGCTACGATTTGCGGGTGGCCCGTGAGCTTCAAGTCACCGTCGGTTAATTCGAGGCCTTCAGCTTTTCAAGTTGGCTGAACCCGTCAGTCTAAGCCGCGGGAAACTGACGGGTTGAGACAGTTTATTTTTGCATATCAGTTGCCCCCTACTCCATATCTCCGTTAGTTATAACTGACGGGTTATGGAGTATTCATTCGTTACTATCTGTTGCTTTAACCAGGAGAGAGAAAATATTCCAAAGCTGACACCTCGAGCAGTCAACATTAAATGCTCGGACACGTGGCGTGCTTGGGTTGGCTCCGCGTCCAAACGAGGGCGTCGCATCGTCTTCCGTGCATTTCCCTTATATATATACATGGCCCACCTTCTCTCATTTCTCCTATTTCGCTTTCCCTAATTTCTGGAGAACAAATCCGTCGGTCATCCTCCGTCAGTACTTCCTTACCGTTCGCCTGAGCTTCTACCGTCGCTTCTTCAGCCGTCGCACTTGTAAGTTCCTCCTTTTCCCTTCTGTACATACTTTATTTCTTTTGATTTCTTTGAAGCGAGGTCGTCCTCCTAGGTTCTTAGATTACGCCCGTCACTTGTAGGTAGGATGTCAAGTGACCGGTCGTCGGTCCGCGAGGGAGCGAGCTACGACGAGGTTTTTGGTTCAGGTAGTGAGTCCGGGAGTTTACCCTGGTCGTCAGAGAGGGAGACGTCAGCCCAAACTCCCGTCGGGGAGGTAGGAAGTCATGGAGACGGTGGTCATGAGGAGGTAGTAGGTGAGGAAAGTGAAGCCGAAGTAGGAGAGAGAAGTAGTGAAGGGGATGAGGGCGACGAGGGGTCTTGTGAAGGGACTTCTGGAAGTCCTGGGGGTAACCGTCCCTTCATCCTTCCCAAGGAGTGGGCTGTAGATAAGTTCCTCCCAAAGATGACTCTCAAAATTTTTAACGAGTTACGAACTCGTTTCCAAATCCCCGACCATATTCCTATCCGTCTGCCTAGGGATGGTGAAAAATGTTATACGGGAAGAACTGCAGACATTGGTATGTATGACGCCATGTTTGCCGCCGGTCTTAGACTGCCCCTAACGGCCTTACACCGTTAGTTGGCTAACTTTCTCGGCTTATCCGTCAGCCAAATTGCTCCAAATTCGTGGAGGATTTTTATAGGTGCCGAGATACTGTGGGGTCGTCATAGTGGAGGGAACCGTCAGCTTTCCTTGGACGAATTCTTTTATTGTTATAGACCTCAGCACCTTTCTTCTTCCAAAGGGATGTACCACTTTGCTGTCAGGGAGAAAGATTTGAGGTTGGTGTCTGAGATGCCGGATTCGAATAGAGCCTGGAAGAGCAGGTTCTTTTTCGTTGAAGGGACGGACTGGGTGTGCCGTCAGGAAGAATGGGAGACGATTCCCCACGACTATTTTGACAATACTTGGGCGTTTGTAAGGGAGTCAGGTTTTTAGCCGTCAGCTTTCAACCCGTCAACTTAAGTAAGTAATAATTTTTGTTTTTCAATGGTTCTAACGCCGTCGATTCACTTGTACTTTTCAGCCCTCATTCGCCCCTCCATAACCGGCGAGCAGGAAGACTTTATCCGTCGGGTTTTGGAGATTCCCCTAGAGGAGCGGTCGTGTCGAGACTTAATTACCCTTGATTATCTTCACGCTTACTACGGGGGTCCCGAACCGACGCCTGAGGCTCGCAGGCTAGAAGGATTCTCCCGTCATCGTGAGTAGACCGCGTTATTTTCGAAATTATTTTTGTATTGCCGTCGGTTTCGCTTATGTATTTGTTTCGCAGAAATGGACGTAGCTAAGTAACGGATAAGGGCTGCCGCTGCCCGTCTGAAAGAAGAGAAGAAAGCAAAGGGGGAGACGGTATCCTCATTGACCCCCAAGATCGTAAACAAGGGTTCTTCCAAGAGGAAATTTGACGGGGATAATAGCCGTCCACCTAAGAAGGCAGCCGTCGCTTCTGGGAATGATCCCCCAGCGAAGCCGTCTCCTAAGTCGAGTCACGGGGCTGGGAAAGGTATGATGACTCCTTCTGGTCCCGTCCTGAATGGGCCCCGTTGCCTGCTAACTCACAAGGATTTTGCTGTTGAGGCTGTGGAGTCACTTATAAAGCTGACGGACATAGATCCTTGTGATTTGTTGGCGACGGATGAGTTGGGGTCGTCAGCTTTGTTTGACCTCACTCGGGTAAGCCGTCTCTCCTAAATGGTTCTTTCCTCATCTTTTGCCTATTTTAATAACTGACGGTTGTATCCCTTTCTAGGCCCTGGTTCGCGTAAAGGCGCTTCAGGACCGGTGCGTGGCTAAGGAGGGTGTCGTCACTCGCGTCAATAAACACAATGCCAATATGCGAGACCAGCAGGCTCAGTATAAGGAGGCAATGCGTGTCCTTAATGTCGAGCTGAAGGAAGTGAGGGAGAAGCTGGAGGAGGCGGGTCGTCAGAAGGGTGAGCTAGAGAAGGAGCTGACGACTCTTCGTGCATAGATGGAGACTGCAGGGACTGACGCGGTCGAAAAATTCAAGGCGTCAGATTCTTTCATTGATTCTTGTGCTGGATACTATGGCACAGGATTTGATGATTGCCTCAGACAAGTGGCGTCAGCTTTCCCTGAGTTGGACTTATCTGGTATCACCCTAGATGACGCCCAGCCTATGACGCCTGCTAATGATGCCGTCACTGCTGGGGCTGACGACTTAGTGGATTCTCCTTCACATGGAGGTGGTGGAGTTGTTTTGGCCCAACCTGCTGCGAACCTTCCAACAACTGCCCCGACCCCTCCTGTGGTGTTACTTGACGGAGAAGATCCTTCTGTTCAGAAAAAAGTAGATTGACGCCCTCTTGTATTTGACGTCTCTTTTTTTTTTTTTTTTTTTTTTTTTTTTTTTTTTTTTTTTTTTCATTTATTTTGTAAACAGTTTTATTAAATGCCCATGTTTTTCGGGCTTTTTTGCTTGTAAGTGTTACACTATTATTCAGGTTATTGGCGCCCGTCGCTTTTGTTCTGTATCTTGCGCCTCTCTTTCTTGCTTTTGTGGATGTTAAGGCTACTTCCCAGTCTTAGGTTGGGGTCGTCAGCCTACTCACTTTTTATGCGCCCTTAGATCTGTATATCCGTCAGCTTTAGCTTCGACCGTAGTGCTAGGGCCGTTGGCTTAGTGAAGTCGTTAGATTTGGCCGTCTTTTAATAGACCGTCACCTATTTTGGCTCGTCCACTTTGTGGATGGGCAACTTGTCAGTCTTCTTAGGCCGTTAGCCTTATAGATTCGTCTACTTGTAGACTGACAGCTTCAGTCCTTTTAGACCGTCAGCCTTATAGATTCGTCCACTTGTGGACTTAGACAGTGTCGTCAGCTTTAATAGCTGAGTTTATTGTTGATTTAGTCATTTCGTCAGCATTTTATTTAGACCATCAATTTTATTGTTTTGTCCATCTTGTGGGCTTGGTCATTTTTAGACCGTCAACTATTTGGCTCGTCCACTTTGTGGATTTGGTCATTTTTAGACCGTCAGCCTTATTGCTTTGTCCACTTTGTAGACTTGGTCATTTTTAGGCCGTCAGCTATTTGGCTCGTCCACTTTGTGGATTTGGTCATTTTTAGACCATCAACCTTATTGCCTTGTCCATCTTGTGGACTTGGCCATTTCGTCGGTCTTTTGTGAATTTAAATTTTGCAAGTAGAAACTTCAGTAGTTCTGAATAAATTCTTCTTATTGCCATGCATCTATATAAAAAGTAGTTCCAAAATCCTGCCCTTTTGGGCTTATTGTAGCAAAAACCAAAGCAAAAAACAAAAAACATGCACGTTGGGCTTATTGTAGCAAATACTTAAAGTAAACAGTAAATAAGAATAAAAAGGGGGGGTGTTGTTCTTTTACGTCATCGCCTCTATTGGTAGTACTTTCGCAGGTGTTCAGCATTCTAAGGATGCGGTAACTTCCATCTGTCCAGTGTCTCTAGATGGTAGGTACCCTTCCTCAGCCACGCCGCGACTCGGTAAGGTCCTTCCCAATTAGGGCCGAGTTTTCCTTGGGTTGGGTCTCTTGCTGCGCCCATGACTCTCCTCAGAACGAGGTCTCCTACCTGGAAGTCTCTGTGTCTGACCAGGGAGTTGTAGTGCTTGGCCATGCGGTCCTGGTATCGTGCGAGCCTTTGCTCTGCCGCAATCCTGACTTCGTCCACTAGATCGAGCTGTAGACGTATGGTTTCGTCATTTTTCCCTTCATCATGGTTGTGCACCATGTAGCTTGTGAGGCCAGCTTCGGCTGGGATGACAGCTTCGTTCTCGTATGTTAGCCGGAATGGTGTTTCCCGTGTTGGTGTCCTTGTCGTCGTCCTGTAGGTCCAAAGTATGCTCGGCAATTCTTCAGCCCATATACCCTTTGCCCCCTCGAGCCGAGTCTTGATAATTTTCAGCAATGATCGGTTCGTGACTTCGACCTGTCCGTTGGCTTGAGGGTGGGCGGGGGAGGAGTAGTGGTTCCGTATCCCTAATTGCGAGCAGAAGTCCCGGAAGGCATTGTTGTCGAATTGCTTCCCGTTGTCTGAGACTAAGACTTTAGGGATGCCAAATCTGCATATGATGCATCTCCAAACGAAATTGCGTATGTTTTTCTCCGTAATGGTGGCCAAGGCTTCAGCTTCTACCCATTTCGTAAAGTAGTCGATGCCTACTACTAGAAACTTCAGTTGTCGTATCGCCGTAGGAAACGGTACCATGATGTCCAGTCCCTATTGAGCGAACGGCCACGGTGCCGTCATCGGGGTAAGCTCTTCTGGTGGTTGTCTGACGACATTGCTGAACCTTTGGCACTTGTCGCATTTCTTTACATAGGCCTCGGCATCCTTCTGCATAGTTGGCCAAAAATACCCCGTTCGAACTAGCTTGTGTATTAATGACCTCGACCCTGAGTGGTTTCCACAGATTCCTTCGTGCACTTCCCTCATGACGTAATCTGCTTCTTCAGGACCCAAGCATCGCAGGTAGGGGCGGGAGAAGCCTCTTTTGTACAAGACGTCTCTTATCAGGACGAACCTCGCTGCTTGGACCTTCAGCTTTCTTGCAGCCTCCTTTCCGTCCGGTAATACGCCGTTCTTCAAGTAGGAAACTAATGGCGTAGTCCAATTGCTTTCGGAACCGAGCTCCTGTACATCGACAGAATTTATAAGTGGAGAGAGCTGAACGAAAGAGAGTACGTTACCAAAGGTGGCCATATGTTCAGCTGAAGCGGCTTTGGCTAGGCGATCAGCTTGCTCATTTTCTTCTCGGGGAATCTGTGTAATTTCGGCCTTCAGCTCGCTGACCCTCCACATCGCCTGGTCCAGATATATTCTCATCCTTTCACCTTTACACTCATATTCCCCATTTATCTGGTTCACCATGACTTGAGAGTCGCAGTGAATGATCACTCTTTCGCTCCTGCAGCTTTGGCGAGGTCAAGCCCTGCTATCAGAGCTTCGTATTCCGCTTCGTTGTTGGTGGCAGGGAACTCGAGACGGATCATACACTCGATCATGTCTCCTTCGGGTGAGCGTAGTACGACGCCGGCTCCCCCAACCTGCCTGGCGGAGGACCCGTCTACATGTATGCTCCATCAGGGAGATTCTTCTGCCCCTTTGTCCTCGCCATTTGTAAATTCGGCTATGAAATCTGCAACGACCTGTCCTTTAATGGCGGTTCGCAGGCGATATTGTATGTCAAACTCGCTTAATTTTATTGCCCACAACGCCAATCGCCCAGCAGCTTCAGGGTTGCTTATTGCTCGTCGCAAAGGCTTGTCAGTTAGGACGATCATCGTATGGGCTTGAAAGTATGGCTTTAGTTTGCGTGCAGCTGTAACCAGCGCAAATGCGAGTTTTTTCATGGGCGGATATCTTTCTTCGGCTCCGCGCAGCGCCCGACTGGTGTAGTATACCGGTTTCTGCACTCTCTCTTCTTCTCTGATCAAGGCGGCGCTGACGGCGGCTGAGGAGACGGCGAGATAGAGAAAAAGTTCTTCACCCGGTTGCGAGGGACTCAATAATGGGGGGGAAGAGAGATAAATTTTCAATTCCTCGAACGCTTGTTGACACTCGGCAGTCCACGCAAAAGATCTCTTCAGTGTGCGGAAGAAGGGTAAGCACTTGTCAGTTGCCCTCGAGACGAACCTATTTAGTGCTGCTATCTTGCCGTTAAGGCTTTGTACTTCCTTCACATTCTTTGGTGGTGTCATCTCTATTATAGCTCGGATTTTGTCCGGATTGGCTTCGATGCCCCTTTGGGAAATCATGAATCCTAGGAATTTTCCTGCTGTCACCCCGAAGGCGCACTTTCCTGGATTCAGCTTCATTTTGTAAGAGCGAAGAGTGTCGAATGTTTCCCTGAGGTCTTTTAAGTGATCTTCCTCCCTTCGGCTTTTCACCAGCATATCATCTACGTAGACTTGGACATTTCTCCCGATTTGTGGCACAAACATTTTGTTCATAAGCCTCTGATATGTTGCGCCCGCATTTTTTAAACCAAACGGCATTACCTTGTAACAGAAAAGGCCTTGGCTGGTCACGAACGAAGTTTTTTCTTGATCGGCTTCGTGCATCTTAATTTGGTTATAACCGGAGAAAGCGTCCATAAAACTTAACAGCAGGTGTTGAGCTGTAGAGTCTACTAAAGTGTCGACCCTCGGGAATGGATAGCTGTCTTTGGGGCACGCTCTGTTTAGATCGGTGAAGTCTACACACATCCTCCACTTCCCGCTAGCTTTCTTTACTATCACTACGTTGGCTAGCTAGTCGGGGTAGTAAACTTCTCTAATAAAATTTGCTTCCTGTAGCTTACGGACTTCTTCAGCTATGGCTCGATCCCGTTCGGGGGCAAACACCCGCTTCTTTTGCCGGACGGGTGGAAAGGAGGGTGATACATTCAGCTTATGCACCATGACTGAAGGGTCTATTCCTTGCATGTCCTCGTGACTCCAGGCGAATACGTCCCGATTTTCTCTGAGGAAGGCTGTAAGTGTTTGTCGGACCATGGGACTCGCAAGGGTCCCAATCTTTGTTGTTTGGTCAGGCCTGGAGTCGTCAAGGGATATTTCTTCAAGCTTCTCGGCGAGCTTTGCCGTACTTCGATGGTCTTCTATGCTCATGGCTTGGAGTTGATCATCCATTTCCATCATAGCCAAGTAGCATTCGCGTGCGGCCACCTGATTTCCACGTAGTTCCCCTATCCCGTATTCGGTAGGGAACTTGATCATCAAGTGATAAGTCGAGGTTGCCGCCTTCCATGAATTGAGGGTGGGTCGCCCTAAGATAGCATTGTAGGCGGACGAACAGTCGACCACGAGGAACGTCACGTCCTTTGTGATCTGCTGAGGATAGTCGCCTGCCGTTACAGACAATGTGACCGTGCCCAGGGGAAACACCCTCGTTCCTCCAAAACCGACGAGTGGGGAATTCGTCGGAATCAATTGTTCTCTGCTGATTCCCATCTGCTGGAATGCTGGATAGTACAGGATGTCCGCCGAGCTCCCATTGTCGATCAACACCCGGTGCAAGTTGTAGTCTCCCACTTACAAACTGATGACAAGCGCGTCGTCATGCTGATGGTGAAGACGTCGCGCATCTTCTTCGGAGAACCCGACGACGGGGCTCTCTCTCCGTGCTACTTTTTGTACTGAGCCCGTCAGCTGGACATTTTGGACCATCCTGAGGTACGTCTTCCGAGCCTTTTTGGATGACCCGTTAGGCGTCCCTCCTACAATCATCCTGATGTCGCCAATGGGCGGTCTAGGGTGGTCATTATCCCGTCGGAGGGGCTGTTCTTGAGGCGGTGGATCCGTTCTTTCCTTGCTCACAAACTTCTGCAATTTCCCTTGTCTTATGAGGGCCTCAATCTGCTGCTTCAAGTCGTAACAATCGGCTGTGTCATGGCCGTGATCTCGGTGGAAGCGGTAGTATTTGTCTCTGGAACGCCTGCTAGGATCTCCCTTCAGCTTTCCGGGGAAGGTCAGAGCCCCTTTGTCCTTGATTTGCATTAGAACTTGGTCTATCGGGGTGGTTAGCGGGGTGAAGCTAGTGAACCTTCCTCCCAGAGGTTTAGGACGCCTCTCGTCCCTTCGATCTCCTGTTCTCGACCTCTTCCGCCCTTGATCCTGTCGTGCATCTTCCTGCCTCTCCCTTTTTCTTGGTTTCTCTTATCGGGCCTGCAGCGCATCCTCAGCATTCATATACTTAGTGGCCCTGTAGAGTACTTCCGACATGGTCTTCGGGTCGTTTTTGTATAGGGAGAACAAAAACTTACCCTTTCGCAACCCATTTGTGAAGGCTGCTACAAGTATTTTGTCGTCGGCCTCGTCAATCAATAGCGCTTCCTTATTGAAGCGCGTTATATAGGATCTCAGTGTCTCGTCCTCTCGTTGCTTGATACTCATCAAGCATGCCGTAGACTTCTTATACCTGTGGCCCCCAATGAAGTGTGTGGTGAACTGAGCGCTTAGTTCCTTGAAGGTGTTGATGGAGTTGGGCATCAGTCGGCTGAACCATACCCTCGCGGGGCCTTTGAGTGTTGTGGGGAAGGCCCTGCACATGATCTCGTCTGCTACCCCCTGAAGATGCATTAGGGTCTTGAAGGTTTCTAGATGGTCCAGAGGATACTTCACTCCGTCATAGCTGTCGATATGCGGCATGCAAAATTTGTGGGGTAAGGGGAAAGAGTTCACGGCCACAGTGAAGGGCGAGTCGGTGCGGTTGACTAGATCGTCAAGATCGCTGGACACTCGTCCCTTAAGTGTGTTCATCATAACCTCCATCTGTTCCTTCATCGCTTGCATCTCTGCAATAATATGCGTTGGAGTCGCATCCGTGAGGGATGGCATGCTCAAGTTCTGCCTCTCTGGTTTGCTTGGGACGTGGCTGCCTTCAGGTTTCTCCTGATTTTTCTTTGGAGTGCTGTTCCCCTCTTGATCCTCTTGTTGGTCATTCAGTGCTGCATTCTTCTGGCGCAGCTGCTCCTCCAAGTCGTGGTTTTGTTTGGTGAGGCTCTCCACGGCGGCACCAAGAGTCCGTACTTGTCTCTCGAGGGCAGTCGTGGGTTGCTCCTCTTCTTGAACGTCGTTAATAGTTGCCATTGAGCGAGTGAGTACCATGCAACTCTTTAGTCCGGGAATCGATAGTATGGCTTACAGCACTTTCCCACAGACGGCGCCAACTGATGATGCCGAAAATCTCACCAGTGAGTTGCACGATGCTTGTACGCTCGAAACGACACCTGCACAATAAAAAGGAGAAGACCTAACAGAGAGCACCGGTGTGGTGCTGGCCAAATACCCTCCGAAGGTCAAGTTAGGACTTGTTTCAACTCTAGAGTGCTAGAGAGGGGTTAATTATGCGTACCTCGATTTGTGAGGGTATTGGGGCTTTTATAGTAGTAAGGGGTTGACCATTCTTTCTTGGAGTAGAAGTCTTTTCCATATAGGAATCCTTGTGAACGTAGATTACAGAATCCTTTCCTTATAGGACTCTAATGTGTGGAATACAAGTAATTTCCTTATTTACTCGCGTGGTGGCCAAGTCATGGTTCTACAAAAGCCGTTGGCCTTAAGACCGTCAGCTTGCCTCAATGTCGGCAGCCATATTGGCGTCAGCGTCATTGCTACGATTTGTGGGTGGCCCGTGAGCTTTGAGTCACCGTCGGTTAATTCGAGGCCTTCAGCTTTTCAAGTTGGCTGAACCCGTCAGTCTAAGCCGCGAGAAACTGACGGGTTGAGACAGTTTATTTTTGGCTTATCAGTTATTTTTCATTTTTGTAATGTTATTGTTGTGTTTTGCCTCAATGAACAACAATGTAAGGGTGAGGACCCTTAATCTGCCATGATGCTTGGGGAGTTGTTGAAATGTGGTTGGGTAAATTGAATTAAGTCCCTGATTATTGTATCCATCTCTTGAAATACAAAGTATTGTTTTTGTGCAAATGTTCTGTAGTTTATTTATTGTTTTTACTTCCTGCCCATAAATGGATCCATATATATTGATTTTAGTTCTATGCTACACCTGCCCATAAATGGACCTATGGTCATGACATACACATGATTTGCTGTGTCAATACATACACCTGTGTAAATCCACCAAAAGCACAAGACAAGCAAATCCACCAAAAGCAAAGACAAACACAAGACATCAAAACACTTTATCCTATGTCAATGCACATTAACATTAATAAAATCCTGATAATGTCATAAATTGCCAAAAGTGAAGACAGCTATTGTGACTTTACATCACATACACATACAGACATATTTACAACCAAAACCCAACTACTAGTCCACCACACATCAGACATACACATCTTCCAACCAAAATTGCCAATATTGTTTTTGACACTAGACCAATTTAAATACAAGTTACATTAAGTGTGGGAACTATAACAAAAAAAAGTGGTTGAAACTTTAACATCTTCCATCTTCATTTACTGCTTTTTGTGCCATTGCCAGCAGCCTTCTTGCCCTTTCCACCAATTGGTTGAAACTTTGTTGGCCTTGATACACCAAACTTTCTGCCTTTAAACCCCCTAGCAGCAGCACCACCACCACCACCACCACCACCACCAAATGCACTTGGTTGCATAACCAAAATCCAACAGTTGGCAAAATGGTCCAACAATAGCAAGTAAGAGGAAAAAAAATAAACAAAATAGATATTAGTAGAGGTGTCTGAGATGGTAAAGAATCCCATGCCTCTCTAGGGGTATGACTGCTTGGTTGTGAGGATGAACAGAACTAGTTGGCCTTAGATGTAGTTGGAGGTTGAGTTGCTGCCTTAGACCTATTGTTTGGTACAGGTTGAGATGCAGTTTGACCAAAAGCTCTGTATGCAAGCTGAGATCTAGTACTTGGTGGCTGAGATGCAGTTTGAGGTGTTGCATTCTGCTTTGTTGTTGTAGATCTACTGCCTTGTGCCTACAAATAGGGTTGTACAAGTTACATACACATGAAATATATGAGGAAATGACTATAGTTCAAAGCATGGAAATACTTACAGCTTTTGATTTAGCAAGTCTATCTCTTCTCTGCCATGGAGTTTCACCCGTGATGCCTGCCTTGCACCCTCTTGCATTATGTCCTTCTATCTGGCACTTCCCACACTTGATTGTCTTGTTCACCTTAGAAACTCTATAGGGGTTCCTTGGCTCTTCAAAATCTCTTTTTCTTTGCTTTGGTGGTCTGCCATGTGGTTTATACACATGAGGAGCAATAGAAGCAGGTTGGTTAGTCTCAACCCACTCAGACTGGCCAGGTATTGGCTGTATTATCTCTTTGTAAGTTTCAACAAATGTCTCTTTCAAGTAACAAGGATGCACATAGTCCTCCACTTTCTCCAGGTTCTTAACAATAGCAGAGATCCCATGTTTGCAAGGAAGTCCTGTCAAATCCCTAATCCTACAGCAGCATGCTTTCCTAACCAAGTCAACCACATGTCTCTCACGATCATTATTAACCTCATATATGAACCTGCCTGATGAAGTAGCACTAAAAGGTATAGATTTATGTTTTAACTTCTTTAATTTGTCTTGAATATTAGGACAAACCTTTCCAGTATATTTTGCTATATTTTTGTGCTTTTTGTATTGTTTGGTCATGAGCCTAACTCTGATCCACTCCAACATTGCTAAAATTGGCTTATCCCTAGCTTCTAAGATCATGGCATTAAAAGACTCACTCAAGTTATTAGCTAAACAGTCACACAAAACTCTACTACCAAAGTGAGACTTAGACCATTGTGCAGGGTTGATTTCAGCAAGATACTCTCATGCCTTGACATCCAAATCCTTCAGTTCCTACATTCTTCTCTGGTTGTTGTGGCTCCAGCACATCTCCACAGTGCATCCTTCAACTCCAAGCCCTTATGATCCACTTTAAAATTATTATAGATATACTTCACACAATATCTATGCTCACAAGTTGGGAACAGCATCCCAAGTGCAGGTATAAGGCCCTAATTCATATACAAAACAGATCAAGTAAATATGTTAGTTAAACATGTTGAAATGAACTGAGGCATGTATTATTAAACTTTAAATATGTGGGTTAAATATCTTAGTACAATTGTAGTTCATATCTTTTGTCTATCAGTGATAAAGACTAGATTAAGTTGTTCTAGATTCCCAATGTCATCTGAAAACTGCTGCGAAAACCATACCCATAAATCTTTGTTCTCTTGCTTAACAACAACAAATGCAACTGGGAAAATGTTATCATTTGCATCTCTAGCTGTAGTAGCAAGTATTTGCCCCCTAAATCTTCCCTTTCAGGTGGCACCCATCTAAACCAATGATTGGTCTGCAACCTCCCCAAAAAACCAACTTTTTGTGCATTATACCTGATATACATTCTCTTAAATTTGGGCTGTGCATTTTCATCTTCTATTTCAGTTTGCAAAATAACCCTACTTCCTTTATCATTCAGTCTTATCATCTCTGCATAATCACTAAGCTTCCCATATTGCAGCTGTTCATCCCTAGTGATCAAGTCAGTAGCTTTCCTTTTTGCCCTATACACTTGACTGTAACTTATGTCAACTTCAAGTGCTTGCTTCACATGATGTTGAACACCAGCCACTTTCCAATTAGGATTTTTATCAAACTCCTGCATAAACTTCTTTGCAACATAACTTGAAGTCACTTGGCTGTGTTTGAAGGATCTAGGGCAGGTGCACTCTGGATTGAATATTTTTATTTGGAATGTCAACTCCCCAGGTAGTTGAGATGCATAACACCTCCATCCACATTTATTTATGCAATAAACTGATATCTTCTTCTTCTCATTCAGCTTGAACTTGATATCTACTAGCTTCTTTATAGCATATTCCCTCAATGCCTCCCTAAATACCTTAGAGTTTGGAAACTTCATTCCTTTCTGTAACACTAGTTTTCTCATGTCAGTTTGGACATTAAACTCAGGTTCTTTTGCAGCAATTGGTGCTGGCTGATCATCATCAGAATCTACTAGACTTTCCATGTCATCTTCAAAAGGTGGGTCAATCCATTCACCCTCTTCAAGAGGTGGGTCATTGTTAGCTGGAGTATCTCCCTCAAAGGGCTTTTGTGGGGCTGCATTATTGACATTATCTCCCTCAGAGGGCCTATGTGGGGCTGCTGCACTGCCATTAACTCCATCATGTGTAGATGACCCATCATCTACATTTCCAAATACATCATCATCAAAATTTGGCCCCTCAAACCCTTCCTCCAACCAATCAAAATCTTCTCCACCACCTCCTTTAGCATCCACACTACCTCCCTCATGCATCTCATGCACGTCATCACCATTCTGAGGTACCTCATGCACATCATCATCATTTACCACTTCCTCATTAGCAAATGGTTGTTCAACTGCAAATGGCTCCTCACCACCCTCAACATATAGTGTTATCTTATCTATAGGCCATGCAGCATGAATCTCACACATATAAACTACATCATCATCTTCATTTATAAGCCTTAACCCTTGCTCCAAATTACCTCCAGGAATAAGATAATGAAATCTACTTGTACTATTTGCCCCCAAACCACAACACATATCTTGTATTTCAAAATAACTAAGTCTATTTGGGTCAACCTCATCAATAAAAGAAGTCCTACCTCCTAAATATACCAAATCTGGGTTCCACACAAACTGCCCACCATGATGAATCTCAAAATTGAATGTCAAGTCAGCCATCTGCATATAAAATACAACAGAATAAAGTATGAGATGGGCTTGCATGTGGAAAAGTATAATCTATTATAGATTATTGCTTTATTAGGTAGTTAAATTTCTCTTTCAATTTCCCTAACTATATACCAGCAAATGAGATGGGTTTGATGAATGTAATTAACTATATACCAGCAATTGGGTATGTATAATGTGGTCCTGTGGTCCACACAAAGCACAACACAGAAACAGACAATATTATTAAAAGTTTTTGTTCTGTTTTTGGGAGACAAACCCATGGAAAGGGAAAGCAGAAAAGCAATAATCAATACTATTGCATAATCATGAAAAACAATAATCAATGGAGCCCCACATTGATGAAGGAAGCCTAATCCTATGGTCCAGTAGCCCCACATTGATGAAGACATAGCAAGCAAAAACCCAATTTGGAAAGAGAATTTTAAAACCCTAGGTTTCAAAAATTAAAAGGATCTACCTAAAATCAGATGAACAGAGCATATAACAGTAAAAGAAAACCAAAACTTGAAGCTGACAAAGTCAGGAACTCACCCAATCAAGAGAAGACAAACGGACCAAGCACCAAAAATCAAAAATACTATTTGCAACAGCTCAACTGCTGAACACTGTGTCTTCTTCTTCCTCGGTTTGCTTGCACGATCAAAACCCAGGAGTTTCTCAATCCATTATCTCAAGCACATTGCATTGTGATCTTCGTTTGGTGAGCACGTTGGATAAGAGTGTGTTTTGGGAGTGAGGAGTGTTTGATCTGTTTTTATGAGTTTATGTGTTAGAGTAACGTCTGCACTGGAGGTGGGTTATGGAGGAGTAACGGAGGGAACAGGTGGGTAAAGTGTCAAAAATGAAACTACGGGTAGGCAAACCGAATTAGAGGCAAACCACAGGTGGGTAAAGTGTAATTATCCCTAAAAAATTTAAAATTTTTGATTAGATGAGACACGTGGCGCAAAATTAGACCCTAATTGAATTCCAATTTAAAATCTAATTGGATTTTCTCTCAGCTTTACTTTTTAATATATATAAATATATATAAATGACTTATAAACTTGAATTGTCTTTAGTTCTACATAAAAAAAGGACTCATAAATATAAAATCATTCAAAAATTATGTTTTTTTATGGTTTACTTATATTGGACTCTTCGTTTTTTACACTAAATTAACTCATTTAGTACAAAAAATAAAAAACTTAGATTAGATGGGACACATGTCGCAAAATTAAACTCTAATTGAAATCCAATTTTTACATTGAATTAACTCACTTGGCACAAAAATTTAAAAATTTAGATTAGATGAAACATGTGGTGCAAAATTAGACTCTATTTGAATTCCAATTTGAAATCTAATTGGGTTTTTTTTTCCCTTAAGAGAAGTCTATATTTATCCAAAGAAGAGATTGATATATTATTAAATTATTAAGTTTTTGTGTTCATCAAAATCTTTCCTTCTTTTTAGCACTATGTGTCTAATATTGTTGGGTTTACTTGAGTGTCCAATATCCACTTAGAAATTATAGGAGAAGAAAAATTATATATATTTTTTCTTAAAATCTAAAAATCTAAGAAAATTTCTGCAATTTGCTGAAGTCATTTGGCGCAACCACGGCTTCTAAGCTCAACTTTTATTATATAGTATATGATATATTTTACTTATGAGTAAGTCTACTACCACAACAATTTTCACAATTTGTCTATATGACGAGTTGTAAGTGGTAGAAATAAAATAGTGGGTTCTTGATTCCACCACTCACAAGTTGTTATATGATAAAGTTGTGGTAAAGTTGTGAAAATAATTGTGGTACTAGACTTACTTTATAGTTACCGAAGCAAAGAGGAATAAAGGACCAAGATGGTTTTAAAAACCAAAAGGGTTAAAGAACCGGAAGAGAGACTAGTTTTTAGTTTTTTCGGTTCTTGACCAGTTTTTAGCGGTTTTTTGTTGGTTTTCTCTATTTTTACTAGATTGGTGTCATGTTCAATTGTCGGTTCAATTGGCCGGTTTGGTTTTTAAAACAGTCACCCAACCCAGCCTAATTCTAAGTACACTGTTTATTTCACACTCCCTTGTTACTCATAATGTACACTACCATTTCAGTCAAAATTAAGTCACAATTTTATTTATTTATTTAAATAGTGTGTATATTGTGTACAACAAGGAATGTTCACTAACAATTAGCCTAATTTGAATGCTTCTCTAAGTGAGAGATATTATGGTTACTTTTGGCATTGGCTTAAAAAGCTAGCTTTTTTTATTATTTAGCTTATTTCTATTACTATTCAACTTATTTTTACTATTATTCATGAGTCCCATTGTACTTTTTGATACTATTCATGGGTCTTATTGTACTTTTCAGCTAATTTTTAGCTTTATTTACAGTACTTTCAGTAAAAAGTTTTCAGTTTCAGCTAAATAAGCTGTTCCCAAATAGACTCTATGTGTGTATTTCCAATCCGCTTAGCTCTTTGTTGATTGCTAGTATACTTGAATTTTGAGAAAAATTAAATTTTAAAAAATTGTACATAAAAACTAAAAGTTGAGGGCAGATTGACATTACTTGTCTTTTGGACGGCTTTTAGTGGCGTTTTCTGTAAAATTTAGGCCAAATTGTAAAACGTTGTAGGGATGGCAATTTTGTCATGCCCTGCCCGCCCCATTTGGCTAGTGTTTATGCCCCACACCCTGGAGTGGGGCGAGGACATGGTTTGACTTTCTAGTCCCATCTCACATATATTTACTAAAATATTCTTAATGTGATTAACATTTTACAAAAATATCCTAGGTTTCACTCCTCACTTATTTCCAATTCTCATTTCAAATTTTTAGTTTTAGGATTATGTTGTTATGTTTTAGACTACTGTTGTTAAAGACTTAATTTTGTATTATTAAGTATTTAAATACTTGGATATTAAGACTCTTTTTTTTTTGTGATATTATTTTGTTAAATACTTTGAATTATATTATTGAGTCAAAATTAGTTTGATTTGATGTGATCAATTTACTTGTAATTTCAAGTATAATTTATATTATATGATAAGTTTTGATTATTACGATAATCTCCTTGTGAGAATGAGAAATTTTTTAATAATAAATTTAAAACTAAAAAAATTTAGTTGTATCAAAAGTAGACGTGGCAAATGGTCGTGTCGGGTAGGGTCGAGTCAATTGGGTTGCAGGTTGGGTTGTTTTGGCCCATATTTTTTACATTAAAAAAATAATAAATAAATGCCAACTTTTTAGAGAGAATGAATCAAATCAAATAGTTAGACTATTTGTTACTAATTTACTATTATACATGTGAAGGGAAATAAACAAACAAAACAAAAAATATAAAGACTTCCATATCCTTGCAGTTTAGACAGTTTTGACTTTTGAGCATGACTAAAATTTTTTACATACTTCAAATTCAAAGTTCACTGATGATATCATTCCCATAAAAGAACCAAAAAAAAAAAAATTACAAAACTTTTGTTAACTTTTGTTTTAGAAAGTTTCAACCTATTGCGTCCGCTCCTGATGAAAGCTCTTTATCATCATACCAAGATACCAATCAGTTTTTTGGTGTAGGTGGAGATTGAACCCTAGATCTCCTATACAACCATCAGAGACTTTACCAGTTGAGTTAAATGTCATATACCATGTAAAGTTATCAACCTTTTTAAGTGCACAAATTCCTTTTACATTTAAAATAATAATAAAGTTAGAATATATCGAAAGATAAACTAAATTGTTAGGTTCTAAGGTCTTAGGATTTTATGTATTTAGAACTCTAATTTGTAATGTTGGCAAACCATGATCAAAACATTGTATTTAGTCTTGTTTAGGCTTGCTCAAAGTTGGTTTATTATTGTACAGTTGGAATCGAGTGGCTGCAGAAGTACTTGGGACTTTTGGCCTGGCTCGATCGATCGAAGAATAGACTCGATCGATCGAAAATCGCACAGGTTGATTATTCTGCAGAATTTCCAACTCAGCCCTACTTCATTAAACGTTTAGGGTTTTATGTTTTTACCCTAGGTATATAAACAAAACCCTAGCCACGTTTTTGAAGGTTGTCCATATTGTATGGTTGCTCATATTTGCGGTTTATGTGAATCTCTTGTGAGATCTTTGAGGAGCTTTCCTTCACATAAACTTAGGGTTGTCAATATCTTGATGATCAACATAGTTGCAACCATTGGAACTTAAAAGAAAAGCAAGCGGGGAGCTTGTAGCTGATTGAAGAATTTAAGAAAGAAGTAGTCCGTGGATTCGGAGCCTGCGCGTGGTCGTGTCAGGAAGTTCGTACTGGTGGGTAGCATTAGGAAGTCGAGCGGGAAGCTTGTAGTCCTTCTGTAAGAACTTCAATTCTTTCATAGTGAATTCTGTTATGCCTTGAGGATCGGTGGGTCAAATCCTCCTCAGGTTTTTACCGTGTGGTTTCCTGGGTGATCATATCTTGTGTTCTTTATTATTTCCGCTGCTTTATTTGTTTTATATACATGATATGATTATTTGATTGTTTTAACCTAGAATTGCTTAATTTGACTAAGTAACAACTTGGCTAATTAATCTAGGCTACGCAATCTGGTTGTTTAAGGGGTCTAAATAACCTATCATAAATAAAAAAAAAATTTAAAATAAACATAACAATTTAAGTAAAGAAGAACAAGTAAATATTTTTATAAGAATTATACCTCAATCTACTCAACGTTGGTAGTAGATTCAGCACTACAAATATTCATACTTACGAATTGTAGCTCAAGTTGGCCAATTTCATCAGTATTTTCATCTACAATATAATATTTTAATATAACTTAAGTGTACCATGAAAGCAAATCAAAACTTATCAATAAAGAGTTAAAAATGTATAATTTCTATGACTCTATTAATAAATTAAAATACCATCAAATCCATATAACCAACTTTTAGTGCACAACGTAACTTCCACGTTCTCAGGCAAAAGACGTGATCGATACGGAGTAAGAAGTTTTTTTTTTCTTGTGCTAAAACTTGATTTAGATGCAACAATAATTATAGGAATGCTCATGAGATCCCGTACCATTTTATTTATTTATTTATGGGAATCCCGTGCCATTAAAGATAGCTCTAAAACTGATTGTAATATTCTTTCCACCAAGAGAGAACTTCCAACTTTGGATTTTGCTTTTTGCTAAGTCTAGGCTCTTTTAAATACAAGTCCAATTGAGATTTTTTTTTTGGCAGTACGAGAACTTTCATAATGTTCAAATTCCTAATCATTAAAAAAATTTGCAATTAAAAAAATACGACACAATATTATAATTTTATTATTAAAAAAATACCACAACATTATATTAGATAGACAGACTTGGACTTGTTGTTAGTAATAGTTAGTAGTCTTTAAAGTAGAACTTAATTACTTAGTAGTTAGTAGTCTTAGTTAATGAATGTTACAACTAGAAGTAAAGCTTAGTAGTTAGTAGTTAGTGCTACTTACTTAGTAGTGTAGTCTGTGTAGACACTAGACAATAGTTGTTTTAGGCTTTAACTTTCCTTTTGTATTTTTTTGTCCCTTTCATTTAACTCTTTATTTTTTTTAATAAATAGGGGACACAATACACAAGTTCATTGTGCCTTTTATGATAATCTTATGCACCTAAGAGTAGTCTAGCACACTTTGCCATGTAGTTTTTAAATATTTTTAAGGGAAAAAAAAAGTTAAAAAACAAGCGGACCGCGGGTTGGCCCATATTTAATTCGGGTAAAAAAATCGAGTTAGGATCGGGCCAAAACGGGCGGGTTCAGGTCGGGTCAGTGAATTTCAGCCCGTTTTGCCATGTCTAATCAAAAGAAGTTAGGAAAATATAATGCATAATAACAATAGTTAGACGAAAATGGATCATTTCAAAAAAGAATAATATCAATTAAAAACACCAAAAATATAAATTATATAAATATTTGTATAAAATAAAGAAATAGAAATTACTTTTAGAAATTGTATAATTTTTAGGGAGAAATAAATTTTCTATAGTATAATTTATAGAATAAATTATATATTATAACATATCTCAAAATAATTATAAATACACATGTGATGCATGGATATGCGACTGGTTACTAATAAAAGGTAAAGTACTAAATTACAAATACATAAACAAAACTCAAAATTACAACTTACAAATACTAAGTTCTAAATTCTAAGTTTTAACATCACAAATATACATAATGTCTCACATAAGCAACACAAAAGCAAATAACAATGTTTCAAATAGCACCACAAACACACTTAATCATCAAGACCAAAGTTTTGGTTATCTTGATTGGGTTCCTCAAAGTAGAGTTAATCATTATAAACAACATTCTCATCAGTGTTAGCACCCACATGGCTGCATCATTCACTGGATAATCATCAAAATCTTTTAATGTTGCATTTGAAGGTTCATTCACTTCATTTTCATTGGCATCATCAAACTCAAATTCATCACTAATGGCATGAACTTCTTTGCCCGTCTCACACTCCCTCTACTCTTTACTCTCTTTTGTCTTCTGTGATTTTATCGAATAGGTTAGGATGAGGTGTGACTTAGGTTTAAAAAAAAAAAATTATACATTTTTGTTTATACACAACAGTGGCGGCTCCAAGAATTTTTCTCAAGGTGTTCCTTAAGAAGTATAAATTACACAATCTAATAAAAAGAAAAATCCATATATTGACAACAACAACAATAAAAAAACACACAAATATATAAAGTTTACAATTTCCTTCTATGAGTTTTCATATTTTGAAATTGTTGCATGATAGTCTCATTATCAATGCTACAAGTTACATCTCTTTCAATGTACACAACCAAGTAATCATTCATCCACTGATCTCCCATTCGATTGCGCAGTTCATTCTTTATATATTTCAGTGCTGAAAAACTTCTTTCTACTGTTGTAGTAGCGACAGGAATGGTCAAAACTAACTTCACAAGCAAATAGACTAATGAATAAGTGTCATGCTTCTCTGTCTTCACTAACTTTTCAGCAAGTTCACCAACTCCTTGAAGCTCTAAAAACAAGTCATTACTGCGCATATCAAAAATGTAATTCTGAAGTTGAGAACCAAGTGCCAAAATATTTGTCCCAAAAAAATCAGATGGATAGAACTTTACTAGATGTATCAACTTTTCTTTATCAAAAGGCACAAATGAATTACTTGGATTCAAGCAAGCCATACAAAGTAGCAAATCAGTATTTGCCTCTGAAAAACGGTTGTTAAGCTCTTGACGTTGCAAATTTATGACTGTGTAGAATAGCTCAACACAATAATGATGTAAATTTGTATTTTGTTAAGTGTTGCGTCGCGGCCTCCCATTAACTACAAATATTTCATCCATGTTCAAGATAGGAATATCATGTGTGGTACAAAATGAAGACACTTCAGTCAATAAAGATTTCCATTCATCATCTTTCATCACTTGCAATTGTTGCTTAGACACTTTAAAAATATCCATAGCATTTACTATATCTTGATTTTTTTTTTTTGCAATGCTATTGACAACTCATTTGTGATCCCTAAAATGTTTTTCATCAAGTGTAGAGTAAAGATAAATTCAAAAGATAGAATTGACCTCATAATAGATCGAGCTTCAACTTTTTGGTCGGAGAGGCCATCTTCTCAATAATCTCAAGTACATCAACAACAGCAGAGAACATCAAAATCAAGTTGAGAATAGTCCCATAATATGATCCCCAATTTGTATCACTAGGACGTTTAAGATTTGTCTCTTGATTCTAACCTTGCCCACTTCTACTTACACCCTTCTCTAATTCTTCTTTAATTTTGGCAAATTATGCATCTTGAAGAGCATCTCATCTCTTACAAGAGCCTCCAACAACAATTACTAAATTACTAACCACATAAAAAAATTCAGCAATGTTAATGTGATTTTTAACAATGGCAATAAGAGTCAATTGAAGT
Source organism: Quercus aquifolioides (assembly GCA_019022515.1). Classification (NCBI taxonomy): domain Eukaryota; kingdom Viridiplantae; phylum Streptophyta; class Magnoliopsida; order Fagales; family Fagaceae; genus Quercus; species Quercus aquifolioides. Next base: position 37,729,941 of record CM032331.1, on the reverse strand, counting down.
TGATAAGCAAAACAATGGACATAAAATGCTAACTTATTCTCTTTCAAAATTAAAGTTTTGAGACCATTGTATCACCTTGCATATTACTAGCCCCGTCATAACCTTGCCCACGTAGTTTCGATAAACTCAAATTATGTTCACAAAGTAAACATTCAACAGCATATTTGAGTGACAAAGCGGTGGTACTTGCTACATGTACAATACCAAGGAATCGCTCTATAATAATTCCTTTTTTGTTCACATAACGAAGAACGAGTGCCATTTGGTCTTTCACTGAGATATCACGTGACTCATCAACTAATATCGAAAAGAACCCATTGTCAAGATCCTTGATGATGGCTTTGGATGTTTCACATGCAACTGCATTCACAATGTCTTTTTGAATTTCATGGTGGGTAAGCTTGCAATTTTTCAAAGCTTTTTGCAAAACTTCATTGATAGATTCATTGTGATTAGCCAAAAATTGTAGAAGCTCAAGGAAATTTCCTTTATCACTTGAACCTTGAGATTCATTGTGACCACGAAAAGCTAACCCCCGGCATAAAAGGAATCTTATGCAATCAACTATTGCATTTAATTGAACTCGATATTCAATTTTATCTTGATTTGATTGTTTAACCAAAACACTTTGAATGTGTTGCTTTTCCTTCATTAGATATAGGGATGACAATTTTTGCCCAACCCGTAGGTACCTGGCCCGACCCGACCCTAATGGGTCGGATTTTACCCAGCCCGATAAAAAATAGGGTCGGGTTTGGGTTTTAAAAAAAAACCCGAAGCGGGTTCGGGTTTTTTCCAAAACCCGGCCCGAACCCGGACCCGACACGACCCGGTTATATATATAGTTACTAAAATACCCTCATATATATATATATATATATATATATATATAGTTATAGTTATAAACCCTAAAATTTTCTATTCCTCATTTCATTTCAGCTCACACCTCCGCCTCTCATCTCTTTAGCTCACAATCTCACTCACTCTCAATCTCACCGCCGGACCAATTGCCCAACCTCTCACTGCCGCCCTAGCTCTCACTGCCGTCCCAAGTTGTCTCAGCTCTCTCACTCACTATCTCACACAACTGCCTCTCCCTCTTCATCTCTTAGCTCTCTCACTCACACGGCCACAAGCCCACAAGCAGTCAAGCACAGGCACAACTCTCTACTCTCTCAACTCCGTTTCGCTCTCACTGTCACCAATCTCACATTATCGCACAACCCTCTGCCCCTCTCATCTTCCTCGCCCATGGCCTCACGGCCTCGCTCGCTCCACCTCGTTCTCCAATTTTTTTTTTTTTTTTGGGTTCAGTTCGTCTCAATCATGTGAGTTTGTGTTTGTGTTTATGTTTGTGATTTTGCAAGGGAAAATCATAGATCTAAAATTTGTGTTTGGTTTGTGATTTTGAAAGGGAAAATCATAGATTTGACATTTGTGTTCGTGGTTTCTGTGTTTATGTTTGTGATCGTGTTTGGATTTGTGTTTGTGTTTGTGCTTTTGGGCCGAAAAATCATAAATTGAAATTTGTGTTTCTGATTTTGGGCTTGGTTGGGCATGAGGGGACGGGGCGGGTTTGGGGTTAAGAAAAAAATCCGTTTAATAAACGAGCTGGGTTCGGGTTTCCGGGGTAGACCCGCGGGTTGGGTCCGGGTATGAAAAAACCCGGCCCAAATCTGGCCCGTTGCCATTCCTAATTAGATCTTCACTCTTCTTGACAGCTTGGTTATGAGCATTATTAACTCCTCCAACATGGGATGATAACTTCTCTTTCTGATTCCAAAGTTTGAATCCCTTCGTTACAAAAGTCTCTCTTCCTCCTTGCTTACCAACATCTTGCCCAAATATGTAGCAATATAAACAAAATATTGCATCCTTGTCTATACTATATTCCAACTAGTTTCTATTTACATACCAATCAGATCTAAATTAACAGGGCTTTCCAGAAAAATCTGTTAGAGGGTATTCATGGAGAACAGGTTGACAAGGGCCTTTTTGTAAATAAAATCTTCTTATTTCATCATGATTATTAGGATGATAAGATAATATCTTTTCTCGTAGCCCAGGATCTAAACGAAGATTTTCTAAGTTAAAGTCAACATGAATTTGCTTAGAAGATGAAGATGAATCTTAGGTACGTGGTTTTCTTATCAAATATTTGTCAATAATTCTAGCAAAAGAATAAACAATAAACTATATTTTCATTTGAATTATTAATAAAATTATTAATTATTGTTGTTTAGTTGTTTCATTATTTTTCTTTACTGACTACTAGCAGTCTAGCACACACCCCACTGTGCAGTAGCACACACCTCACTGTGCATTATCTACCCTGCTCAACCCACTGTCTAACATAATTTAATTTTTTTGTCTTTTATAATGTCTTGTTCAGTTACTTTTAATGCTTTTACTGCCTCTGCTTGTCCATTTCCCCAATCCAAATATCCAACCCTAGTACCCCACGACCCCATGGCCCCCATCCACCCCCCACTTAACAGACAAGATCCAATCAACATTACACAAAACATTCACAATACACAAAACAATAAACTCACAAACCGATAAAGTCAAAATGTCAAATAAAGACAATTAGATATTAGGTAAAAGCTATTCAATTCCAAAGGACCAAAGACAAAGTCACAAAGAGAATCTCATTTAGTCATTTTTCAGTTCAAAGAGAAACAGAGAGAGAGCTCTGCTCTCACTCTCATAGCACAGCAGAGATGAGAATCATGAGATAGAGAAAAAGAGAGAGAATAGAAATACCTTGAGGGGCAGCGCCGCGGTAGCATGTCAAGGACTCGAGGCCAAGGCAATCTCTTATCTCCGATCTGATCTCGCCGTCGCCGATGTGCTCTGGGACCAGGGGCAGGGTCTTGCTGTCGCTGAGTTGCTCTGTTACTGTTGCTGAGTCTGAGGCGGAGGCGCTGAGGATGAGGTTCTTTTTCCCTTTAGGTAAGGATCTCAATTTTGCTTTAAAATTTGATCAATCAGCATATTGCGTATTGGGTATTTAGTTTATAAAAATTTAATTATTATTATTTTTGTTGATTTAAAAATCTGTTTGAGTAGTGAGTGGGGATTGACCTTGGGCAGTTGGGCTTTTTTCCCTGGGGTTTATTGGGCATTTGGGTTTGCTATTTTTTTTTTTTTTTTTTTTTTTTTTTTTCAGATTTTAGTTCAAATTTTTTTGGGCTTTTTCATTTTGCTTGAAAGCCCCAATATATTGTTAAGTAGAACAAATTATGGAGCAAAGTTTAATTTTATTGGCATAGAAAAAAATTGAGGGTGTTCACAAATTTTTTTTGAAGGGTAGACAAATATAAAATTTTAAATTATTATATATAAATTTCTTTTTTTAGGTCAGGGTGGTCTTGTGACCACCCTGGCCTTAACGTGTTGCCGCCCCTGACACACACACACAAACACACAATTTATCATCAATGTTAGTAGCCATATCCCATATGGTCACATTATCCATTGGATAATCATCAACATCTCTTAATGTTGTATTTAAAGGTTCATTCACTTCATTTTCATTGGTATTACCAAACTCAAATTCATCACTAATAGAATAAACTTCTTTATCCTTCTCACACTATACTCTTTAGTCTCTTCTGTCTTCTGTGATTTTATCAATTAGGTTAGGATGAGGTGTGACTTAGGTTTTTGAAAAAAACTTTTTTCCCATATGGTCACATCATCCATTGGATAATCATTAAAATCTCTTAATGTTGTATTTAAAGGTTCATTCACTTCATTTTCATTGCTATTACCAAACTCAAATTCATCACTAATAGCATGAACTTCTTTATCCTTCTCACACTATACTATTTAGTCTCTTCTGTCTTTTGTGATTTTATCAATTAGGTTAGGATGAGGTGTGACTTATGTTAAAAAAAAAAAAAACATTTTTGTTATATATGTGTGTGTGTGTGGATGCCTAAAAATTCCCCGGGGGTTAGTGGGGTGGGGAATTTCTTTTTTAGGTTGGTCGCACATTGGGTCATTGGCGACATAACTCTTGTGTGTTTGTGATTCTAAGTGGGGTGTGTGTGTATATGAGTCCCTTTTTCTTATTTTTATTTTAGGATTTGCCACCAACTATTGGTTTTGTGTTAGGTGTGATTGGTCACCTAGGGGTCTAATTCATTTTAGGTTTCTTAATTAACTAAACCAAAATTTAAGGGTTCATTAATTAAGGTAAACTAAAAAGTCTCGAACCAAAGATCTTGGACTTGGAAGTTTGGTTATGTGTGAAGAAAGTGTTAGGCACCCCACAACGCCTATCCGAAAATAGTACATCATTTTAATTTATTTCAAACGTTATCTTTTTGTGTAGAAATAGAATACTTGGCAATTTGATTTTTGAAAAAGTTTTTGCAAACAATATATACATACATACATATATATATATATATATATATATATATATATATGTATGTGAGTAATTATTTACAATATAGCTAGCATGTGAATATTAACTCACAAAGCAGGTGAGGTATGTACATAAGTAGCATGTGGGACAACATAAAAAAATAATCTACAAGAGCATGTGAGTAGAATACTTAATAAGTAGGTAGCATATGAATGTTAAATATTCGTGAACAAACTAAAACACAAAAAAGAGAGGGAGTTAGAAGAGTAACACCTTGTTGTCATCCACAATTCTCATTCATTATCATGCAAAAAAAAAAAAAAAAAAAAAAAAGACAAGTAAAATATATTAGTGCTAAAGAAATGAGAGGGACAATGTAAGTTTGATTGGCGTTCAAGGATTCAAGAAAATGAACTACGGATATAAATCTTTAACAACACTATTCTAAGGAAAAGTTTGAAATTATAATGTATGAACAAAATTTACAATGTTAACTTTTTCTTATTATTATTTCTGAAAGGAAGATTGAAAGGGACACATTTTTATTGAAAGGTAGAATTTTATTGAGAAATTTTCAGAAAACATTTTTCAACACATTTTTTATTTTATTTTTAAGAAAAGTTCATTTTGAACAAGCAAAGTGGCAATGGCAAAATAAGTTTTTTTATTTTATTTTATTTTATTTTTTAGAAAGTTTTTGAAAAGTGCCATGATTTTGAAAAATATTTGAAGAGAAGAATGTTATTTAAGTTGAAAAGATCTCTAAAAAAATTTCATGGGTTTTTATTTTGAAAGAAAAAGAGTTTTAGACTTTAAGAAAAACCCCATGATTTTTTATGCAAACAAGTTTCAAAACACTTTACTTGTTCAAAAGGTTTTTTTATTTTTTTATTTTTTTTTTTTTTTTATATGCAAACAAGTTTCAAAAAACTTTACTTGTTCAAAAGGTTTATTTATTTATTTATTTATTTTAATGAAAGAAATTCCAACGTGGTAAAAAAATTTTGAAAACATTTTTTTTAACACAATTTTTTGGATTTTGAAAAATCAAACATGCTTTTTAATTAAAATCATTTTCCAACGTGGTAAAATATATATATTTTTTTGAAAACAAGTTTTTTAGACACCATATTCTCAAATTTTTGCAAGAAAATGAGAAAACATTATGTTTTGAAAGCTTTTTTTTTTTTAGAAAAAGACATTTTTTGGAAAGAAAAAAAAAGGATTTTTTGAAAGAAAACTTCAAAAAGAAAGACTTCTTTTGAAAGATTTTGTTTTAAAATAACGTTTTTTTTCTTAGAAAAAGGGAGGAAAAATAAACTCTATTTTGAAAAGCATTTCATTAAAAAAGTGTGAAAATAAATTGTTTTACCCTGGCAATTTTATGGCAACATTATTGTGAGTTAAAGAGGTTTAAAGCTTGTATTGTGTATTCAAGAAAAAACAATGGGTTAATCCCACATTGGAAAATGAGTGTGAGTTAAAGAGATTTATAAAGTCTGTGTTGTGTATCCAAGAATTAGACCCTTTTAGATATACACCACTGTAAGTTTCTTTAAAAAACTTTCTCCCCCTCTCCTCGTGTGTGTGTGTTAAAAATACTTAGAATTCTAAAAAAAAAAAAAATTATGGCAACATTATTGGTGAGAAAAGTAAAGGAGCAATAGTAAAGTGCAGAAAAATAAATAGCAAAGTAAGTAATGTGCTGGCAGAAAAATAAATGACATAAAAGTAAAGAACTGAAATTTGAATGACATAAAAGTAAACAGCCGAAATTTAAAGTGCAGAAAATTAAATTATATTAAAATAAAGTGCAGAAAATATTGTAAAGGTTTATTGGAAAAAGGTTTTTATTTTTTTTTTATTTTATGCCTCTCTTAAATAAATTTTAATCTCTTTCAAGCCTTATGGGTGCTTCATCATAAAAAAATGAGAGTTCTAAACCATCAATCATTCTTATGAGACATACCCATATTGTGCTTTATTTGAGGTTTAAAAACCATTTAAGAGAGAGGAGATAGAAAATCTTTTTGTTTATTTAGGTGTGTGTGTGTGTGTGTGTGTATACACATTTATAAGTGCAAATAAAATAAAGAGGAGGGGGATGGAGTAAGAAATTAAAGGGATGACATAAAAATAAAGGAGAAGTGATTACTTGAAAATAAAATGGATGACATAAATGTAAAGGTGAAAGGATTACTTGAAAATAAAATGGATGACATAAATGTAAAGTAAGAACAAAGGAAATCCCTAGATGCCTAGATTGCCCTATATAGTCTAGGAGATGGTCCAATACCCATCTAGGGAAACAATCACAATACCACAAACAAGTAATAACAATATAGACATAAAGATAAAAAGATATTTACAAAACAATATAGCAAGTAAAATAAAGAGACAATGTAAAGAAGAGAACTTTATATATATAAAGATGATGTTTACATGAGAATAAAAAGAAGATGGGATGGGTGTAGTTATTAAGAAACTACCCATCCCTACAAGCTTACCCACACAATTACAAGCAAAAATGGAAGAGGCTTTTTTTTTTTGTGCGGAGGGTTTCCGAGAGAGAGAGAGAGAGAGAAACTTTTTTTTTTCAAATTTTCTAAATGGTTTTCTCAGAATTTTTCCACATTTTTTTCTCTCTCTCTATTTTCCCATAAAAAGTTCCTATTTCTCTTCATATTTTTCACAAAAAAATGAGGGGGTATTTATAGGGGGATGAGGTAAATGGGAGGCTAGCTGAAGTGTAACTAGTCTCCCATTTTTGCCACCTCATCGGGCTATTTTGTCTTTTTCTTGTTTTTTTGGTACGATCTTCGTGCAACTGTTTGAAGGCCCTTTCGAGCTCCATTTTTCTTCAAACTTTATAGGCTTGGAAAGCTCTAGATGTCTAGTTTCAAATAGTCCTAGCCTTGGCATGATTTGGAGCTACAATCATCGAGATATTGTGGTCGGAAGGAAGGTGACGCAATGCTAAAAAATTTTGTAATGTTTTTCCTTAAAAAATTTGTATCTTCCAATTAGGGCAGATATTAGAGAGCCCTTTTTATGAGAAGTAGTCAAGACCTTGTTCTTCTAGATGGTTCAGCTGGATCACTTCAGTTCCTGCTCAATCGGTACAGTTTATTGCACGAAGTCGGCCCAAAATTGCCTGTTTTTCCTGAAAAAAAGTGAAGTTTTAATTAGAGTTTTTGGTATTTTGGTGATATTTTATCTATTTTAACTTTGATTTTGGCCTGTAAACTATCATTTCAAAGGAAAAATATGCCTTACGAGACGGTCTAAAATTCAACTCAATCTAATGGTTGGATAAAAAAATCAACTTTTTCACCATACCAGTTAGGGTTTTGGCCTCAATTGCTATAAAAAAAATGTTTTTAAATGTTGTGACCCTTTGATTCACTATCCAATCATGTTGTATTTATTTTTACCGTTTTTGGCTTTGAAATTTGTAATTTTTCACCTTTTCTCATTTTTTTTGGATTTTTGGTATTTGTTTTGACGTGTGAATTAGGGTCGGACAAAATACGGTATCGACAATATATATATATATATATTTGGGGGCCATTGGGATCCATTTAGAGGCACGAAATAAATAATAAAAAAAATTGAATTTTCCTTCATAGTATAGGATTTTTGGTATCGTTATGGGATCCCAATCCTATAAAATCCTTAAATTTGGATTGAGATTCGGTACCGATCCCACTTAAGTACAAATTTTAGAGAGATCCAATAAGTTTTAGGGATGTAGGAAGATCCTAAGATCCGGATTGCGATCTTGACACCCATGGTTTCCCCAAAAGTTTCAAAATTTTGACGTTTACAAAATGTAGATTTTAGGTTTTCGGAGGTGTTCAAACCTATTTTCGAAAATTTGTTAAAAACCTTCATTTTTTCATGAAAAACTCTTTCTACCCCTCGAAAAACGCAACACCAACCGCACGAAACTCAATATCACTTTTTTAAAATCATCAACCACTTGTCGTAATTACCAATGTAACGCTCGTCTCATAAATCTGTCCATTTTATATGGCAACTGTCAGAAGAGATAAGAATGAACAATATATGTCTAAATATCGTAAAAAATTAAATTCTCTCTCCTTATATGACATAAAATTTTAGGAATTCTTAGTTTCATTTCATCAATAGCTTCTGCAAAATTTATATTGTAGATTTTCCCCTTTTTCTTCCCTTATATATTGTAGTTGAGGAAGACAGCAAGAGAATGCATTCCTCAAAACCTTCATACTTGCAAGTGGTGGTTTATTAAGAATAAGAAGTGTGAACGAATTCCAAAACCTAGTCATTATGAGATTTGCTGCTTGCTAGATATGTAAGGGTCTTTCTTTTCTTCTTATTTATTATTTATTTATTTAATCTGTTGTTAGTGTTCTTGACTTTGAAATAGATTCTTTAAAACATTGACAAAGCACAGAGTACTATCTTCAGCTTGGATCAAAATCTTCTCAAAAAAAAAAAAAAAAAAAAAAAAAAAAAGCTTGGATCAAAAGAAAGGTCAGTTGTAGTTTATTAGAGTATTTCTAATTATACTCTTGGCCAAAGTTAGATCATTTTTAGAATACAAAGTAATTCTAACTCTTCTACAAAACAATCTTATTAATCGAATGAATATGTTCTCCCTCTTTTTTTCTTCCTTTTTGATTTTTAGATATGTTTGCTGTTTGGCATATTTGCTTAACTAAAAAAAGATTAAAAGTCAAAATTTTTTTTTGAGAAGAACTAAAAGTCAATTAATGATGAGTTAAATTTGTTACATAATTAAGTATTCTTTAATTTAGACTATTTTCCTTTTTAGATCTAAAAAAGTAACAATTTTTCTTTTTCGATCTAAAAGGTTATTTTTTTTATCTAAAAGAGTAACACTTTTTCCTCTTCTTTTACTATTTTTTTACAGTTTTTTTTTTTTTTTTGCCTTATTATTATTATTATTGATTGATTGATTGATGGGCTAAAGCATTTTTTTTTCTTTTTTTTTTTATTCTCAAAAAAATTAATTGAGAAAAAGGAATAGATAAATGGCTAACATATATATTGAATATTTCTTAGTGGCCTTTTTAATATGCTAATTTAAGTAAAATACAATAGATTTAATAAAACGAACTAAATTAAACTACTTTATTATTTAAGTAGTAATAATTTCCTCTTGTTTTCTTTTATTTACCCAATCTTTATTAATTTTCCCGAAAGATTTAACGGAAATCGAACTCAAACCATGCATCGAAATTTGGAAAGTATGACCTCCTTTTATTGTTTTAGAAAAAAAAAAAAAGAAGGAAAACAATTTCCCCCCTTTGGTCCCACCGTAAATCAGAAATTTATTAAAAGAAAAAAAAAGAAAAAAAAGGAGAGAAATTACATAATAAAAAACACCAAAAATCTGTACTTGATTTCAAATCTGATCATAATTTTTTAATTTTATCCACTAAAGTCTCAAACTTATGAAATGATTTTAATTTGCCTTGGTATCCAACTTTATTTTTAGCAATTACCAATTTTTCAATCTAAAAGAGCTCTCTCTCTCTCTCTCTCTGTAAATTTTTTGTTTTGTCTAGTTTTATGGTGTGTTTGGTAGAGTGAATTTTAGGAAAGATGGAAAAAAAGAAAAAGAAAATGAGGAGTGAATACTTTTTGGTGGGTGTTTGGTTAGGAGGAGGGGAGGGAAAAGAGATGGTGGGGCGTGGGTTTTTTCATTTTGGACCCACCAAAAAGTTTTCTTTTCAAAATGGGGAAAAAACTAGAGGGGAGAAAATAAAGCACCTGATGGGACAAAAATGCCATTGTGCAAGTGCACAGGGTTCCATCCATGCTCAGATGCCTTTTTTTTTTCACTTGCATATCCACAATTTTTTTGCTAAAAAAATGTGTTACTTTTTTGTTTGCACATACACAATTTTTTTGCTAAAAAAATGTGTTGCTTTTTTGTTTTAGAACATAATTGTAAATTTATACCAACTTTTTTTTTTCATCATTTCATTTTTCTTCTCAACCAAACAAATAAGTTTTCTATCTATCCACTTTTCCATCCTCCCAACCAAACACAAATAGGAGAAAATTAAGGGGCTGTTTGGGTGGAAAAAAATGCTCACTCATTACTTATCACTAAAATATCATCACTCAATAACTCATCATTTATCACTGAAAATGCCCCAACTTCCTAAAGTGGCATGTTTGGCACTTGTTTCCAACTTCTGATAACTCAAAAAATTTTACTTTTTGTGGGACCCACTACCTGAGCACCATGTTAGGCTCACGGTTAGCATACTCGCGAAACACACTAGCACCAAAGCCATTTCATTTATTTTTCCTCTTCAGCCCTGTTATTCTCCCAAAACCCTTGACGAACCCAGCGAAGGAAATCCAAGTTTGGACATGCGGCATCGATCTCCACTGTCACCTAGCACTGCCTACGTCGTGCCCATCGTCACCCAACGCCGCAAGATCTCTTCCGACGTGCAACAGCGGCGCCGATCTCATCCATCGTGACCCAACGGAGCCGATCTCTTCCAACGTTTAGATTTCTAATGGGTTTGACTTGATATGTTTAGATTTATAAGTTTAATTTTACTGGGTTTTGTTAGTTTTTGTTTGGTGCTCAGTCTGGGTTTTCTGGGACCTAAAACATTAAAAAATGGCCTGAGCTCGGGGTGGCGTTGTGAAGAACGGTCTAAGCTCGGGGCGGCTCGGGTTGGCTGAGGTGGGGCTCGATGGGCATGGCTGGGCTGAAGGTGTGCTTGAGGGTATGAGGTTGGATGTGTTTTGTGTTTGTGTGGTTTGGAGTTGTGGTGTGAACTGTGAAGAAGTTGTGGCGCTGAATGAGCTGTTGGTAGGGTTGTGAAAAGTAGCACCTGGAAGTGACAAGACTCTGACTGTGGGTCCCTCATATGTGTATTTACAAAATGCCATCATAACTCAGTTTCCATAACTTAAAAACACCCAAAAGTTGTTTTCAATTTTGCTAACTCATTACTCAAAAATCTGAGAATTGAGTAATGGAAACAAAATTTGAAAACAAATCCAAACAGGATGCATCTCCGTGGGTCCCACCATTTTTGAGTGACGAGTGATGGAAACACCAAAATCCAAACAGCCCCTAAATCTTTTTTATCATCTTCCCATTTTTCTTCTCAACCAAACAAATAAGTTTTCTATCTCTCCACTTTTCCATCCTTTTAACCAAACACAAATAGGAGAAAACTAAATCTCTTCCATCCTCTTCCCATTTTCTATCTTCCTACTTTTCAACTCCTCCGACCAAACGGACCCTAATGACTAGCCATTCATGGGTTATCTCCTCTGCCGTTCCAATATTTTAACACCTGCGCAGGCCATAGATATTTCCGATTCCTTCTACAATTTCTAGTCTTAACTAAGATATTAATTAGGAAAGATGACTATGGTATATATGTTAAGCATCCACCATATGCAAGAATTTCTGTCTGTTTGGATATAATAATTTACATTTTAAATTTTTTTTGTATATAACTACTTTTTAAAAACACCAGTATCAGATTATTTATTATATTGTCTATTTTATTAAAACATTAATTTTTCTTAATTTTTTTAATTGGTTCTCACTTTCTCTCTTTTTATACATCACAACCATCGTCCACTTTTTTTCTTCATTATCGAAGAATGCATAAAAAATTCATTTACACAATTATAGTAGCTGTGTAAATTTACATGGCTATTGTAGCTAAAATAAAATATACAAATGCTCTTAAAAGTTACTACTATTTGGTACTCTAGGTTTAAACTTGTCAAATAGTAGTGTACGTTAAATATTCTATTTTAACATTTGTACTTGTAGATTATATTGATTATAGAGGAAAATAAATTAGTTGTGAGGGGTTTAAACTTTGAATCAATCACTTCTATGGTGAATCCCCTTGAAATACGATATTAGAACTAAATATAATTTATTTTAATTAGAAATTAGTATTGTGCTACAATTTTTTGATAAAAAAAATATATCACAATAAATTGAATAATAATAGTAGACAGTAAAGGTTAAAATAAAAATTACTTTCAATTACCTAACGAATATACATTGTAGTGCCAAGTTTTTTTAAAATGACACTCTCCCTTGAGGTTTGTATAAATGTAATAGTTCAGTCTATACCTTCTCAAACTATTACTAACATATAATATATTTTCAATTTTTACAAATGTTTTTTATCTAAACTATAAATGAAATGAAACTTATCTCCTTTGAAATTTGTGGATGCACGACACTCTTTCCTTAGGTTTGTTTAAATTAATATGATTTTTATTTGAAAAAAAAAAGAATATTACCATAAAAATTTAACTTTGTTGCTTTAATTGTTACTCTATTATCAAAGATTCAAAAGGTTAAAAAAAATACTACACTATAATTAGTAATTACCATAAAAAATTAACTTTTTTTTTTAGAAAGATAAAAAATTTAACTTGGTTGCTTTAATATCATAAAAACTTCTCTCTCTCTCTCTCTCTCTCTCTCTCTCTCTCTCTATATATATATATATATATATATTTATTTATTTTTTAAATTCTAATTTGTGTATTTCAATTTTATAGAATTTGAACTTTTTTTTTACTTTCAGTTTTAACTATTTTTTATTCAATCTTTTATTTTGAGAATAGAAATGACTTTTTTTAATGTGTGTGGGGGATTATTAGCAATAGTGGGATTAGAATTTGAAATGCAGTTTTAGAATTCTCAATTTGTCAATTTACCTTTATATCTTTATTAATATTGTTATATGGTTAAATAATTACTATTTAGAAATTTGATTGTTTTGGAACAATAGTAGTTTACACTCTATATATGTATGTATGTATGTATGTATGTATGTATAAGGCTATATAACTAATACCTAATTATCATGCAGAAATCAGAATTACAGCAAAATGCCATTTTCGTCCAAAGCCGTAGAACACAGTGATAGTGCTACCCAAAAGGTAAGATAACTTCAAAGAGACAAAGCTTAACTCACTCTCTCTCTCTCTCTCTCTGACACACAATTCTCCAGCTTTTGGCTGGCAGATCAGAATCCATGGCAGCAAAGCGGTTAGTCATTGTGGTGGATGGCACTGCAGCCATGGGCCCCTACTGGCGCACCATTGTCTCGGACTACCTTGAAAAGATCATCAGGTACAACACCACTCTCTCTCTCTCTCTCTCTCTCTCTCTCTCTTCGGTATTATTGAACTGCGTTTATAGCTTAGATATAATATTATGTTGCTCTCATAATGTGGTTCTTGATGATATATAATCTTTGCCGTACATTTGGTAATTCATTTGAGTCTGCATGAGTTCTCAGCTTAGTTTTTCTGAGATGGGTTTTGGAGTCTTCGCTTTCTTTGAGCCTTGTGAGTTGTGACCATGATCTGAGGACATGTTAGCAGTGGTGGTGTAGATGGATATTGTAATGATCATCCAAACATGTATTAGCTAGGTATAATTCTCGTAATCACGTAATAATAATCCTGGTAAAGAATCAAGAAGAGAGTTAAGGTAGTAAGTTGTAAGATTGCACGAAGTAGTGGAGCTAAGGTAGTTTAGATTGCAAGAAAGGCCAAGAAGTGGAAGCAAATTAGTTAGAAGTTGTAATTAATTACCTTTTCTCTAGGTATATGAAGGTCGTTGATATTGGTTTTTTGGCCCATGCAAACCTTGGAAGTTGAGATTTAAGGTAGGGTTTGTGAAGAAATATATATAAAGATGGGTTGTTTACAGGCGGAAAAAAAAAATGGGAAAGACAATCCAGAACCCCTGCTCTTGTGAAAGTCTAAGTCGAGTTTAAACTTAAGTCGTAAACCTATATTTTAAGGTTTAGTTAGCTTCAAACTTTGATTAACTTCCTAGTTTATTGGAAAAGTTAAATTTGAAAGCTTATACTCTAGTTAAGAGTTTTATACTCCAGTTAAGAGTTTTATGATTCAACAATATATTTACCTTGAGAAATGAACTAAATTTGAAATCCCACTCTCATTTTTTTGCTTGTTTTTTTTTTTTAATAAATTTTTAAATCTTGTTTTATAATTAAAGATAGGTAGACAGTGAGAAAAGAAAAAATGGGGGTTTTAAGCTAAGATATGAGACACCACAAAGAAATGAAGAATATCATTATCACTTGACTATTATTACCTCTCATATATGCTACAATTTGTCATAAACTTAGAAAAGCTTTCCATGATACAGGACACTTTGATTAATTCTTAGGTACTCCCTCCTCTCACATTCATGGTGGGTTCATGGTGGGGTCCACCATGAATGTGAGAGGAAGGAGCAACATTTCATTATACACACTTTAATATTTTATACGGTGGCTGTTTGTAGTCTCCAAACAACTTGGTCCAATTTAAAACTCATCTTATTTTTCCTCAATTGTTGGTAGCTAGGAATTGAATGGGAATGGCAGGAAATATTTTCTGATCGATAAAGCAAATTCTTTAGCAAAGAAACAAAGTTCAATACTAAAAATAAATAATAAAAATAAAAATTTAAAATAAATTTAGGATTATCTCATCAGTAAGCTATCATACAAAAGAGTCATAAAAGATTGATACGTGCATGTCATCCAAAGTTAAACTCAGTAAAACAGTTTCTTGAACAACCCCAAGTTTCACACAAAGGTTCAAGAATAACTTTTTATGAAGCTTTTCCTTACCGCAAGAAAGAGAAAAATAGAGTTTCTTGTTCTAGTTTGAGAAAGCCTTATAGTTTAAACCTAAATAAGGTGGGTGTAGTCATCAATAAAGGTAACCAAACAATACTTATCTCTGAGTGATGCGCCGGCATAGGGTTTCAAATTGTTGGTATAGGATATTTCAACAATTTCTAAAAAAACGCTGGTATAAGGTTACAAAATTGCCGGGACCTATACCGGCGTTTTTCAAATCACCGGTATAGGTCACCCGAGGTTATTGTTACACTTACTGGCTAGCACTAGAAAGCGCCGACATTAAAAGTGTGGATAGTGTCTATACTAGCAGTTTTTAGAAATATAGTTGCGTTTTAAAAACACGGCTATAGGTCCAATTTTTTGTAGTGATACCCTTAGTCTAATAAACTGTTGGGCTAAACTTTGACTCTATTTCTCTTCCTAAAACGCAATGCTCACAAAAGTCTAATTTGCAAGTATTAATTCCTTTTAATAAGCATTATCATCGACATCTCCCTAACGCATGCCTCAAAGTCTAGTAGTATCTGTAGCAACTTTCTCAACATTATAAAAAATTATGGTTACTCCACCTACACCAGTACTCCATTTGATAACTTAAAGTTACTTTCATATATAGCCCTCATCATTATCATTGCACTCGATATTACCTTCAAGTTCCATTTGCCTAGTCTTGGAACCCTTACATTTTAATAAAAAAAATTGAGATGAAATTCTTTTTCTAGTTTGATACTTAGAAACTTTAGTAAAAAAAAAATGAACTGTTTCATCATGCAATTTCAACTTGATTATATCCCCAAATTCTCATTGGTTTGATCATTACCTATGTAGACTTATTCGCTTTCCAGCTCCTCAAGGTTATAAAACCATTCCCTATTGGGAATAGGACACATGACCCATGCCTTGAAGTCTAGTAGTGTCTTATTCCCAAACTTGAACACATGATGCATCACTTTTATTTATATATATAGACACACACACACACACACACACACATATATATATATATATATATATATATATAAATTATATAATGTTAAAAATTTCATACTTAATGTACAAATATCTACTTTTGTAAGATTTGGGTGAGGTAAGTAGTAAATAATCTAATTCCTAGACTTTGAATGCACAACACGTCACTTAGGCGGAGGGTACGTGCTTGCCATAGCACATTCTCATGTTACTGTACATAATTCATATTTTGCCATATTCATGATTGCTAGTAGATAAAGCTTGCTACTTTCAAATTAATGTTCATACATGGTTTCTTGTTTAAGTTACTTGATTATTTCACATCTTTCAATATATTTCCATTTCAATTACTCTTTTTATACTCAGATCAATTTCAATTACTTATGCAGGTACTTCTGTGGACAGTCAAGGGGGCAGGTATGTTTCAATTTTTCTGACCTTGTTGTGGCTATGAGCTGTAGCAGGAGAAGTTGTGTACTCCATTAATAAAAAGTCTATTTATATGAGATTCTTAATCAATCTTGATTTGCTAGTAGTTATTAATCCTTTCCTTTAGGATTAATATGCAACCAGATTATTGGAAAGTACTACAGTACTCAAGTAGATACTGCGTCGTAAATTCATAATAAGTGTCATTTGATATAAGTAAACATTAGGTCTGCAATCATAAAGAATTCATAGGTTGGTTCACAAAGTTTTGACATTAGGGCACTGATTAATTTTTGTTAAGAATACTTGAATATATAGTTTGATTTCGAGAATTTAACATGTTTCTTAGAATATAGGGTCCTGTTTGGTAGAGTTGTTAAATAACTCATTTTCAGTTTTTAAACAACATTACACATATTTCCACACTTTTTATTTATACGTATTTCAAAAAACTACAAACAACATTACTCAAACTCCTCTTCCATACACTTTTTGGAGTGTGATGTTTATGAATCTAGATATTCAAGAATGTAATTATCCTCACCATTTAGTTTAGTTAGAATTATAATAAGATTCTCTAGAGTATGAGATACCCGATATTTGGTTTATTTTTAAATCTTATAGGAAATATTTAGTCTTCCCAAAATATTCTTAGTTTTTCTTCGGCAAATATATATATATATATATATTCTTAGTTTTATAAACACAATGTCAAAGGTACGCCTTATTTATCACTTTTATGTGACTTACAAATAAATAATTAGAAAAATAATATGAGCTATGAATCAAGCCAAATCTCCTAAAATGATAATCTTCATTTTCAAATGACACATAAAAGACCCCAAAAATTATATCACATTCTTATTTTTCATCATGCATTATCAATTAAAACGATTTATTTTTTTGAACACGAAAACAGTTACAAATAAGAAATAAAAATCAAATTTTCTCAGTATAGGTGATCCAAATATATAGAGGGTGGATAGATAGAGGAGAGACACTTGATTGGAAAAGAGTTATATATATATATTAGTTAGTCAAAAAGTATTAAATTTAGAGTATAATTGTTACTTAAAAAAAAAAAACTTTTCACTATCATGGGAATTAAGATGCTCACATTTTAAAGATGGAATTCACGGTCCCATAAAAAGTGAGGTTTCTCATACTAATACCACGTGGGATTGTGAATGTGGGTTGTGAGAGTTGATCGAGTACTTGTATCTTTTAAGACTTAAGTTAATGGTTTTGATCGACCAATGTTATATATAACCATTGTTAATGAGCTTCAATGACACATTCTCCCTTATAAATATATCAAGATCTAGGCCCAAGTCAGATTTAACTAGTCTAGATTCATTGTACTAGGACATACTTGTAGTGGAGGTTAAATAATCTTAATCCTACTTGTAGTAAATTTACTTGTAATGCAAGTAAAGCAACTCTCATATTAGTCTGTGGTTAGTTTAGGGTCTAGTCTACTAATATATATCCTTAACGGACTCATTGTAATATACACAATTAAAGACAATAAATATGCACTCACTCATGGCTTTCTATTGTGAATATAGCTGAGCCAAATTAATTCCTTATGTGCTTCTACTTTCTCTTTCTCTCTTTCTTCAAACTTTCACTCTAAATCTCAACATAAATTCTAAACAATATGAAATGTATGTCCAAACTTCTAATAAAATCCTTTTCTCTTTAGTCAAATGAGAAACACTCTTTATCATGCAATAATGTGGAGAATTACAAGCTGGAATGGCGATACCCATCATATTTGTGGGATATTTTTGGTTTTGATCTTTTATGTTTGCATGACCAAAAAAACATCAGTTATGTATGTGCCTCTGATGTGTTGTTATCATCTGTTACTTGCATTAAAGGTCCAGATCAGAGCTGGATACAAGTTATTGTTGTTGTTGTTGTTGTTATTATTATCATGATTGCGTGCAGGAGCACTCTGATCAAATAGTTGAGCTTGGAGTGGTTATGTATAAGGCTCATGATGGTAAAGGTATGCATTTGATCAAATTCTGATTAGGCCAAATTATATGGTGCTGAAGAATTTATTTTTAGTGCAAGCACAAACTAATTCTTTCACTCCCTTTAAATGGTTTTAATATCACTTGGTATGCCCATTACTTATTTTGTAATGAGTTGCTATTTCAGATTGGCATTTGTGTGTGCACACACGAGCACTCAGAAACTAAAAATGATCACACAACGTTTTCATGTTGTTAGATGAGCTATTATGAACGTTTACATGTTGTTAAATGATCTCAGTGGTTACTGAACACAGAATCTAAAAATGATCTCAGTGGTTAGCTTCTTGAAATAGATTAAATTTAATGCATATATCATGTTGTTAGATGAGCTTGTCTTATCAATTTCCATGTTGTTAAATTTCAATTTACTAAAAGTTTTGGCAGAAATGATGAAGTTGCATTTTTGTTCTTTTGCATATACTATTAATTTTTCCATCAAAAGGAATCATCATATTTTAAACTTAGCTAGTTCATAGAAATATAAACTTTACTAGGGTGAAGTGGTGATTCTCTTATAATCAATTAAGGACATGCTGGTTCATACTAAGATAGTACATATTCTTTAAGTGATGCAGATGTTGATTATCCGTGTCTAAATTTAATTGCAAGTATAGCCTTTTTTTCCCTTTCTTGGTGCAAGGAAAGACTGCATCGAAATTATGATCCATGCAAGGAAGAGATACTTCAAAAATAATTTGTTTCAGATAATCAAAATTTAAAATACGAGAAAGGGTGCATAAAATAGAGGGGGGCATAACTGACATCAAGAGAGCTAAATAGTCTTTTCTAATTTTTCCTTTAAAAAAATTAAAAACCACAAGCCAATCCCAAAAATATTCTGAACTTTGGAGTAGCATCTTCTTACTACAGCTGGCTTGAGAAATATGAATATTGACTCTTGATTTTGGGCAGGTTTGAAGGTACAACGTAGTGGCTGGAGTAGAGATATGGAGAAATTTATAGAATGGCTGTTAGCTTTTGACTTTGAAGGTTGTGGTCAAGACAATGCTGCCATTGCGGAAGGGCTTGCTGATGCACTTGTGGTATGTATGTTTAAATGTATCTTCTGCATCTTACTGCTATCCTTCTAAATGTAAAATGCAACAGCCAAATATTTACATTATGCATTAATCAGATGTTTCCAAAGCCTGCAAATGGAACAGAAGCTGGTCAATATTTTCTTGGAGAGAGGCATTGCATTCTTGTAGCTGCTAGTAACCCCTATCCCATTCCTTCTCAACTAGAGCTGCCAAAGATCAGTGATGGGTTTTGTGGTGTAGAAACATACTCGAGCATGACTGATTCTAAAACAGTTGCTGAAATGTTCATTCAGGTGGCTTTGAAAAAATTTCTACCTTTATTATTTTTTGGGGGGCTAATTATGCTTCTATTCCACTTGGCTATTGACTATGCTAAAATAATTAATTAAGCAAAAGTTTCTTTTGCATGCAGTGCTTCGTGTCTCTATCAGTAATATCCCCAAAGAAGTTTCCAAAACTTAGAGAAATATACAATGCGGTACACTTGACACTTGTCTTTGCTCTCAATAACTATTTCTATTGCTCTGCATTTTGATTGCTTCTGGCCTTCCAAACTCTTGACACCACCTGCATATAGTTATTCCATACTCACTCAAATTGCTGCATTTGGACCTTTTCCTTTTTTACTTTAATATGAATTAACCTGTTATTTGATTTGTTTTTTCATTATTAGAGTTAGAAAACCTATCGCCAATTTGCATATTTTTTGAACTCATGAAGTCAAAATGTACTGTATATCATATTGCATCTGTATACACACCTATCACATACATACATACACACATACTCGCGTATGTATACATACATGCACATATGTGTAGATACAATGACACAACCTTTTTATCACATCACAATATAGAAATGGCTCTTGACAGCCAAGCAGTCATCAAATATCTTGAAGATTTTAGGGTATAGAGTAGAGAACAAATAAAAGAATGAAGCAGAAATTTGAGTGATGAAACATGTTAGAAATTGCCTCAAATTCCTATGTTGGCTTCATTTGGGTATTCTTGGAGTGGAAGAAACTATTCCTTATCAAATAAATTATTTGGTATTCCTTGACCACTAAATCCACCAAGGAATAGGTGTGAAAGTCTTATATATAGATAGTGTTGCAAGGGGTTGGAGAGAGAAGACTCTTAGAAGGACATAGGGTGGATTTCTTCGAAGAGTAGTTAGGTACTTCTTTTGGAGTTGATAGATACCTTCATGTGTGAGTTGAAAGATTGCTTATTTTGTGAGTTTGAGAACACCATTGGATTGGGATTGGGTTTGTTTCTTTGGGGATTGGGAGTGTTTCGTTTGTGAGTTTGTCAATTGGTATTAAGAGTTTGTTTTGGCTGTAATGAGATTTGGTTTAGTTTGTGGTTGTGAGGTTTGTAAGTGATGTTTTTGAGAGTGTTAATTTTTTTATGGGGGTTGGTTGATTGTGGTTATAACTAATATCATTGATGGTGGATTTTGGTTGGGGCTGTCTGTGGACATAGGCTTGGAGTTAGCCAAACCATGTTAAATATATCGTTAGTTTGTTTGGATATGTTATTCTATTGTTTGTATGAATATGCTTCCACTATCCCCTAATCACAATGCCTGGATTATAATTATGGATCTAAAAGGTATCACTGGAATCAAGATTTAATCAAATAAAGAATCATGGAAAACTGCGGACCATACAATTCTCTCATAATCATATAATTCTAAACTTTCTCTTGTAGAATTTTAGTTGCAAACACTTGAATTCAGATACATGATGCATTCTTCATAGAAGTCTTGATGCCACCTGTTTCTTTTCTGCAAACCTTTTTGATGCCTCCCTTTCATCAAACAGAATACTTTTTAATTGCATATAGGGAAAGCTACTGACTTCAAAACTCTGGAAATGTAGGGAAATGACAGCCACAATGGAACAGATCCTTCGTTATATAATGCTAAACATCCTCAGTTTCTCATTCTATTGTCGGAGAAATTCTTGGAGGCTCATGCTGCACTTTATCATTGTGAAACAATGAGTACATCATCAATTAATAGTGCAGTTGCAGTGGGAACCAATTCAGTACCCATGAATTCAAACTTTCGACTTGCCCGTTCAGGTTTTGTAGTGCATTCTTTCTTAAATTCTGCTTTCATATTTCTGTCCTTCAGAATAAAATAGCATTATCTATGTCAAACACTGGGTTTTTTATTTTTTGGGGTGAGGGGAAGGTGAAAAAAGGCAAAAGAACATGTCATATTTGAAAAGGCAGAAGCTGTCAAACTTGACTTTGCAGCTCAAGTTGGTTAAACTCTGATTATTGGGTGGAGATTAGCTTTAACATTGCAGCATCATTATGATGCAAAGTTATATAGAAGAATGTATTCATATCAGATATCACTAGGCTTGCTCAGATGGTGACACCAAATCAACTTCTGTCAAAATCATAGTGTATGATGAACAAAAATGCACTGAGTAGATACAATTAGCATTAAATAAGGTTCACTACTATTTGTTAAAGATGCAAGTTCAAAGAAAGTTTGAAGGTGATTCTTTTCAGTTTTTGTTTTCATCCTTTATTCATTCCCAGTTTGCTAATGCTAATTAATTGTCTTCTCTACTTTTCAAGAATATCATTATGTTCTTAATGACTTGGAATTGAAAATGAAAAGCAGTTCTCAACCAAATAATGGTTCATTTCTTTCGTTCAGGGCCTCATCTCTCATTGAAAGCTGTTTTGGCTCTCTCTTTATTGCCCTTGTAGTGCTGAACATGATACCATCTTGCCATCTTGGTCAACTTTGAAATATCTTGTATTGATTAGTGCAATCTCTTTCATTTCTTATCCTAAGCTTTCATCTTTTCACTCATTCCAATAGTCTCTCTTCATAGTTTTGTTTACACTAATTTTAAGAATGTCTCTCCTTTTGCCCAGCATTTCTTACAAATGAGCAACACTTAAAAGCATTTCATCCATGTTTATATTCAAGGGTTGATGTCTATTGCAATCAACCACTCATAAGAAATACTTGATCAAAGCTATAAAAATCATACTATCTCTGTTGTCTTCACTTAATTCTCTGATGTGCTAGCATTTTCTAGCACAACATACTCCCCCACCCCCCCACCCCCCTCCCCTCCCCTCTCATCTTTATATAAGATAATTTTCTATTTATTGGGATTTTATTTTTTCAAACAAAGTTTTTAATTATGTCTTATAATTCTTTATTTTCTGAAACACAGGTTATGAATTTACAATTCCAGCTAAAAACGTAACTATCATCCTGAACCTATTTGTAAGACTCCCCCAGGACCAGAATAATAGTCTTGCAGGAGACATTCCAACTGAAACATCAACAGTGGTATGACTAGCATCTATATTATTCATATTGTTGTTGGCTTTCCATGGAGGAATATGTAATATGTACTTTCTATCTCTTAACATATAGACGCTCCTAACTTGTTTCTTGTTTTCCCCTCTTTCGCTCTCCTGGGATTGCAGCCTGCTGTTTCACAAGACTGGCGTGTTCCACCACATGATTTTTCCACTAGCATCCCAATAAGTGGCCAAACTTCGTCCCTCTCCTATAGCTTTACAGAGGAGTTCACAGAGGAGGAAATAATGGGGGCACTCAGCCCTGAAAAATTCGCTTTGTCACAAAACACAAGTCCTACAAATCCAACATCTGTTTGTGGCAGTACTCCACCCGAAATTATGACATCTGCAGCTGATGCTGGAGAAAATTCCGGAGTTCATTCAATAATGTCAACTGTCAAAGAGAATCCTCATGAGGACACATCAGTATTTGACTGGAGATCGTTATTGAGAGCCACACAAAGTACGGAAAGCACAAGTAAACATTTGTGTTCAATTACTAGTGCTTCTGGAAACTTGAATAATTCCAAGCCTGCTGAACTTGGAAGTATGAGTACTAAAGAACAAGGTCCCTCTAAAAGCAATGAATTACAGGGAGTTACATCACAGGCATTAGCAGGGACTTCAGAAAGTTTGCAAAGCACAACTGATAGTTCATTTATCTCTTCATCTTTTATATCTGGAAACTTCGAAATTTCACAGCCTGAAATTCTTCGAACCACATATGCTGGGATACACAGCCCTCATTTTTCCATGTTGTCACCAATGGCTAAATCAGAGGCATTGTCGGGGACTTCACAAACGACACAAACTTCGGCCAGTTCATTTACTTCCAAAACTTCTAAGCTATCTGGGAACTTGAGGACTATGCAGCCTTTAGCAAGCCTTCGAAGAACCATAGGCAATAATCGTTTGCAGTCTAAAAAGAGACAAAGAGGTCAATTAGGTGTATCATCCCACAGAGGAAGATCAGTTTCTATTGTAGAAAGGTCTCAACATATAAGTGGGGGAACAGAAATTTCTGCTGCTATTGATCTGGAACACAACTATGTGATGGCATGGGAGGTAACTTTTTTTTTTTTTAAAGAAAGAAATTACCCTTGCAACTCAAATTGTTTTTGTTTTAGTAAACCAGAATTTCATTATTGACATCATTATGGATGTGTAGTAACTTTGGGAGAGGTTGAAAATTGAATGGCCTAGGCAACTCACATCCCTTTTTTTTTCTTTGTTGTGTGGTATATTGAGCACTTTAATCTGGTCAAGTTGAATTTAACATTCATCATTTTACCCGAGTACAGTTTTCCAAATGTGAACCTAGGCTAGTCCACTTCAGGTTGTTCCCAAACAGCCTTTTAGGTCATCATTCTCATCCTTGATAGTCTCATTTTCAAATTTTATACATAGCAAGGATCAAGTATGTTTTTTGATAGGATATTCATCTTAAGCTAGAAATTATCATTATCTCAGAGGTTTTCAGTATAACATATATGACAAGACAAATTGATGTACGTCTAAATTTTGTTGCTCGTGCAGGGAGACATATCTGCAAAGAAGAAAGACAAAGTCATTATTGTTAGTAGACTAAAGGTATGTTTCCAAAAGCAAATGATATATTAGATTGGACATAGAAGATTATACTATTTGTTCACATGATTATAAAGAAAAATTTGTCACTTCTCTCTTGCATTATCATTCAACTGATGTTACTTTCTGAAAAGCACAAAGTATCACAAGAAACAGTATATCTGAACCTCTTCTTTATATAACAGGCATACCGAAAGAAGTCAGCACCAGAGACGTAAGTTTGCAAGCAATTATTTCTTCATTTATGAATTTTCTAATAAGTATCATTCATTGAACTATCTGCTTCCTCCTGTCTAAGCATATATTTCTTTCCTTATGTAATGCTAGTGGTCCCTCTACAGTTAATCCATTACTCAACCATGAAATTACATGATGGTAATGCAGTTCTTGGTAAACTGTGCTCCTGAAATTATTTCTTCCATGGTGTTTCCTGGGCTATTTTCTGTTTAGTTCCATTGCATTTACTAACATAGAATACTATACAGGTGCAATCAGTCCGGATAAACATAAACAATCATTTTTAATTTTTAATGGCCGAAATCATTTCCTTTTAGACTTCCATCTCATAGTAAAATAATAAAATCTCAATATTAGGTGCAGATAAAGTAACAAAATGAAATTTTCAGATTTCGTTAGGAGAATTTAAACCCTGACATCTTCTCTCTCTCTCTCTCTCGCTCTCAAATCTCAGTTAGTGCAAATACAATTGCATCTACAGAACATTGTTCAGAAGAAAAATAGTTGTACTCTTTAGGCAACTGAACAATTTAGAAAAGGTGCGTTACTGTGACGAGTTTTTTATTGATAGTTTTGCAACCAGAGTTGTCGAATGATCTGTATTTGACTACCTAACCCTACTCCATTTAGGTGGAAACTGTACTATCTTCACTCATGTTTTGAAAGAATTTTGTTCTGTTTCTTCCAGGCTTACTGCTGATTGGCCACAGACACTGCAGATTGTTCGTGAAATACCCCAACGGTTGATCAATAAAACGTAATTATAGTGACAAACTGTCCATTTATCAATTAATATACTAACATATTTATTGTTGACCTTCCTAAGATTTACTAATAATCTGATCAAACAATTATGTCCTGTAGCAGACCATATGATGGCCATGCGGATTACATGATCTTTGAAGCATCCAATGATCACCGAGTATATGAACAATTTAGAAAAAAGGAGCTTGTAAGTCCTCAACAACTGAAAACATTTATCATAGACATTTATATATATCTTTTTGTGGTTTTTATTTTTTATTTTTCCTTTTCTCTTGTTCAACTCAGCATTTTCATCTTATGGAGTTTATGCTAGTTTCCATTGGCAAGTCCTTTCACATTAGAAATTAATGATTAGGGTATGGATACACATCGGAACTTATATATTTTTAATTTTTTTATGAAAGGAACTTAGATTATTAAGAACAGTGCAGATTGAGCACAGCAAATAATGCTGGAGTTGAGCAGAAACTAGAGATATACACTATCATTTCATACATGATAAAAATAAACTGTAGTACCTGAGACGTGTCACTTTTGGTGTAAAACACTTGCCGTCGCACTAAGGCCCGACCTCTATACACGATACATATATGAATGCATAAATAAGCACACATAATAACTTGTATGGGTATTGTGAAATTGTGAAATTGTGTTTTGAAAACACTTTACAATTTTAACTAAAATCATGTTTTGAGTGTGTGATAATCATTACTCTATGAAAAATCCATCCATAGTATTAAGTGTAGGATAATATGATATAATCTATCATAGCATACAAATAGAGAAGAGTGGTCATAGTAAAATATGTAAAAAACTTAAAAACTGGGATATTAGGCTTTCTAATGAAACAGGGTTGCTAAGATTAGGGCTGGTTTTGAGGGAGAAAAAACAAAAAAGCCACCATGTGTTATGATGGGAGGCTTCTACTAGGCACTTGCAATATGCATGTGGAGACACCATGTGAAGAAATTTAAATTTAATTGATCAAAACTTAAGTTTCCTGGAGCATTCTCCAATAGGACCTACACATTAAAATAAAATCATCTAATGGCCTTGCCCTGCATCACTACATTAATTCACTCAAAAAAAAATGTTCATCATTCCCCAAACTTGAATAGGAGCTACTAAGGCCTGATTACAGAACAAACTTGAATGTTGTAGTTTGTTTCAGTGCAAAAAGTCATGCAAAGCCACATTCCAAAAGCTCATCAGTTTTGCCAAAGAGTAGCCTTATTCCATTATGGCCACATAAATGGCGGCACACTATATGTCTCTACATCAATACTGCTATCTATCAGTTACTGATTCTAGTTTCAAATCATGGGTCTCAAGAACTTACCTTTACAGCATGCTCAATACCAATAGTTGTCAATAATAACATGTCAACATTTTTATAGTCTGCTCACAAGCTCTACTATTGTTGAACTTGACTGCATTTTTATGGATTTCAGTGTGTAAGAATCGACCTGCCTTCTCAGACATTGATCTTCACTCCAACTGGTGCACCATGCCGTTTCATTGGAACACTTTTTCCTGGGGTGAGATTTTTTTTATAGCCTCCTTGCAGCTTTTACTAAAAAAATTTGGGTTTTAACTTTTGACTAACCTTTGACATTGGACCAGGATTGCCCTCTATACAAGTCATGTGAACAAGAACAAAATGATCAAGCTACAGCGGATGAAAGCGCAATGAATGAAACTGATTGAGCTTTAGCTACAAGGGGACTCAATACCAATTATTCATCAGTCTAATAAAGTCCTTTACAAACTCTTTTTTAACTTTAAATTCTGTGGCGAGCAGATAAAAGTTGACGTTATATGGAGTCATTTTGATGAATTGTTTTCAGGTCACTTTTGACAAAAATTAAAATAAAGAAAGACAGATTATATATATGTTATAAATGCTGCATTTATCTATAGGCATAACATGCAGGTCTAAAGCTATAAATGAACCAAACGGTTTATAAACAACTTAAGCTCGACTTGGAAAAAAGCTTGTTTATGTTCATTTGTTTAGTAAACAAAACAAGCTCAAGCCCAAATTTAGGCTTATTAAACGAGCTAAATTCAAATATAATAATGTGTTTATGAACAAACTCGTGAACATGAGAACTCAATTTAACCATATATAATATTATATTTTTATATGTATACTAGTTGCAGACCCACGCATGCGTGAGAATAGATAATTATATTTTAGTTATGATATAATATATAATTTGTTCTCTAAATTTTGTGGAAAATAATTTGTTCTCCCAAAAACTTAAACAATTTCTAAAAATATTTTTTTATTTATCTATCTCAAAAAATATATCATCATTTTATTATTTGGATTTATTTGACTGATATTATTCATTTTTTAGGCAGTCCATATTTTGATAAATTATGTTATCGTACGTTATATTTTCCTAATTTGTTTTTCCTATACAACTAAACTGTTTGAATTTCAAATATGTTATTCAAAATTTTCATTCTCTTAAAAAGAGATTATTATATTTATAATTTTTCTTATCGTAGGAGTAGTTTCGAATTATTGATTGAGTTTTGTTTACTAATATAGATATATGAAATTGGAACTACATATTTCTTAAACATTCCTAAGAGACGATACCATATTATAAATTTAATATTTAAAATAATATGTAGAAAAAAGTAGACTTTATGTCTAAAATTGAAAAGTTCACCTATCAAAATGAAAGATGTAGGGACCGGTTTCGAGCGCTCTCTACAGACTGAGAGAGTGGACCCAAGCCCAGCTAACCCTCCAATAAATTTATAGAGTATGGGCTCTAGAGCTAGGCCTTAGCAAAGAATGCAACGGCCATGCATGGTTGTACGTGAATGCTGGTATCCTAAATATGGGTTGGAGTACACAATGAGGCTCCTCGGACGGGTTTATAGGGGTTGAAGTTGTTCTTATTTCTTTCAAGTGAGGTTACAATGGTTGAGAGAAAATACTCTGCTACAGTATTCCTTTTTTTCTCTAGTTTTCCGTCCGTCCCCCTCACAAGAGGGACTTTTTACATTATATACTTCTCCTTCAGTTGATCCTAGCCCTACATTTGTCGATCAGCCCGGTTTCCACTTGAGAGCTTGTCCCATCAGCCGCATTCCCATACCTTCAGTGGGTTGTAGCGCCCCAGATGGCTCTGTTCAGAGGTCCTATCCTCATTAATGCGGCCAGAGCGTTAGTTGAGGGCATTTAATGTGGAGGTGACAGTTCACCTGGGACTTGCTCCTCCACCATGCTTCAATGTCCGGTGATTGGTTCTTGCTATTTGCTCCTTGGATGCTTGGGGAGATTCCCCTTAAAGGTATGCTGTTTGCCCTCCTTTTGACCTCAGTCACCCGAGGATGTAACCATCCTCGACAATGCTCCTTGGGCCCTGGGCTTTAAACTTTCGTCCTCGGACCTCGGACCTTGAAGGCGTCCTCAGCGTGGGCTTCTGGGCCTGGCTTGGAATGGGCCGGGATTGCTGACTTATTCTGGCCCCACAATAGCCCCTCAAAATCTTGCTGTCCGCATCCTCGGGCGGAAATGAGGATTTTGACATCCTCGGACCTGCTTCATGTCCAATCGAGTCTTGTCCCTCGTCAGCACTGAAGCCTTTTCAACTGCCCAAGGTGCGTTACTGGCGCTTCGGTGCGCGTAACGTGTCTTGCATTAAATTCGGGCGGCTTTATGCTCCCCACGTTCAACGGGCGGATGACAATCTAACGGTGGGGATGCGTCTGGCATTTATGGGCGGGAAAACTCGCGCGGCTCTTCTATCTAGGGTATAAATACCCATTTGAACCGCTCCTTCCTTCTCCATTTACAATCAAGAGCTCCTGCGCCTCCATTCAGAGTCCAGCCAAACTTTCATCTCCATCTCCAGCACAAAAAGCCAGTCCGAGGAGCTCCTCCTCATTTTTGTAAGTCACTCTATCCCTCTCTGAGCTTTTTCCCTCTCTACTCGTCCTTCTCTTTCATTCGCTCTTCTTTTAGTTCGCTTAGGCGTCATTTGGGGATGGGTAGACTTAAGAAGCATGTTGGCTCTGAGGAGGCGATGGAGCAATTCATCGCCGATTACAAGATACCGGCCAACGTGGGCCTAAGGTATTGTGAGGAGGGGGAGTGGCACCTCCAGAGGCAGGAGGGCGAGGTGGTGATTCCCATCATCGCTTTCCTCGAAGGGGGGATGAGGATCCCCATGGGGCCGGTGATGAGGGGTTACCTCACCTACTTTCGGTTAACCCCCACCCAATGCGCCTCCAACATGTTCAGAATTCTGGGCAGTGTGGATGCCCTTAATGAGAAGATGGGTCTGAGGCTGACCCATCATGATGTTAATTACTGCTACAACCTTCAACATCTGAAGGGCAAGTCCTACTACATGAGGACGAGGGACGACAGGGTCCGGCTCATCCAGTGCCTCCCCGAGTCCAACAAGGGGATGAACGAGGATTTCCTCATTGTGTCTG
The DNA here is from genome assembly GCA_019022515.1 of Quercus aquifolioides. Lineage (NCBI taxonomy): Eukaryota > Viridiplantae > Streptophyta > Magnoliopsida > Fagales > Fagaceae > Quercus > Quercus aquifolioides. The sequence goes on along the minus strand of CM032331.1, from coordinate 37,699,989 downwards.
GAGCGTGGCACGATGGCCTTCACTGCCCAACGACAGAGGGGACACCAGGTGGGGCAGTGGGAATAGGAGGGGATTCAAAGATTTTGGCTTCTTTTCTGCATTGTTTCTTCTTGTGCTGTTTAGCTTCTAACCATGGATGTGTTTCTTCTTTGTAGATCCGCACTCTTTTGCGCGCCATTTCAGCTTGATCAATAGGGAGGACTTGCAGAAGGTGCTCAGGTCTGCAGATTTTGAGAACGAAGCAGACCACCAAGTCAGAGCTGCGCACAAGATTTTGGGGTACACTCCACTCCAGAAGTCGTTTGCGGCCCCAAAGTACGTGATCAGAGCTAAGGATCCTCGGCTGCAGAAAATAAAAGTGACCGAGGACAGTTTCGAGTTTCCCGAGGATACCTCCACTTCAGAAGACGTCACAGTAGCAGTCCCCTCGTCTTCCCACACATTCCCAGAGGTCGCGGAAGAGGGTTTAGAGAGGGAAGGGGACGCTGCAGGTTGTGGTCCTGCCGAGGACGATTTCAGTGTTTTCGAGCAATTCCATCAGTCCGAGGACCCTTCTGGAGACTTGGGTGATCCTCGTCTATCCGAGGCAGACTTTTTAGCGTCGGACAAATCTTCTCGGCTCGAGATGGGCTACAAAAAGAAAGCCCAACCCTCCCTACTCGACCTAATCGAAGGTCAGCCGGGGAAGTCCAAACCGAAGCCTCCTCCTCCTCCTCCAAAGGCTCGTCCTGCTCAGACCAAGTCGGCCTCAACACAGCCCAAGCTTCCTCCTCCACCGCCTCAGCCGAGCCCGCCGTCTAGGCGCGAGCCTGCTGACCCCAAGCAGAAGAAGGACAAGGGCAAGAGGACCCTTGAGGACAATACTAGGCCCACGCGGGAGGGCGATGGCACTCGTCGGCCATCGAAGCAATTGAGGATAGGCTCCTCAGCGCAGGATAAACAGGTCGCTCCCCCGCCCGAGGTTCAGGCCTGGCTCCCCGCCCCAATGCTCCGTGGGGCACCCCTGAGGGATGACTCCTCCCTCAGGGACTTTAAGGATGGTGAAGGTGCGTATGTGGCCGACGCTGTGGAGAGGTGCCTGCTCCTTCCCGCGGACATGGCGGAGCTGGGGACCATGAGGAGTAGGGATATCTTCCTCTGCCTCAAGCGATACTTGGGGATGGTAAGACACTTAGCACTTGTGCTTTTTCTTGCTTCAGTTCTTTCTGCTTTCCTTTCTTTTTTGAGCTCGGCTAATTATGACTTGTCTGTTTCGTTTGGCAGGCTGTACAGGGCACTTTCAGGCTGGAAGAGGCGGCCAGTGAACATGGTAAGGCCATGGACGAAGAGCGCGAGAGGCACCTGGTGGCCACTCGGACCCTCAAGACCTCCGAGGAGGACCTTGCCAAGGCGAGGGAGGAGCTGAAGCAAATGACTCAGGCTAGGGCCAGTGCAAGTCAGGCCTTGAGAGTGCCCAAAGGCAGGCTGAAACTCAGACAAAGCGTCTGGGTGAGACAGAGAAGCTGCTGAAGCTTGCCGAGGAGCAGATAGCTGGCTTGATGAAGAAAGTGGCCGATGCTGAGGAGGCCAAGAGGGTGGCTGAATGGGCCAAAGGGGAGGCTGAGAGGGCCAAGTTTGAGGCCGAGTAGGGCAGGGAGGAAGCCTGGGCCACCAAGCAAGAAGCCGAGGAGGCAGCCTACACTGCCGGGGCAACTGAGACAGCAGCTGCCTACAAATCCCAAGTCCCTGGGGTATGTAAGCGCTACTGCTCCGAGACCTGGAGTGAAGCCCTCAGACAGGCTGGGGTAGAGGCCTCTTCTGATTTGTGGAAGGAGGAGAACGTGTACTACCCTCCTGTTATCCGCGAGGCTGCCCCAGATGGCTCTGAGGCCGAGGAGGCTGCTGCGGAAACTGCTGCCACTCTGGGCGAGGGGGCCACGGATGCTGGGGCCACTGATGAGCCAGTCCAAGGGGGTAATCCCTCCTCGGTGATTGAGTTGAGTGATGGCTCCAACGAGGATGCACCTCAGCAGGCTGCAAAGCCTTCCCTCGACGCCCAGGTTTCTCCTGCGGAGGGGGCAGCCATTCCTGCTGTGCCTCTGCAGGCCATCCCCCTTAGCCAAGGCTCAGAGGACCCTGAGGCAGCTGCGGGCCAGCCACCTACCGAAGCGAGCAACTAGGCTCCTTGGCGCTTCTGCCTGCTGGACTCCATTTTTGCATCTCTTTCTTCTTTTTTGCTTTACTTGTAATGTAACTCCATTGGTGTAATTCCCTTGAATTTAATGAAATGAGAACTTTGTTTCCTTTTCTGTTTGTTGTGGCTATTTACTTGCACATTATCTGCTTTTTCTTTACTTGCGCGGTTTTAGCTTCAATTGCATCTCGGCCAATCGTGGCATCAGTTATTGTAATGAGAGGGCATGTATGCTCTGACGCACTTTTCATTTCCTAAGGACCAGATAGAATTTCTTCGGGTAGACACTTAGTGTTTCTTCAATGTAGTTAGCTTCTCCTTAGGCCTGAGTCCGAGGACCATGCAGAGCCTTGGTCCTGCTTGATACTTAGCTTCTTGAGGTAAATAGTGCTTGATACTTAGCTTCTTGAGACAAATAGTGCTTGATACTTGAGTTTGGCTGTAAGTAACTAGTTTCCCCATAGGTTTGAGTCCTTGGACCATGCAAGACCTAGGTACAGTTGCTACCTTCAAGATAAGTGGTTAGCTCCCCATAGGCTTGGGTTCGAGGACCGCGCAAGACCCAGGTACAGTTGCTGCCTTCAAGATAAGTGGCTAGCTCCCCATAGGCTTGGGTCCGAGGACCGCGCAAGACCCAGGTACAGTTGCTGCCTTCAAGATAAGTGGCTAGCTCCCCATAGGCTTGGGTCCTTGGACCATGCAAGACCCAGGTACAGTTGCTGCCTTCAAGATAAGTGGCTAGCTCCCCATAGGCTTGGGTCCTTGGACCATGCAAGACCCAGGTACAGTTGCTGCCTTCAAGATAAGTGGCTAGCTCCCCATAGGCTTGGGTCCTTGGACCATGCAAGACCCAGGTACAGTTGCTGCTTTCAAGATAAGTGGCTAGCTCCCCATAGGCTTGGGTCCGAGGACCATGCAAGACCCAGGTACAGTTGCTGCCTTCAAGATAAGTGGCTAGCTCCCCATAGGCTTGGGTCCTTGGACCATGCAAGACCCAGGTACAGTTGCTGCCTTCAAGATAAGTGGCTAGCTCCCCATAGGCTTGGGTCCGAGGACCGCGCAAGACCCAGGTACAGTTACTACCTTCAAGATAAGTGGCTAGCTTCTCATAGGCTTGGTTCCGAGGACCATGCAAGACCTAGGTACAGTTGCTGCCTTCAAGATAAGTGGCTAGCTCCCCATAGGCTTGGGTCCGAGGACCGCGCAAGACCCAGGTACAGTTGCTGCCTTCAAGATAAGTGGCTAGCTCCCCATAGGCTTGGGTCCGAGGACCATGCAAGACCCAGGTACAGTTGCTGCCTTTAAGATAAGTGGCTAGCTCCCCATAGGCTTGGGTCCTTGGACCATGCAAGACCCAGGTACAGTTGCTGCCTTCAAGATAAGTGGCTAGCTCCCCATAGGCTTGGGTCCGAGGACCATGCAAGACCCAGGTACAGTTGCTGCCTTCAAGATAAGTGGCTAGCTCCCCATAGGCTTGGGTCCGAGGACCGCGCAAGACCCAGGTACAGTTGCTGCCTTCAAGATAAGTGGCTAGCTCCCCATAGGCTTGGGTCCGAGGATCGCGCAAGACCCAGGTACAGTTACTACCTTCAAGATAAGTGGCTAGCTTCCCATAGGCTTGGGTCCGAGGACCGCGCAAGACCCAGGTACAGTTGCTGCCTTCAATGGGCTGTAAGTAACTAGTTTCCCCATAGGCTTGAGTCCTTGGACCATGCAAGACCTAGGTTCAGTCTAGCACCCAGATGTAAGCAGCGTTGGGGCGCGAGACGTGTGATAATGACAGGCAGAACATCTGAATCAAAAAGGACTTCTTTATTAATAGTAATACCTTTTCAGGTTATTTACATTCCATGGACGAGGTACAGGTTTATCATCTAAATCTTCTAAATAGTATGCTCCTATCCCTGCCATTGAGGTGATTTGGTAGGGGCCCTCCCAGTTGGGTCCGAGCTTTCCCCAAGAAGGGTTCTTGGCAGCTCCCACGACTTTTCTCAGCACCAGGTCCCCCGGTGCTAGTGGTCTGAGCTTTACATTGGTGTCATATCCCTGCTTGAGCTTTTGCTGGTAGTGGGCCAGCTGGATCATTGCTTGTTCTCTTCGTTCGTCTACCATGTCCAGGCTCCGCCCCAGCAGTTCATCATGGCTGCTTGGAGTGAAGGAGCTCGTCCTTAGCGTTGGGAAGTTGGTTTCTAGGGGGATTACTGCCTCCGCACCATAAGTCATGGCAAAAGGTGTTTCTCCCGTTGAGCACCGGGGCGTAGTCCGGTACGTCCAGAGGACATGGGGCAGCTCTTCTACCCATCTCCCCTTGGCATCATCCAGTCTCCTCTTAAGCCCATTGACGATGACCTTGTTGACAGCCTCGGCCTGTCCGTTCCCCTGCGGGTAGGCCGGCGTTGAGTACCTGTTTGTGATCCCAAGCTCGCAACAGTACCTCCTGAAGGCTTTACTATCGAACTGGAGCCCATTATCCGAGATGAGGGTATGAGGGACCCCGAACCGTGTAACTATGTTCCTCCAAAGGAATTTCTTCACGTCTACGTCCCTGATGTTGGCTAGTGGCTCGACCTCGACCCACTTGATGAAGTAGTCCGTGGCCACCAGTAGATACTTCTTATTCCCTGGTGCCTTGGGGAAAGGTCCCACGATGTCTAAGCCCCATTGGGCGAATGGCCATGGACTGGACAAAGGGTTGAGGACCCCTCCGGGCTGATGGATGTTTGGGGCGAACCTTTGGCATTGGTCACACTTCTTGACATATTCCTGGGCCTCTTGCTGCATTCCCGGCCACCAGTATCCTTGAGTGACGGCTCGGTGAGCCAGGGATCTCCCCCCCGTATGGCTCCCACAAATTCCTTCGTGCAGCTCTTCGAGCAAGGATTCTGCCGCTTCGGGGTGGACACATAGAAGGTATGGCCCAGAGTAGGACCGCCTGTATAGCTTGTGATCCTCGGACAACCAGAACCGAGGAGCTTTCCTGCGTATCTTTTCTGCCTCTGACCTCTCCTCAGGCAGGACGTCATCTTTAAGGAATCTCACTATGGAGTCCATCCAGCTGGGACCCATCACAATTTAATGGACGGGGATTACTCCCTTTGGCACTTCACTTGCCCTCTCCAGGTGCTCCACAAGTATGATCCGAGGCAGAGCCCCTGCCGAGGAGGTTGCGAGCGTGGCAAGTGAGTCGGCATGACTGTTCCCACTCCTAGGAATATGGGACAAGCTGAAGGGACGAAACTCTGACTGCAAGTGCTTGACTTGGCTAAGGTATTCCTGCATTCTCGAATCCCTGGCTTCCATCTCCCCCTTCACCTGCCCTACCACCAATCTGGAGTCTGAGAACATTTCTATCGACTTTCCTCCCATCTTTTGCACCATGATCATCCCTTGCAGTAATTCCTCATACTCGGCCTCTTTGTTTGTGGCCGTGAATCCGAGCCTCAGGGATTTCTCAATGACATGCTCTTCAGGGGATACTAGGACCAGCCCCACTCCGGACCCCCTTTGGTTTGCCGCGCCATCCACGTGCACTTTCCAACATGGTGACTTTGGGATGGAGATTGCCCCAACTGATTTCTCATCACGGCTCTTATCCTCGGCTGTCACTTCTACGACTGGTTCAGCGAACTCAGCCGTCAAATCCGCCAATACCTGGCCTTTTATGGAAGTCCGGGGCATGTACTTGACGTCAAAAGCCCCCAGAATTGTGTTCCACTTCGCGACTCGACCCGTGTAATCAGCGGCCCGGAGTACAGCCTTCAAGGGCAATTGGGTTAGGACAACCACCGTGTGAGCTTGGAAGTAATGGGGGAGCTTTCTCGTGGCGTGGACCACTGCCAGTATGGCTTTCTCCAGGGGTAGGTATCTAATCTCTGCTTCATGCAGCGACTTGCTGACGTAGTAAACTGGCTTCTGAACGCCATTGTCTTCCCGTATCAGCACTAAGCTCACTGCGTGGGGTGCCACCGCCAGGTAGGCGTATAGGACCTCGTCGGGCTCAGGATTGGACATGATAGGCGGCCGGGACAGATACTCCTTGAGTTGCTGGAAGGCTTTGGCACAATCCTCGGACCACTCAAATCCTTTCCATTTGTTGATCAGGAGGTAAAAGGGCCTGCATCTGTCGGTCGACCTGGAAATGAACCGGTTCAGCGCCGCGATCATCCCAGTAAGCTTTTGGATCTCCTTGGGGTTCTGCGGAGGCTTCAAATTGTGAATGGCCTTGATCTAGTCAGGGTTGACCTCGATCCCACGGTGGGTGATCATATACCCCAGAAACTTGCCAGAGCTTACGCCAAACGAGCATTTTGAGGCATTAAGGCGGAGCTTATGCTCTCTCAGGACGCCAAATGTGCGGCCGAGGTCCTCCAAGTTCTCGGACACCAGCTTGCTCTTGCCCAGCATCGGCTCAAACATTCTCGTCATCATCCTCTGGTAGGTGGATCCGGCGTTTTTCAGGCCAAAGGGCATAACCTTGTAGTGGTAGTTCCCTATGGGTGTCACAAATGCTGTCTTCTCTTGGTCCTCCAAGGCTAGTGGGATTTGGTGATAACCCTAAAAGGCATCCAGGAAGCTCATCCGAGGATGGCCTGCAGTCGCATCTACTAGCTGGTCTATTCGTGGCATTGGGAAGGGGTCTTTTGGGCATGCTTTGTTCAGGTCTGTGAAGTCTACACAAACCCTCCATTTCCCACTTTTCTTCTTGACCACCACAGTGTTGGCCAACCATTTAGGGAAAAAGATCTCCTTAATGGCCCCCGCGTGCTTAAGCTTATCGACCTCTTCCCTGATCGCATCAGCGTGCTCCTTCGATGGGCGCCGAGGTGGCTGCTGCTTGGGGATCACAGATGGGTTGACGTTAAGGTGGTGACAGATGAAGGATGGATCAATCCCAGGGGCGTCGCAGGGGTCCCATGCGAACACGTCAAGGTTCCTCTTGAGGAACTCGAGTAACTCCTCCTTCTCCTGTGGAGGCAGCTGGGTTCCGACCTGGAAGAACTTCTCCGGATCATTGCCAATTACAACCTTCTCCAGGTTTTCGCATTTAGCATCCTCGGCAGGTGCGTCCGGAGGCGCCACCTGGGTCTTTGACTACTATGAATCTTCCTCGGCTGGGGCCGAGGGCTGTGCATCGATCCGATAAGATATGGCAGCCACCGTGCACTGCCTAGCCGTGGATTGGCAACCTCGGATCTCCAGAACCTGGTCCCCTGACAGGAATTTCACCTTCTGGTGCAAGGTGGAGGCTACGCCATCCAAGGCGTGTAGCTAGGGCCTCCCTACGATGGCTGTGTAGGGGGAGTATGTGTCCACCACTATGAAGTTCGCCTCCACCACCACTGGGCCTGTCTGTACGGGCAGTCTGATCATGCCCTTTGGGATAACGAGCTTCCCGTCGAAGCTCATTAGAGGGGAGCTGTAAGGTGTGAGGTCTTCCTGTTTTAGCCCCAGCCCCTTGTAGAGGTCTGGACACATGACCTCGGCTGCGCTGCCACCGTCCACCATCACCCTTTTCACGTCATAGCCCCCTATTCTGAGGGTGACGATTAGGGCGTCCTCGTGTGGTTGGATGGTCCCAATCTTGTCCTCCGCCGAAAAGCTCAAGGCTGGGGGAGGATTCCTCCTGGGCCTCTTTGGCCCCGTCCGAGGGTCCTCGGCGGGCAGTTGGGCCACAGACAGCACTCGCAAAGGGGGTGTACCTGTTCTTCCTGGCGCGGCCAGGATTATATTGATCGTCCCGGCGGGCTGCCCCATGGCGGCGTCCCTCCGAGGCTCGTGGTAGGCTCGGCCCCGCTGGTCGCTGGAATGGTGCAGAAGGTGCTTCAGCCTTCCCTCCTGGGCTAGTTGGTCCAGGTGGTCCCAGAGGTTCCTACAATCCTCCGTGGCATGTCCGTGGTCCTGGTGGTATTGGCAGTAACGATCCTGGTTACGCCTACCAGGCTCCCCCATCATCTTAGCCGGCCATCTGAAGTATGGCTCGTTCTTTATCTTTTCCAGAACCTTGTGCACGGGTTCTCGGAATACTGCGTCGACAGTCTGGGCATTGGTTGGCCCGGATGGCCCACCGAAGTCCCTTCTCGGACGGGCGTTGTTGTACCTGTCCGACCTGAAATCCCTCATATCCTGAGGGATAACCTTCTCCTTGCCCTTGCCTTGCAGCATATTTTCCTCCACCCGCTTGTAGGTGTCGATCCGATCCATCAGCTGCCGCACGCTGGTGACGGGCGTTCCGGTCAGGAACTTCCTCAGGTCGTGCCCCATTGGTAGCCCATTCTGGAATGTACCGATGGCGACGGCGTCATACTTGCCGTCCAGCTCGTTGTAGATCTCCCAGTACTTGTCCGAATAAGCCTTGAGGGTCTCCCCGTCACGCATAGATAGGGACAGCAGTGCACTCATGGGCCGAGGAGGCCTGCTGTTCGTGACAAAGCGGGAACCAAAGGCCTGGGTCAGCTGTCTGTATGAGTCTATGGAGTTCGTCCTTAGACCGTTGAACAACCTCATCGCCACAGGTCCCAAGCTGGATGGGAAGACTTTGCACATCAGCGCCTCATTCTTGGAGTGGACAGCCATTCTTTGGTTGAATTGGCTCACGTGCTCCACGGGGTCCGTCTTGCCATTGTAAGCAATGAAGGTTGGCTGCTGGAACCGCCGAGGAAGCTCTGCCTCTTCTATACGACGCGTGAAGGGCGACCTGGAGAGCTGATCCAACGCCCTGCTCATGGCGTCGCCTCCTAAGCCCCTAGGGGTTGGGTTGGCACGCCTACGCCTCTGGTAGCGCTCCTCCTCGTGGGAGAAAGTCTCGCTGGGGGCGTTCTTGACCTCTGCCTGTATTCATCATCGCTCTCGTCATCGGAGGGCAGGTCAGGGCTGAGTTCGGACTGTCTCCGCTGCGCACGGCGTAGCTTCCTCTTCAAATCGTCTATCTTGCGCTGCATGGCCACCTTATCATCCTTTCTCTTGGAGGCGTGGCTATGGGCCTCTTGCGACCGCGTGGCCTGGCCATCGTCTCGCTTCTGGGGAATGTGCCCGTCCCCCTGGCTTTCACTCGCCATTGAAGTACGCACGCTTCCTTCTCGAAAACGTCTGTTGTCGTTCTGACCGCCCCCGGGGTCGCCATAGTGACCTTGAGGCCGTGACTTCGCCGGTTCTGGTCGATTGGGAGTCCTTTGGTGAGGGCCTGATCCTACCATGTTCGACTGTTGTCCTTACTAACGCACAAGCTCTTCCCACAGATGGCGCCAATTGTAGGGACCGGTTTCGAGCGCTCTCTACAGACTGAGAGAGTGGACCCAAGCCCAGCTAACCCTCCAATAAATTTATAGAGTATGGGCTCTAGAGCTAGGCCTTAGCAAAGAATGCAACGACCATGCATGGTTGTACGTGAATGCTGGTATCCTAAATATGGGTTGGAGTACACAATGAGGCTCCTCGGACGGGTTTATAGGGGTTGAAGTTGTTCTTATTTCTTTCAAGTGAGGTTACAATGGTTGAGAGAAAATACTCTGCTACAGTATTCCTTTTTTTCTCTAGTTTTCCGTCCGTCCCCCTCACAAGAGGGACTTTTTATATACTTCTCCTTCAGTTGATCCTAGCCCTACATTTGTCGATCAGCCCGGTTTCCACTTGAGAGCCTGTCCCATCAGCCGCATTCCCATACCTTTAGTGGGTTGCAGCGCCCCAGATGGCTCTGTTCAGAGGTCCTATCCTCATTAATGCGGCCAGAGCGTTAGTTGAGGGCATTTAATGTGGAGGTGACAGTTCACCTGGGACTTACTCCTCCACCATGCTTCAATGTCCGGTGATTGGTTCTTGCTATTTGCTCCTTGGATGCTTGGGGAGATTCCCCTTAAAGGTATGCTGTTTGCCCTCCTTCTGACCTCGGTCACCCGAGGATGTAACCATCCTCGGCAATGCTCCTTGGGCCCTGGGCTTTAAACTTTCGTCCTCAGACCTCGGACCTTGAAGGCGTCCTCGGCGTGGGCTTCTGGGCCTGGCTTGGAATGGGCCGGGGTTGCTGACTTATTCTGGCCCCACAAAAGAAAATAATCTATATAACAACATAAAGAGAACATGATCTTTTTTTTTTTACTACATACACTTTTATTTATGAAGATTTAATTGCCTTTTACTAGATCTTTATATCGCATTTTTGTTGCTACACTCGTATTGAGCCTTCTCGTCCGTCATATCATTGGTATAATCATCATTATTTTTATTATTTATTTTTTACTTTTAATTTTTTGACACTATTAAATATATAAATATATTGGCTTTACAAATTCATCTTAGATAGTTTTAACTTTACATATTCATTTACTTTAATTTTGATGTTATAGCTAAATAATAAATCAATGAAAAATAAAAACAAAAATATTGTCCATACATATTCATCTTGCGTGGTTTAATTTTAATAGTTGATAGACACATTCAAATAAATAGCCAACATTGTATTTTGATATAAATTCAAAATTTCACTTCCAAATAACTAAGTATTATGTCAAAAAAGAAAAAAAAAATCAAACAAAAGCTAAAAGAGGAACATACTACCAAATTGTATTAACCCAAAATAGTATTGTGTGAACCCAGAATGGGCTTAATGGGCTGGCTCGCTCTTGGGCTCACAATATATTTGTAATGTGGGCTTTGGATTTCCTGCTTTGGGTGATTCTAGCCGAGGATCCCAACGATTTCTCTCAAATCTCTGTATCGCTTCCCTCTCACTTGTATGACTATCAATCCCAGCTCTCGACTTTCTTTATAAACCCCTCTCACACTCACCAACCCCCATCCCTTCCTTGGCTTCACATATTTATAGCCAAGCGTGAGTGGGGGGATTATGATTGCTTTCAAAATAAGTGCAAGAAGAGGTCCAATGTCATTAATTGTAGGTGGGTGTTTAGGTGGAAGTGGCTTTGGAACTGATTCCCACTTTAGTGAATATGCTCGGCAGCGATGTTCCCCAGGACGTTACCGTACATATGAGGGATAGCTTATCCGAACACCCTTCTTCTTGCTCAGGGTGGCTTGTCGAACAAGGACAGGGTGGCGAAATAAGATGCACGCTATTGTAGATTGCCTACTTGGGCTTTTGGGTAATACGAGGCTTGGGTTTGTAGCATTTGTGGGTTTGGGCCGGGGTCTTGGGTAGAAAGAGATTGGGCCCATGGGCCATACTGTCGAGTTAGAATCCAAGGTATAAGTGGGTTGGGCATCAGAGTGCCATACATTAGCCCCCCCTTGATTCATGTCCGGCTCTCAGGAAGAATCAAGGAACCCAAAAGGCACTCGCTATTCGAGAAGCTCAATGGGTACAGTTGGGCAATTTCAAAAACTCATAAATGCGCTCTCAAAAGGTGTGTTATATCTGGCCGTTCGGTTCAATCGTCATCATTACCTAACGATTCGTGAACCGAGACGGGGCGCACGTGTCAGTTGGCATTGGTATCTGTAAGATTTACTACTAATTAATCCTCATTATTGCTGACTAATTGTTGCCCATTGCCCATTGGCTTCTATAAATTGCCCATTCCAAATCACTCATCCACTTTTTCACTCTCCATTCTTTGAGTTTTCCCTCTGTCATGCATTCATCTGAGCCCCTTGCTCTCCAGCCCAGAATCTCTTTCTTTCTTAGAGCCCAAAGAAAGTTTTCCTCCTCTCTCCTTTATTTTGATCTCTTCCTTTAGTTTCTAGCGTTTAAGATGGGGTTCGCCTTCCTTCTAAACACTGAGGCATCCTTAGCCACTTTCAGGCTAAGTTTTAACATCCCTAATGATGTGGATATGGTGTACTGCCACGAGAGTGAAATTTCTCTCCATAGAGGGGCTAATACTGCTTTTTTTCCTTTAATGGCAATTCTGGAGGGTGGGGTAAAATTTCCAATAGACCCTCTCTTACTTAATACACTTAGGTATTACAGGCTGAGTCTCGACCAACTTCCCCCCAACTTTTACTGGGTAGTTAGTTGTGTCAGTAGGTTGAACCAAAAGTTCGGTTTGCAACTAGACCATCACGATATAAACCATATGTACAGTCTGTGCGGGAATAAGAAAACCAACTATTATTTGAAAGTTAGAGATGTGAGGGTACGGTTGATCACCTGCCTACCCGATTCCAATAAAAATTCTACCGGGGAGTTCATCCGGGTGCGCGGCAATTGGTTTGCTAGTGAAATCCCTCTCCCATTTTTCACGGCGTGAAGTGGGTTCGTACCAATCACTAACTCGCCCTTTTTTCTTTTTCTGTTTGACTGTTTCATTTGCTCGGATACTAACTCGTCATATTCTTTATTGTAGACGGTAAAGTATTTACCTTGGACATCAGAGTGGTGCACGTAAGGGACTTGAATTTTGTACTCAGGTCCGAAATATTCGTTCATACAGACGGGCAGCTCTGAGCTTCCCACCTCATACTCGGTTGCACCCCCGTGTACAAGACTTGTCAACCTATCGGCCAAGCACTTATAGTAGATAGCCCGCTGCTGTCTTATATCGACGTTCAGCATGCCAATTTCCTCCCTTCTTCATTGACTACCAGTGAAGCCCGAGACGTCGGCCCTCGGTACACAACCGCAGACGACCTCACCCCAATCAGGGACGAGTCAGCCGAGCGAGTTTCCCGGGCTTTTAGGGAGCAGGAACACATCCCCGTTGAAAGGAATGAAGGCTAAGCCCAAGAGGCCCAAGTCCAAGCCGATTCTGTTCAGGACGAAGATATGGTGACTAGAAGGAAGATGACTGTTGGCCGGTTCATACCCGGTGCTGGACCCTCGACCCAGCCTCAAGGCGGGGCCCAAGCTCTCCCTCCCCCTGCTGCCAGCCGCCCAAGAAAGAAATAGAAGGTCGACTGCCCTCCCTCGATGGCCCCTGGTGATGTTCCAACGAAGACCCCCCCGGGGGGGAATCACAATTCAAGAACCGGCGGGTGATTCCCGGCTACTCGCCAAGGGTCGTAAGGACGTGACATCCTTATTCCAGCCTGAGACCATTTGGCAGCCTGACTTCAAGTTAGGTGATAGGCCCTTGCTATCTACTAAGAGCATAATAGCATGGGATAAGGGCCACGGGGGGAGGGTGGCCCAGAGCTTGGCGCACGGCCTCCTCCTGCCCGAGGACGTGTAGTTCTTCACGGAAGGTGTCGAGGAATCCCTAGTACGGCGGCTACAATGGCACACCGTGACGGTAAATTTCATTTCCTTTTTTTTTTGCATGTTTACTTTGATGCTTGAGTGATCCTCTAACCTTTATTGTCATTATGTTACTAGTCTGCATAGATGACACACGTACTTGGCGAGAGATTGAAAGAGCTCGCCTAGGATGCCGATCGGGAGAAAGCACTGAAGGATGTCGTCAATGCTACGGCCAAGGAGAAGAGTAAGGCTGCCGAGGTTGCGAAGAAGAAAGCTCAGTCCTCGGAGAAAGCTTGGCAGTTGGCTGAGAAAAAAGTAGCTGAGGTGGAAGGTCGGCTAGAGGGTGCCGAGCTCAAATTAGCAGAGGCAGCCAGTCTTAACTTGACCTAGGCTGACCAGATAGCTGACCTCAAAGGTGCCCTTGATGCTTACGAGAGAAAATGGTACGACGAGGGCTTCGCAGATGCTGAGAAATCTACAAAGCCCATTGTCCATTAGGCGTGGCTTCATGGGTTTAGAAAGGGATGGCTGGCGGCCCTCCAGGTGATGGGAGTGGTCGAGGACTCCCCTTTGAGAGACCCAAGCCAGATCCTCTACTCAGCTCCTCCATCCCCTTCCCAAAGTTAGGCTGATGCCGCAGACGAGGAAGAAACCACCAGCATGAGGGAGCTCGTCCGAGTGATTAACACCCATGTTGATCATGAGGTTTCCAGCAACCTCCATGTTAAGGGTAATGAACAAGTCCAGTAGCCACGGACCGAGGACATCCCCAGCCAAACAGCTGATGAAGCAGCCCAGCTCCCTCCCGCCGATCCTGTCGTTTAACTTTTACCTTTAACATTACAGCGCTTGTTTTAAGTATGTTTGCTTTCGCTTTGGCTTTCCCTTTTTTATGGTTTGCCTATGGTCACCGAGCGGTGGTGATTGAACACTAGCTTTAGCTTTATTTAATTTCGGTTTTATTTTCCTATGGTCACTGGGTTGTGGTGACCGAACCATGGTTTGATTTTATTTTCATTTGTATAACTGTTTCTTCTCTTGGCTTGAGCACTGTGATTTATTGCCTTAATATTGTTAGGGCTGGTTTTAGTATACCCGGGTAATTATCTCGCCTTCCGGCCGGGAGAAATAATTTTTGGATAACATCGGGAATATCTAGCACGAGGTCCATTCGGTGATGATTACTGAGCTGGGGACAGGTCTTTAGATGGCTTAGATAGGGCTTTCCGCCTGTCTGGGGACTGGTTTCTTTCCTCAAAAGGTTTAGATTAAGGTTTCCCCCCGTCCAGTGATGGAAATCGAACCAGGGACAGGTTCCTGCCCTTAGGAAAATTAGATTAAGGTTTCCACCTGTCCGGTGATGGAAATCGAATCGGGGGCAGGCTTTTGCCCTTAGGAATTGTAGATTAAGGTTTCCACTTGTCCGGTGATGGGAATTGAACCTAGAACAGGCTTCTGCCCTTAAGAAATGTAGATTAAGATTTCCACCTATTCGGTGATGGGAATCAAACCGGGAACAGGCTTCTGCCCTTAGGAAATGTAAACTAAGGTTTCCACCTGCCTGGTGATGGGAATCGAACTGGGGATAGGCTTCTGTCCTTAGGAAATGTAGATTAAGGTTTCAACCTGTCCGGTGATGGAAATCGAATCGGGGATAGGTTTCCTTCGCTTTTTCAGTATCCGTTGGTCGGCGTTAACAAAGTAATAACAGAATTTAAATGCATCTACACAGGTAAACACCACCATATTCATTAGCAAATCATGTACACAAGATTACATCAAACTTGCATCCCGGTGTATAACCGATCAGTGATAGAACTTTTTTAAGTTGTGGACATTCCATGGTTGAGGTAGTGTTCTCCCGTCTAGGTCCTCCAAATAGTACGCCCCCGCACTTGCGATGGCAGTAACTATGTAGGGCCCTTTACAAGTCTCGGCTAACTTCCTAGCATTTGCTTCTCGCATATTCCCCATGACTTTCCTCAGTTCCAAATCTCCAGCGCAAAATTCTCTCATCTTTACGCCTTTGTTATAGCACTGAGCAAGTTTTTGCTGATACTCTGCTAACCGTATAGTCGCCGCTTCTCGGTACTCCTCCAACCGATTTAAACGTTCCACCATCAGCTCATCATTTCGGGCGGGGTCAAATCCTATAACTCGTGCGCTGCAAAGGTTTACCTCGGCTGGTATTACGGCTTCTACCCCGTTTATCAAGGAAAACGGAGTTTCCCCCATAGACCTCCTGGGGGTTGTGCGGTATGCCCACAAAACGTTAGGTAGCTCCTCAGCCCACCTACCTTTTGCATCGTCCAACAGTTTCTTCAGCCCATTCAAGATTGCCTTGTTGGTAGCTTCAGCTTGTCCATTGCTCTGTGGATACGCTGGCGTGGAATACCTATTTTTGATGCCAATATCACTACAAAATGCACGAAAAGTCTTACTGTCAAATTGGAGTCCATTATCAGATATAAGCGAGTCCAGCACCCCAAATCTCGTGACTATATTTTTCCACACAAACTTCTTAATGTCCACATCCTGGATATTGGCTAAAGCTTCGGCCTCCGCCCACTTGGTGAAGTAATCAACAGCCACCAACACAAACCTTCAATTGCCTATTGCCCGAGGAAAGGGGCCGAGAATATCTAGCCCCAATTGTGCGAAGGGCCATGGGTTGCTAACGAGATTAAGGTGGCCTGCTGGCTGATGGATCAACGGGGCATGCTTTTGGCATTGTTCGCACTTACGCACATATTCGGCGGCATCCTTCTGCATTTGCGGCCACCAAAATCCCTAGCTTATTGCCCAGTGTGCCAATAAGCGTCCCTCTACATGACTGCCACAAACCCCATCATGCAACTTGGCCAGAAGCTCACTTACTTTCTCGGGGTGCAAGCATAAGAGGTATGGTCCCCCAAAGGACCTCCGGTACAGTTTGCGATCCGCCGACAGCCAATATCGAGTGGTCGCTCGGCGGACCCTGTTGGCCTCCTTTCCATCATCTGAAACTAGATCCTCAGTTAAAAAGTTAATAATCGGGTCCATCCAACATGGCCCGGTTGCTGTTATCATGGCAACATCAACCCCAGTAATACCAATGGTATCTACCACACCAGTGTTCGGCTCCGCTATTAGTTCCACTTTGATTAACTGAGGTACCTCCTCGGTCATTGATGATGCTAGCGTGGCTAAGGAATCGGCATGTTTGTTCTGCGCCCAGCCCACTTGGGCCACTTTCACCGTGCCAAACTTGTTGATGATCTGCTTTACCACTTGCAAGTATGCTTTCATTTGGGAATCTCGAGCTTCAAAGTTGCCCTGAACTTGGTTAACAACCAACTGAGAATCTGAATATATTTCCACATCTCGGACTCCCATTTCCAAAACGGCTCTCAATCTGGCGAGTAAGGCCTCATACTCAGTTTCATTATTAGAGGCCCTAAATCCTAGCCTAAAAGAGTGCTCTAACCGTATTCCTTCGGGAGTAATAATGACAATCCCGGCACCGGCCCCCAAGGCACTTGACGCTCCGTCTACGAATACCTTCCACGAACGACTCTCCATAAGACACTCCATTCCGCTGTTGTCCTTAGGAGAAAACTCTACAACAAAATCAGTAATGACTTGGCCCTTCACTGAACTTTACGGCCTGTACCGTATGTCAAAATAACCTAGCCAAGTCCCCCATTTGGCAATTCGGCCCGTGAAATCTGATCTTTTCAACAATGATTGTAAGGGATACTTAGTTAGGACATATACAGTATGAGCCTGAAAGTAATGCGGCAACTTTCTCGTAGCATGTATTAGAGCTAACACCAATTTCTCCAAGGGTAAGTACCTTGTCTCGGCATCAACCAAAGTCTTACTGATGTAATACACAAGTTGCTGCACTCCTTGGTCCTTTAGCAGCACGGCACTCACAGCATGATCGGATACTGACAGGTACATGAATAAATCCTCTCCAGGCTTTAGGGCTGTTAGCATGGGTGCTTGCAAAAAATAATCCTTCAAATCTTGAAAAGTTCTGTCACACTCCTCATCCCATTGAAATCCTTTCCATTTCTTCAGAAGCTGATAGAATGGTCGGCAGCGATTAGTGAATTTGGAGATGAACCAGTTAAGGGCAGCTAGCATCCCGGTCAATATTTGTACTTCTTTCGGATTGTTCGGCGGCTTCAGTCGCTTCAGGGTTGACCTCTATTCCCCAGTTAGTGATCAAATATCCCAGGAACTTTCCAGCCCCCACACCAAAAGTGCACTTCTCAGCATTAAGGCGTAACTTATGCTGCCGGAGCACCTCAAACACCCCCTGGAGATCCTCTATATGCTGCACTTCCTGTTTACTTTTCACCATCATGTCATCGATGTACACTTCAACCGTACGCCCTATTTTATCTCGGAACATCCTCGTCATCATCCGCTGGTACATGGTCCTAGCATTTCTTAACCCAAAGGGCATCACAGTGTAATGATAGTTTGCATCTGGGGAGACGAATGCTATCTTTTCTTGGTTTTTGAGTGCCAAGGCGATTTGATGATACCCCTAAAAAACGTCCAAAAAGCTCATCCTCAGGTGTCTGTACGTGGCATCTACCAACTAGTCAATCCTCGGCATGGGAAACGGGTCTTTTGGGCACGCTCAGTTCAAATCCATAAAATCTACGCAGACCCTCCACTTGTCTTTCTTCTTCTTCTTTACTACCACGGTATTCGCTAACCATTCCGAGAAGAAGATTTCCTTTATCGCCTCAGCCTCCCTCAGCCTCTGAACTTCCGCCTTCACATCCTCAACATGCTTTTTGGCTGATCTCCTTGGCTTTTGTTTCTTAGGAGGGAAAGAGGGATCTACATTAAGTCTATGGACAATGAATTCGGGATCTACTCCGGGTACCTCATATGGACTCCATGCAAACATATCCACGTTCTGTATAAGGAACAACAACACCTCTACCTTATCCTGGTCCTTCATGTCTTCTCTTACTTGGAAGCTGACAGGCCACAAACTGAATGATCCCTTGTGATTAAACCAATTAATTAATTAGTCAAGTTATTAATTAATCAATTTAACATGCAAATACGTGGAAGCACAAACAAATCACCAAATACTAAATATGTAGCGGAAATTAAATAACACGGTGATTTGTTTACGAATGGGGAAAACCCTAACGGCAAAAACCCTACCGGGTGATTTTCAGGTCACCACTCCCGAAACTCCACTATTATCAAATCAAGCGGTTACAAGTAAAGGAATCCCAAGTACCTTACCAACCTACAGTTGAACCCTTATCCCAATACTCAATTGGACTTGATCTGTAGTGACAATTTTCCTTTTGATGCACGGCTCCCAAGTACGTGACTAACCAATGTGCGGATCCCAGTACGCGACTTCAAACACCAACTAAGAATGAGAGGTTGGCTGCAAAGTTCTTCAGTTCATCCTACACGATGAATATCAAGAAGATGCTTGGTCATAAAACCCTTTGGTGCAAATACACAGCAACTTCTTCAGAGAAGATGAACTAGGTCAAAAACCCCACCGGGTGATTTTCAGGTCACCACTCCCGAAACTCCACTATTATCAAATCAAGCGGTTACAAGTAAAGGAATCCCAAGTACCTTACCAACCTACAGTTGAACCCTTATCCCAATACCCAATTGGACTTGATCTGTAGTGACAATTTCCCTTTTGATGCACGGCTCCCAAGTACGTGACTAACCAATGCGCGAATCCCAGTACGCGACTTCAAACACCAACTAAGAAGGAGAGGTTGGCTGCAAAGTTATTCAGTTCATCCTACACGATGAATATCAGGAAGATGCTTGGTCACAAAACCCTTTGGTGCAAATACATAGCAACTTCTTCAGAGAAGATGAACTAGGTCAAGAACTTCGTCTTTTGATCACAATTTGCTTGAACAGAGATTGCTCAATGCTTTTGCAACTTATGTACAATTTGACGGCTCTTAAAACAATCATTTTATATGTTTAAGGTTAGAAGAAAAGAATGCCCAAAAGCATATTCACGGATCCCAAGGAAATCAGATCAGAAAATCTAAAATTATAAATCTCGACAGATAGCAGGTGTCGAGGTAGCTATCGAAAAGGTGTCGAGCTTTAATGGATTTGCACTTTAGCTTGTTTTTTTCTTGGACAGACTTGATGACTTCAACACTTGATCTTGAAACCTTGTTTCTTGAAGTATTAAGAACACCTAGAACTACCCAATTACAAGTAGAGTGCGGTTTGTCAAAAGGATTAGCCAATTTACATAAATAAGTGACATATGTTCTTAACAAGTGAAAACACATATGTCCTAACAGAAGCACTTGTCAACATCCGGTAATATCCTTACTCTCATCATCTTCTCGGCATAGCTAGCCCCCTTCTCCTCTTGTGAATCCTGTAATTGCTATAAAGGGACCCCCTGTGGCATGTTCTTTTGCTCGTCCCGCTCCTTCTCTTCGGCTCACCTCTTCTCTTCAGCTCTCTCCTTCTTCCTATTGACTATGGCGACCAAGCATTGTCTAGTTGTCTGTTGGCTTCCCCTTACTACAGCAATACCCTGCTTGGTAGGAAATTTGACTTTTACGTGCAGCGTGGATGGAACAGTCCTCATTGCATGGATCCACAGCCTTTCTAGTATTGTCGTGTATAGGGAGAATAAAGTAACTACTATAAACGTTACTACTACCTCTTTGCCTTTCATATTCACGGGTAGAGAAATTTGCCCTTCGAGAACCACCACTTTGCCATCAAACCCGACCAAGGGAGTACTATACTTCGAAAGATCCTCATTCCTCAATCCGAGTCCCCTGAATAAGTCCGGATACATCACGTCAGCCCCACTTCCCTAGTCTACCATCACCCTCTTCACTAAGAAGCCACTTATTTGGGCTGTGATCACTAATGCATCGTCATGTGGTTGAATTTTTCCTTCGAAATCGTTGTCGTCGAAAGTGATAGGCTCCCGTGCAAGCTTTATCTTCTTTCCGGACGGCTGTATGCCCGAGCTACCTTTTACTAGTACTACAGTCAATACTCCTTTCCTTCTTGCTGCAGCGAGGCCCCCCAGGGCAGCATGGATGACCTCAATTATCCCTAGAGGTGGTGGAAGGGGGTTCTCCCCTTGCGGTGCGCCTTGCCCAGTTCCTTGATCCCCTACGTCCATCACAAACTCCTTTAAATACCCAGCCTTTGCTAGCTATCTGAGATGATCCCTCAACACCCCGCACTGCTCGGTAGTATGACCCTTATCTTTGTGGTAAGTGCAATACAGGTTCTGATTCCTCCTAGATGAGTCACCTCCCATCTTGTTTGGCTATCTGAAGTATGGTTCGTTCTTAATCTTGTCTACAATCCTGTGCACCGGCTCCTTAAACGTTACATTTATCTCCCCTACTTGTGCTTCTGGCTCTTGGATCCTCAAACCCCCCCGGGTCTTGGGTGGAAAACCACCTTGCCAAGGATGAGTCATCATTGGTGCTTTACCTTTACTTTGCAGTTGATCATCTTCTAGTTGTTTGTACTCTTCAATATGCCTCATCAGCTGTCTCATGTCCTCGGGAGGCTTCTTAGTCAATGATTACCGTAGTCCAAAATTCTCGAGTAATCCCATCCTAAAAGTGCTTGCCGCAATATTTTCGTTGCCCCTGCCGATCTCGTTGTAAAGTTCCCAATACTGGCTAGCATAACTATGAAGGGTTTCTCATACCCTCATTTTCATGGATAGCAATGCATCTACCGGTTGCGGTACCCGGCTGCAAGTTATAAACCGAACACCGAACTCCTGTATCAACTCGGCGAAACTGTGGACGGATCCCTTCCGCAACCTATTAAACCATCTCAAAGCAGTGGGATCGAGGCTTGAGGGAAATACCTTGCACATTAGCGCATCATTATGAGTGTGCAGAGACATCATCTGGATATAATGGCTGACGTGCTCTACCGGATCAGTTTTCCCATCGTAGGAATTGAATGAAGGGCATGCAAATCTGTTCGGCATCAGGGCCCGCTCAATGTCGTCTAAGAACGGCGATAGGGCAGCTCTGCGTAACGCACGGCTCATAGCATCCATGGTGGCATTATGGGGTCGTCATACTTCCGGGGAGTCCGAATCCTAGTCCGTATATTCCCGTGAACGTGAACGGTCTCGGCGTTGATGGGATTCCCGTGAATGCGAGCGGTCTCTGCGTCGACGGGACTCCCGTGAATGTGAAAGTTCTTGGCGTCGACGGGACTCCCGTGAATGGGAATGTTCTCGACGACGACGGGAACCAGATTGATTAGACCCTGTCTCATAACGATCTTCCCCCATACCAGGTCTCCTCTCTTGGTTGTCTCGGTCCCTTCTCCAGTGCCTACCCCCTGCTTCCAACTCCAGATCTCTCACTAGCCTGCGTAACCGCTCAAGTTCCTCATCTCTCTCGTTGAATTGCTCGTGCCCTGAAGCACCTGATATCATCCGTTGCGTTTGGTACAACCCCTCTCCAAGGCTAGACCGCTCTTCCTCTTATTCCTGATCCCTGTCTTCGCATCTTTTTTGTCTTCGTTCTCGCCATATGGATCCCTGAAAAGATCCCACCGAACCGCTTTTGGCATCACTCCCGAAACATCTACCGGACATTTTCTTGCACTTGAGCCTCGGTTGAACCACAGCTTTGCAGGAGATTCCCACAGACGGCGCCAAGTATTATATAAAAAAAAAATAGGAAAAAATGCTCACACACCCCTTGAACTTTAATGTAGTGGCCATTACACCCCCTTAACTTTTTTTTTAGCTAATTTACTCCTTAAACTTTACACCTGTGTCAAATTATATATTAGTTGGTGTGCTATTAATTTACTAACGGAAAACACACATTAAACTTAAAAATAGTAAAATACCAAAATCAATTCTCTGAACATTGAAGTTTTGAATCTAATAGAAAGAAGAGAGAGAAACATTGAGAGAGACACAAGCTGAGAAGGTGAAGCCCAAAACCACTAACTCGGGCTCAGAAAATTTAAAGTACTTTAAATTTGATTTGGTATGCTAGCCTCTGAGTATACGCAGAGACTCTTCTATTTTTTAAAGTACTTTAAAATTTTTAAATTTAAAGTACTAACGTAGTTTTTAACCACTAACTCGGACAATGATTTCGTGTTTTTAAGCTTCACGTGTGAGATTCACATGCATTTTATGTTAGTAAATTAATAGCAAACTAACTGAAGTATTAATTTGGCACATATGTGAAGTTTAAGGAGTAAATTGGCTAAAATAAAAGTTGAGGGGATGTAATGACTAGTACATTAAAGTTCAAGAGGTGTATGAGCATTTTTCCCTAAAAAATACAATGATTCATCAACCTAAGTAAAGTTGCAAAAAAGAATAAATAATATATATATATATATATAGAGAGAGAGAGAGAGAGAGAGAGAGAGAGAGTAATCACCTTTTTAGGGAGAAAAATAGAAAATAAAATGAGAAAAAGAAGTATCAAAATAGAAAAAATATAGTCATAAGTCAAACACCAAATTATCCAAGTTATGATATATAATAGAATATTATTATATTCTTGTAAACTATATTTATATGCAATAGAATAACATTTAACAATCATAGAAAAGGAAAAAAAATATAATAACTTAAAAACCAAATTGCAACCCAAAGTAAAATTCTAAAGAACACAAATATATCAATCTAAAGTAGAGATACAAAAAAAAAAAAAAAAAAAAAAAAAAAAAAAAAAAAAAAATTCACCAAAAAATAAAACATGAGAGAGAGAGAGAGAGAGAGAGATAGTAATAACCTTTTTCATGTGAGAAAATATGTATAAAACGGGAATTAGAAGAGTCAAAATAAAAGGAAGAATAAAAGATAGATGAAGAGTGACATTAAGATTGAGAGTAATTGGGAGATGAAAAGGTAAAAAGAAAGTTATGGTTGGAAGTAGTATAGAGAAATGGGAAATAGGTAGATGATGTGGCTACTGATATGATTCAACAAGAGGGTAATAATAATAAATGCTACACTTCAGCTTTTTAGATAAATATAGATTTGTCTAAGAAAATATTTATATAGACTTGAAATTGAAATATATAAGTTTGTAAATAGGTTTATATAATATTAAATTATTATTTACATTTTATTGATTATATAAACAATCTATTCTAGTAAAAATTTATAGATTCGTGCAAGGATTTAAAAAAAAAAAATAGTCACGGTTTTACTATGATCCAAATGCCGGTAACTTGCCGTTATCCATGACTTCAGTCAGTTCCGTTCTCCAAACCGTTGATGGCTGGTTTGACCCCTACAATAACTTTTGAATATTGAGCAAAAACGATTACGTAACTTTGAAAACAGACAGGAGTGCCATGGGACTTGAGAGAGTGGCATAATGACAATATTTGTCATTGTCAAAAATTAACAAAAGGGATGTATAACATAATGAAGGAATGGAAAACTTTAATTTCAAGAAAAATTACAATTGAGCTTGATGGGATTAACATATATATAAAGAAGCCTATGAGCTTTTCTATTTTTTTGAATAAAGGTTAATAATTTGTATCTATTATAATTTAAAAATATATATTTTTTATTTTTAAAACAAAATGATAAATTTTAGAGATAAACAGTGACTGTAATTTCTTTTTTGAATGTAAAGAGAAAAAAAAAATCCTAAATTTTAAGAGTTCACTTTTTAAATTCAAAATAAAATTTGTTAGTTGACATTTATAACTCTATTTCTAAATGAAGTTACTCTTCATTAATAAGGGTATTTTTAAACCACATAAAAGTCTAGTTAAAAGAGGAAAATCCTTTTATATATAGTATAAATATGTCTAAACCTATCGATCTGATCATAAGGATTCTTGTTACTTGCTGGGGGAGGGTAATGGCACATATAAATGTCTCGAAATATTTTTTGTTTTGTAAAATAATTGCTTCAGTCTAGGCAATGGAGCAGGTACTGGTAGTGACCGAATACTATGGAGGAAGCTGGTCCTGTAGCAAGGTTTGACTTCCTGGAGAAGTTGATAATCATTGTTCTAGTCCTAATTTGAAGTACTGTCATTTAATGCATCCAATTTTTTTCTCTTTTAGCCAAACCTAAAGAGGACGTGTACCCAGGAATGTGCAGTCCATCTCGTTAAAAGTGGAAGCAACATTGTCTAATCAGGATGGAGCTCATGACTAAATTGCCAAGCAATAAAATGGATCAATTCGAACCCCTTTGGCTTTGGGGATTGGAAAACATTTCAGAAGCTTCTCTGCCAAGTAAGACTAACAGAAAACAAATTTAATCAATTCATCACTCTATTACAAAGTATACAAATTTTGAGCACAAAATCATTCCCCTTGATAAAAATGATGGGAAAGATCACTAAAGCCCAGTAAAAATTACACCCGTATCACCTACTACAGTAATGTGCACCTAAGACATAGGATACAACAATACAACAAACATGCCACGTAAAAGAATGTTTTGGATGATCCATGGCATTAACCTCACAGCCCTTTTTTCTTCAACCTCAGAGCCTTCTGACTAGATGGTTGTTTTGGAGTAGGCTCCACAAGCAGCAAGCGTGACATGACGTATGTCAAGAGTTCTTCACGATGGGAAAACGTGAAGTCCAAGTGGGCATACTCAAACTCATTGTATGATACATCCACACCTGAATTCTTCATTACTTTATAGTGCTTTCTTACCATTGATGGCCGAATTACCTTGTCCTTATGTCCAGCAACTAGATCAACAGGGATATCAATGAGCCTATAATATTCACCCAAGTCCAATGGCTCAGGAGATCCATACACCTCCATGTTAGCAGATGCACTCCCATAATCATACATTCTAAACTTCCCAGTGTGCTTCATCTGTGCAAGGTGAAGCGCCACGTGAAATGAAACTCCTGGCATATCATTCATGTTGTAGTGTGGTAATCCTAACACACCAATCCAATTTGAGCTGTCTCCACCAACCACATAACTCATTAGGGTTTGGACTAGCCCTCCAACTGCAGGATAGTTGTGGAAATCCCTAGCCAACTTGTTGAGTAACATCCGGAAGAATCTGGTTGGTATGTAGAAGGCAGGCACAAAGGGTGCCAAAAAAGGACCAAACATGAGGAAAAAATACTCAACCACTGTGAAAACAAAAGTAGAATCCTGATGGAACCCGGCAGGTGATAATAAAATCAATCTAGATAGTCTGTGGGGCTTTTCTTCTATCCGTCGTGTTATTACATACATCAATATAGCTGCTCCTCCCAAGCTATGGCAGATTGCACAAAGTTTGTAAGGCTGATCATCACTTTCCTCCTGAAGAGAAGGTTGGCTAAGCTTCAATTCTGAAGTTTTCACTTCGTGAATCTTCTCTATCATTGCAGGAATATCCTCAGTGCCATGCTCATTGATGGAGTATTGCCAGTACCTAAATTGATGCTAACATTTAGTTACAGCATTACCATACCATAATGGTACCTCATTATATAAGATATCTGAAATAATGCAGTCTCATTCTCCTCCTACCCCACCATAAATTTCTTGAAAGCAACTGATTGGATAGAGGCATTCAAAGAGAAAGATTTGGATTTCAAATTTTAGTTTAAATGGCTTGAATAACAAGTTTTTGTTTTTGTTTATGTTTTTTTTTTTAATTGACGAAATTTGTGGATAGATTTAAATTTTAGCAATATCTGGATTTGAAATGATTAGTTGAAAGATTTTTTTTCAAATCTAACATTACAAGTGTCTTTTTTTTTTTTTGGTTACAAGTGTCGTTGTTCAAGTAAAATCTCTAAAACTTGAATATTCTTTTTCTTTTCTTTTTTTTTGATAAATAAAACTCAAATAATCGTGTGTAGGTAAATTTATATTAAACAATTTATACTAACAACCATTCTTCAAATCCAAACAGACTGAAAAGATATAATTCCATATTAAAACTGACAAACAAATACATATGGAACTCATACTTACCGTCGTGAGGAAATGTTCTTGTCAGCATGTTCCCTAGAAACCAAACCCCGAAAATTCCCAAGAAAAACATCATAACCTGCAAGACAAGCAAGCAATCACATATTCATTGCTCAATCGTGTTCTGCAAACTGCACATACTCTTAATGCAAATGTAGCAAACCTTGATCAAAGGCTGCAAAAGCTGGAGAACCAACAACCCCATTGGACACCCAACTGGGAAAAGGAAAAAAAAAAAAAAAATTATTAGAATAAAAATTTAAGCAATGCATACGAAAAAAAAAAATTTAGAATTTTGGAGATACAAGAAAACATAATGCAATAAGTTTATTAACTAAGAATGTGGTACTGAATTTACTAAAGAAGGCTTTAACAAAAGACATAGGTTTGGGCGTTCTAGGAGGGATGGGTGCAAACATGCTCTAAACCAACCTGTCTTTTATATGTTCTGGTCAATTTTTTCATGCATTCTGCTAAGGAAGTTGAGCTGCTGATAAAGGTTTGGCCATATTTATTAAAGAAAAGTAAATTGATTCCAGAGGACTAAGAGCAACAAACAGGAATGTATAAGAATAAATATTAACATATTAATTCAGCCAAAAAGAAAAGGAACATTCTAACATATTATGTTTTACCATTCTAAACATCTTTTCTTTCTTTTTTTTTAATAGTTTTTTAATGATGCGTTGTAGAATTTGAAGGAAAGAAAGAGGATGCATCATGCAGAGAGCTAGTGTGAAAGAGGCTGTAGCTCATATCCAAATTTTTAAGAACAATGAATGACAAGATGACAAACTACAACAATTTGGTGGCACAAGGCAGAGAAACCACATTGTCTGATGATGGGGTCACAAGAAGACAAAGGCCAAAAAATGGTTGCTGATAGGAACAACATTTAAACTTTTGTCTAAATATACAAAGCTAAAAGAATGATCCCATATTTAGTAATCAAGTCCAAACCTATGTAAAGAAATCAATAATTTTGAATTTTCAAAGGTGGACAGAAATTCAATATTTCCACAAAATTCCATCCATTTTACCTACTTGTTAATTTGTTATTGGCTAAATTTTGATCTCCAGACTCCAACTAAACTCAAAGATGCAAAAATACATTAAAATGAAAAAACTACACTCCTGAGCCAGGCACCGAAAAATTATAACTTCAATAATTTTAATGTATTTTCTGGAGCACTTCTTCCATCAATCCACTCTCTTTTAAAAAAATTGAGAGAGATAGAGCAGATGGATCCTATCCCTTATGTTGAAATTAAATCGTATCTGCAACTGACTTTTCACTAGCGCAAATTACAACTAACCAAGGAAGAGAAAGATGGAAAAACTCACCCCATAGATGAATCGAAAACTCCATGCTGAAGATAAACTGCTTTCCGGGCATCACGTCTGCAACATCACACTACAAGCATAAGGCACCATTCACCCAAAAATAAACCCAAAACCTGACAGGAACAAGTTTTTACCTAGGAATTCTTTCCAAAAGAAGAACATAACCATCAGCAGTGACCACATGGATAGCTTCATATGGGTACCTAATACAGGTAGAAATGTAAGGTACTTGCAGAAAATATGAATACTTCCAGAGAGAAATATAACTTGAATAAAGTTAGCAGGAGCATAGCCGTTACCCAAGTTCCGTTATGACATCCTGACATGTCCGGGCATCTGTATTTAGAGACTGATAAAAAGTCATATTCTGTTCTGTAGGAGCTGGATCATTTTCCCCAAGAGTATCTGTAGTAACAGATACTTCCACAACGTTACCATGATTTTCTTTAGTACACCCAATGCAGTATGAAACCCCTCTGAATAGTTTTCTGAAAGCCTCTGATGGGGAAAGAATAAAATGAGCTGCCTTGTGAACATTATCAAAAATAGCTTCGATGAAAATCTCTATTGCTAGATGAAGATCCTGGAGAGATAATGAGATACATAAGCAAAAGGGAAATCATGCATGCAAATCAATCCATAAGATGAGAAAAACAAATAATAAAAAAATCACAATTTCCAAGATTGATAGGAGATCGCAGTCCTTGCACAAACCTCTATGACTCCACGTCTCCTGTCAGTGGTGCGGTGAACAATCTGGTCCCTGAGGGTAAACACACTCTTAATCGAATGTAAACCTGAATGCTGGTGGCTTCCAGAGAGAGCAGGGGCTTTTGATACCCTATTAAAGAGAAAACGATAAAGATAAACTGGGATCCCCATAAGAAATTTTGCAGGCAACAGAATCCAAAAGAATATGCATCTGATCCATCCTGTCCGATGCCTATCATACTTGGTATAAGTACTGGCTCCTGAGACACGTGAACTTTGAGATGAAGGTGATGCAGGATATATGTTTCTGTCACTATCTTCTTCTGCAGATGAGTAATCTACACTTGATGTATCAGAATCCACAGAAAGCTCATAAATGAACTGGTTGAAAGAGGACACACCCCTACAACATCACAGAAATGCAGAAATGTCAACAACCAAGATATGCAAGCACAAAACAAAGACTAAAAATTGTACAACAAACAATAAACTTTGGAGAGAAGTTTTTTTTAATATGAAAAGGCTAGATATTCAGATAATCATATGTTGATAAAAGCACCATATAAGCCTAGCCTTACACACTATTGGAAAGAAATGATTTTTAAGGATTTTAAATAAATAAAAATTCCTTCATCAACATGCAAAATCAATTCCGAATTTCTTCCCCTTTTGTCAGCCACAAAGAGTTGAGTTTCATTAGCACAAAGTTGTGAGAATTGCAATGGCATTGGTGAACAAATGGAAAGCCAAGTTCAAGCAATGGTCAAGAAGACAAGTAAATTGTAGGAATACAAAATTCTCAAGACTGAATAAACACAAGAACAGAAAAATCAAATTAAACATAAGAATCAGCACCCATGGTTGTTTGTAGTCAGCACCAAATGGGAATAGAAAACATATGAATCAAAATCTATATTGACTGGAATCAGCACCAAGGAATTAGAAATCTTACAACAGAAATTTTATCCATCACAAATTTGTTTCCATAGTACAATAGCAGGCTTAATAGACTGTTAGTACTAAGTCCTAACCCTAATTGACTTGGGTCAAAGCCTTGATTCTAGGAAATTATTAGCCTAATTAGCTAATAAGACCTAAATTAAAATCCAATAGACTAATAGTAAAATTACAATTGCCTTCTGAAATTAAATAAAACAAAATGCTAACAACAAACTCAAGATCAAAGTTATTTGTACCCATGGGAGACCAATAGAACCAGCTGGTCAAAGTTACTAGGAAAACCAGTCCATGATATTTGTAATTGCATACTTACTTAAGGTTTAATAATCAGTCCTTAATTTCCATGTTTTGAAAAATGAAAATGTAATTAGTATCGTCAACATCTTAGTACCCACTAGATTTCATACCTAGGAACCTATGAAAGTAGTAAAGTCCTATCCAGAATGTCTAAGAGCATGAATTTAAGCTAAGAAGGCAGCCTACTTTGAGATAACAATTATTTTATTTCTGGGAATTACCCCCTTTTCTGCCTGCTTAGGTTTAATCTGCTGTTTTTATAAACATATCTTCGCAGCACTATGCAGCTGCATCACTACTTGTCAAGAATAACTCTCTCCATTCTGTTTAACAATGAACGATCCCAAGCCATCACACAAGCTTTGGATGCAAAACAATTTCGTAGGTACCATCAAAATAGTTAAAACTTACTTTTCCATCCAACGTGGAAATCGAGGTCCGCGAAAGGTTGGCCTAAGCTCCCAGCCATGGATACCTTCAAGGATCTTAGCCTTCCCCGGCAAAATTGTCAACAAAAGCGCTGACACTCCATTGATCAGCCTCACAATATTGTTAAGAGATTCGTAAGTGAATGTCTTCACTGACCTGCACTAAAAAAATAAAAACAAGAAATAAAATACAAATTGCTCATTTCATGACCAAAAATATGCTATATCAAAAATGCTTGAGGGAAATAATCCTCTGGAGGGCACCTAAAGATAGATAGATAAAGCCCTACATAATGTGGAAAAATATGAGCCTTAATGGCACCCAAACTATAACTAGTACCATAGAAAATCAACCAAAACACAATTGTTCTCAGCAATACTGAGGACAGCATAGGAAAATTAGACATGCTTTGGGAAATGAAAACGACCCCGGAAACCCCCACCACTAGAAAGCTAAAAAATATAATAAAATGCATGAATTTCAAACTTCTTCTATATTATGAATAGTTTTATGATATGCAAGGACAAGCAGGCCGTGCAATCAGTCAAATAATTCACATATCAGTTTACGGAAGTCCCAAACTTTTTTTCAAGGCCTACTTCTTCAGAATTCTGAAGAGAACCAAACACGGCCATCGTAGGCATTTATATGAGAGCCATGACCTCCTACATATGCATACACTAACATTTGTGAGTACTCTCAGTAAAATTGAGAATACTTCATCAAATTCTACTAATATGACATCGCCAAAAACCTTGTAACTCAGTGAGCTTACCTTAAGGACAACCAAGGTTTAAATTCCCCTCCCCAATTATTGTAACAATTAAATTATGAAAAAAAGCTAAAGCTACTAAAAGTTTTACTACATAATGCTTACAAATTGATGTGGCGATCGATGCAATTGGTGTGGGCTTTAACTACCTAATAAATGAATATTTGAATTGCCTCTTTGTAATTAATGACACATCAATTTGTAAGCTCTAAGCAGTAAAACTTGTAGTACCTGTAGCACTGATATGTTCCAGATAGAAGGAAAAGACAAACCCTGCTGAATGCTGATCACTGACTATTCCTAAATCATATCAAAATTTTCACATCATTTTAATTTCTAAACAAAGCTACTAATAATTATAATGACAATTAATGGGGGTGGTTATGTGGCATAATCTAAGCCATTCCTTAATCAAGTTAGATGATCCTGGTTACTAATCACAACTACTTCATAAAAAAAATACAAATTAAAAAAACCCAGAAATGAATTAACATTTCTTGATTGACCCAGTTGGTTAAATCATCAAAGAATCCCATATACACAAACAATAATAAAAACCAAAAAAAATAAATAAAACCCATAAGGACATAACCCATGATAAGCAATACATAAAGCTCAAAAAGAGAGATACAATCATTTTATTCAAATCAATATAGAAAGAAGAAGAAGAAGAAGAAGAAGAAAATGGGGCTCACTCTTTTGCGACGGCGAGGACGTTGTCAACGAAGCGCTGCAACATTTAATTGAAACTTCAATTGTATGCAATAGTGTTTTTCGGTTCTTGTTTGTTTTTTTTAGATAGAGATAAAAATCCGAATCTAGATTTTCTGCAACAACTAAATAAAAAAAAAAAAAACACAAAACAAAATCTTATGGAAGCGAAAAACTTGGGAGAAAAAAAAGCGTTGTGGTGGTGGGGCCTGGTTGTGGCGTACAAGTAGCAACGACGATTCTTGACGTAGCAAGTAAGCCGAAAAAGCCGACAAAGAGGTCGGTTATATTCTTTTTTTAAGAGAGGACACGTGGTGGGTTGTGATTGGGTGAACGGTCTAATGTGTCGCTTTTTTTGTGACTCCATGTGTGATTTTACATTTGTGAAATTACGGCTACACCGACACGTAATGTTTTTTTTGACCATGTGGTAGTGGCAGATAACGGTGCCTCCACGTGCACTTTGTGACATCTGGACCGTTGATCAGTGTGAACGGTTGTGATGTTCGTGCTAGAGTTTTCTACTGGATAAAGTTCAAAAGGTTGCGTCACGTTTATAATGGGACCAATTCTTTCCATCAAAGTTGTTTGTAGAGAATTTTTTTTTTCCATTTGTTAAATCTGAAGCACACGTTTTAATATGGAAAAATATTTTTTTTTTATATAAATAATCATTGTATGCAAACAATTTTTTATTCAAAATTGTTTGATTTTATATATAAAAATTTATCCTATAGAATATTATATGCACAATAATGTCCAAATCTACCATTTTAAATTGTTATTAATGGGAAGACAAATGCAGGCATCATGATTCATGAAATAGGAGTAGTTTATATATAAAAATAAAGTAAGGGGAGAGGGATTTGATGTGTTCATATCTACTTTGCAAATATCAGAATTGTCGGTAAAATTATAGGGCATGTTTGGTAATGTTGTTCTAGTAACGATGTTTGTATTTTTTAGAAATATGAGTAGGTAAAAAAGCGTGTGAAAATACGTATAATATTGTTTAAACACCTACAACAAACGGGCCCATAATTTACAAAGCATTTCGCCTCGTAGGAGTAATTAATAATTATTTACATGTTCCAATAGAGCAACTTGTTTTATAGGAAGATTAGGTGAGAGGAATGAGTATTTTGTAATTATTATATTAAAAAAAGGATATAATAGTTTTTTATGTCATGATCACGTGGAAAAAGAATTCTCCCCCATTTAGTAGATCTATTTCAATAAAGGTTGGGATAGATGATTTTTGCCATTAATAGAAAATGTAAGCACGGTGTAGGTTCCGCATTAAAGGCTTTAATCATAATTTATTGGCTAACAAACTTTCTATGTTTTACCATAATTCATTTCAGTCATCTAATTTTACTTCCGTTTATTTCAATTATCTAAGTTTCAAGTTTATTCAATTAAGGTTTACCCATCAACTTCTGTTAAAGGTTGTGTTAATCGTTCAAATTTTTATTTATTTTTTCTTCAAGTTTTTAAATTAAAAAAAAAAATTCAATTGAAAGAAAAATATTTTCCAGAATTTGTTTTTAAAAAAAAATAATTGAAGTTGACGGAGAAATCTTAGTTGAATAAACTTGAAATTTAAAGAATTAAAATGAACGAAAACAAAGTTAAAGTACTAAAATAAATTAGTCTAATTTATTTACATTAGTTCTTTAATTATAGTCATTGGCCAAAAACCTTATAACTCAATTAACAATTTTTAGTATTTGAATTCTCCTCTCCTACTGTAATATAGAATTTATAAATAATAAAAAATTATTATAATTATTATTATAGGCATTGATGTGATATGGACCATATGGTGAAGATAGAATGTAAGTTTTAACCCAAAAAAAAAAAAAAAAGATAGAATGTAAGTACAAGACAAAATGTCTGGTGTAGATTAGTGTAACCACTAACCAGACCTAGATATCCATTAAAGAGAAAGAGATATGGCTGGCATAAGCATAACCACACACATGATTTTAGACCGAGTACATTCAAGTTTGGCTGTACTGTAATTACCTTCTAGGGTCCCCAAAAAATCTTTCTAGGGCTAGATGTGAAGATTTGATTATAAAAACAGTCACATCCCCAGAACAATGTATATAAGAATTTTTTTTTTTTTTTTTTTTTTTTTTTGAGTTGAGAATTGAGATAGAATTATGCTCTAATCTAATCGTATGTGTGTGAATTCCCTTTTGAAAACTAGAACCCGACTCTTGCTTTTTACACTCTACAAACACTTATATTTGTGGAGTAACTATCATATCAAAGATGCACGGTGTGTATATAAAGTGGAAGTACTTCAACTTTCATTCAAGCTGGTATATTGCATGTCTGGGAAATTAAATTAGTTAAATTCACCATTAATCAAGAGTCATTTTTGTATGAATATAAAGAGCTGTTCAGTAAGCAGCTCATACTTTTATGAACAGCATTTACAGCTATCAACTGAAAACTGTACATGCCCCATATTAACAGCACTAGAAATTACAAGTGAGGATAGAGATGAAATTAATTAATGTTAAATCCACATTGTTGTCAAAGCTTAATAAAGAAAACATTCCATCTAAAAATAATAATAATAAAGAAAACAAAGAAGTACAATGCCTATGAACTACCTACTGCTCAAACCCATAAACCTATAAGTTGGCTGAAAAATGCTGCAAAGAGAAGTCCTTCATGATCTTGTTTATTTAAGCATGGAACTCAAATTTTGTCTTCCCAAATAATCCATAGAGAACAGTCAAATATAGGCTTCTTTTCTTGGTTGATTGAAGTTCACTTTTAAAAGCTCAACACAAAATCTGTCACCGACAAATAACTTTCTTCTCTAGATGCTAGGTCAGCTATACTTGAGAGTTGAAATTGTTGCCTTCTTTTGTTCTTGGTGTGAAGGCAAACTCAGAAACCAAGGCCAAGTGATCACTTCCCACTTTCTGCATAAGAAACAATGTCAATTTGGATAATAATGTACAGACATCAAAATATGTAATCAATTTAAGTCAATGGAGAAGTGTATTACAGTAGGACAAAATGAGGATTTCTGTGCTTAGAAATTCTATAATTCTATTAAAATATTTTCAATTTTGCTAGAACCCATTGCCATTAAAAATTTAAACTTAGAAGGCCCCTATAAAGGGCAACAGTTATATGATACTTAACTTGAACAATTATAAAGACCAGTTTTCAAGAACAGGCATGGGCATATAAAAAAACTTCCAAATACATTCTACCATACTGCAATATGATTTTAGAAGTAGAGTTAGCTGACTGAATAAGGCAAGAAGCTTTTCCTAGTGGATTTCAGAACAGATTTGAAAAGAACAAAAGTTCTTTGGCAGAATGTAATATGTCAACAAATTCCCAAGGACAATTGCTTGAGTTATCTACCAAAAAAGTTCTGCCTTCAGTTTTATGTTCAAGATTCAAACCCATAATCAAGCAAAAGAATCCCAAAACTTAATAAAACTAAATCCTCTCACTTAATTCCCCATCATAATCCAAACTGTGTATATCACTCTAGTCATTGAAAAATTCCATAGAGTTTCAACTCAAATTGCATCTGGTGGCAGAGCTCTTGAGTCTTCCTACCTTGCAGGGGAGACCACCTGTACTCTGGAGAATGTCAAGTGGAATGGTATCCAGAACTCTTGTAGGTACAATACCATCAGAGTACCTGAATCAGTACAAGACATTTGACATTTCCATCATCACCAACCACCATTAGAATCATCATCAAAACTTTCAGAGAAAGCCACTTACCATAAATAGTCAACAGTTCCAAGGAACTTTGAGTGGTAGGATGTAGCTAAAGGTTCACCATTACATCCCCGAGTTTTTTCAGAACCCTGAGAATATATAGATGGAAATACAGTTTTAAAAAAAAAAATGACTTATATGATGCATGAGATAGGAAAAGAGAACTACCAACCTAGGAAGAAGAAGAAGAACCAAAAAATATTTAAACAACGAAGTTGTAAAATAGTAGAATCTAATAACCTTCACTGTGGCATAGGAGCTGGCAATCTTCAAGGGATGCACAAGTAAATGGCACCCAGCATTTCCAGTTGCAACTTTTACCTCTTCATCAGTCCAGCAATTGTTAAATAATCTGAAATGAACAGTATTCAAGCATATGAAGTTCAATAATTACCGCTAAGAAGTAAGAACTATAGTATATATTTTCCCTGTTCAAAGTAAGAAATGACGAACAAGATGTTCTAATTCTAGTTATCCTAAACCAGGCATATACCTCTAGGTGTAATATCAACAACACCAAGACAAGCCTTACTATAGTTAAAATTGTCAAACAGGACAAGATCCTAAGATGAAAATAGGAATTGAAGTGAAATAATCCAGAATATTAAAGAATAAGAAGTAGAGTAGAGTAGAAATTAAAGTAAATGATTTAACTCATAAAACCACAGCACCCGCAGATTTAATATGCAGGACTAGATTCTGGCATCTAATGGGATGAATACATAATAAATAATGAAAATCTCACCCAAATCTGGAAGGTGACAAAAGTATTCCAATGTTTTGTTGTTTTAGAAATTCGGAAAGAGAAGAACCTCTATTCATATGGTTGAGAAAAAAAAAAAAAAAAAAAGCAAATGGTTTAAATTCTTATGATATTAATAGAAAAAAAAAATCCCCAATGCTTTGCATGAAAATTAATTGTGAAATTACAAAGTAATGCAACTAGGCCAGCTCCAAGCACAGTTGTGCTGCTCTTAACCAAATCAAATTTACATACGTATACCAGTGCAAAATAAATAAAAAATCTAACTACCTACCACAAATACGAAAAGAATACCTGTTTGTCAAGATCAACGGACTCTTCATTTCTTTCTTGACACCCAAAACTTGAGAAGGATGACAACTTCTCTGCCCAGATAACTCTCTTTTATCATATAATAAGATATTTAGCTGCAAAATAGAAACAAAAATTAATTTTAATCAAGCACTTTGGCTGTGAAAATTGGTTCACAAAATGACTACTGTCAATACAATTTATGTAAATAACTGACTTCTATAACCAAGATAATGTTCATGTGGTTAACAATTTTATAAGAAATTCACCTCGGAGGATGACAGGAACTTGTATATTGCACTCTGTCAACAAGAAGGTGAAGAATTAAACTTTATTAGTGCAAGATGTAAATTTGACAAATACAGTTTTAGATATCACACCTGAGGGGTGCTATTAAAATCTCCAGCAAGCACAACGGGGGCATTACCCCATTTTTCTGAGAGGATCTGTCCCCTTGACAAGAGAAAGCGTATCTGCAAAATTAAGTTATTCAATATCAAAGTGCATCAGCAAAATTGATGCATAACATTGATCTTTTTTTTTTTTTAATTTTTTTTTTGTTGGAGGGGGGCAGAAAAGTGAATGCAAACCCCAGTTTTTCTGTCATTAACATTCAGTACACAAACGTTTACGCTAAAAGTTATTTTCTAACAATAATTAACTAAATTTTCATTAAGAGGTTATTAAGAAAATGACTTAATGGCAGCAGTAAATTGGTACTCACACATGCTTTTCAA
Source organism: Quercus aquifolioides (assembly GCA_019022515.1). Classification (NCBI taxonomy): domain Eukaryota; kingdom Viridiplantae; phylum Streptophyta; class Magnoliopsida; order Fagales; family Fagaceae; genus Quercus; species Quercus aquifolioides. Next base: position 37,662,944 of record CM032331.1, on the reverse strand, counting down.
AAGAAATTCATTTATACTATTAATAAAGATTCCTTACAAGTTTCACAAACTTTTTTGTCTATGTTATAGTTCAATATCAATTGTGGGAGGGTGCTATGAGATGCTTAAGATGCACTTTACATTTGACAAAATATCATTATAAGAGACATATATAAGTCTACTTATTTTATTTCAGGAGCATAAGAAAAGTAATCATATTCAAGTATGCATGATAAAATAGAATATCAAGGTAAAAGGACTTACTTGACCTAATTTAACATCTCCGTGGCTTGGGTTATAAAGGACATGGATGTTCCCAATCAGCAGTCTTCTTGATTCATCTTTACACATCTACCTGTACAGGAGAGGAAGTTAGACTCCAAAGTATCAATATGATTGCTAATCATAATACTGCTAATACAAATCAGCATATGCTAATGGATTGGTACCTCAAAAACAGAAAGTTGGGCAACATTGTCACGAAGACCAAACCCCTTGAATTCAATACTCTCTCCCTCTAATAACTGGAACCTAAAGAGTTAAAATTTGTTCATTTAGTTCAAGCTAACCAGTATGTATCTTAAAAGATAATATGAAACAAGCCACAATTTTCTTACTCATTGGCTTTCCAAAACATAGCACAGCCATCAATTGCATCTCCAGTGCGTCTCTACAATTGCAGGAAACTTACTTAGAATTATTTAGTTTCAACTTGATCAAATCTATACATGAATACAGTGACTTGACACACACACAGTTCCATTTACTCAGGTTGCGAATCCCAAATAAATAAGTTCCCAGTTATCAATTGAAAGACCACCATATGTTGGGTCCATTTTTAGTCAAGCATACCACAAATCAGCAAGTTGATAATATTAGCTTTCAAGATGAGTCAAATTCTTCTTAAATTTTTGGAAGATAGAAAATTATAAAAAAAATTTTAAGCAGAAAAGTTTCAAACCGGTTGGTTTTAGCAAAATTTTACCATACAATATACCAAGCAGGATTTTCAAAAGGCACACAAATGGAACTGTATGAAGGTCAAGTACATTTACATGAATCCGAAAATACTAAATTCATTGACAAAGTTGGCTCAAAATTAAAAATTAACCTTATAGGACCCAACATATCCCGCTTTCACCAAAATCTCTGATAGATCATAATACTTGTCCACTTCCTGACAAAATAACATTAGACACCATAAGTCCATTAGTTTACCATAAACTCCAATTTTAATGAATCACATTACTAACACACACACAAATAATAATTAAGAACTAAGCCTTACTTGCAAACAGATTATATCAGGGTTCCATCTCATGAGCTCTTTGTATATGACCTTCTTGCGATGTTCCCACGTCATATAAAAAGAAGGAACATTTGTGTAGAGATCTCTATGTTTTGAAGCATTTCTATCCCCCAATATGTTATACGATGCCACTGTAAATCTTTCTGGCACACGCAACCCACAAACCACAACAAATTGAATGCATTGCTCAATCAAAGTGCCAGATTTTTTACTATGTTATTCAAACTAGTCAGCATGAGCCTGTAAAACTTGTATGGCTACATCTTACATGATTCAAAACAGAAAAATTCTCTAAATTAAACAAGTCTATAACCAAGCTTTAGTCCTAGAATTTTAGGATTGGTTGCTAAGAAAATGCAAGATTAAAAACAATTATAATTGTTTTGAATTTTAAACCATTGGGTAAAACTGTAAAAGAGATGAAACCCTTTACTCTACAAAGCTGAATATAACTACTTTGGACTCCTTCAATGGTGAGTATTTCATTGCTGGAAAACTAAATCATTATAAAATGTAAGCACCAACATCTTCTCTTCTTTTCTTTCACAATCAAAAAGTTTTATTTATATCATATATATTGTAAGCATGGTTTTGTATACTACCACCGTTCAAGGATTTCCGTTATTGAACATGTAGTCACTAAGAATTGACCAAGTTAATGCATGTGTTTTTTTTTTTTTTTTTATCCTTTCTCATTTTTCTGTTTATTTGTTCTTAGTATTTTTATAATATACAGTACTTTCATAACAAATCTTAAACGACAAGTTGTTACAGGCAATGTTATGTACAAATCTCATCATTTCTTTTTATAATTTAACACACACATAGATAAAGAAGTGCCTCATAAGATAAGAATGAAAGAATATTCCAAGGAGAATATAAATAAATAAATATTTGTACCTGGGGATGCAAGTGGATGATCGGGTTGGATCCAGTGGCGGACAATATCCGGATCCTGATCCAAGGATCTATGTGTTCTTCTAAGGGGGTTGTACCATGCACGAGAAGATAAGGAAGAAGATGCAGAAGACTCTGTGGGACCATTAATATTATTGGTGCAGCAAGAGGGCTTCAACTTGAAGAAGAAAGAGGGGTGGTGGGTCTTGGTCTTGGTCTTGGTCGAGCCCATTCTCCAGCTAGAACCACTGGTCATGGCCATGGGCGCACGAGACAAGACCCATGAGCTGGAACACAATTCCCAGCAGCTCATTCTAATCTCCAGCTTTCTCACCCAACTCAACTCAACTAAACTCAACTACCTTTGTTCAGTTCAGTTGAGTTTTAGGCGCGCCACAGTCTTGTGTGTTGTGGAGGACTTTATCCTATTTACACGCACACGCTGTCTCATCATTCACCAATCACCACACCACCGCTCACTCACCCCTTTATTTTTTTTAAGTTTATATATATGCAAAAACCAGATAAAAAATTCAATTAGATTTTAAATTGAAATTCAATTAGAATCTAATTTTGTACCATATATCTCGTTTAATCTAAATTTTTAAATTTTTATGCTAAATTATTTAATTCAGTGTAAAAATTAGAATTCAATTAGAGTTTAATTTTACGTCATGTGTATCATTTAATATAAGTTTGTTAATTTTTGTGTCAAGTGAGTTTAATTTAATATATATATATATATATATAACCAATGCTAGAAAATTTAATTAGATTCAAAATTGAATTTTGTTTTGTTAGCTTTTCATACAAATTAAATTGTTTAGATTTTTGCTGTTATTTTTTCTCTAAACTAATGAACATATTTTTTATACTATTTCTATTTAGATATTTTTGTATGCCAGGATCTTGAACATAACAAATTGCAATTGACCTGAACGATCTCATGCACATATCCCCATTCAATTTAGGAGATACTATTGGATCAATTTATTCTTTTATTTTGTGTTGTATTTAGTAGAATTTTATAGATAGTGATTGTAAATTGATATTGTATATGTAATATCTAATAGTGATTTTCAAAATTATATACATAATAGCAATGTAATGAAAAACTTAGCGTAACTAATATCATAAAAATTGCAAGAAAAAACTATTTTAGTACCTCCAAATGTCCTGGTTAAACTAATATCTTATATGCTTTATAACCTAAGCTAACATCAATAGCACCACTATAATTCATCATTTCTGTGCATAAGCACGAGTTACATACTAGTTTTATATAGAGTGCACGGTAATAGTTATACACTGTGAACACTCTTATTTTGTGTTTTCAACATAATAAACACGATTTTAGTTGGATTGTGTACAGACTTGTGTTTCATGTTTTTAGTAGGATTTCACAATTACAAAACACGATTTTAGCTGAAGTATTTAATTGTACAACTCGGTTTATGTGTTGGTTGGTTTTTAAATTTTATTTTTATTTTTAATCTAAATAAATAAATAAAAGAAGGCCACAAGGATCAGTCCATCTAACTCTACGAACAAAGCCAATAATCGGGGAATGTGTTGATGTAGATCAGCCCAAACATAGTTGTCAAAATCGCGATCTGGATCGTATGATCGCACGATTTTACGATCCCACCTCACTAAAATGTTTAGAATCGCACTAGGATCGTAAAAATGGTAGGATCGTATAGGATCATAGGATCGTATGGGATCCTACCGATCCTACCAAAAACAAAAAATTTTGGTTTTTTTTTTTTTTTTATGGGATATAGTTTTTGCTTTGATGAAATTTTAAGGGTTTTTATTTTTTCATGTTATGATGGTATGGCTTTTTATTTTATTTTTATAAAATTATATTAACATAAGCAAATGTTTTCTAGTTTCTAGTTCACTTGTAATCAAAATGAATGAATGTTTCATCATTTCTAAATGAAGAATCTGATGTTGGCTTTGCTGCCTTTTAAGCTATAATATTGTTAAATTTGTTTAATCAATATACTAATTTGTGTTCTAATATTACTAAAATATTTTTTTATATATAATTTTAACAGTTATGCTTGTATTTGTATATTAATTGATTGATTTTTTCAAGCATGCTCTTTAATTGTTGCTGAGTGGTATAACTTGAATAGTTGAGTGTGAAATTGTATCTTAATGTCTTTTGTAGCTCTAGTATACAAATATATAATGTCTACATAGATGATAAAATGAATGGTGATGATTAGGAATTTAAGACGGTGGTTATAATAACCTTAGAATGAGAATAATTAAATGTTTATTTCACCTTAATATTCATTTGCTTTTGGATTTCATATTGTAGTTAGCTAGTTTTCATTTGCTAACTTATTTTGGATTTCAAATTTGGAACTTAGAACTTAGAAAATATTTTCCATATGTTTTGATAAATATTTTGGTATTTGGTTGCTAATTAAACATTTATTGAACTTTTTAGATACATTAGGTCAAAACTTAATTATATTTGTTTCATTAGTATAGACTTAGCGATGTATGACATGCAAATTACATCATATGATGGAAATTTTAGTTTTTTTATGGATGAATTTATAATTAATGTGATTATTCAACATACAAAGTCATCATCAATGTGTTTTTTGCTTTAAATCTGAAAATATGTAGGATCTTATGATTTACGATCCAATCTTACGATCTACGATCCCACCTACCTTCAATGATCCTACGTAAGATCCCGATTTTGACAACCCTAAAGGCTCTTGCGGAGAATCCCAACTCCCAAATCCTTCATGCATTTAGATTGTGCACCTGTAATTCGGTTAAGGGTTATGTTGTTAAAGATATTTCCATGGATCCTAGTATCTGTCTTGGTAAATGCTTACCAACCAAAAAAAGAGGTGGCAATTTATGTTAAAGCCGCGTGTTCATGTAGTGTCAATTCATGATTATTTGAATATACAGGTTGACGCGAATATGACATGTTTATTAATTATGTTAGGCTCTCTTGTCCCTAACACGACATATTTCTTAAATAGATTGACATGATATGACTCATATGACATATTTAATAAACAAGTCAAGTTAACACGTTACTTGAAACAAATAATCTATTAGCAATTCTCATATTTTATAGAATGTATAAATATACCACTAGATTTCAAATAAGGTCACCAAGAATAATAAAATTTATTGTGAAAAAAGTTGTACCAATGACATTCTTAATCAACGAAGGGAGCAATATATATATATATATATATATATATACACATATATACACATACAAATCAAAAGGGGAAAAAGTACAAACACAAAAGCTAAAGAAGTTAAAATTTACAAATATTTGATGTGAAATGATAGAAAATAAAGAATGCACTACAAAAACTATGTTAAAAGCCAAAATTGCCATATCCGATAGCTTCAAGCATGTAGTTCATCTAATCTATATATATATAAAACCGAAGCCTTTGAAGCTCTCACAATTTTCCACGTCAGCATAATATTTAAATAAAATTATAAAATTTTATAAAAAATGATTATTTTTAAAATTACTTTTTTAAAACAAACTTTTTTTTTTTTTTTTGAGAAGGTTTTTAAAACAAACTTAACAATGAGTAAAACTCTATTTCTCTAACAAGTCCAACTTAAACTCAAACTCAAATGTTGGTAATTTATCTCTAAATTTGCAAGATTTCATTCAAAAATTTATTTATTTTCTTAAAATTTACAAACCGATTTCTTTTTAAAGGAGAAAACACCAAATGGTAAACACTCAATAGTTCTCAAACTATTTGTAGCTGCCTCCTTTCTTTTTGAAACCCTATGTTATTTTGTTTTTCTTTCAAGGAGATTGCCTCTATGTCATAATAGCACCATAGGAACCTACAGAGAACATCTCATGGGCAGACACATCACCAAAGATGCTAAGAAGCCTAAGATAGTTACAACAAGTTTGGGTGAATGTAGTTCTCTTCACGTAAAGCAATAAGCTAATATAACAAACAGGTTTGCAGCAAACTCTTTTTATTTTTTTAGACCCGTTAAAATTTAAAACTTATTGTTTAATGGGTTCATGTACTTTTTTCTTTTCTTATATTTCTCTTTTGAATAGTCATATTTCAATAACTTATTCTTTAATTATATATCTTTTTTGGCATTTTGGAAGTTTTAACATCTGAATTTATGTTAGTTTTTGCAGTATTTGAACATGTTTAGCATATTTCAATAATTATACTGTGGGGCCAGAGAATTTGGTACCCCCGGCCCATTTCGTATTAGGCCTAAGGCCCATACCGAGGAGGAGGAAACGCCCAAGGACGAAGTGCGAAAGTCCAAATTCGTCTATGGACCTCGCCGAGGACGACCCTGTCCTCGGTAAACCGAGACCGTGGAAATAGGAGGTAACGGGCACCCAAAAGCAGCCTTCCAGGGCATCTAAAGAGGAGGAACAAGTACAACATGCCAGCCGAGGAAGCATGGTGGAGGAGCAAGTCCATGATGAACTGTCACATCCACATTAAATGCGCACAACCAATTCTCTAGCCGCATTAATGAGGAAATGACCTCTGGGCAGCGCCTCCTCGGTTACTGCGACTCACAGGAGGTCTGGTAAAGTGGCTGATGGGACGAGTTGTCAGGAGGAGGCATGGATGATCAACAAGTGGAGGAAAAAGACCGTGGAAGGAGGATTATATATAAAGTGGGAGAAACAGATTGAGGGGGGGGGGGGGATGGATCCCCACGGAAGAAGGACGACTAACAAGGTCCTCGGACCAAGCCGAGGACAGATTTTTGAGGACGACTTCGGTTCTCCGGCGTTCGGCGGAGGGAAACATAGTGATTGTCCATTGTCTGCTTGCTAGGGTCTAGTTCTTGAACCCGCTCTCTACAAATTCATTGTGCTGGGCTAGCTGGGCTTGAGTCCACTCACTCAACAGTAGAAGTGCTCAAATCCAGTCCCTACAATTGGCTCTGTCTGTGGGAAGAACTTGTGCGCTAGCAGGTGCAATGGATAGTCGTTCCTAGGTGGCTAGTTTACAGAAGGTTAGGCAGTTTTTTGTCACCGTCACCGCCAGCGACACCGATCCCGAATCCCATCAAAAAAAAAAAAAAAGAGAAACAACAAACAACGACGCGTTTGCACAAGAAACAATCATTGCAGAAAAGTAGAAGATTCAGAGAAAAGGAAAAGTGAATGAACATTGCAGCATTTTATTGAACAAAAAATAAATACATGATACAAACAGAGGCTTAGACAGACTTGTTTTAAAGCTAACTCTACAAACAGAGGCCCAGACGGACTTGTTCAAAGGCTAACCCTAAAAAAAATAAGGGGGGCTGAGGCAGGCTTGCTTCAAGGCTACCAACAACCCCCGGGCTGGTATGGATGGTACCAGCGAGAAGAGAGGAGCAGATGCAAAAGCGCCTGATGGCCCCGCCCCATGATGTTCCCTTGATGCTCCCCCAGCCTCATGATGATTGAACATTGGAGGCGGCAACACCCGGGCACCGAACATGACGTAATCTTACGAGCCTCCATTGGCGGGTAAGTTGGGCGCGAGTCACTACCAGCTTGAAGGGCAGGCATGGACGCGCAGCGGAGAAAAGCGTTATGTACTTCATGGACCTCCTTCCTAATTGCCAGGCACGATACCACCAGGATGACGCCCAAGCCTTGCCACGTTGGAAGTCTGACGCGGACTACAACCGCAGCGGCTCTCAATCGAGGGAGGAGGACCTTTGGCTTGCTTGCCTCCGCCCTCATCCAGAGCCGTCCCATTCTGCCAAGCTCTGATCATAATCCTGGCAAGGTTATTGAAGGGGCTTAGAGGGTTGGAGAATCATGTTTCCTGTTTAACTAGAGGGTTCGTGAAGTGTGGAAGGACGATTCCCCCAGAAAGCCTTATATAGAGGGCGAAGGTTGGTGGGAATTGGTCCACCCAAAATTCGAAAGAAGAATTATCAGCGACATTAATCCTGACCAAATTCCAAAGAAGCCATCAACCACTGGATCTGCATTAATCCACGAGGATATTAATGAAGGCGCGCCTCGTACACCTAAGCGTCAAGCGCGGAACGCGAACAGTCAGAAGACGCCTCGTAATCGAAGAGGGCAGAAAATTGGAGCGAAGGAGGGGCTACTGCCACGCGTGAGGATAGAAATCTGAGCCACCCCTGTCCAGGGCAGCGCAGGGTCAAGGGCCCAGTCTGAGGAATAGCCCATTTTCGGTGAAGTAAGGCCGAGGCCGTCATCACGCTAAAAACAAACTTCCCAACACTGAGGACAAATTCCTTCACTCCAAACAGAAGAACAGAAGCGTTAGACTGAACCAAGGTCTTGCATGGTCCTCGGACTCAAACCTATGGGAAAACTAGTTACTTACAGAAGAACATAAGCGTTAGACTGAACCAAGGTCTTACATGGTCCTCAGACTCAAGCCTATGGGAAAACTAACCACTCCAAAAATACCTGGGTACTAGACTGAACCAAGGTCTTGCATGGTCCTCGGACTCAAACCTATGGGAAAACTAGTTACTTACAGAAGAACATAAGCGTTAGACTGAACCGAGGTCTTGCATGGTCCTCGGACTCAAGCCTATGGGAAAACTAACCACTCCAAAAATACCTGGGTACTAGACTGAACCAAGGTCTTGCATGGTTCTCAGACTCAAACCTATGAGAAAACTAGTTACTTACAGAAGAACATAAGCGTTAGACTAAACCAAGGTCTTGCATGGTCCTCAGACTCAAGCCTATGGGAAAACTAACCACTTCAAGGAAAACCTGGGTACTAGACTGAACCCAGGTCTTGCATGGTCTTCGGACTCAAACCTGAGGGAAGGCTAGTTACTCACAGAGGGACTTAAGTGTCAGACAGAGCCAAGGTTTCGCATGGTCCTCGGATTCAGGTCCCTGGAGAGACCGGCCACATTCAGCAAAAGAGCAAACAAACGCAAGCCCATGAGCATCACTTAAAGCATTCTGAGGCACATTGAACCTGACCCCTTAGCACAGTCAGCAACTAATGGCTTTCCTAAGCATTTTTTACTGTTTACAGTAACTAATTCATGTGACGTGGAACATGTATTGTGGAGTTGTTCCCTCAGCATTTAATTCGACAAAAATAGGTCGTGGTGTTAAGGTAGGCCAATTATTGATCAAGGTCTAGGTGGGAACTATTGCTAGGGGCTTTACGTTTTTCGATTGCCAGTTTAGAATGAAAAGCATGCCGAGTTTCTGAGACCATGAAGCTTGTAATTGAAACATAGGTTATATAAGTAGCCAAATTCACCACAACGACAATAAACACCAAATAAAAAGAAAAAGAGATCCATGCATTCGGCTTAAAAATAGCATTACAAGTGTTTTAAACCAAAACAAATTATACAATGATGAATCAAGACAAAAAGAAACGAAGACAAGGGCAGCACAGGCCAACAGAGCAAGGTGGCCCGACGAGATTGCCCATCTCTTTAACTCGGTAGAAAGCTTGTCCTTGAGGGTCAGTCGAGAAGCTTCATCTGCCGCCTCGAGACCCTAGCTCGAAAGTGCAACTTCGGAGGACTCCTTGTCAGCAGGGAGCTGCACCGCGTCTTGAGGCGCCGCTGGGCTACCAGTTTCCTCGTTCCCTAACGCCCTTTGGTGCCCAGTCACCTCAGCGGGCTTGTCAGTTGACATTGGATCATCGGCAACACCGACCGGGCCTTCGTCCATCGCTCTAGAAGCAGTGCCATCTTCAGGGTTGATGAGGGCTGCCTTGCGAATGGCAGGGGGATAGTACACCCTCTCAGCCCTCCTAAGCTCGGACGAAGCCTCAACCCCAGCCTGGTTGAGGGCTTCATTCCAAGTCTCGGAGCAATAGCATCTACACACCTCGGGCACTTGAGCCTTAAGACTTGCCTCGGTCTTGGCTACTCCTTCAACAAAGGCCTCCTCCTCCGCTTGCTTTTTGGAGCTCTCAGCGTTTGTCCTCGCAAAATCGGCCAGGTCTTTAGCCCTCAAGGCCTCGTCCCTAGCGTACTAGGCAACACCTCTGGCCCACTCTGCCTTAGCCAATTTCTTCTTCAGGTCGGCGTTGTGCTCATCGGCAACCCGCAGCTAACCCTCGACCTCCCGCAAGCGCCCTGCCTGGCCCTCAGCTTGTTTTTTAGCCCCAGCTAGGTCAGATGCCGCGCTGTCCCTAGCCTTCGTCATCTCCGCCAGATCATCCCTCGCCTTCTTAAGATCAGCCTCAGATTTCTTGAGGGTATTCGCGGCCTCCAGGTACTTGTCGCGCTCCTGATCCAAAGCTCTACTTTGGCCAATGGCTTCCTCTTCCAGCCTGAAAGTAGCCTGGACAGCCTGCCAAGTAAAACAAATAAACCATAAGCCAGGGGCTAAGAAATGAAATCCGGCAAAGGCACAAGTATCAAAAGTCTTATCATACCCAGGTACCTCCTGAGGTTACGGGCGACTTCTTGCCTCCTCATGCCCCCCAGCTCAGCCATGTCGACGGGGAGAAGTAGGGACCTCTCCAAGGCATCGGCCACGCGAGCACCCTCTCCCCCTCGAAAGTCCCTAAGGGTGGCATCATCCATCAATGGCTTCCCATGCAGCATGGCGGCAGGCAGCCAGGCCTGGGGCTCGGACTATTGAATGACCTCTTTTCCCTTGTCCTGACCGCCAATCCTCAGCTGCTTGGAAGTTCGGCAGGCTTCATCTTCCTCTTGGAAGGAACGAGATCTCCCCCAGTCCACTGGGTCTTTGCCCTTGGAAGGTCTCTTCCTCTTCGGGTCGGTGGACTCGAGTCGAGGGTCTGAGGCCGGTGGAATGGAAGACAACTTGGACTGCGCGGGCAATGACTTAGGTGGGGAAGGTGGAAGCTTGAGAGAAGGAAGAGGCTCGGGTTGTAACTTCTCCGACGTGTCCTCCCCTAGATGGCCCTCAAGCAGGTCAAACAAACTGGTTTGGGGTCATCTCTTGAGGCCCATCTCGGCTGGGGTACCAGCCCTCAATGACAGAAGGTCTTCCTCGGATAAATGGGGATCACCCAAGTCACTAGAGGGGGTCCTCAAGCAGATGGACAGGGTCGAATGCACCAAATTCGTCCTCGGACGTACTCAGGTCGACTACTTCTTCCTCTCTCTCTGAACTTCCTCCTTCGACCTCCGCGGCTTGATGGGAGGAGGAAGAGGCTGCCGATGAGACACCCTCTGTGACGGAGGATCCTTCTGAAAACGAGAACCCTCATTCAACCACAGTGATTTGGCGAAGCCTCGGGTCCTTGGCTCTGATCACGTATCTGGGAGCCGAGAAGGACTTCTAGATCGGCTTGTATCCGAGAATCTTGTGGGCGGCTCTAACCTGGTTGTCAGCCTCGTTCACAAAGACCTCTGCCCTGAGTACAACTTCTAAGTCCTCTTTGTTGACCAAATGGACGTGTCACTCAAAGGCATGTGGATCTGCAACAGAAAAAGTTAGTTCTTGTTAGCAGCCAAGCAATGCGAATTATGAAGGCCTAACGGATCAACCCTCCCATATTCCGGGTACCCTACCTGGTTCCCCCTCTACGGTCGGGCAGTGAAGGCCGTCGTGCCACTCCCCCGACACGATGAGAAAATCCTTATCTAACCCCTTGCTAGACTCCGGAAGACATTGGATGAGTTTAACTCTATCATCCCTCGTCTTCATATAGTAGGACTTACCCTTTAGGTGCTAGAGGTTGTAGCACCAATTCACGTCGTGATGGGTTAACCTCAAACCCATCTTTTCGTTTAAGGCGTCCACATAGCCCAGGATCCTGAACACGTTAGTGGCGTACTGGGTAGGGGCTACTCGGAAATGCCTAAGATAGCCCTTCATCACCAACCCCATTGGGATCCTCATACCACCTTCAAAGAAGGCGATTATAGGAATCACTACCTCACCGACTCTCCTCTTTATATGCCACTCCCCCTCCTCGCAATACCTCAGACCCACGTTACTGGGTATCCTATGAGTGGCGATGAATTCCACCATCGCCTCCTCAAACTCAACTAACTTCTTAAACCTACCCATCCGGAAGAACGGCTAAGAGACTCAGGGAAGAGCAACGGGAGGAGAGAGATAGGGGAAAAGAAAGTCAGAGAGGGTAAAGCACAAGACAGGGAAAGAGGAAAACTTACAGAAATGGGGTTTGGAACACTCTTTTTTTAGGCTGCGAAGAGACACGAGTTGAGTTGAGTACTTAACTGGATTCAGGACGTGTACATAAGACCTCTTGAATGCGAGAGTAGAGAGACGAATCGGTGCAAATGAGTATGTGCCCCTTCACTAAAGATAACTATGCAAGGCTTCCCGCCCATAATGGCGAATAATCCTCACCGTTGGATCACCATCACACCGTTGAACGTGGGGAGTATAAAGCCGCCAAAATTTAATACAGGTGCGTGCCGCATATCGAAGCGCCAGAAACGTGCACCAGGCAGGTGAAAAGACTCCTAATGCTGACCTAGGGCCAGACTAGACAAACCACGATAAGGACCCGAGGATATCAAAATCCTCCTCCCCATCCGAGGATCCGGACAGCAGGATTTTGAGGGGCTATTATAGGGCCAGAGAATTTGGTACCCCCGGCCCATTTCGTATCAGGCCCAAGGCCCATACCGAGGAGGAGGAAACACCCAAGGACGAAGTGCGAAAGTCCAAATTCGTCTATGGACCTCGCCGAGGACGACCCTGTCCTCGGCAAACCGAGACCGTGGAAACAGGAGGTAATGGGCATCCAAAAGCAGCCTTCCAGGGCATCTAAAGAGGAGGACCAAGTACAACATGCCAGCCGAGGAAGCATGGTGGAGGAGCAAGTCCATGATGAACTGTCACCTCCACATTAAATGCGCACAACCAATTCTCTGGCCGCATTAATGAGGAAATGACCTCTGGGCAGCGCCTCCTCGGTTACTGTGACTCACAGGAGGTCTGGTAAAGTGGCTGATGGGACGAGTTGTCAGGAGGAGGCATGGATGATCAACAAGTGGAGGAAAAGGACCGTGGAAGGAGGATTATATATAAAGTGGGAGAAACAGATTGAGGGGGGGGGGGGGGGGATGGATCCCCACGGAAGAAGGACGACTAACAAGCTCCTCGGACCAGGCCGAGGACAGATTTTTGAGGACGACTTCGGTTCTTCGGCGTTTGGCGGAGGGAAACATAGTGATTGTCCATTGTCCGCTTGCTAGGGTCTAGTTCTTGAACCCGCTCTCTACAAATTCATTATGTTGGGCTAGCTGGGCTTGAGTCCACTCACTCAACAATAGAAGTGCTCAAACCCAGTCCCTACATATACCATGCATTATTCTTTTGAAGGTAATCAATTTTTCTTTTATATTTCTCTATTGTGTAATCATATACATTTTGTTTTGTTTCAAAAATTTATAGAAAGTAAATTTTATGATTCTTTAATATTTTTGATCTTTAATAAGTTTTAACATTTGAATTATTCTTTTGATGGTAACACATCTTTTTCTTATATTTCTCTATTGTGTAATCACGCGCACACACACACACACACACACACACATATTTTCTATAATTTGTAGGCTCTAAATCTTTTTATTCCTTTCAATGGTTATAGCCATGGATTATTCTTTTGAATATAACCCATCTTTCTCTTATATTCTTATATTGGCTTCTTTATCAAATTGTAACACAAATTGAAGTCATACAAGAACAAATCATGCAATGGTGTAGTTTCTTAATCAATTTAAGATTTTATTAAATTATTTTAGTCTACTTCACAAATAGGTAGGTTTCCGTGCATAGCATGGGTTAGCGACTAATTCAACATATTTGCCATCCATGTGTGAGAAATTTCTATTTAGACATTTCTCTTATTGTGCAATACACACGAGTGCACAGGTTAGCGACTAGTTCAACATATTTGCCATCCATGTGTGAGAAATTTCTATTTAGACATTTCTCTTATTGTGCAATACACACGAGCACTCTTAATTAATTACTTCCTAAAAGCGCATACGTGCCTAGTCTGGATAGTTCTTTATTTCAATTTGTAGGAAAACTTCCAAAGCCAAACGGAAGGATTTTCAATGATTTCATTTGAAAATAAAAATATATCACTATGGAGCTTTTAGAGTGTCTTCCAAAAGTATATACCCAAGAATTTTCCTATATCTTAATGTCTCCATTGTTGTTTAGTAACATGCACTACTAAGTTTTGCAAGTACGAATTCAGAATCCCTATTAAGGGTCGACTCAACACATTTTGTGGTTTAAGACAACAATTTAAAGTGAAGTCTTTTATGTAAAGTTATTAGTTTCTTCCAATATCTTAACAGTGGCACTTGTTGAACACTTCTTTGCAAAGACATCAATTATATATATATATATATATATATATATATATATATATTTAATAAGTTTAGCCTCAATTGAATTGGTTTATTTTTTACTAATACTACTATAATCATGCTAAAATCATGAAATATTAACTGACATGTTAAATGCATTTCATGCAAAATATAGTCACATTGCTATTAAATATTCTCACATGCATTGAGTATTTTAAATATAAAATAAAATGTTTTTAACTCTTGATTAGATTTTAACATCTTTATGTACATGTGTTGGACCATGTGAAAATACTGAAATCCAATAAAGACTAAACACATAAGTGAGATATGGATTTGAGTGTGGGAATGGGTTTGTCCCTAACATTACTCATTCATTATTGGAAATAGAGAAGTTTTGTGGATTTAAAAAATGTTGAGTATAAAATAAAATGGTAAATTGTAAAAAATAAAATAAAAATGATTCTAGACCTGAGATTGACTTTCAATCTCAACCCTTGAAAGTGTTGCACAGGATTTCAATCCAAAATTTTAAATTAATTTATTGATAGAAGGGCTTTTAAATTTTCACCCGCTTATTTTGTTGAACTAAATTTTTTTTGTTGAAAGTACTATAGATAAAAGTAAAAGTTAGCTGAAATAGTACAGTGAGACTCATGAATAATATCAAAAAGTGAAATGGGGCCATGAATAGTATTAAAAATAAGCTGAATATTAAAATAAGCTAACTTTTTAATTTTTGTCAAACATACACTATAACTAAAGTAATGTACTTAAATTTTGCCCTATTTATATTTAGGCTTAAATCTCTTGAGCCTTGAGATGAATATGCTAATGGTTTCTATAAGTAAACCACATTAAACAGTAGGTCGTTTCTTCGTATGGTAATGGTCTGGCTCTGCAATGGATGAAGGAGCCGAAGCATCATAAGTACATATATTCATATCTAATAGGAGTATATTAGTAAAAGACTTATTTATTGCGGAAATTTCCGACCTCTATAGGCTCGGTTTGGGCTGCGTTTTCGACCCCTATAGCGATGTTTTTACACACCCACAGATGCGGGACCTATAGCTGCATTTTGTAGAAAACGCGGCTATAGGCCCAATTTGAGCTGTGTTTAAAACATGGTTATAAGTTGGACCTATAGCCGCGTTTTGTAGAAACGCAGCCTAAACTGGGTCTATAGCCGCGTTTTCTACAAAACGCAGCTATATGTCCCGCGTCTGTGGGTGTGTAAAAACACGGCTACACTGGAACATGTCAGTGGTGGCCTTTTCTTCCTCATCAGCATCATGCACACATCTTTTCAACATTTTCAACTGTATCTGAATGTTCTCACTCTGCCTCTTGTGACTGGCCATCTCCTCGGCACTTATGGTTACAAGACTCAGACTTGATCTCTCCAAGAAGCACCTTCCTCCTCAATTTTGGGTTTTTTGGGTCGTTCAGATTGAACAAGACTGATTGGTACTTAGTCTTCTTGATGGGGTTAGACCACCCAATCCTTTCAAACATAACAGACTCTACTGAAGCAGCCATTTGAACTGGGTTCTATTGATGGTGATATGCTTTCATCAGTTTCAGAAGAAACTTTGGAAAAGGCCTCTGTCAGTAGTTTCCTAACCCTCTCATGATAACCAGAGTTTTTGTTGATGGGCTTGGAATCTTGATGATTGTTCTTCAGAGCCTTAGGATTAGGAATACGAAACTTGATTATCAGCCTCTTTTTGTTTGGAACCCCAGAATCCTTTCCAAAGCCACCATTTTTATTCTCTTTGATGATCGATACCTTGGAATCTTGATGATCAAGAAAAGCCATACCTACATCTGTTTTTGGCTTGGGAAGCCGAAACTTGAAAACCTATGTCTCTATCATTGTCACAAGAAAGCGTGTAGTGAGATTGTTGATAATGGTAACAAGAGTCTCCGGCTTGATCTCTCCCAAGAACACAACCTTTAATTCTCCAAATAGAAGGAGTACCTTTTAGCAACTTTTATATAATTTCAGAAACTCTAACAAGGATTATAAAACAGAGGCTATGTATTTAATTATTTATGCCTTGAAATTCAAGGAATTCGAGTTGGATTTAGATTCGGAATAGGATTAGCAAATTTGAAGATAGGGCGGTGATGTTATAGTCGTTGGGAGCTGTTGGCCAGAACCTAGTGTTCCTCCGGGGCTATTGGGTATTGGGGTTATATGCTAAAACATGTTTGCTATTTGGTTTGGGCTGGGAGGTGAATTTTAATTTTATTTAATTTTTCTTTTGTTTATTTAATTTTTACTATTGGAAATAGAGAGGTTTTGACTTATGAGGATTTGGATCACACCGTTCAATTACACTTCAATTTTTTTTTTTAATAATTTGAGAGTAAAAAAAGGAAAATGTTAAAATGTAAGAAAAAAAATCAATTAATTCAAGGGTTGAGATTGACTTTTGATCTCTATGCCTAAAGTATTGCACCGGATCATAATCCAAGATCTAATACTAAATTACTCGGTGTCTTATAATTTTTTAATGGGTACCCACTCACCCCTCTGCAATTGTGTTTCATTAAGTTTTTTTTTTAATTAAACTTAAAGACAGAAGTGTATATATGTTTTTCCTTTGCGATATTTACACTCTGTTTGTTTTGATAATAAAAAAAAAAATATATATATATATTTTTTCATAAAAATGATTTGATTTTGGATTTTTTTTTTTTTTTTTTTGAAAACATACTGGGTTTACTTTGTTTTGATGTCACTTTGAAAATGAGAAAGAAATATTTTTTAGTGTGGAGTACAATTGGAATGGTTTGTTGAATATGTAACGTTTGGAAGATGTTTTCCGTTATATTGACCTTATTTTTAGTTGATCACAAAAGTGTTTTCTTGCAACTTATGGTTTCGTTGTACGTGCCAAACACCAAAACATACATAGAATTTTCCTAGAAAACATTTTCCACCAAAACAAGCTAACATTAATTTTTATTAACCACTTATTGGTTTTTTCAGTCTTAAAGGAATGAATGTGGTAATGGTTTCTATAAGTAAAGCACATCAAAAAATAGATAGTGTCTTAGTTTGGAAATGGTCTGGCTCTGGATTTGATGAAGAAGACGAAGCATTACAATTGTATCCATCTCTGATAGGAATACATTAGAAGATATATTTATTTCCGAAAGGACAAACACATTTTGCTAAAGTATTCATCTCTTAGTGATTTTTTTTTGGTATAAAGTGATGAAGAATTATGTACATTAAGAAGCCCAATCTATGGAGTGATGAAATGCATTGGTTATATGAGCCTATCTTGTGAAGCAAGAAAAGAAGTCCAAGGGTCTTAAAACCCAATACATGACCTAAAGTGGTTGAGATTAATGAAAGACTCGTTGCATGTAGAGAGATTGCACAAAAAGCCCAACACGTGTTGGTAATTATCATTAAATTATTGGGCTTCGGCTTTTTAAGAATTAAGCTCAAACAATACTCAAGAAAGAAAATTTTCTAGAGCACATAAGAGTTAATATGTGGTATTCAAATTAATTTAGTGTTGGAACTTAACAGAGACTTTTACCAAAAGGAAATAAAAAATAGCCAGTGAGAAATAAGCTCTTTAAGTCTCTTAACATAATAACAGTCGAGAGTTCATATAGGCAATGCAATTTTGCTTCTCATGCTCTAGCAAGATGGTCTTAAGAATGTAATTTTTTTGGTTCCTCTAATGTCGGCAATTGTCCCTCTTGTTTTGTTTCAGTTGTGAGGGGTGAGATAGGCTAGTCTATGTAGTTTTGTTTTCTCTTAAGCTTTGTTTGTTTCGACGTTTATATTTTTTAGAAAATGAGTTATTTTTCAAAAGTATTTTCTATTTAATTATCTTATTTTCCTATGTTTGGTAGTAAGCTTAAATGAGTTGGAAACGAACTCTCAACTTCCCTTATTTAGCTGGTCGTGAGATAAAGTTGTTTTTAAAAATAAAAAAAAAATAGTGGAAAAAATATTTAAAAAATAAGTCATACTTTTTTTGTTGACTAAAATAGTTTTCCTTTGATTTGTTTTTTCTGATACTACCAAATACTAGAAAACACAAAAAATTATCTTTACACAAGGTTTTCTATAAAAATAAATGAAGCATTAATAAAGATTCATGAGGGGGAAAAAAAAAAGAATCGTTGTGGACAGCAAGTCTATAATGGATTTTATAAAATGAGTCATAGACTATAACCTTCCGTATTAATTCATTCTAATCGTGTGTGTGTGTGTGTGTTTGTTTCTCAAAAAAACCCACATTGCTTAAGAAAGTGTGTTGTGTGTAGTATAACTTGCCCCACCCTCCCTCAAAAGTTACCATGGCTTTTGAGTGGAGTTGTGGTATGTCTTTGTGTTAGAACCCCTTTCCCTCTCTCTTGTGTGTGTTTGTTTCTCAAAAAAAAAAAAAAAAAAACTATTCTACAGGAAACATATACTTTCAAGGCTACAGAAAATATTTTAAAATTTAAAACCACTGGAAATATTTAGTGTTCTAAAAAAAATTTACTATAAATAAATATATATATATACACACACCTTTCTTCAGTGGCAGCTCTACGTTTAAGCGAGGGTTATTGCAAGACCACACTAACTTGCAAAATAAAATGTATGTATACTCTTGCAAAAAATAATAATAATAATAATAATATACTAAACTAACTTATTCCGTCTATCATTGTAAAAATGTTGAACACCTTGACTTGAGAATCACAAAAATAAGAGTAATTTTATATTTTTACAATAACCTTATAGCAAATCATATATGGTAAGTTATTATTGATTCTAATCGGAACCCAATACTGATATCACTTTTTTACTTACCAATAACAGTTTTTCGCATAAAATTTTTTGTAAAAATATTATAGACATAGTATTACTCCAAAAATAATTCTGGCCCCCAAACATAATCCCTAACCCCTTAAAAAAAATTAAAAAAAAAAAGAGGCTTAAATAACATCAATAAAAATTAACCCAAATAACAACAAAAAATTACTCAAACAAAAACAAGACTAGACCAAACAACACTAAGTGAACAAATTATTCAATAAAAAGCATATTAGAAAGAAAAAAAAGATTAAAATCTCTAATCATTCAAATTACAACTTGTTCACTCATTTAGTAAAATTAATCTATAATTTCATTTTTCCTTAAAAAATAGTACAAGAGAAATATTGTAATCATGTATTCTCTTTGGAGGTAACAATAGTTATACTCTCTTTGGTTTTGCAATCGCAACAATTTTGGTCTCCTTAGCGACTCGGCTTGTAGTAGTAGCAGATACTTTATATATATATATCCATTTTTTTTTCTTCTCTATTATCATTTCAGACCCTCTCTCTCTCACTTTATTACTCTTATCTCAGCATTTACAATTCTCACTTTATTTATTATCAGTATATTTTTTTCGTAAAAATAAATTGTAATACTTCATGTAGGGACTAGGTTTGAGCACTATTCCTAAGGGATAAGTGAATTCAAGCCCAACAAGCCCAATACAATAAATTTGTAGAAAATGGGTAGAAGAACTGGGTTTTGATGAGTGTAACAACAGTTGAAGATGGTTTGAAAAAAGAATGAGTAAAACAAATATGGACTTGGGCAAGCAATTTAATCCTCAGCATTGATCCGAGGAGCTTCAACTTATTATTTCTTTAGTGACAGTGACAATGGTTACATCAGATTGCTACAATGTTTTCTCTGGTAAAATCTCCATCCCTTTTCTCAGAGCTCCTTTTTCCTTATATACTATTTTCCTCCTTCATCTCCACCATACACGTGCAGGTCAGATCTGCTGTTGTTGGTCTTTGTCATATCAACCTCCTCCTAAAGCTCTTAGGTAGTAGCTGTGAGTCTAAAAAGCCACTGCTCATGTATCATTTCCACATTAATGCGGCCAGAGTGTTAGTTGTGGAGCATTTAATGTGGAGGCAGCAGCTTTTCCTGGAATTGCTCTGCTGCCATGCTCCAGTGTACTTACTTGCTGTACTTATTTTTTTCCTTGGAGTACCTTGGAAGATTGTCTTTGCCGGTAAATCACTTTTCCTCTACCTCGGCTTTGGTTAGCCGAGGACAGAGTTGTCCTTGGCACGGTTTCCTGAGTTGCCTTGATCACCACTGCTTTCTTCATATGCAATTATGGATCTTGCCATGGGTTTCAGGCTCAATACAAAATGTGGATGTATATCATTGGACTCTATGACCCCACACTTCATATATTTGCTTCTTCTTTTTTTGTGATATTAATATTTTTTAGTTATCTCTTTATAAGATTTTATATAGTTTGAATTTCTTAACTATCACCATAAAAAAAATTTCTAGAACCACCACGATTATTCCCAAAGTTAATACTAATGACTAATTAATGTCTTCTTTAAACCCCAGTGTTAATAAATTTGTCTCCATAATATCCAATATGTTCTTATAACCCAATCCGGTATACAGTCGCTACTCTTTTTTTTTTTTTTGGAAATATATATAGTAGCTACTAAAAAATAAAAAATTGATGTATATATTATATAAATCAATCGCTCACTTATTTAGATCTCCATGACTTGAAGAACTGTTACTTTAAAAAAAAATGAAATAATTTTAAATAAATATGCTTTCAGAGTTTTCAGAAAATTAAAATTACTCTGACAGGAAACATGAACTTCTAAAGCACAAACAAATGTGCTAATTTAAATTTAATGAATTGTATACTGCTATGAAATACCTAAGAGAAACTAATCAACTAGAAGAAGAAGAAAAAAAACATACAGTTTAATTAGAAAACCATATCAGAAAAGAACATAGAAAAAGAAAACTTTATATACGAGAAAGAACATCTTAACATATATAACAAAAAAGGTGTTTACCAAAAAAAAAAAAAAAGGTTGGTACATCTCATGAAGAATATGGACAAATAATAGAACTAATTCCTACAACAGTAGTGTTCCTCAGAATCAATTAATTCCAGAGGCCTAAGAAAGTTAGACCTTCCAGCGTTTGTTGCATTTGACACAAGTTACATATGTTGTCATGGGTTCATCGGCACTCCGGGTCTGCATTTGGTAATAAGTACACTTGCGCTCGTGACACCGACTACACTGGAACATGTCAGTGGTGGCCTTTTCTTCCTCATCAGCATCATGCACACATCTTTTCAACCTTTTCAACTGTATCTGAATGTTCTCACTCTGCCTCTTGTGACTGGCCATCTTCTCGGCACTCATGGTTACAAGACTCTCAGGCTTGATCTCTCCAAGAAGCACCTTCCTCCTCAAATCTGGGTTCTTTGGGTCTTTGAGATTGAACAAGATTGATTGATAATAAGCTTTCTTGATGGTATTAGACCACCCAATCCTTTCAAACATATCAGACTCTACTGAAGCAGCCACTTGAACTGGGTCTATTGATGGTGATATGCTCTCATCAGTTTCAGAAGTGTTAGAAATACTGAATGTAATTGTATTGTATTTCATAATTGAGGAATATACATGCGATGCCTTTATATAGGAGGCATATGTGTGTGGTACAAGTAAGCATATGTGTGCGGTACAAGTAAAGTGTAGTATAAGTACAAGTGTGCTATACAAGTAAACTAGCTGGGCCTAAAGCCCATAACATAATATACATTAACAAGAAGAAACTCTGGAAAAGGCCTCTGTCAGCAGTTTCCTAACCCTCTCACGATAACCAGAGTTTTTGTTGATGGGCTTGGAATCTTGATGATTGTTCTTCAAAGTGTTAGGATTAGGAATACGAAACTTGATTATCAGCCTCTTTCTGTTTGGAACCCCAAAATCTTTTCCAAAGACACCAACTTTACTGTCGTTGATGATGGGTGCCTTGGAATCTTGATGACCAAGAAAAGCCATACCCACATCTGTTTTTGGCTTAGGAAGCCGAAAACTAAAAACCTGTGTCTCTTTCATTGTCACAAGAAAACGTGTGGTGAGATTGTTGATAATGGTTACAAGAGTCTCCGGCTTGATCTTTCCCAAGAACACAACCTTTAATTCTCCAAATAGAAGTAGTACGTTTTAGCAACTTTTACATAATTTCAGAAACTCTAACAAGGATTATAAAACAGAGGCTATGTATTTAATTATTTATGCCTTGAAATTCAAGGAATTTGAGTTGGATTCGGATTCGGAATAGGATTAGCAAATTTGAAAACAAGGCGGTGATGTTATAGCCGTTGGGGGGCTATTGGGTTTTGGGGTTGTATGCTAAAACATGTTTGCTGTTTGGTTTGGGCTGGGAGGTGAATTTTAATTTTATTTCATTTTTCTTTTGTTTATTTAATTTTTACTATTGGAAATAGAGAGGTTTTGAGGATTTGGATTACAAAGTTCTTTTTTTTTTTTTTTTGAGAAACTACAAAGTTCAATTACACTTAATTTTTTTTTTTTTTTTTAAATTGAGAGTAAAAAAAAGGGAAAATGTTAAAATGTAAGAAAAAAATCTATTAATTCAAGGGTTGAGATTGACTTTTGATCTCAATGCCTAAAGTATTGCACCAAATCTTAATCCAAGATTTAATACTAGTTTACTGGGAGGCTTTTAATTTTTTAATGGGTACCCGCTCACCCCTCCGCAATTGTGTTTCATTAGGGTTTTTTTAGTTAAACTTAAAGACACAAATGTATATATGTTTTTCCTTTCCGATATTTACACTCCATTTGTTTTTATAAAAAAAATATATATATATTTTTCATAAAAATTATTCTTTTTTGTTTTTTTGTTTTTTTTTGTAGAAAACATATTGGTTTTGCTTTGTTTGGATGTCACTTTGAAAATGAGAAAGAAAATTTTTTTAGTGTGGAGTACAATTGTGATGGTTTGTTGAATATGTGACATTTGGAAAAAATTTTCCGTTATATTGAACTTATTTTAGTTGATCACCAAAGTTTTTCTTGCAACTTGTGCTTTCGTTGTACCAAATATCAAAACATACATAGAATTTTTCCTTGAAAACATTTTCCGCCAAAAAAAGCATAACATTAATTTTTGTTAATCACTTATTGATCTTTTCAGTCTTAATTCTTAAAGGGATGAATGTGGTAACGGTTTCTATAAGTAAAGCACATCAAACAATAGATAGTGTCTTAGTTTGAAAATGGTCTGGCTCTGGATTTGATGAAGAAGACGAAGCATTACAATTGTATCCATCTCTAGCAGGAGTACATTAAAAGATACATTTATTTCCAAAAGTACAAACACATTTTGCTAAAGTATCCATCTCTTGGTGATTTTTTTTGTAAAGTGATGAAGAATTATGTATATCAAGAAGCCCATTCTATGGAGTGATGTAATGCATTGGTTACATGAGCCTATCTCGTGAAGCAAGAAAAGAAGTCCAAGGGTCATAAAACCCAATACATGACCTAAAGTGGTTGAGATTAACGAAAGACTCGTTGCATGTAGAGAGATTGCACAAAAAGCCCAACACGTGTTGGTAATTATCCATGAAATTATTGGGCTTTGGCTTCTTAAAAACTAAGCTCAAACAATACTCAAGCAAGAAAATTTTTTAGAGCACATATGAGTTAATGTGCTATTCATATTAATTTAGGGTTGGAACTTAACAGAGACTTTTACCCCAAAAAAAAAATAGCCGGTGAAAATAAGCTCTTTAAATCTCTTAACATAATAACAATCAAGAGTTCATATAGGCAATGCAATTTTGCTTCTCACACTCTAGCAAGATGGTCTTTAGAATGTAATTTTTTTAGTTCCTTTAATGTTGGCAAAAGTCCCCCTTGTTTTGTTTCAGCTGTGAGGGGTGAGACAAGCTGGTCTATGTAGTTTGGTTTTCTCTTACGCTTTGTTTGTTTCGACGTTAATATTTTTTAGAAAATGAGTCATTTTCTAAAAGTATTTTCTATTTAACTATCTCATTTTTCTATGTCTGACTATCTCATTTTTCTATGTCTGGTAGTAACCTTAAATGAGTTGGAAACGAACTCTCAACTTCCCTTATTTAGCTGGTCATGTGATAGAGTTGTTTTCTAAAAAAGAATTAGTGAAAAAAAATCTTTAAAAAATAAGCCATACTTTTTTTGTTGACTAAAATAGTTTTCCTTTGATTAATTTTTTTTAATACTACCAAACACTAGAAAACACAAAAAATTATCTTTAAACAAGGTTTTTTATCGAAACAAATGGAGTATTAATAAAGATTCATAAAAAAAAAAATTAAAAAAAAAGTCACTGTGGACTACAACTCTACAAGTCTATAATGGATTTTATAAAATGAGTCATAGGCTATAAAGGTCCTTCCGTATTAATTCATTCTAACTGTTTTGCACATGTTTAACAATTCTACGTGAAATATATATTTTCAAGGCTACAGAAAATAGTTTAAAATTTAAAACCACTGGAAATATTTAGTGTTCTAAAAAATATATTTA
Source organism: Quercus aquifolioides (assembly GCA_019022515.1). NCBI lineage: Eukaryota > Viridiplantae > Streptophyta > Magnoliopsida > Fagales > Fagaceae > Quercus > Quercus aquifolioides. Next base: position 37,638,043 of record CM032331.1, on the reverse strand, counting down.
CTATAATTGAATAATATATATATACACACAGGGTTCTCAGTGGCAGCTCTACATTTAAGTGAGGGTTATCGCAGGACCACTCTGACTTGCAAGAAAAAAAATGTATATATACTCTTGCAAAAAAAAATTATATACTAAACTAATTTATTGAGTCTACCCTAGTAAAAATGCTGAACACCCTGACTTGAGAATCACAAAAATAAGGGTAATGTTACATCACATTTTCACAATAATTTTATAGCAAATCATATGTGAAAACTTGTTATTGATTATAATCTGGACCCAATACTGACATCACTTTTTTACTTACCAATAATAGTTTTTCGCATAAAATTTATTGTGAAAATCTTATAGACATAGCATTACTCCAAAAATAATTCTGCCCCCCAAACATATAATCCCTAACCCCTTAAAAAAATAAAAAGGAGGCTTAAATAACATCAATAAAAGTTAACCCAAATAACAACAAAAATTACTCAAATAAAGACAAGACTAGACCAAACAATAATAAGTGAACAAATTATTCAATAAAAAGTATATTAAAAAAAAATTAAAAATCCCTAATCATTCAAATTTACAACTCATTCACCATTTAGTAAAATTAATCCATTATTTCATTTTTCCTAAAAAAATAGTACAAGAGAAATACTATAATCATTAGTTCTCTTTGGTGGTAACAATAGTTATACTCTCTTTAGTTTTGCAATCGTAACAATTTTGCTCTCTTTAGCGACTCGGTTTGTAGTAGTAACAAATATATATATATATATATACCTATTTATATATACCTATTTTTTTCTTCTCTATTATCATTTCAGACGCTCTCTCACTTTATTACTCTCATCTCAGCATTCACAATTCTTACTTTATCTATTATCAGTATATTATTTTGTAAAAAAAAAAAAAAAAAATTGTAATACTTTATATATTTGCTCCTTTTTTTTTGGTGATATTAATATTTTCAAGTTATCTCTTTATAAAATTTTGTATAATTTAAATTTCTTAGCTATCACCCTAAAATAAATTCCTAGAGCCGTCACGGTTGTTCCCATAGTTAATACTAATAAGTTTTTTTTTCTTTTTTTTTGAGAAATAATTACAACATGCTGCTAACCCCGCAGCTCGAACCATTTTCCCCCTAGACCCCCCAGCACTTTATATATGGGGAGGTGTCAATTCAGTTACAAGGCCTTTGGCATACTAATAAGTAATTAATGACTACTTTAAACCCCAGTGATAATAAATTTGTCTCCATAATATCCAATATGTTCTTAATTACCCAATCCGGTATATGGTAGCTAATTTATTTATTTATTTGGAAATATATAGTAGCTACTAAAAAATCAAAAATTAATGCATATATTATATAAATCAATTGCTCACTTATTTAGATCTCCATGACTTGAAGAACTGTTACTTGTTTCTCAACAAAAAAAAAAAAAAAAGAACTGTTACTTAAAAAAAAAAAGGAAATAATTTTAAATAAATATACTTTCAGAGTTTCAGCAAATTAAAATTACTCTGACAGGAAACATTAACTTCTAAAGCACAAACAAATGTGCTAACTTTTTAATTAATGAATCGTATACTGCTATGAAATACCTAAGAGAAACTAATCAACTATATGAAGAAGAAAAATCAAACAGTTTAATTAGAACACCATATCAGAAGAGAAGATAAAAAAAAAAAAAAAAATTAATTAAAAAAAAAAAAACTTTATATACGAGAAAGAACATATTAACATATATAACAAAGAAGGTAGGTACATCTCATGAATCATGAAGAATATGGACAAATAATAGAACTAATTCCTACAGCAGTAGTGTTCCTCAGAATCAATTAATTCCAGAGGCCTAAGTTAGACCTTCCATCGTTTGTTGCATTTGACCCAAGTTACATATGTTGTCATGGGTTCATCAGCACTCCGGGTCCGCATTTGGTAATAAGTACACTTGCGCTCGCGACACCGGCTACATTGGAAGTCACAATAAGTCTCTGTTTGGATACTGATGAAAATTATAAATTATTTCACTATTTAGTTTATTTTTGCTACTATTTATGAGCCTTATTGCACTTTTTGACACTATTTATGGGTCCTATTGTATTATTTCAGCTACCTTTAACATTTATCTACAGTACTTTCAACAATAAGTTAGCAAAATAATCGGTATCCAAACAAATTCTAAGTATATTAAAAGAGAAATGATATGTCTACAACATTTTTACAACAAATCATAAGTAGCAGATTGTTACTGGTTGTTATTGTTGAAGCAAAAAAGTAATCTTAGTGTTAGTTTCAAATTTGAACCAATAACAACTAACCACCTGTGATTTGTTGTAAAAATATTGTAAAATTGTTGTAGACATAGCATCTCTAATATTAAAATTATTTGATAGTTAACCTTTTGTGAAATTCTATCATTAATTAAAAGTTACGCTATTTATTTTAAATTGTTTTTATTATAAACTCAGTTTTATATGATATACACTTCTTGTCACATAACTAAAGATATTTCTTATATGGTTTTTATTGTTTTTTTATTATTTAATTTTAATGATATTAATGAAAGTTCTTATTTATGCAATAATTTTATTTAATCCATGAGGATAACCCGCCCTCACTCTGTGTAGCACAAGTTTTATCAGCCCCGAAGAGTTGACGGCATGAGATGAGTTTTGTCCACTCTCCCTTAATATTTGTATATATAGCTTTTATTTTATATTCATACTAGTATTATGTCTGTGCGATGCACGGCTTAATAAAAAATATTTTGATAATATAATTAAATTTAATAACAAATAAAATGAAAAAAGAATTAATTTAAAATTTAAGATTAAAAAATAAATTGTACTTGTACACTTTAAAGAAATTTAATTTTTATTTCTTATTTTGATATTTAAATAATTTGTTTTAGTGTTGATTTCATTCAAATGATTATAAGTTATATCAACCCTAAACCAGCATATGTATCTATATGTAACATTCTAAATTAATAATAAATAAAAATATAATACTCTAACTTAATGTAACATTCCAGTCTCAAAAAAAAAAACTTAATGTAACATTCTAACGTACTAATAAATTAATATAACACTCTAACTTAAAGTAATGTTTGTAATTGTATTATGTTTTAGCCTTTAAGAACACATATATTATTTTTTTTATCATAAAAAATAATGAATTCAATAATTGAAATGGTTGAAAACAAAATTAAGCCAAAACCTCAATTCATTAATGAAAAAAAGCTTTAAGAAAAAAAGGAGTTAAGTAAAGATAGACTTACATAGAAATTTGGACAGATGGATTCTCTCGTATCCAATTTCATGTTTGACAGCAAATTTTGCTTTTAATTAAAGAATATAGATTACATGGAACAAAACACCAAACAAAAGCCATAACAAATTAAATCCATTATAAAATATTGATGTCAATAACAAATAATCATGTAATAAGAAATTTGAAAAATACAAATATATTACTTGCTACATTGACTTCTAAAAAAATCACTAAAAGGTGTGATCAAACATAAAATTTCAGTCTATCTATAAAACTTGTTGATAAAAATCATATTATATATAATAAAAAGGCAACAAATACACAAAATTTATTCAATTTGATGAAAGAAAAAAAAAATTACCTGTAAGGTTGTAGGTAGGGCAGAGAGGAGAAATGTAGCACTTTTCTATTATGAAAGCTGCAACATCAAAAATAAGTACTCATGAAAAGCATTACTGCACCAACATTGTTAGAGGTAACACTATTTACATGCGGCCAGGCCAAAAAAAAGAGGAGAAGAAGAAGAAGAAGTAAAGAGACAAACACGGCTAAGCAAAATAATACCTGTATTGTATTTTAGAGTGAGATAAGATTTTAAATCTTTGTTTTTGATAAGGAGGTAACTTCTTAATCCGATAAAGTTTGAATTTAGATGATTTATACTTAAACTAAATCTCCTTCAATCATTTTTTTATTGGATAAATATGGATAGAATTTCATATTAGTATAAAGAAACAAAGTACTAATAAGGATAGACCTTTTTTTTAATGAATTAAAGTACAAAACTACAAATGAATGGTGATTTAAATAAAATTGATAAACATTCAATTATTGATTAAGATTTTGTGTACATCCTAAAAATTGATTAAGTATTAGAGTTTAAGTTGATAATAATAACTAAAATTCTATTTTATCAAAAATATTGCAATTTTTAAAATCTAAACAAAATTCTTCAATTTTTTTGCGTGTAGTAAGAATTTATGAAAGTGTGAAGCTGAAATTAAAAAAAAAAAAAATTATAGGAGAAGAAGATAAGAACAAAAAAAATATATCTATTTTTTTAAAATATTTTTAAAAAAATCCTGCAATTTAAGAAGATAAGAACAAAAATATATATATCTATAAAAATTTATGAAAGTGTGAAGCTTAAGAATATTTTTTTTCTTCTTAATGGATGAGAAGAAGTTAAGTTGATATTAAATTATTGAGTTTTTGTGTCTATCAAAGTTTATCTAAAGAAGTAATTTCAAATTAAAATTTTTATCAACTTAGAAATTATATGAGAAAAAGATAAGAATAAAAAAAAATTATATTTATTTTTCAAAAATCTATTAAAATTTCTACAATTTGGTGAGTAGGAAAAAAAATGCAAATTTGTTCTTTTTTTTCTTTTACGTTTTTTTTATTTAAGAAGATAAGAACAAAAAATATATATCTATAAAAATTTATGAAAGTGTGAAGCTTAAGAATAATTTTTTTTTCTTAATGGATGAGAAGAAGTTAAGTTGATATTAAATTATTGAGTTTTTGTGTCTATCAAAGTTTATCTAAAGAAGTAATTTCAAATTAAAATTTTTATCAACTTAGAAATTATATGAGAAAAAGATAAGAATATTAAAAAATTATATTTATTTTTCAAAAATCTATTAAAATTTCTGCAATTTGGTGAGTAGGAAAAAAAATGCAAATTTGTTCTTTTTTTTCTTTTACGTTTTTTTTTTATCTCTTTTTTTAATTTAAATTCTATCCTTAGGTAATTCTATTCTATTGATTTTAGGCTTTGTTGATAACATTTTAGATAGACACAACTGTTATAGTTGTAAATGAAATACTACTTTCTTTCATTACTTGATTTGTCATATTTATCCAAAAAATATGTATATATCTATTCTTAAAATCTAAAAATTTATTAAAATTTCTGTAATTTGGTGAAGCCACGTGGCGCAACTACGGCGTCTAAACCCAACTTTTATTATATATAATAATATGATTTTTATATATATAATTTAATTTTTTTACATATATTTTATTTTTAATTGCCTTCAACCCATCCTTTCTCTAACTTGCTCTGCACGAGCTTTCCCAATCTAAAGAAGATGTCAACATTCATAAGACACCCCTAATGCAATCCCGCCTCACCTTGCTGCCACCCCTAGCATTTTGTTTAAATAAAATTGCCTACTTCCTACTGTTACAACCAATCGTACATAAAATGTCAATGATACTTCAATTCCTAGAAAGAGATAAATGCATGCAAGACTTCCTTAAAATATCAAATAATGATAGGAAAACATGTTATATGTATATAATTTTAAGTGGGAGGGTGGAATTCAAGCCTCGGTAATTTTGTTGTGGAAATATCCCGAAGTGCCAATTGACTTAAAAGCGATTGACTTATATGTTTAAATTTGAGGAGGGGAATCAGAGTTTTAGTGTTTTCATTAAAAAAAAATGCCATTTAACTTAAAGGTTATTGGAGTATTTTCATTCTCATTATAATTATTTTACAATCTAACAATGACTGTAATAACTCCAATAATTTTAAGGGAACCTGTTTATTGTGAGTAATTCATATTGTATTAAAACTCCAGAGACGAGATGTTTTCTTACGAGAAGCATTTTCAAAATTACTGAAAAGCAGGTCCAATGAATTCATGATGTTTTGGTGCAAGTTTTTCATCAATTTCCTTTTGATTTTTTTTTTTTTTTTTTTTTGAGAGAAAATGATAGTAGACTTTATTCAATTAAATCACTTTGTACTATGGAGAAGAGGAAAGAGGGGCATTCTTCTAACCAAACAATGACCTTCTCATTCTCTTTTGCAACATTAGCTAAAGCTAGTGCAGCACGATTACATTGTAAAGGTATACTATGAAAAGAAATAAAAGAAAAACTATCTCTAGTTAAACCAATGTCTTCAATGATCCAGGCAGCTTCTAAATAGCAGATTCTATCCGAATTCAAGAGGTTCACCAGTTCCGCAAAGTTGCATTCCACCATCACCTTATGGAAACTGGTATTTTGACAAAACAAAAGAGCCAATCTCATCACTGTAGTTGCTGTACAGAGGGAGTTTAAATTCTTCTGCAAGCGATGACATGATGCCGCTAAAACTTCACCTTTATTGTTCCTTATAAGAAAACCAAAACCCACAGAGGTGTTCTTCTTCGATTGGGAAATTCCTAGATTGAGTTTATGGATTGAATCAGAAATTGGGGGCTGCCACTTCATTTTCTGCACTTCAGCAACCCGGTTTTGCTTTTGTTGCAATTCCATAAATTCTAACCTGTAAAGTTCAGCCCGAGCCCATAAATCTTTGGATGAAGGATTTTTATTCTCAAATATCAGCTTGTTTCTGCTGTTCCAAATCAGCCAACATGCGATACAAAGAGTGTCAAAATCCAAAGAATTCAAATTGTTTAAGGCAGCCTCCATTGCATCAATAAAACTGATTTATTGCGGTAGCCGAAGACCATTCTAGAAATGAGTTTGCATCCAAACAGATTGTGCAAAAGAGCATTCCAAAAATAGGTGGCTATTTGTCTCAGCTTCATCATTGCAGAGGGCACATGAGAAGGAGTTAGAGATCTTCCTATCAAAAAGCTTTGTCCGAGTGGGAAGGCTATCATTGCAAGCTCTCCAAATAAATGATTTAATTTTTGGAGGAATTATAGAAGACCAAATACCTGCCAAAAGGAATGAATTTTAGTATGATCTGATGTGGTAGCCGAAGAAACATTGGACTGTTTTTCAAATTCCAATTGCAGAAAGTAAGCACTCCTAACAGAGAACGTTCCCGACCTATTTTTGGTCCAAATAAGAGTATCTTCAGATCTTCGAACACTGAAAGGAATGGTTTTAATGATTGAGGCTTCAAAGGGAAAGAAAATAGAATCAATGAGGAAATCCTTCCACCTCGGTTGTGGGGCTGAGAAATCCATAAGATCAGCTACTCTGGCCTCAGCTAGTAAAATCGTTCTAGGAGAACATACTTTCTGGTTTGTCTCTGAAGGCAACCATCTGTCAATCCATATATTGATCAAAGAACCATTACCCACCCTCCATCTGCTGCCTTGAATGATCAAATCCCTCCCACGAGTTATACTTCTCCATGCAAAAGAAGAGTGATTCGGAACTGAAGCTTCAAGAAAAGATGTATGTTGAAAGTATTTAGCTTTATATACTTTGAAAAGGAGCGAATCCTGACACTGCATTATCCTCCATCCCTGTTTGGCAAGTAAAGCTAAATTAAAACTCTTCAAATCACGAAAGCCAAGGCCTCCATCTTTCTTTGCTAAGCACATATGCTTCCAACTCAACCAATGCATTTTCTTCTCTTCATTTTTCTGCCCCCACCAGAATTGCCCCATCATTGAATTAATTTCATCACAAAAACCTGCTGGTAACAAGAAACAATTCATGGCATATATAGGTATCGCTTTGGCTATGGACTTGATTAGGACTTCTCTCCCTGCCTGAGATAATAATTTAGTTTTCCACCCATTGAGTTTGGATTGGATACGAAGTTTGATTTCAGCAAAAGCTTGTTTCTTACCTCTACCAATGAGTAGGGGCAAACCAAGATATTTTTCAAAGGGTTCTGTGGATGTAGTATTGAGTAACATTCTGATCTCATTTCTGGTTGACAAAGGAGTGTTGGTGCTAAAAAAAACTGAACTCTTCTCACAATTAATTTTCTGACCTGAAGCTACTTCATAATTTGTAAGATCTCCTTGATTATGTGACACTCAAATGTGGAAGCTTTGCAAAACAATAAACTATCATCTGCAAATAGAAGATGTGTAATCTGAGGTCCATTACGAGAAATACTTACTCCATGTAGAAGTCTTTGTTGGAGTGCATTTCTGAGAAGAGAAGAAAAACCTTCAGAGCATAACAAAAATAGGTAGGGAGAGAGACGGTCTCCCTGCCTTATGCCCCTAGACGGTTTGATAAATCCCGAGAGAACTCCATTTACCAAAACAGAATATAAGGCAGACGATATCCCCGCCATAATCAGATCCACCCACCTTTGATGAAATCCCATTTTTAACATAATACCTTTTAAGTAGCCCCGCTCCACCCTATCGTAAGCTTGACTCATATCTAACTTGAGAGCCATGTGTGTTGTGTTTGCCTTGGCGTTTTGACTTCATGTAATGCAGGATCTCAAAAGAAATAAGGATATTATCTGTAATCACTCTCTCAGCTACAAACGCGCTTTGACAGTCAGAGATAATTCTTCCCAAAATTCTTTTCAGTCTGTTGGCTAGGACTTTTGAGACAAGCTTAAATATGACATTACATAAACTAATGGGGCGAAAATGAGACATGAGTTTCGGATTTTTCTTTTTTGGGATCAAAGTGATATATGTGAAATTTATGATTTGTAAGAATTTTCTGGAATTTATGCAATCAAGAACAGGATCAGACACATCAGTTCCAACAAAATGCCAATATTTTTGAAAAAATAAAGGGTTCATAACGTCGGGACTAGGAGCTTTTGTTGGATTCATCTGAAACAGTGCCTTCTTTACGTCATCTTAAGTAAAATCTTCCAATAGCATGTTATTCATTTCCGGGGTGACCACTTCATGAACATGGTGAATAACTTGAGAATAGGATCCTGTGGAAACACTTGTAAACATCTCTTGGAAATAATCAACTGCAATCCTCTCCAAATCTGTTTGGTTAGAACAGAAGTTCCCAGAAGAATCCTTTAATTTAGTGATCTCATTATGTCGTCTTCTCTGAGAGGCCATTGCGTGAAAAAACTTCGAGTTTCTATCACCCTCTTGAAACCAAGAGACCTTTGCCCGTTGATGCCAGTAAATATTCTCCTGTGCAATGAGCTCATTAAGTTCAGCTCTAGTAGAATTTCGTCTTTGAGAGAGTTGTTGATTGGACGGGTTTGCTTGGCATTCTGTTTCAATATTGGCCAATAAGTATCTTTTCACTTCGATAGACTTTATGAGACTTCTAGCATTTCCACCACCCCATTGCAGCAAGACCATTCTAACCGCTTTGATTTTTTGAGTAAGCTTGAACATAGGAGTGCCCCAAAATAATAAATCCCAACTCGATCTGATGATATCTTCACAATTAGGATCTCTCATCCAAAATGCTTCAAAACAAAAAAAAACCTGTGTTTTTTGGTAGGTTTCATTTGAGTAGTGGTTTGAACTTTCACCATAAGTGCCATGTGATTTGAGAACCCAAACGGGATATGAGATAGACTTGACTGTGGAAAAAATTGAAGCCACTCTTGATTATGCAATTCGCGATCCAATCGTGCATATACTAAATTCCCTTCAAAGCGCTTGTTACACCATGTGAATTTTGGCCCTTTAAAACCTAAATCCATCAGTAAACAATCCTCTACTGCTCTTGTGAATTCAACAATCTAATTGTATGGCCTACTGCCACTACCCCAATACTCATCAGGAAGTAATATTTCATTAAAATCGCCTAGCAACAGCCAGGGGAGTGAAAAAGAAGCATGAAGTTGCCTCAATAAATCCCAAGCTTCCCCTCTTCTTGAAGTTTCCGGATGTCCGTAAAAACCTGTAAGGCGCCAAAAAACACCTTCCTGTTTTATCAGAGCATCAATATGGTGAGATGAAGATGTTTGAATAACTACATCCACACTATCTCGCCTGAACATAGCCAAACCACCAGCCAAACCAATCCTTGGGACTACAAAACCATCCATTAACTGTAAATTCCTCTTTAATCTGTGAAAACCATCCATGTTAAGACGTGTTTCAGACAAAAAGAGAATTTTGGGACCTTCTTCATTCACCAAACAGTGAAGTTCTTGAATTGCCTCTGGGATACCAAGCCCTCGGCAGTTGGGGCTTAAAATCTTCATGGTGGGGACGGTGGTGAAGGATTACCTCCACCTGAAGTATGCAATATATTAAGTCTTTCCTTACTTAACAATTGTTTTTTGTGGGCGTGTGAATCTAGAGAACCATGCTGTGAAGATGTACGCTTTGATAAACTTGGAAGTTTAGGAGTAACTTTACTTACGGTTTTGTTATTTGAACTCCTAAGAATGCATTTCCATTGCCTCGGAGAAGATTTTTTAGGATCCATCAAATTATCCTCATACACAATTGGTACGCTAATCCAACTGGCATCATTTTTTTTGGAGTTGTGCTCTATCCCAACAGCATCAGTGTGAACCACAATTTCAGGATTTCTTTCATTAATCTCCAAAGTACACGGACGCTGAAAATCATATCCATCTAATCCCGGAATAATTGCAAGATCATTATCCACAAATTCTATAACCATGATAGCAGTTGAAGAATTACCATTAGATGTCCCTAGTTCAATAACCGTTGCAGCAGTTAGAGAATTGCCTTGTAAAACTCCAGATTTTGAAATTGATTGTGGTGGATCTTTATCCCGGTGAATATGCTCGTCCATATTCCTCCTGGGTGGGCTAGGTGTCCTTCATCCCCTTGCTTCCTTCTGCCGACGAAAACCTGCTCTTAGCCAATCACCATATGGACTTTCATTGCCCTCACTAAATCTAGGCGTAGAACACACCTTTGCTTCATGCCCCAAAAGACCACAATTGAAACAGAGCCCAAGAAGACGTTCATATTGAAAAGCTACCCACAATTTATCCCCCTCTAGACTAATAACATGAGCCCCTCTTTGAATAGGTTTGTCTAATGGCATCTCAACTCGTATTCGAAGAAAACAGGCTTGTTTAGATGAAATAGCTTTACAATCTATGTCAACAACACGGCCAATACCATTACCAGTATCCCTACCCGCCTCTACATTAATTAAATCAAAAGGTAGTCCCCATATCTGAACCCATATAGGGATTTGCAGAAACTGGACTGAAAACGTCGTCATCCCTTTCTGCCAGTGTCTAAGAAGTAGTATGTGATTGTCAAAACTCCATGGCCCATTGTTGACAACCCATAATAATTGGCTCTCCATGGCAAACTTAAACTAAATAAGCCCATCTCCAACATCAGTAATCTTCAGATCCTAACCGAACTTCCAAACAGATCTTAAAAGGTTCTTTGCTGCACGAAGATTGATGGGTTTTGCTGTAAGAAATCGGCCAATAAGACTGAGGTTGCACTCCTCTAGAATCTTCTCATGGTGATCTGAATGAACTGTAATAGCCTCACCCCCCTTAGAGGTTAAATTGATGCGCTGTAATCTCTCAATGAAGTCCGAGTCCATGATGGATAAGTAAAAAGCACTAAGGACAAAAGAAACTTTGAGAACAAATAGAAAGGGAAGAGAAAAACACTAAGGAAAAAAGAAAACTCCAAGAACAAATGGGAAGGGAAGAGAAAATAACAAAGTCAAAGACAAAGTTATGGCCTCACACTTTACTAAAGTTGCACTAAGTAAATCTATGGACACAAAAGTAGAGGAAAGTCTCACCCTAGATGAGAAAAGGCAAGAGGAGAAAAAAAAAAAAAAAACAAAATAAAATCTTGGAATCTTATTATATTTGAAGTTTGAGGAGTGATTATTAGACATTGAGTTCTTTTCTTACCAATTATCAAGGATTAAACAGCTTAGACTTGGTTACTATTCTAGCACTAAAAAAAAGAAAAAACATAATAGATCTTTCTTGATGCTACATATCAGAGATCATTAGCCAAATTACTAGATTCTTTTTCTTTTCTTTTTTTGGGTGGACTTCTTACCAATTCTTGGGTTATAACTTGTGACTTAGAAGATGATTTCAAGGACATCAAGTGAAAGCTCAAAAGCATTAGTTTTGATTATTGATGGAAGTCACTCACTTGTTTAGCAAAGTAAGTGTATATTCTCATAGTTTAGGGGGTAAATGTAAAATTGAGTATAGTTTAGGGGGGTAAGTATAAAAGAGGATATATTTTAGAGGGGTAAAGTGTGCATTCTCATAGATTAGAGGGATAAGTGTAAAAGAATGTATAGTATAGGGGGATAAGTGTGCATTTAGATAGTTTAGAGGAGGTAAGTGTAAAATGATATATAGTTTAAGAAAGTAAAGTGTAATTTTCCTATAGAAATGACACCGTTTATAATATACAAATTTTAAAAAAAAAAAATTATATATAAAATACTCTACAAGTGAAAACTTTTCATAGCAATGTTTAACATGCCAATATCATAGTTAATATTTCATGATTTTGGCATGATCATAGTGGTATTAGTACAAAGAAACTAATTCAATCAAGGCTATAGTTGTTAATAAAAACAAATATCAAATTGATAGTTTTGCAAAGAAGTGTTCGACAAGTACTACCATTGAGATATTGGAAGAAACTAATAACTCCTCATAAAAGTATTTAGTACTTCCGGAATATACTAAATTATTTAGTGTTTGTGGTTTGGTGTGCTCAATTTATATATATTTATTTCCTACTTTTTAGAATTGGAAATAGAGTAGATTTTGGATCCCATGCCAAAAGATTTCAAAGTGGAAACACTGGCCAAACTAGCCTAGAACAGTCAGGTTTAATAACTATTATGTTGTAATTGTGAAAGAGAGACTATGCAAGGATTATTATGTTGTAGGAACTCTTATAATTTCATAAAATAAACAAGAATTATTATGTTGTGATTGTAAAAGGGAGACTATGTATTTATTTAACTTTTATAGGCTGCTGTTATTTCCTATTTGGTGTGTGTTTGGATTGGAATGGAAAATTAAAATTATTTTACTATTCATCATATTTTTACTACTATTCATGGGTCTCACTGTACTATTTCAATTAACTTTTACCTTTATCTACAGTGCTTTCAGCAATAAGTTTTCAATTTCATCAAAATAAACAGTATCCAAACACATCTGAATAGAAAAGGGAAATTTTTGAAATTGGAATTGGTGTTGGAATTGGAATCCGAATAGAAAAGGGAAATTTTTGAAATTGGAGAAGGCAGTGATATGAAGAAGGGTTTGGGTACGTTGCTATTCAGCTGTACGGTTTCGAACTTTAACAAGACACAAGTATTTAGTACTTCTAGGATAGAACTAATCTGTTTCGTGTTTGCAGTTTGTTTTTTGTTTTGAGTGTGTGTGTGTGTGTGTTTTTTTTTTTATTAAACCGTATGGTTAAATGAAAATAAAATAAATATAAAAATAAGTTTAATAAAATCATAAAATAAATATGAAAAAAGGCATGCCTAAATCTATACATATCTAAAAACTGAAACGTAGCATTTATTATTGTTACGCTCCAAATGAGCCACATCAGCGTCCACCTCATTATCATTTTTTTTCCAATTTTCCTATAATTGTTTTTAACATTTACTTTTTTTAATATTTACACTTTTTCCAACCTTCTCCCTCCCTTACCTTTTCATCTCCCCCCATTACTCTTTACATTAATATCATTCTTCCTCTTTCTCTTCATCTTCTTTTATTTTGTCTCTTATTATTCACACCATTTTACTATAAATTTGTAACTATCCCTTCCATTATATGCATAGTTTTCTCTCACCAAAAAAAAAAAAAGGCACTATCTCTCTCTCTCTCTCTCTCCCTCTATCAATTTTTGGGTGGATTTTTTTTTTCTTGCATCTCTTCTTAAGGTTGATAAATTTTTGTGTTCTTTAAAACTCTATTTTGGGTTAATGCGATCTAGTTTTGTTTTTTTAAATTGTTGTTGTTTTTCTTTTTTCTCTCTTTAATTGTTAAATGCTATGCTATTGTTGTTCATTCTTATAACTCTAATTAACGTTGATGATTCTTTTTTTGTTAATTAAGGTAGATGGTTCTTTCTTACAAAGAAAAGAAAAGATTGAAAACAATTGAATTCCGAATAGACCTATACCTAAAGGAGACAGGAGCCTTTGTTTATTGGATTAGAGACAAGATATTAAAGGCACATATCATTTGGCCATTGCATTGCATTTTTTAGAGGATAAAAGATAAAGCATGTCATTAGAGGAAAACATTTTGGGTGGGGATAAGGCCGACATTATAGGAAAACATTGCATTGCATTTTTACACTTTTTTTTTTTAATCTTTTTATCTCTACAAATATATCATTTTATTATTTTTGATGTGTTTGATTAATGTTTTTTAAGGTGAATCATATACTTCTAATTCTGTTGTAGTATGTTGCATTTGCCTAATATGCAACTCATCTCTTAAGGAATAAGGAAATTATCGTAATAACAAAAATTCATTACAAAATTACAATGTTATCTTAACCAAAATTAAAATGAAACTAAATAAATAAAAAATAGATCCTATAATAATTTATTAGTCAAACAATTGGAAGGTATATACAAAATCCTATTTCCAAAAACATGCAAGTCTTAATCCAAACCAAAATTCAACAAAACTATAAAAGGGAAAGAGAAGACTTTATGATGGGAAATTAAAAAAAACACAATACTAAAACACATTTTTTTTTTTTAAAAAAAAAAAAAACCATCAACCTTAATTAGAGTTATAAGAAAGAACAAAAATCTTTTATGTGCAATTGTTCTCTTTGTTGGTATTTATTGTTATATCTTTTATATTATAAATTTTTTTTCTTCTCAACTTATGTTATTCAATTTAAATTCAAATAAATAAAATTATCCTTAAAAAAATTGTACTCATTTTTTTTTTCACATTTACACTTTGTCCAACCTTTGTCCTTTCCTTTATCTTTTCATCTCCACACTACCCTCTACCTTATATCACTCTTCATCTCCCCACATCTTCCATATCATTAAATTATTTATGTTTTCTCTCCTTTTTATTTAAAAAAATTAATCTTTTAATAATTTACTTAAATTCAATAAATTAAAGTGTCCTTATAAAGTGGAGTAATGTTAGGGACACACTCATTCTCAAACCCAATACATTAAAGGAAAATTTTAATACAAAACAAATGCCAATTGGGAAACACTAAATTAAAAAATAATAATAATGAGGATATCAAACCAAATATAACATAAAGAAACTAATAATTATGGATATACTAACTTAAGGGCAGCAAAATTAAATGAAAAAAAAAAAAAAAAAAAAACTACAATGCATATTTAATGCAATAAAATCATCATCAAATTTTAGAAAACAATAGGTTGCCAATGGAGAGAGAGAGAGAGATGGCAAAGAAAAAAAAAACAATACAAAGTAATAAAGAGTAAATAATGAAAAAAAGTCAAATGTCAATTAGTAACCGTTAATTGAAAAACAAAGAGATTGTAAGGGGAAGTTAAAAAATAAAATAAATATGACTATACGGAGAACATTAAAAACTATATAGTGCAATAAAATCAACCGTTACATTCACTTAAAAAATTATATCAATAATCAATAATTAAATACTTTCATAGTAATACATTTAAACTTAAAACTAATCAAACTCTAATCATGGAAACCATATTTCCATTCATAACTAAATGGAGATGTTCTCCTATAATAATAGAAATTACATAAGAAATAAAGTTAAAAAAAATTTAAAATCACTTTTTAATTTAAAATCACTTTTTTAACATTTCATTTAACCTTATATATATATATAGACACACACACACACACACACACAATTACTTTTTAAAATCTAATGAATGATGTGACATCTCATTTAACACCTCTGTTATGCAAATCATCAGCCAGTAAATATATGATAATAGTAAGAAATGTTACAAATAAGATTATGAAAAAAACTTGATAAAACTAATTAGCTACTATCATTATGAAGTAGTAGTCTATGATTTTACACATCTAAAGAAGTGGAATATATAGAGTTTACTTAAAGTATATGTAAAGATTCACATTAAAAAAAAGTATATGTAAAGGTTTAAAAAAAATGTATATTCTATAAAAAAAAAACAAAAAGGTATATGTAAGGTTTTTATTAACTTAAAATAAAATGAAAAATCAATTATTTATAACTAAAACAACAACAACAACAATAATAATAATATAATATAGAGGTAATTACATTCCCCTTCCTTGAGATTTGGAGAAATGACACTCCACCCCAAACTTGAAGGAAAAAAATATTTTCCCCCTTTACATTTGTTTGACCAAACTTTATTAAATTAATATTAAAACATTGTGTACTAACTTGCCTATGCTTAAAGGTAGGTTTCCAAAATTATTCTCAATTTCAGAATTAAAATCTCTTATTTTAAAATTTTAAATTAAAGTGTATTTCAAAATATTAAGTAATGACTTTTGCTTTTTTTTTTTCCCCCCTTTTCTTTTATCAATGAGTTATGGAGAGATTTGTCATTTCAAATGTTTTGGTACTTTACGAATTTTGTATTTTCATTCTAAATTTATGAGTAATGTTTTTACTAACCATGGTTAAACATTTATAAATAGATTCTTAAAGAAATTTAAAACATTTTATTATTCATATAAACAGAAAGGGAGAGTATTAATTTCTTCAAACCCCTAGGGAGGGAAGTGGTTTTTCCCTTTAGGTTTGGGGTGGAGGGTCATTCTCTAAACCTCAAGGGAGGAGAGTGTTATTACCCCATATATATTTAATGAGATCACCCTAAAAAAATAAAATTATCCCGCGCAACGCGCAGATCTACAACTAGTTACTAATTAAAATTAAGTCTAAAGAACAAGTCACCTAGTATAATACAAACTCAAGGTTTCATAAGGAACAAAACTAAAACGTAATTATGAAATAAAAGGATGTCATAAAATTGTAACCAAGTCTTTGCTAAATATGTCTTATTACATTATATTTCTTAAAATTCTAGGTATAAAAGTATATCTCAAATTCTTAAGTTAAATTCTATGCATATTATATATCTCACACGTTGCTCTAATCTCTTGAATTATGATTTGAACCCAAACTTGAAGCTATATCGTTGTTGAAAAGTCAAGCATCAACCTTATTATAAAATCTCTTGTTTTCATTAAGCTCTAAATTCAGAGAGCAATATTGCAATGAACCCATGAAGGTAACTTTATTCAAAACTGGAAAACTAGATGGGCCACAGCAACTTGTTCAAGTTTCATGAGTAGTGAAAAAAAGGGGTTTTACTGGATTTTATCAAGTCAATTGCATAAGCGGTCCAATCAAATAACCAGACCGGATTAAGTGTTGGTTAATCAATACAAGCCCAACCAGCCTAGAATGGTCAGGTTTAATAACTAAGTCCACAAGTAAAATTGCAATCAATATATATAAAAAGCAGAAATTTCATGCGGGAGAGTATAAGGTTCTGCCATGTGACGTTTTAATTTTGCATTTAGTCATTCTTACCTCTTTTTATTAAGTTTTTTTTACTATAACTCAATAGATCATAATAACTTCTTTTTACTATTATATAAAATATGGGCAGCTCTTAACAATTAGAACAAATGTTATTCTCTACAAAATGGACTACCTTTTAAAAATAGACCAAACCTTATGAAAAGTACAAGTCCAGTTATTACATTACATATTATGACCCAAGTCTGACCCTTTGTAAATCAAAACCAAAACTCTTATCCACTTACAAACACTCTTGTTCCTCCCCCAGGTATAGATGATACTTTCTAGAAAATTTCATTCTCATGAAATCATGTCTTCATTTTTTATCAATTTCAATACCTTAGCAGTTCATTGTAGGATGCAAACTACTAGAGTATTGCAACAATAAGCAACATTGATACAACGATGGGTTGGTATTACATTTCGTGCGTGCTTTATGGAAGGAATGTCAAACCACAATTAGGATTATTTTGTTACTCACATTAACTACATACTCTTCAAATATTTATAATATATTCATCTCACTATAACTATATAGATTGCAAACTACTTCAGATACATTATTCAAATTGAAGTTTTTAATGCAACTGATAAAACAACTTTCGTGATATTTGATCGAAATGCCGAGAAAATCCTAAATAAATCTACAAGAGATCTTGTTGAAAAACAAACTAAGGTACAACTTATTTAAATTATTGTAAAACTATTGATATTAGAGAGAAATCCCACATGATTTGAAGAAAATTTTAGGGAAAAAAAATTATTTTCATACTTCAAAAAAAAAAAAAAATGATTTTGAAAATTTACCCAGTTGCTAAGATTTTTTATGCACCTTCATATGACAAAAAAGGTATGGAAGAAACAAAATATATACACAATCCAATATGCTATATTAATTCTTTTGCTACACTATTCCAAAATTAGCATAAAATATATATATATATATATAAATTATTTACAAAAAAACTGTCACATCATTGAAATTTAATATGAATACAAATACCTACGAAAAATCTTAGCGACAACAAATCCGCAAGTCCAAACTTTGTAAGATTCAGTCAAGAATCTTCCAGTGCCAATTCATTAATGATTAACACAAATTATGCAATAAAAAGAAAAAGTAATGAAAGCTCAAAAATTGAACAAATAAAGATGAACTAAACTTCAAATGTTAAAGATGAAGAAACAAATGATGATAACATACCCCTCAACAAGCTTTACAAGCATCGTCATTCCGCAATAAAAAAAACATTAAAGAAACAAAAAAAAAAAAAAAAAAAAAAAAAAAAAAACAAGATTTCGTAATGAAACTCTTTATTACATCACATAATAAAAATCAATTATATGAAATAAATTAATATGCTTTTATTAACTTTTATTGTACAATATTACTCCAAAGTTTTTTTTTTTTTAATTGCTTATTACTTGAACAAAATAATTATAATAGATATGTGTGAGCAATTTATAATTGTTACTTCTAATGATGAACTCACTACTAACAAAGTTTTATAACAAATATGCTATAATATATATACAACATTCTCCAAAAAAAAAATTTACATAGAATACTACAACATTATCTGTGCATCGCATGGGTTACTTACTAGTTACACTTAAATGTGAAAGTCAAATAAAAATATTAATGTGAAAAGTTAAAATGGAAATAAATAAAAAGGTATAAAGTCAAAATGTCTTAAAAAAAATGATCTAGTGGCCGAGTTTGAAAGTGAAAAATGGTTTTTTTTTTTTTTTTTGTTGGTTTTAGGAACCCTTGTCACAAGGGAAGTAAGTTAACAAAGTAAACCTTGAACTTGGAACTGAGTCAACTTGTGCCTAACATTCCATAATGCACTCTTATCTTTAAATTTAGGTCCATATTATAACAGTTAGAAACAATCTAGTTTCAATAAACAAATGGGCTTTGTCCCACATCAAGTGCATGAGTCTATGTGTGTGTTTATCATTAGCTCCGCACAACTAACTGTTGCATACAGTTTTGGTTGTGGCATGTTATAAAAAAAACAAATGGGCTTTGTCCCACATCGGGTGCGTGAGTACATAGGAAATCAATGTAGAGATCTTTTGACAAAAGAAGATTCAATTGTAGAAAGCCTTTTGTGATGTAGTAATGCTATGGAAACAACCTTTTTTTTTTTTTTTTTAATTTCACAATGGCTGAAATGGTTGACTATGAGTTTATGAGTGGTTAACACAATTGACATTCATGTAGGATGGAGCTACTGCTTTTTCTCAACCACTCATAGTTGATAACTTCAGCATTTATGAAATTAGTCGCAAAACCATGCGATGTATAAAAAAATATGACAATTTTTTTTTGTTAAGTGAAAAAGAAAAATAGTAGACGAAACTTGTAAGTGTTAATCTCAAACCCTTCTTAAAATGATGTGAGTGTTTTCTAACAAAGTACAATTGATATTATATCTTAGATTCTTTAAATTAAGCTATTTATATTGTTATTTGAAAGTATTTAAAATTTTGTAAGTTTTTTTTTTAAGGAAACATGAAACATTTTACATTTAATTATTATTGTAGGGGGCAAAACTGAATCCTTCAGCCCAGCCCACTTAGAATGGGCTAAGAAGGGAGCCCAATACAACTAATTTGTAGAGATGGGAGTGCAGGCCAACACTTTAATTCCTTAAAACTACGGCTTAATGATTAAAGAAGTGGGATTAACTACAGAGATGACACTTGATAGAAATTTAACAAGAAAAAAGAGGTTCTTATTTAATTCTCTCCTCAGGCTGGCCAAGGATCACTTGTCCTACAGCTCTCAATATTACTCTCTCTCTCTCTCTCTGTGAACTTTTTCCTATCCCTTCTTAAGTGGGATCCTCCTTCATTGTATAGCCATTGAATTGCATCCCAGTCTTCCACTTGGAGGGCTGCTAATCTTTTTTTGGATACTTGTTCCATCACTACCTTGCAAGTGGTGGTAGAGTAGGATACAGGCTGTGAAGACATTATTCAGGGGTCATTCTACAATTAATGCGACGGACTGAGTTGTTGGAGGGCATTTAATACGAAGGTGATGGATGCTTTATTTGGAAGTTTTCTTCCTCTTTTGTCTGTGCATCATCATTGTCCTCCTCGGCTTTTCAACCTTACAGCTCTTATGGCCTTCCTCCTATCTCTTGAGGGGCAAATGTTCCTCAAACTCCTCAAGCGGGCTGTCAAGTACTTAGGTTGTCTTGATTGGGTCGGGTCTGGTTTGCTAGACAGCTGGGCCTTAATTGCTCCTCGGGTTGATCTTGTCAAGGGTTCACTCTCTTCGGGCTCTCCCACACCCCCCCCCCCCCCAAAATTATATAAGACGAGATATTTTGTAAATAATGTAATATGTAGTAGGAATTTGTTTCTAGTACTCCTTACCAATAACTCATCTTCTATACGTCTTGAAATGCCTAAAGAGGAAGCAGATATAATTAAATTCATCACTTATATTAGAAAAAAAAATACAAGACTTTAATAATATAAGAAAAATTTACGTTTATCAAGAACCTACTAACATTACGCTAAAGGTAACATAATTGTCAAGCAACTCTTTATTGCCAAAATTGGACATACCGAACAGATTGAAGTAGATTGAATTGAATTGAAACAGACCACATAAATTGAAGTTGATGGAAATGCTACGTTGATATGGCTTAATAGGAGCGTAATAATATCAAACAAATGTTATAGTTCAACTTTTAGATATTATATAGATTTGTTGTAAAGAAAGTTATGTCATAGCATTATTGTCTAAGTTACACTTAAATCCTTCTTTGTATGTAAATCAAATTTTTGTTGATGAGTGAAGTTCAATCCTCGCCTACACCAAAAACCAATTGGTATCTTGGTTTAATGATAAAAAATTATCATCAGAAGTAGATGCATAAGTTGAAACTCTTTAAAAAAAAATTTTTGATGTTTGAGATGTCATATACTTTAAACTCTTGCTAAATTTTATTTTCTTTAATTAGATTCCCTTTACCAAAAAAAAAAAAACCACCAACAACAGCAACAAATGGAATAACAAAAAACAAAACAGAAGAGAGAGGTAAAGAAACGGTGGGTGGAGTTGTGTGGTGAGAGAGACGAAAGTGGAAATAAGATCTCAAAGGTGGGGCCCCTAACCTCGAATATATCCATAGAATAATTCACTTTCATTTTACATTCACCTCATTATATTATGTGTTACGTGTCAACAAACTAACAACTTATTATAAGCTACAAATTTATAATCAATTTTTTATTAAAAAAAATATGTATTTTTTTTTAAATTAAAATTTCAGCCATTTCCTCAGTTGAAAAATTACAAATTTTTTAGAGGAAAAAAAAAATCAGAAATGCAAGACTAGTAGGAGAGAGTTGAGTTGAGGAGGGTGTGGTGAAAACAGTGACAAAATTTGAGAGAGAGAGAGAGAGAGAGAGAGTGAAGAGAGAGTGGCCATGGAAACTGCAATATGCGGTCGAGTCCCTCTTTCACCCAACAACGTTTTCAACCCTACAAAACTACCTGGTACTCTCTCTCTCTCTCTCTTTCTCTCTGTGTTTTGTTTTTGATTTAATTAATGAAAGCTTTGTTGTTATCTATGTTTCCTCTCTTTAGCTCAATCAAAATCCTTTCAACAGAAATTTTAATTAATTACTATATTGATGATTATTTATATTGAGACCATGTAAACAAAAAAATTGATTGTAATGGAAATGGAATGAAGCTTTTTATATTTTACATTATTGTATCTGTATGAAATTGCAGGTATCTCAGGGGATAAGTACGCAAGTTATAAGCAATGCAATCAGCGGAGCATTTTGATGGCAGTAACAGCTGCTGGGGCAGGGAAAGGTGGAGGCTTATTGGAGAAGCCTACCATTGAAAGAACCACACCTGGCCGTGAATCTGAATTCGACTTGAGGTATTCACACTATACCCTATACCCTATCTATACAAACTTTTCGAATTATGGTTGAATGATTAAACTTACTTTTGGGACAATCGATAATTTAACGTGGAACGTCTGACTTTTAGAATTATGGTTAAATGATTAAATTAACCCGCTTAAACTTTTGGGATTAATGGTAATTTAATAGAGTATCAGAGCAAATGGTCTTAATTGTTAAAGTTATGGTTAAATGATTTAAATTCACCGACTTAAACTTTTGGGATAATTAGTAATTTAACATGGTATCAGAGCAGAAGGTTGTGAGTGAGTGTTAGAATTATGGTTAAATGATTCAATTCATCATTTCCTAACAGCTTAAGCTTTTGGAACAATCGTTAATTCTTCCAACCCACTACTTTTTGTCACACGAACTTTTTAATGAGTCATGTAACTTACTTGGATGGTTTTATGAATTGCTACATGATGGGTTGGAAGAGATTACTTCAAACCCGGTTGGAGGAAAACTATGTCCATCTGTAAATTGCTTAGTGTGCCAATTTGAAAACAAAACTAAACAATTAAACCACCAGTGAATAGTAGTATAGGTTTTGGAGCAAGAGTCTTATAGTTCAGAAACTTTCTATTCTTCTTTATAAGGAGAACTAGGGTTTGAATCCCATCCCCCACTTGTAACAATTAAATTATCCACCAAAACTGGGTCTTTTTTTCTTTCATTTTTATTTCCAAAATTAGCAGTATTTTTCTACTGAAAGACTAAGACATGACGATTTTGAATGATTTGGACCTTCTATATTCAAACCAAAACTAGTTCAAAATGAGTTCTATGATTTACCAAACACTCTTGTTGGATTTCGATTTACAGTGAATTTTTGTAATTGATTAGTCACATGCTTGTGCAATACACAGGTAAATTCACAAAAGAGTTTAAAATCGTATACTATATAATAATAGTTGCATCCTATAAGTTGTAGTTGTGAGTTGCAACATTTGATTCAACATAAGTATTACATGTTATACAACGTGTTTTTGGTACAGTATAAGTACACATTATACGTGTTTCTTCAGTATAAGTATATCAAAATTATTAAAATATTTCGCTTCTTGCAAATTTATTTCTAAACTTTTAAGAAATTTAAATACTACTTTGATTAAAACTCAATGACCAAAAGTTTAAGAAATTTAAAAGAAGTTTAATTTTGTTACTTTATATTATTTTAATTGTCTATTATAATTGTTTTGTTTTGATAAAGACTTGGTCTTACACAGTATACTTTTTTGATGAAATTTTTTTTTTTTTTTTTGGTTCAATTTCAATTATATTATTGAAATATCCTTTTTACCTTACATATAAGTATATAACAAATATACCATTAACATTGTTATAAGAAAAAATGCTATTAGTACAAAATGGCTGCTATTAGTACAAGCTAAAGCATTTATTATTCCAGTGATTAGTTTTTTTCTTTTCTTTTCTTTTTACTTTCTTTTGTTTTTTGAAAGGTAGTATAATATTATATTAAAATGAGAAACCTGGTGTTATATGGTGGGACGGGGATAATATATGGAGAAGGTGATAAGTAAGAAAGATGGGACTGCTTGAGAGGGTGGTGTTATAATGTTGTTAGATTGTGGAATTAAAGTGGCTGGGCCAATATTTCCAAAGTTATTGTTAGAGGCAGGAGATGGCACTAGAATTTGGTTTTGGCATAATCTTCGGTGTGGTGATTCGTTGCTCAAAGACATATCCTGAACACTCTTTCTTATTACAGGAGATAGAGATGCAATTGTGGTGGATTATATAATCAAAAAATGGTTGTCTTCACTAGAACCCCTTATTTCACATTAGATTCCACCAAAGTTTTTTGCAACTTGCAAGGGTAAATTGATTTGGTCTTCTTTGAAAAGCCTTAGTTTTCAGGTCAAAAGTTATTATAAGGCTTTGAAGTGGGGAGTGACAGTTTTTTTCCTTGGAAAAGCATATGGATAGTCAAAGCTCCACTAATAGCGGCATTTTTCGCTTGGACTGTTGTTTTGGGGAAATTATATCAAGGGACAATATGAGAAAGCTGGTATAATAATTACGGATTGGTGTTGCACATGTTTATGAAATGGGGAATCAATGGATCATTTATTGTGATATCACATAAGAAATATGGACTCATGTTCTGTTTCTTTGGGGTTAGGTGGGTTATGCCAACAACAGTGGTTGAGCTATTGACATGTTGGAAGGGACATTTTGGCAAACAATATAGTATTGAAATTTGAAAGGCAATTCATCTTTCTTTAATGTGGAGCATTTGGAGAGAATCGAGAGATAGTAATGTGCATGCTTTTGAGGGGATGAGTTATCCATAGTGAAATAGATGCTTTTATTATTATACATTATGTGTACTAGGTTGCACTATTTTTAGTAAAACTTAATACTTTTCAAAAAAAGAATGAGAGACCTCATGCATACTGGATATATACAAAAGGATTCCCTAAATAATTATAATCCAAGATTTAATGAATTTGTAAAATCTACAGGAGTGGAGGCATTGGCAGAATCAATACATTACTTGTATAAGGTCCATAAGATTGACATTAAAGCTCAATGGTACTCAACTAAACCATTTAATTTGGGATTATTCGTCCCAAAATCATCTACTTAAGGCAAAGAAGAGATTCCTTCTAAATAGAATTGCTTCTATGTCATCCAAATAAACCATTCCAAATTAAAATACACATCAACCACCTTTTGGGGCATTACCCGTTGAGTCCTAAACACAGTGAAGATAGAAGACCAAAACCTTCTAGTAAGAAGGCAATGAAGCAACAAGTGATCAACAAACTCATCAAAATGGAAGTTTGAGGAGTAGGTTCTTGATCAAATGCCTTTCTTGATAGGAGCTTCAAGGTCCAGAGGAATCATATTTCTTTTGGTTGGTAGAAATGGAATGGCAAGCTTGATTCAAGTCAGCAGCAAAATATTGCCATCTGTACCAAAAACAAAAGCCCCTTTAGTGCTCAAGGGTCTAAAACACTAAAAGATGGAGAAGCAACTAAAACAGAATCAACTACTAGGGTTAGAGTCCTACCACATTTAAACATACAAATCAATTCACTATAATCATCCTTCTGATAAGAGTATCCAATTTTACAAACTGTCCTCAAAGCGGCTGTCTGAGCAAAAAAGTACCCTCCCTCTAGAATGTAAAAGGAATTTCAAGGAGTCCTTTTGAAATTTTTTTATACATGTTATTGTCAATGATGCCATCATAAGTACATATGTAACGTTTACACAAATTTTTCTGAGGGTTTATGAGTGTACCCTCCTTTTGAATTTTTTTCAAGGAGTCATGTGCTTCTTCTTCTTCTTTTTTCTTTTTTGACACCATTGCCTTGACTAGAACACCTAATTGAAAGCCTACATAAGTTATTTGGCGGGTGCTCATACTGTATGTCTAATCACTTGCAATCTTATGGAATCTCAGTGTTTTCAGCTCTGACATGGAAAGTTTGAGTGTCTACCAATAGATTCAGATAGAGAATGAACAACCACAATATAGCAATATAAATCTTCCAACTAGAGGTGGGCAATGTGCAGTGCATTTGGCCTTGTTTATGGCCCTCCCACAGTACAGAACAATCAGGGAGTGAAAATTCCTCTGCCTACCTTGAACTTTGAGGAGGACTTCAATTCTCCATGACTCCATCTATTTGCACATTTCACAAACTACAATCCACTTCAAATTTGTCTGACTTATACAAAAGGTACTGACAGTGTAAATATTTCTGTTATTATTCTCTTTCCTATACCATCTCGACATACTCTGTTGGAGACTGAGTTTGATTGGGCTATTTCCCAAAGGCACTCATCTTGTTGGATTATTTAGAAGTTTCAACAGGCCATGGGAAAGAGTAATCTATGATTTTGCCTCCTCGACTTGTATCATCATTTACTTGTCTTATGTAAGTTCTAGACCTTTAATTCAGGATGTTATTACAGATGCCTTTGCATATTAGCCCTGGCTATGCAAAATTTGACAGTAGGTATGTAATATGCTGTATAAAGTTTGAAGATAGGTATGAATACTGATACCAAACATCTTGGGTGGATTTTAGGATTGCAATAATTTTTTAGGTTTAAAACTGCTGGAGAAATATGGGCATTTCAGTAAAGGGCAATCTATGATATTGCCTCTTCGTTGATGTGGAGTTTAGTTCTTAAATGGCATATTTATCATTAAATTCAATTGCAATTTCATCCGTCTTTAATATGGGTCAGATTGGCATTCATGGCCCCCATTGAAAACTTTTGGTTCATTATTTAAAGTTGGTATGATTACCTGGGCCATTTGGATAGGAGGCCTTTTAGGTTCAAATTCATAGCTCTTCCTAACTCTTCCTAATGATTGAGGAAGGCTGAATGTGAGGACTGTTACTGTAACATTTTGGAAGTGGCTTGATGAAGGTGATGAGTTGCTACAGCATTGTCTCAAGAAGTTATTGCTAATATTCTCACCTGTCTAGAGGGTATTATAGATTTCAACCTTTTTGAGTAGCTTTGTCTTCTAATACCGGAAAGGATAGCTTTTTTTATTACTTAGGTACCATCTATTTTCTACTCTTTGTTTATATTATTTGTATGTTTTCTTGTTAAATCAAGTACAAAAAAGTAAATAAAAATTGAATCTGTATCATATGTTTGCCCATCTTGTTCTTAACTGAATGGTGTTTCTCCTTAGGGTTCAACTTCTATCAGTTGTTCTCTGTTCTTCCCTGTATCATTGTAATTTTAATCACAAGTTAATTACTAGTGCACCAGAGCAAGAGTTGTTGAGCCTGGAAGCATACCATCATCATTTTAGTATAGAAGTAGAAAGAAGGGAACTATGGAAATTCCCCGTCAAAAGTAGAAAGAAAGAAATGATGACAATGCCCCTATCTTTTGGGGTGAATGACTAATTTATTCTTTTATCCCAAGTTGATTAAACCATAATTGCAAGTGGTTAGTTTGTTGAATAGATTGTATAATGTAACAAATAGAATTGATCACAGAGGAGCTGAACCATCCAATTAATAATAAATTGTCGTTCTCTCTTCTTTTTTTTCTTCCCTCTGGTATGGCAATGTGCCATGCTAGCAGTTGATTATCTGTATTTGTTTAACATTGTCTAAGTTCATGCAGAATTTATGCCAAGATGGAGATTACTATCCTTTTCTTTAAATAATAAGAGAATACTCAACTTTGTTTATTGATTTGGTTTTCAGAAAATCAAGGAAAATGGCTCCACCTTACCGTGTTATGTTGCACAATGACAACTACAACAAGCGGGAGTACGTTGTTCAAGTGTTAATGAAGGTCATCCCGGGAATGACCGTTGACAATGCAGTTAACATCATGCAAGAGGCACATTATAATGGCCTGGCAGTGGTGATTATTTGTGCTCAAGTTGATGCAGAAGAACATTGCATGCAACTCAGAGGAAATGGCCTTTTGAGTTCAATTGAGCCTGCCAGTGGTGGGTGTTGAGTTTTAACTAGTATATTATTATCAGAAAGATACATTTCTTAGGCAACGGGTTTGATCCATGTCGAGTACTACAATTTCTGCTCATATGTACATAAACTGAGAAGGTCCTATATTAAGAGAAAAACCTTTGTTATTATGTTCGCCAAAGTTAAGCCACGACTACTACAACTAATACATCAATGTTGGTTTCATTCAAATGGACGTGGCTTCTGTGTGTACAGTTATCAATTTGTGTGCATTGTATTGAAATTATGGAGAATATTACCTTAGCATGTGTTTCTGGCATTAGTTTTTTCCTATCAAAATGCTCATTTTGAAAGCAAGGTGTAAAATAAAAAATGGGAATCGAACCCCGCGCCTCTCGCATGTGAAGCGAGCGCTCTACCATATGAGCTACGCCCCCAACTTTGAAATCTGAAGTGAAAATCCCTTTTAGGTTCACAAAAGTCAACAACGTCAGAGGATAGTCACATAAAAATAAATGAATAAAAGATCAGAAGATGGTCAACTCTATCTTTACTTCTCTCTCTCTCTCATAAAAGAAGCATTGAAACACTTTTTAAAAAAAAATATATATATATATATATGAATAATGTTAATATATTGAGAAGAAAAAGAGAAGGAAGGTCTCAATCCATCTCTAATCTCTGGGACAAAAACTTAAGATGGAAGGGAGGAGATGATAAAAGACCCATTCCAATTACAAAAAAGCAATCAAAAGGGCCAAATTGTGTATCAAAATATTTACATCTTTAGAAACAAAAGCAAAATCCAAGCAAGACAAAAGTTTTAGAGTAGATTTAATATCATATACAACCGAATCCAGTGAACCAAAGGATGGGGATGGGGTGTTGAAGTTTTGCACAGTATCAATGAGAGTTTTGGAATCTCTGTCAATGATTGAAACATTATCAAACTTAAGCCTGCACAAATCCCATTTCATCCCTTGAGTTTAACTTTTAAAGGTGCACATGGAAGTTAATCATATTTAAAATTGTAAAACTAATATGTTTATAAACAATTCGAGTTTGGCCGGTAAAAATTCTTGTTTGAGTTTATATTCTAATTACACATATTAACATCAAGCTGAAGTTTAGAGCTTGATTACTTAAAGGAACCAAGTTTGAACAAACCAAAATTCAACATGATATGTTCGTGAATACTGAAGAAATTTTTTTCCATGATTAATTTCTTACAAGTTCAAAAGACAAATTTATAAAAGGACATTTTTCATGATTTACTTTGAAGTGTAAATGAGTTAATTAATAAAATTATGATATTATTTTGGTGGCTAGTATGCATAAAAAGGTAGAAATATATTTAAGTAAAAAAAATGTATTAAATTAACTTAAGTAACTCAACAAAGCTTATAAACAAGCTTGTGTTAGTTTGGAATATATTAAGGTTATTGAAATGACAACCCCTTTGGTTTGTATAAATACAACAGTTAGGTTTTCATTAACGAAATATTTAAAAAAAAAAATTTATTGTTATTAATTTATACATACACATCAGAGACTTTCATTCATCCAAAAACCTTAAAGGAGGGAAATGTCATTCAATCTATAGCTTTGATAAAGAATTTTTCTTTAAAAATGAAATATTCTGTTAGTGAAATCACACAATTTGAGAGGATATTCACTTAACTATCTCAAGGGTGTGGTATTATTATACAAATGTTTTGGGGTGAGTGTCAGTTTGATAAAACTAAAGGACAAGTGTGTGTGTGTGTATATATATATATATATATATATAGAGAGAGAGAGAGAGAGAGAGAGAGAATAATAATACAAGCAAGATAGCCTTTTTAATTGAAAGCAAGATATACTTTTTACTGACTGAAACTTGTACAACTATGATTAAATATAGGACTATAACATACATTGGGTGCTACAATGACCTGCTTTTTTTTTTTCTTTTTTCTTTTTTTGCCAGATGCAAGTTGCCAAATTCCCCAAGCATGGTGATCCATTTAGAGCAGAAGAAAATACGTCTAGTAGCACGATTAAAATAATAGTCAAAACCAAATACGTCGTTGTAACTTTTTATTGAAAAGGATAGCAGGCCGGTTAACTATCGACATACCAAATATTTCACTACCAAGATACTCGGATGAGGAATTTTTGGTGCAATGTCAATTATAACCAAAGCTGTTTATGGTCTCTCGTTTTACCACACGGATACTTGTGTGAAAAATATTATTATTATATCAACCACGCTCGTATGTGTCATTGTTTTATACAAAGTTATCAATAGCATTTTGTTCCAGTTAAAACAGCCAAAAAATTTCACTCCGATTAGTTACCCAAGTATGAATCACCCCCCTGTTCAGCCTCAGCTTGAATTCTAGTCCATTCCAATTTATTTCGATTTTTGCTCTGTTCCACTAAATTTCAGTAGGCATGTGAACAAAACTTTGTTTTTTTATTGATTTTTTTTTTTTCCATTCCTTTTTAGAATAAGAATTTGGGTTTCACTGGAACTATAAGATAGCTAAATGAAAGATGAACTTCAAGGGCAGCTTGGTACACTTTTGGATAAGTTAAATAAAATAGCTAAATGAAAGTAACACCTCCAATCATTAGAAAAGTCAACATGTTTTGGACGAGTTCCGCATTAGATCACAGTGAATGGACATCAAACTAACTACATGGGCAGCTTGCCTTTGAAAAAGACGTTGGAGCACTGCAAATTAAGAAGCAATGGTACAGTTTAAATTAATGCATTGTCATCTGTTTAGATATTAGACACAGGCTTTGAAGTTTTTACAGGCCTGAAAATGTTAGTGTGATTCACACAAGGATCCAGAAGCTCATACCTAAGCATAAGACAAAAATATTGCAAATTAGTGTCTTTAAATGCTAAAAGGTACACGATCTTTAGAAGGATGCCCTGGAATCATTAACTCAGCTATGGCAAAGGTAACAAACCTCTGGTAATCCCATGGATGGAGAAAATGGCATCTTAGGGGCATTTTCTTTGAATGTAAGAAGCCCCATGTTCTTCATACCTGTCAATCACATACAAAAACAAAACGATTTAAGTAATCTATAAGAAGTTCAACCCTGATTTTGTAAGCCTGACTTTAATTTTTCGTTCCAATAAAAAAGTGTGGTTAAAATGCGTCTCTAACAGTTAAAGTCACTTTCTAAGCACAGTTATGGCAAAAAGTGGAAGCTTACTCAGACTTGGAGAACCACATCTGCTGAAATGAACCAAGAGAAGCCAATATACTCCCTCCTATCCAAACACTGCAAAAGTTCTCAACACCAACAATAAGTTACATGAAGCAACAGTGCATAAATTTTGTATGTAAACAAGAATTTTGCAAAGAACAACGAAAGAAAGAGGTGTTGCAGGAGTTCAACTATAGCAGTATATTAGCCAAAAGTGAGAGGCTACAGTACATAAATTTGAGAATTATAACCTTCATTAGGAGAGTTGAATATGTGGACAGAGAGTACCATGATTGATAGATCACAATTGATTAAATTTTGAATAACTAAGGCAGAAAGTTAATCAGATTCAAGCCTTTCATGCATCAGGAAGTGGTCTGTATAGAGGTTGCCATGGCCCCTAGTCAAAAGGCCTAGTAAAAAATGCTAATACATTTCTTCTATACAGAAAATCATATCACAAAATATCATGCTTTAAGCTTACAGAAACTTGCATCCTAATCATGCTTCAACCTTAGAGAAATCTATAGAGTCAGACCCGTCAAAATGATGCCACCTTTACACAGCATAAAAAGGATGTCTACTCGCACTCAAGCAACACAAGTAGTCCTCATGGAAGAACCACATTTGAAAAAATTTGTTTGACACAGCATCAGATACCAAAATATTAGGTATTGCAATACACTGACCTGAATCTCCTTTCTGTTGCATTTCCACTTGCCAATACTTTAACTCGAGCAGCTTGAGGAGATTCCTACAAATTGAGGATGATATCTCAGAAATGAAAAATCTCCATGACTTGCCTAAGGTGTGATATCAGTGGTGCTTTTAAAAAAATAATAGTAAATAAGATTTTGTTTTGGGGGGGGAGGGGGGGAGTAAGTTGGAAGGTTTGAATGCTCCAATGAAAATTGTTGGTGATAAGTTGCGCTAATGTGGTTATTTAATACTCAAGGCTTACTGCATGATGAAACTGATCAACTAAGTTGTTGAAAAAGTGCGTACCAACCAGAAAGGAATGTAAGCAAGCATAGGAGGAGAGAGAGGAAAAAAAAAAGGATAAAAAATATACTTCTAGCAAGTCTTTCTCAAGGCGTTCCTTCAACTGTTGCATTGACGCAGTGCCACCAGCAAGCTGTATAAAATAGAAACAGCAGAAAGTTTGAAAATGATCCAAGTTATAGTAAACAAAGGCACTTCTATTGAATATATCGTGTGTGTGAGTGCATATGCTCATGTGTGTGTGATCCCATTGCATGAAGAAATTAGGGTATGTACCTGATAGAGTGGTCTCTAAAGAACAGGTAAAAAGAGTCTCATTGAAAATATTTTAGCATAGATTAAACTATTCACCTAGTCCTAAGAAGTTATTGGGAAGTCTGCACACATAATACATTATAAAAATTATAATAATTTGATCATTTTTTCCACACAAAAAAAGGATATTCAACTTAAACTAGGTTACACTATTGAAGTTTTCATACTTAGTAGCATTTTATAATCTAAACAAAAAATATGTAAGAAATTAATGGATGAAGAGTAGGAATTAATCAAGATATCCTAAAGAAGAAAATTGAAAAAGGAAAAGACAGATTGACACATATTAAATTTACCAGTATACTACTAAATAGCTCTCTCCGAATGTCCACATCACACTTATTAATGCTCTCTATGACCTGAAGAGTTTAAAAGAAATTAGTAAACCAAGAGAAATTTAAAAAATAATTAAAGACAAAATGCATGCAAGTATAAATGCATAATCAAACAGAACAGCTCACCATTTGTGGTAGACCACGAACAGATGGAGCAATCTCTGCAAAATTCTCCATGCCAGGAATTGTCTGAGGTTTACATCAAGAATAAAATTGAAAAGTTAACACACGCCAAAAGTAACGAAGGGGATATTGAATTGCCAAATAAACTGAATAAGCACACAAAACCATTGAGATCTACATACCAATTCAACCACTTAACATTTTGGAAGCACAAACAAGAACACGAGATACACCATGATACAGAAATGGAAATTCTTAACAACCTAGAACACGACATAGCGGGAAGATGGGAATTAATTAACTAATTAATATTTTTGTGCTTATTTTATATAATATTGTTAGGCATGTTTATTTTAGGTTTTAAATAAATAATAACCATAAAAAAGTTCATAGTGAATGATAAAGTTAATAATGAAAGTTATTAGACATATATGTTTATTTTGGGGTCAATGATGTCTTAATAGAAAATAATCAAGTCAATGATAAGGTTGAAAAGAAAAAGAGGAAATTATAATAAAGACATTTTGGTCAAACCGTGAACCCATACCAAAGATAGCTCAGAACAAAAAAAATTAAAAGCATTAGACTGTTGAGAGTAACCGAGATGAGATTAGTAGAGAGAGTGAGAGAGAGAGAGAGAGAGAGAGCATCAAGGGTTAAAGCAGCTTGGATGGAGGCCAACGATAGATGGACAGGTCTATCGAAAACCAATGACAGAGGTGCGATGGCTGGTCAAGAGAGAAAGATAGAAGATTTTTGATTGAGAGAGAAAAACAAGAGCCCATATGATTTGTGAGCTTGATCAACAGTTGAGATTGCACAAAGTAATCAAAATAGATCCTTTTTTTTTTTTATTGGTCGTCATATTAGGACCATGTCCCTACTATGCCCTGACCATGTCCAAAATAAATAAATAAAACTATTTTTTTTCCTCCCAACATGCCATGAACATGCATGCAACCTTGTTCCCATCAAATATAGTCTGACATGGACACACCAGGGATTTTGCCATATCCGTGCTTCCTAGCATAGCACACATACATTAATTTTTCTTTTAATAGTAAATTGCACATGCATTTAGTGAATTTTCAATCGAACATAAATGCTCTTTTATTGGTAAGTTACACGTGCATTTAGTGAATTTCAAAACCCAAGATTCTTATGGGAGGAGGAAATGCCATTTGTGCCAAAGCTCAATGGCCACATATATATGTACATTAATTTTGGGTATGTGCATATCATACCAATATATCATATCAATAAAACCCAATTTTTATTGCACATTCATCCAAAAATAACCAGTCACCGAGATGACAATGAAAGTTAAAGAGGAGGGTGTGTTTCCATTTGTATTTCCTATTATGAATTCCACTTTTCAAATTCTCATTAAACCAACGCAATAGAAAAGGTAATCAATTAAATTAGGAAGCTAGTGTTAACAGAGAGTGAAATCGGATTTTTACAGGTAGAAGCCAATTTTAGCCAATAAACCACTGTTTTAAACCCATATTGGTAATAATGGTACTAAATGAGATATGAACCCAAATTTTCCAATTTACCTAAGAAAATATATAAAAATTTGACATTTTGTAAACTCACAAGACACCCACCTGAGCCAGGGATGGATTAAATAAAACATCAGGAATCTTGAATCTGTCAGCACCAATTTCAATCGTCCTGCGTTATACATTCAGAATATAATAACTACATATCAATACTAGAAAGAACAACTTAAGGTTACTTAAACAGTACAAAACCGAGGTAATAGCATGTTGTTATAATGCCACATTGTGCCTCATGAATCCAAAAAAGTTTAAGAAGACCAGAACCAGGGAATTCAAAGATGCAGAGCAATGAAACATGATGTAATCTGATAACTGGTAACAAAAAAGTAAAGGGCTTACTGGCCATCAGGTAGCTCATATGGCGTCATTGGAATGTTTGAATAAGAACTTTCTGTAACGATAAGGATACAATATCAGAATGCTTAGTATGGTCAATGCTTCTAAAACCTCAAAGATTAAAACATTTCATGAAACAATGGAGATTTAACCTGAAGAGAATTAACAAGATTGTCAAGGTTCAATTATATATGAAACATGACCACTTGTACATCATCTATTGCTAATGCAAAAGTACTAAGGTTCAGGCTTTGTTCATTTTCCAAGATAATATTTAATCAAGCTGTGAAAGAATTGAGGTATCTTGCCAATGAGCCCTAGCTTGACCAACATCTCCTCCCCTTGCAGGAGAAAGGTGGTGAGCGAGGTCGTGGGTTCAAAACCCATCAAGTGCGTGTGTAATATTACCAATAAAAAAAGGGTATTCCATTAGTCCTTAAGTAGGCTCCTGGCTCTCATACACTATAAAAATTAAGAATTAGTGATACAGGGTGGATATAAATGAGCTACTTAAGGAGCCTTTTGGGGGACGGGATATAGAAGAGTAAGGAAAAATCAGGTTCTGGACCCATCACAGGAGTTTGGGAGCTTCTAAAAAATTGACGAAAATATGGGGAAAATGCACTTGCAAATTCATGAATTGCTACAAAAAAAACATGCCTGAACACAAGCAGTAACCAGAGGAAAAAAGAAAATAAAAATACAGTAACTAAATAAGATAAGCATAAAAATACATGCATATATCTTTATAGCTACAAAACAGCATCTTAAAGTGTAGATATGGGAGGAGCACAAACCATCATACGGAGTATCTGGGGCTCGACACACGCATTCCTTAATATCACTAGCAATTACCCTCTGTAATAAGAGAACAATCAGAAAATCATAATAAAAATGAGAGGGATATTAGTAGAAAAATTAAAATAGAGGATACATCTCAATAAAAAAACCATTATCAATCACAGACCTGGGAGTAGAGCCTGTAGCTTTCTGTTGTATTTGGAAAATCAAGGTCTACCGTCTGTGGATTATAAAAGTAAAAATTGTTAGCAATTACATGTTAATAATTTAATAAGCAAATGCACGATTAGGAAATGTATAACTCATAGTGCATTTCACTTAAAATAATGACAGAAGGAGAATTAAGAATCTTGCATTATCTAGTAGTGCACCAATAAAATTTATTCTTGGGCTGAGAAGCATATCAATCTTTTTGGTAAAGAAAGTCAGAAGCATAATAAGAACAGTGGTCAAGGTGTTGAATGGCACACCTTTGGATAAGTTTAATCTTAAGCAATAATGGACAGTATTTTGAATTTCAAGGCCTTTGATTACAAGCAGCACGCCAGATGGTCAAAAGGGAATCAGGTATATACTAGAGTCAACTTAAATTTAGGAACAAGTGAGTATATTGTTAAAGAAATCAGGAATTGTTAATAAATAAAGACATGTTTCTGGCTAAGAAGAAAAAAAAATCTAACATTAGACTTCATATAAAGCTTACAAGCAACCTGACCATGTGGGTACTATAATTTTGTGGTTTCATGCAGAGCGAGAAGTCAAGACAGAGGAGATGAGGAAAGAAAGTATGAGATTGAATTATGATACAAATAAAATGAACGAATTATGTGCACAAAAGAAACGAGCAATGAAATCATTGAATACCTGATACTCCCCTGGCCTTGTTTCCTTTCTCTTAAAAGTATATCGAGGTTTTATCTGCAAAAGAATATTAAGAACACATTTTGAAAAATAAAAGGCAAGGAAAATTTATGAAAATTGAGATAATCAATTTGCCATTCAAGATATATATTAATTTTAGTCACTTACCATCATTCCTTTGCTTTCCAAACTTTTCAATAAGCAATCAGTAAGAAATTCTCCTCCAATTGGAGAAGATGCCACAGCCTAAACACAAAAACAAGGGAAAAGAGTCTGTTACAAGCTATGAAAAGATTTATTAGACCTTTAACATGGTAAAAACAGGACATTAAACAACTTTAAGCTGCCCCTTCATATTTTGGGGAGAATAGGAGGGTGGATATAGGTTATATAGGATGAATGTTAAAATTTAAGAACGAAGCTTATACAATCACTTAGTAACAGTTATATGTATCCAAAAGACATGGACATCAAAACTTATCAACCAGTAGGTAATTAACATTCTTAAATATTAAGATTTAAGAATGAAGCTCTGTTTGATTGATCTCATGCATGGGGGGCTTACAAATAACCATTCACTTTAAACTTCAAAGAATCACTTTATTTTTTACATTTTATTTTTAAAAATTCTTTTAGGTGACTTTGTGTTCATTATTGTGTGCATGATGTGCATGAAGTAGTCTATTCCCTTATTAAATACCATTACTTTTTTTTTATAATGCCATTACTTATCCCCCCCCCCCCCCAAAAAACAAAAAAAAAAATGATTGCCCAGGGAAACCTTCCCTTTTTTTTGGAACTCAAACAAACTTCTAAAATTAGATAATTAGCTGTACTTGTGACTGGGATGAAAGGATTACTGACAATAAAAAAAGGTAAAACTTGCTGAATGAGTGATACCCAGTATATGTATCAATAATTATATAGCTGGCAGTACATATATGAAGCTACAGTGACTATGTAAGAGTCCAAAAGGCAGAATTTGAATAAAAACTGAGCTTGCTTAACAAGAACAAAATTTACTTGAATATAACAATAGCTGGTCGTTCTTTCACTTGGTTAATAGGTGAGGAATACCTTTTGAAGAACATAACCATCATGCACTGGAGCAACTGTGGTTGATCCTCCACCACTGAACGAGTTGGCAATTATAGACTATCATATATTAGTTTTGCTTCTCACAAATACCAAGAAATTTTAAATGAGGATGAACAGTATACTTTTGATAAGTGAAAAGAAAAACAAATAACAATTGCAAATTGTGCATACTCATTAAGTTACTGACAAGACAAGAAGATTATAACCAACATATTTCTTAAATCAAAGAAAATAACAGTCATTCCAAAAAAAAAAGTGTTAAACATTAAATATAGACAAAAGAAGGAATATACCGCAAATCAATAACTCATAATTCCTTCTTTTTTTTTTTACACTGATATTTTTGTGATGAGTATATCATCATTTTATTAAGAGTAGGAGAGTGCTTCCCGTTCAAAAATATTGTGCAGAAAAAAATGTCAAGAATTTGATTAAATTCAAGATTTTTTTGCTAGGTAGATGAAATCCAAGAAATAATCAAAGAAATGCAAAGCAGATATGATATGAAAAGAGGCTTAAATTAAAAGGGATGCCAATCAATAATGCTTTGCATGTAGCTAGTAATGCCAACGAAAAGGAACCAATACTCATGCACAATAATTAAATGTGACTACCTGTCAACAACTAATGCGGTAGCACGTCCTGATGCAAAAGATGTTAGAACCTGGCATCAACAAGTACTCCGATCAATCACAATACTGACATTTCTTGATGAAAGGAGAGGGAAAGAGAAAATTCATATTAATAATCAAAGTACTGGAAGTGAGGTTATGGGTCCATTAAGAGCATACAGCATTCTTGGCCAAAAATAATGCAGGAACTTTGTACTTTTCGAACATAAGCTCCGCAGTCCTGTCAGATACACCACAATCAAACTCTTTTACCAAACATAAAGCTACATCCTAAAGAATAAAATGCAAAAACTTAAACCATGAATATTGATCATCGCTAAGTGGAAATGGCTTATTGAGTTAGGTGAGTATAATTGTTCCGCATGAGGGTAGAGCCAGATAATGAAGGCATATAATCTTAAGTGACAAGAAGCTTGATTCTTTATAGATTTATATAAGACAAGAAACTAATGATCATGTATCATGCTTTGCATCAAATATTACTTAATAATATTTTTATTTAAATCATGAAAAAAAAAATCCTCCATTAATGGATTCAATCATAAAGGTTACAAAAATAAATAAAATTAGCCCAACAGGACAGCACTTGTGTTCATACTACATGACATTTTTATAAAACTGGCACCATGCTCTTGACAAACTCAACTGAAATGCATTTACATGTAACCTTAGACCGCTGTAGTGAACATTCCACTTTCCAAGAGATCAATATTGTTGTCTAAGTCTTAATTTTGTCTTAAATTTTCAGACATTTCCAATTACCCATTTGAACATAAGTTACTTTTGTTTAAGATTATCTTAAAAGGCTGTGGATAAAGATAGTCCTCTTCTTTTTCTTGGAGTGGTAATTTACAAATGCACCCAATGGTTTTGAACTCACAACCTCGCCCTTTTCCTTGTTCTTACAATGGGAGGATGCACCATCTAAGAAAAAATGTCTATTGATGAAACTATGAACCTGGTCTAAATTCTTTGTCTAAGCTTATCCACTTTGAGGTTTGAACATGGTGGCTTTTGGGTCTCTCCAGACCAGATTACATACATGCACTTTATTCAAAGAATATATTTGAAAGTTACAACACAGTTTCATGAGTTTACAAGGAAACAAAGAGGTTGTTGTTCTATTACACACAAACTTCGAAGATTAATTTTGACAAGGTTTAGACAGAACCTAGGAAACCATTAAAAGTTATCGGGACTACAATCAAGAAGAAGAAGTTATTTAAAATTTGCAAGGACTAAAATGTTCACTTTTTTCACCCCACACTCCATTTTCAGCTGAAATTCCTGATGCAAGATACCTCTTAGTTGAACATTCAGTTTCATTTCACAGAACATAAACCCTAGAAAAACCAGATAAGGTTTCAGGATCAACTGTTCTGAAAGGAAAAGAATTTATCATTATATCACAGAAGTTTTTTCTAAAATAAAATCAACATATGTATGCAGTTTTCACTCAAAAGTTACCAACGTCTGTACCTCATATAACTCATGAAATAACTGACAAAGAAAGCTGGTAGTATGTATGCACAGAGACAACAAATAACAACAACTTCAGTAAGTCAATCCTCAGTGGCTCTAAAATAATGCAAGCCATAAAGATTACAACATCTAGAAACAGCTCTAAAATGAATTAAATATGAGAGGCACTCATCATATTATACAGTGCCAGCTCACCTTTCTCTTTGCTGTTGAGTATTAGAAGATGGTTCTGCAAGTAGCATTGGATGCTCTTTAGGATCAACCAATAGGCATTCCCTAAAACAAAAGAGCAACCCATTATGACAATTGACATACAGTAACATAATTACCCAAAAAATTTCTGGCCGATAATTGATATTTTACAGATAAATAACACACTTCTGATTGGTCTTGAACACACAACCACACAGTCCACCCAGTTCTCACAGCAAGAGGTAATATTTGAGCTAAAGCTCATTGGACTAGGCTGATAAATGATCCCAAAAAAAAAGCCTTCACATAGTTACATATAAAAGTTTGTAAGTTTTCAGGCAGTGGAGCGGAGTTACAGAATAACATAGTTCTATTTTTTTTAAAATCTGATATTCAATGAGAAAATACTTGCGTGAGTAAATACACACAAACACACAGAGTAGAGTGTTACCAAATGACATGGTTCTACTCTAAATTCAAAGCAACTAAGTAGGTCCACACCTTCACCACATCTCTCAAAACTACAAAAGATCGTATGATCATTTTATGATTTAGACGCACAAGCCATCTCTATTTCATTAGCATATCACTAGAAAATAGGATTACGAGCACCAGAAGACAGTATAGAAATCTATCCTCAACCATTACCTGAAAGCATGGTCCCATATGCAGTCAGCTATTTCCCAGTCAGCGATGACTCCATCCTTTAGAGGTGACAGCACCTAATAAATAGACAGCAAAAATCCTTGTAATAAGAAATTATTTTGAAATATCAGGTCAAAATTCCCATATTAAGTAAAAACTAACAAGCTTACATCCATATGATCCCGACGGAAGCCTAAGGATTGAGATCCAACGAACAATTTGCGTTTTCCCTTGGCTTTGTCAGAATCAAGAGTTTTGACAATGTTTTTAGAATCTACTGCAGATCCAGAATTTTTTTCAGTAATTGCAGTCTCATCAACATCCATTTGGTCAATTGCCCCGACAACCTTAACAAACACAGAGATATCAAAAACTGATTTTAGCTGGTACAGATTCAAAAACAAAGCACAAGTGCACAACAATTTCCAACAAACTATGTTAAGGTGGACAATATATTTTACACCTAATCCCTTAAGTGTAGACTGTAGACTTATGAAGCAGTAGCATATCATTATAGAAAGCTCCCAGACCGATGCTCACAACCTTTAACTGTCCAAGCTGTTTTTTTTTTTTTTTAAGTAATAAAAATTTTATTGATATAAAAAAAATAGCGTAGCCCAAGTACACAGGGGGTATACAACTGGGGACTAAACAATCAATTACGCAAATTACATAAATCTATCAAATCAATAATAGATCATAAAGACTGACTATGCAAAACCAAGGTATGGGCCAGTGGGACCACCCCTGTGTGGCAAACCCCGGGTGCCTACACACCCCCGCTGAGCAAGCATCGGGGGTAAATTGCGAAATGCCTTAGCTATGAGTTGAACCAGAGACTTCTGAGTTTACAGTCAGTCCAGGCACTCTCCCTTACGGCTAAGGCACCCTGAGTGGGGGCACATGCATACATACATACATGTCATATATATTCAAGGCATAGAATGCACAAGTCTGAAATCCCGAGAACCAAGAACCAAGTATTTTTTTTAATTTTTATTGGTAAGTTATACATACTCCCAATGGATCTTCAACCCACGACCCCCACCTTCCACGCCATTGGCGGAAGTGCCAATTAACCTATAGTTCATTGGTGGCTCAAAGAGCCAAGTATTCAACACCAAAAATTGAACATTCCCATTTCCCACCAAAAACACAATATCGCGATCAACCTCCACACCCCTTTGTTAACTAGAAAATACCAAAATCACCAC
Organism: Quercus aquifolioides; assembly: GCA_019022515.1. Lineage (NCBI taxonomy): Eukaryota > Viridiplantae > Streptophyta > Magnoliopsida > Fagales > Fagaceae > Quercus > Quercus aquifolioides. Next base: position 37,596,369 of record CM032331.1, on the reverse strand, counting down.
ATTTTGCACAACTGTTTAAATAACACCAAAGCCGGAAACTTTAGCATTCCCCCACCAATCTTCCCACAAAAAATACCCCAAAATTACCATCCCATTCCCTCTAAAAGTTTCCACATACCATAAATAGTTCCATGCTACAATTCCAAAACTCAATAACACAAATTTAATAGTACAATGCTACAAGCACATAGCAAATTACAGGTGTGGAGGTAAAATTGAGACCAAGAGTTAGAAACTTTAACAGAGTGAGAGTGAGAAAAAGATTTACAGAAGGGAACACAGCTTTTGGGGCATCTTCGCCGGCGTAACCGGCTTTGCAAGTGTGCGACCCTAGGTCTATTACTATAGCTGATACCTCATCTGTTTCAAAAAAAAAAAAAAAAAAAACAATTCAGAAGAAAAAATCAGTGAACTTCAAAAATTCCAAGGTGTATATATGAGAAAAACAAGGCATGAAACTTTATGCACTCACCTCCTCCGTACATGGCTGCAAGATTTCACAGAGAGAGAGAGAGAGAGAGAGAGAGAGAGATTTTTTGGGGTTCTGGTTTGGTCTTGTAGTTTGGCTAGGGTTTTAGAGAGAGAGTCGGAGTGAGGGAAAAACTGAAGTCAAAATATTTTGATTCGTGAAAATCCGAACGGAATCCGAATCCGAATCCGAATCCGACTGTGACTAGGATTCGGACTCGTAGACTCCCTATTCCCCCGACTAGTATGGTTGGTCGAGTTCGGGTAAGAAGTGTTGGGAGGGCGGGTTCGGGTTAGAGATACTCGTCACCTGTACCCGTTTAAGCCTAAGAACTAAGATCAGATGTACTGAGAGAAGTGTAAGAAGGTATTTTATGCCAATTTTTTTAAAATCCCAATTTTGATGCTAGTGGGAGTTTTGTAAAGTGGGCCAAGCTGTTTGGCCCAGTGAAAACTATTACAAAAATCCAACATTTTGGGCCTGCCTATTTCAAATGTGTTTAGTTTTTCAAAACAAATGGATTTGGCTTTCCCAATTAAAAAAAAAAAAAAAATAGAAAGATTATGTCTACAATATTTTCACAATATTTTCATAGCAAATTTTAAATAGTAATTTTTTATTGGCTGTTACAGCTGGGTAAAAAATTAATTTAAGTTGTAGATTCAAATTAGAATCATTAATAATTTACCCACATATGATTTGCTGTGAAAATGTTGTGAATGTAGAGTAGTATTTCTTTTTTTTAAATGTTTTTAGAAGGATAAAAAATGGTTTTGAGATAGGTTTTCAAAACATGTTTTTATTATAGGTTCTTGATGTGAAAGAAGACAAAAAAAAAAATTTAGTTGGCAAATGTATCTCTATTATAAGTTTTTGTTAAAAACACAAAACTCAATCTTGAAAATACCTTAAAAATTTCAATTTTGGTATTTGCACAATAAATTTGAGCAACCATTTTCTAAGTTTGGCTTTTTAAAACATTTCACTATTCCATCATATTTTATTTTCAAATGATTAAAATAATTTTGTTTAAAATGCCTAACCAAACAAGATACAACTTAAGCCTAGTGCACTGATGCACTAAACCAAAACTTAACCCAACCAAACAAGCCTGCTTTTCTTTATTTCATCTTCTTAAGAAAAATCCTAAAATAAAATGTGTTTTTGTTTTTGATCTCTAAAATAGTTTTAATTTTTTTTTTTTCAAAAACATAAACCAAACATGCAAATTATTTTACATGCATCACATACACAAACACCAAACAAACAACAAATCCAAATTGAAATTTCAATCACAAACTACTACAAAAAAAATTAATAAAAAAAATAAAAAAATACATATTACAAAGTGCAACAAATCCATTGAACTTTCAAGCATAGCAACCGTGCACATCCATCACAAGAGAAAGAGAGGAAGCTAGAAAGAGAGACTTTGATTAGAATTACAATTGAGTTTTTGTATAGTTGGAGGGCTATGACTCAATTGTCCATGTCCCAATGGAAGATTCAACAACTACTATGGCCCCTACTTCCTCGGGTGGAACTCTAGGTTGAAGAGTTACTCGAAAGGCTACCAAGATATCAGTATCTTTGGTGATAGTCAGGAGTATAATAAGTCAATTTATAATCTTTAACACCAGCTTTGAATCCAACACTTGCTTTAGTATCTGTTTGTGGTGACATAAGTCCCTCCCTACAACTAATGAACTAATAATTTTCGCAACAACAAGGTCTACTCAACATGAATTAAGTTTAAGTTTGGATCCAGCTTTATTGTGAAAAGGGGAGATGAACGAGATGGAGAAGGGGGGCAAAGATTTGGTGTGATAGTTCTCATGGCTTAACAAATTCAGAATGCCACCAACCTTGCAAACCAAACGCCGATTTGTGACTCTCAAGATTAGCACCACCAACTCATAGGGACTAGATTGAAGACATGACATGGCTTAGGTCATAGGTTGCAAGGAGGGTCATAGGTTGTAGGAAGACTAGAGAAGAAAATGAAGAGAAAGGGCTTAGAAAGTAATGGGCAGGGACATTATTTACAAAATTGTAATCGCCTTTTGGTTGAAAACAACTAAAAACTCTAAAGGGATCAAGTCATAATGTTGTTCAATAAATATCTCTTCTATTTTTTCTTCACATGTGCATGTGAGAGGTGACTCTTTCCTCCATTTTTTTTTTACTTTGCTTATATGCAATTGAACTTACTAAGAGCATTAGCATCAATTGTGCTAAATGCTAATTTTTTAGCATTTAGCACACCAAACATTATTAAAAAAAAAAACTCATACATCAAATGTGTCAAATGCTAAAAAAAAAAAACATTTTTATTCAATTTATCTCTCCTCTCTCCTATCTATTTGTCTTCTCTCACCTCTCTCTCTCTCTCCTCGTCACAAATTACTTCTCTCTCGCAGTCGTTTAATCAATTGCAATACATCACAATCAAGAGCTAAATGTGACTTTTTTTATTGAGTCAGCCCTCACCTTGGAGATTGATGTGTGAGGAGATTGGCTGGTGGAGACCAAGGTTAGCATGGTTAATTTTGTAATTGTGATTGTGAATATGTTATGGGGATGGTGGATTGTAAATGGTGAGATTTTTTGATTTTTTTTTTCCTTCGGTGGTGGTGAGTTTCAAACACATAGAATGTGATTGTGATTGATTTTGGTGGTGGTGGGTAGTGGGTTTGAGGTGGTGATGGTATTCTCCTTTTTTTTCTTTTTTCTTTTTTTTTTCTTTTTGTGTGTGTGTGTGTGTGGTGGTGGTGAGTTTCAAAGAGAGAGAGAGAGAGAGAGAGATTTAGATTAGAGAGACTGTTGAAAAGGAAGAGAGGGAAATGAATACACAAAGGAATAGAATATTAAATTAGAACATATAATGTAAAATGTGTTGTCAAATGCTTTATTAAAGTAGTAGTAAAAGTAAATTTGAACGTGTGAATAAATTTTTTTTTTTGAACATATGCTCTAAGAAATGCTAACCCGCCTACTTTCTTAAAGGGATAAGTTATCATGTGGATTAAGAAACTTTTGTTTGACATTAGACTAAATAAAAAACACTAAATTGTCAACGAACTTAAAATTATCAAATCATCACGCAATTTAAGAATATATATATATATATATATATATTTGTATAAGTCAATAATTTTTTCTTAGATTGTTTTTTTTTCCAAATCACCAGACAATTGCTGAGGCTAGGTGCATGAATAATCTTTGATGTGCAATGATCATGATGCAGTTTTTTAGTTAACCGAGAGCATCCTTCTCCTCTGTTTGTTGGGTTATATTAATATTTGCAGTTAGGGCATATATTAATGAATAATTTAAGAAAAAATTGATACACTTATGAAAAAAATAAAATTTTCCATAAATTTGTTTTACAAAAAATCTGTTAATTTTTTTTAAACAGTTTTGTGTATCAGCGTATTTATAATGATATTGAGAACAAATTTCTCCCTAATGTCAAACTTCCGTTCCCTTGTTAAATGTAGCATATGATAGATAAATAAATAAATAAATATATATATATATTTTTTATGTCCGTGAGTCTTCCTTTTGAAGACTTTTTTATTTATTTATTTATACAAAATAGAAATTCTATTCTAGCCTAATTTAAGAAGTCCAAATCTTCTATCCCACTCTTCATGCTCTACTATATACTCCACAAATAAAAACATGTCACATGTCTATCTAATTTATTAAATGCTAAATTTATGCCTTATATTATTTCAATTACTTAAATATGATGGGTTATTTATTTATTTATTTATTTTAGGAAATTGAAATAATAGAAGACATAAATTTAGCATTTAATAAATTACATGGATATGTAGCATATTTTTATTTGTGGAATATATAGTAGAGTAAGAATAGTAGGATAAAAGATTTGGTCTCTAATCTAAATGTTTATGTGTGTAAAACTCTTTCTTAAAAACTTAAATCACACCTCTTATCCTCCACACTTCATATACACTTATACTTGAGGAGTGGCCATCGTACCAAAAGTGTGTTGTGGTTCCTTTTGAAAACTTGAATCTCTTATCTCCCACACCTCATAAATACTTAATACTCATAGAATGACTATCACGTCAAAAATGCGTGGCAGTATATAGGATAAAGTTTTAGCTCATCCTTATTGAACGCAATTTAAGGCCCGCAGCCTTCACACCAACCCCCCCCCCCCCCCCCCCCCCAATTGTCCATGATAAATGTGAAGCCTGAAAAGATAGGGCATCTGATTTTGGGAAAAATTAAAAGTAAAATTATATAATAAAAAAAAATTTAAGTATAATATCTTAAGTGTTGTTTTTTAAATTTTTCTACGTAATTATTTATACACTTCTAACCCAAGAAAAAAAAATTCATAGGAAAAATTTTAAAGAAAAAATATAAAAAACAGCACTTACCTAAGTCTTGCTTATTACAAAATTGGTTAATGTAATCATATCTTATCTTATCCAAAAAGAGAAAGACAGTCTGATTTTCATCATTTGTGCAGACCACGGAGAAGAAAGAGTTCAAAATTTTGACTCATCAGTTACTGCATGAACCAACCAGCGTGAATCTCATTGTTTCTTAAAATTCCGTGAACTTTTGCCTTTGGCCATTAAAAAGTAAAAGAGTAACTATCATAAAACAGTATAAAGTATCGTTGTAAATCTCCAATTATGCCCCTAAATTCGGTGAACCTAAAAAACTTTGCCGTTAAAAAACAAAAATCAAAAAGAAAAATGAACAAGCACTTACCTTTCTTTTATTATTTTAAGGTATTAATGCAAGACATAAAAAGAAAACAGAAAACACACATTTTGGTAACTTACAATTATAGAGAGCTTCACAGTTGTCACATGGTCCTGTATAATAACAGTCATAACTTAGGAGAAGTATATATATCCACCATGTTTGAGAAATTCCTATATGTCAATGTCATGGACACACACCTGCCTCACCTAAATTCAGTCCCAAAATTCAATTCTCAAAATGCTCACCACCCCACACTAGTGAAATTTATTGGTACCTTATCATCATATCACATGATTCATTTCTCCACTATCAAGGCTCGTACCACTCCCTCTTTAGCTTTCACATTTATTCACATAAGCTATTGCTGAAAATTAAAAGCTTAGACTTAGAGAGTTGAAAGTGGGAAGTCAGGTCCCATAGCATTTTCCTACATTAATATGTCATAACAATTTTTCTGAATACTGGTGATAATTAGTTAATGGTCAATTAATTAATTTAGACAAATCTTAATACTATTTTCATTAAAAATATAAAAAATTGAAAAAAAAAAAAAAAGTTAACAGAAGCCCTAAGACATTGATGTAAGAACTATTTTTAGAAACTTTTTATAGAAAAAAACTATTGATTTTTTTATAGCTTTTTTTTTTCATCATAAAAGTGGTAGTAATTTTTTTAAAAATAGTTTATTAATAAATACTCCAACGATTACTTTTTTATTTTCCCATAAAAAGTTTATAAACCAATGTTTTTAAAGAATTTGTTAACTTTTTTATTGTTAAATAAGAGATATGGGGTTTGATTCTCGTCTACACCAAAAAGTGATGTGTATATTGGTTTGATGATAAAAAACTATCATTACTCATTAGTAGCGAACGCCATAGATTGAAACTCTCTTAAAAAAAAAAAAAACATTCGTTAACTTTTTCCTCAGTTAATTACATATTCTTTATGTAAAATCCGGGGGAATAGATGATTAGCCTTAATTTTTGAACTATGTAGCAAAATAGTCTCGTTTTCAAACTATCTAACAAAATATCTTTATTTTGAAACTTGACATTGCTAATGTTGAGTTTCATTCAGAACTCGATATTAGCAATATTGAATTCTATGCATATTTTTAAGTGACACTTGACATTTCTAAATATACAAAACTTAAAAAAAAAAAAACGAAAACTCATAAAACTCGACAGAATTAATGTCAAGTTTCAAACCAAGAGTATTTTGATTCACAATTAAAAAATACGGCTATTTAACATAAAATAATTAATGCTAAACAGTCATTTTCTCCTTAAATTCTATTTAAGCCGTGTAAACTACGTGCAGCAATAATTTAGCAAACTTTATTATTCTCTTCTCAACTCTCAACGAGATTGACGTGAGCAACATAGGCCCCGCCCAATTACTCCCACTACTCTACTAGTCTCTGCTTTCCTTTCTAAATAAACCCAAATCTCTCACTATCCACTCTAAACAAACACACACACACCTCTCCATTTCTCTTTCTGAATCCAGCTCTCTGATCTGAGGTCTGGATTCTCAAACAATGGCCTTTAACCCTTTCATCTTCGTTGTTCTCACCGTCTCTCTCTTCCCTTCCTTCACTCTCTCTCGCACCTTATTGTCAGAGACTACCACTCACACTGACCTTGATGTCTCTGCTTCACTCCAACAAACCCAAGCTGTCCTCAACTTCGACCCTCAAAATCTTAATCCCTTAGACCAACAACAACAGCTAGAAGAAGAAGTGCAAACTCTCACATACCCAAATGCCTCTTACTTCTCAGTTCAACTTCACCCGCGAGGGAGACTCTACAAAACCCCACACAAGGACTACAAAACCCTCGTCCTCTCTCGTCTCGAGCGCGACACGGCCCGTGTCAACTCGCTCACCACCAAGCTCCAGCTCGCCCTCCACGGCGTCAAGAAGTCGGATCTCCTGCCCGTGCAAACGGAGCTCCAACCCGAGGACTTGTCTACTCCTATCGTGTCCGGCGTGAGCCAAGGCAGCGGCGAGTACTTCTCCCGTATCGGTGTCGGAAAGCCTTCAAAGCCTTTCTACATGGTCCTCGACACGGGAAGTGACGTCAACTGGCTCCAGTGTCAGCCTTGCTCCGACTGTTACCAGCAATCCGACCCGATCTTCAACCCGAGTGACTCCGCCTCCTACAAACCACTCTCCTGCGCGTCCTCGCAATGCAGCTCGCTCGACGTGTCCGCGTGTCGCTCCAACAAGTGTCTTTACCAAGTGTCCTACGGAGACGGGTCCTTCACCGTCGGCGACTTCGTCACCGAAACGCTGTCGTTCGGAAACTCCGGCTCCATAAACACCATCGCTCTGGGTTGCGGACACGACAACGAGGGACTCTTCGTAGGTGCCGCAGGTTTACTCGGACTCGGTGGGGGCCCACTCTCACTCACCTCACAGACCAAAGCGTCGTCGTTTTCTTACTGCCTGGTAGATCGTGACTCGGGACGATCCTCGACTCTCGAGTTCAACTCAGCCCCGCCAGCCGACTCGGTCACCACCAATCTCCTCAAAAACAGCAAACTCGACACGTTCTACTACGTCGGACTCACAGGTATGAGCGTCGGAGGCCAAGCCGTTTCGATCCCAACCTCGCTGTTCCAGCTCGACGCGTCGGGAAACGGTGGGATCATCGTCGACTCGGGCACCGCCATAACTCGGCTGCAAACTCAGGCCTACAACTCGCTCCGCGACGCGTTCGTCAAGCTCACTCAGCACTTGCCGTCTACAAGCGGAGTCGCTCTGTTCGACACGTGTTACGATCTATCGTCGCTAAGGTCCGTGAAGGTCCCAACGGTGTCGTTTCAGTTCTCGGATGGGAAGTCTCTGCCGCTGCCAGCTAAGAATTATTTGATTCCGGTGGACTCGTCTGGGACTTTCTGCTTTGCGTTCGCTCCAACGACGTCGTCTTTGTCTATTGTTGGGAACGTGCAGCAACAGGGGATACGTGTCAGCTTCGATTTGGCAAACTCAAAGGTGGCTTTTTCGTCGAATAAATGTTAGTAGGTGTAAAACAGTGAATGTTTTCATTATTGAAAAAAAAAAATTAAAACAAAAAAAACAAAAAACAGGTAGTAGTGGTACTTTTAAAAATGGTAGTGTAATTTACGTTTTTACCCCTGAAAAATGAGTGGTCTGATATAGTGTGATATTTTTAGTATCTAGCAAAGTGAAATCAGAAATGCAATGCTGTAGTATAAAGTGGTTGTGTGGCTGAAAAGTGGAGCCCATTTAAATAAATTCCAAAGGAGCTTTGGTTGGTGTGGTTCATAAATTTATATCAAAATTATTGTACGTTTATGGCAGTTTTTGTTTTTTTTGGGTAGAATTGTACGTATATGGAGCTATATGGATATGGGCATCTAGAGGAAGTAGTACTGTATGGCAAATTAGTAGAACTTAAGGGACTTTTAAGCAAAGTGGGAATGTGACATTTCATGTTGTGGTTGTGTGTGTGTTTGTTTGTAAGGGAAAAAATGTACATATGTTATGACAAGGAAAAAGAGATAAGGGGGGGACAGTGATTGGTGAAGCTTACGTTGTGAATAGTTTGCATGGGTGACAAGACACGTCCAATGAGAAATATAACAGTGGTTTGGATTTTGTGACGGAGGGGATGTGTGTGCATTGCATTATTCATGGTTGTGATGCTACTGAGATATAGTTTAAGATTTGTTGGATTTTTTTAAGATTTTGTTTGGGGCATAAGACGAACAAATATTCTCTCAGGAAAAAAAATATACGTATATATATATACACTCAGTTATTAAAATATGTTCACAATTAATGAATGTAACATTAAAAAAAATGGAATATTTTGTTCCAAGTTCCAACCTTCGGGTATTCTTGTTTCAAAAGCATGACCCTTTAAAATATTGTATAATTTTATTTTTTAATCAACTTACACGTTATAGGCTTCATGTCATCAAAATCAAATTACCTTGATTTCATGAATCTCCTTTGCAACGTTACCATTTTTTTTATTCCTCAAATTAATGATAATGACTTTTTGGATACATTTTAAAAGTAGGGAAATGCTAACAAATATTCTTAGGTCATTGGTTAAATAATTCATTTAAAGAAAGTTTTTATAAGGAAAAAAAATATTTAATGTTTTGATAGTTTTTTTTATTTCTCATAAAAGTTTTTTTTTTTTTTGAGAAACTATTTCCCATAAAAGTGGTGTCAAAACTTTCCTAAAATAAATTATTAACCAATGCCCTAAAGACACTCGTTAACATGAGCTTTTAAGTATAATAACGGTTTTGAAATAAATGTGGAGGTTGAGGATTATAAATATAGGTAGACCATTATTTGCAACTAAAATTAACCACTGAGGGTGGGTGACAAGGACTTAACTCTCGTGTGGCTTGATTAGGATTCATATCTTGAATTCAAATTCCAAACTCTTTGAGGCGCAGAATTGATTTCAGGATGGCCATTTGTTGTGTGATTAAGAACACAACAAGGGAAAGAACACCGTGTTCTCCCCACGGCGCCTCTGAATGTCGATATCGCCCATATTGCAGTAGGCGATATCTACGTCACTCGGAACATTATATGCTTCCCTAAATCTAGCCAAAGCATGCTCGGTGGTAAGGAGGTAAGAGTAACTCATGTTTTCTTTTTTCAAAACAGTTTCTTAACAAAAGGGAAAAGAAGTGCTACGAGTATCAAAGAATATACTGAAATGGCTGAACTGAAAAAGCAAGAAGAGGGAAAGGAACTTACTGTGGGCTCTAAGGAGTAGGTGTGTTTTGGGCCAGTAGATGAACCACGGGAGGGATGCTCGGCAGAGGAGGAAACTGAAAGGTGAGGAATGCAAAAGTGAGATTCAGTAACAGGAGGGACTATTTATAGGCATGAGGAAGTAGAATGAGAGGCAATTAATGATCCGCTGGAAGGAAACCACGCGGACCGCCGCTTCAACTGCCACACACGCGACGCCTCGGTTCACGAACCGTCAGGCAATGATGGCGGGTAGGCCCTCAGTCAATTTCAAACGCGTCTTTTGAGACGCGCATTAATGCGCCCATCAATGGTCAGGCACTGACCCTTCGACTCCCCCAAACAGGCATTTGCCCCTCGTGATCCTTGATTCACCCCCGGGAATGGGGAGCGAATCAAGGGGGGGCTATTGTACGATCCCCGCACCATGACCCGTAGTGGGCCTTGGGCCCTGGCCTGGGTATAAGGCCCATGAGGCCGGTCTCCCTCTGCCTAGCGGCCCACCCCGAGCCCCGCGGGCTGCAGGCCCACGATCTGCTTTTACATCGTTTCTCGGCAGACCCCTTCCCGAGCAGTGATGAACACGCAGCTCGCGGAACACCCCGCCCTGTACCTACTCGGTCATACCTTGGAGAGGCACCGCTGCCGGGAACTGTCGTGGAGGCAGGAACCAAGTTCCAACGCCACCCTCACCGCTTCCCATGCCCACCTAACCACCCACTTACGATCGATAACACTGGACCGCCGGTTGCACTTACTGGCGAGTATTTATGACCTCTCCACTACTTCGTGAGCTATAAATACAAGAAGTCTTGAGAAGACAAGGGTTGGAGAATTGAGGGAAGGAAGAGTGTAAACAGAGAGAGCAGAGTAAGGAATTGGGTCAGGTCCCCGAGAAGAGGAAAGCGCTTCAGTTGAGCCTTGGTGTTTTGAACGACCCATTGTGGGAAATCCAAACCCACTATACAAATAAGTTGTGAGGCCCAGCCCAACGGGTTTCAGTTTTTGGTGCGCACAATAAATATAGGTAGACCATTATTTGCAACGAAAATTAACCACTGAGGGTGGGTGACAAGGACTTAACTCTCGTGTGGCTTGATTAGGATTCATAGCTTGAATTCAAATTCCAAACTCTTTGAGGCGCAGAATTGATTTCAGGATGGCCATTTGATGTGTGATTAAGACTCAGTGGAGTTAAGATTAAGCTATGGTTGAATCTATATATATTAGAGAATACATATATTAGGCGAAGACATAGACTCTATAAAGACGGAACTACTAGGGGACTCCCTTTCCTAAAGATATTGCTTATTGCATATATATTGAGAATACAAGCATTTGTGATTTTTTTTTTTTTTGGAGGGACAGCATTTGTGAATTTGATTGAGGGGGACTATCAGTTTATCACTTCGGCCCGTGGATATAAATAAATAATGAGTACGTACAAAATTAAAAAGGTGAAAATGAAATGTATGAAAGATATAAAGTCAAATTGAATAATTGAGATTTGGAGTGATGTAATGGAGTTATTTAGGTGGAAATACTGTTATGGTTATTGGTTTTTTTCTGCTTTTAATGATGATTGAATTAAAACGTATTAAGAAATAATTGTTTGTATATTTTCATTTGATTGTAATATCAAATCAATACTATTTTAGATTCTTATAAATATTTTTGTAGTTCTTTCTTTGGTGGCCTCAAATTCAAATCATGGCTCTGTCCCTACCAATACCATCTCATCACTTATTCACCCTTCAAACATTGATTTTTCAACAAGTAATTGTTATCAAGAAATATAAGAGATGACAAAAATATTTCATTCTTGTCTAATTCTACGAGGATTTTTTCATTCTGAAGAAGTGACACCTGGGGATGCCTTTATTTTTTTTGCTCGTCTCTAATTGAATATGTACACATATTTTTATTCAATTATATTTAAATTATTTTATATAAATACATATATCATATTTATAATTTACACATGTTTTTCTCTTTTTCTTCTCCTCTTGGGGACCAGAAAATGATATATAGGATACTCATGATCCAGCAATTGTGACCGGTCGCCATCATTCCCTAACATCTCTTATTCAAAAAAAAAAAACTAATTTTTTTTCCTTAGCTAAAAAAACTAAAATAATAGAACTATGGTCATGGTGTTAATATATGCAAAAATGGTGTATTGATTTGGAGGGGTTGGTGCGGTGGGCTTTATGGGAAAAAGGGACGTGAGTGTGGGGAACAGATCACATGAGTTGGAGGCCGCTTTGTGAGTGGAAGACAACTTAGGTAATTGATATATTATGGTTTTTATTTTTGGAGGGGCCGTACACCCCCACTTTCTTCTTGGTCCCATTTTTGGGGATGTGGGTCCCTTTCCCTTGATTGTCGGCAAAGCTTCTGTATTGCCAGATCATTTTCCACCACCCTTTCACTAGTCAACACGTGGCATTTGAACTGCTTCTGGGTCCCATTTTATAAATAGGGTGCTAGTATTACTAATAGATTACTTCTTATAGTTCTTTACTTACTATTATTACCCGTGAATGATTCTTTCTTTTACTTGAGAGTGATGGTAAATTAAGTTATGTCCGCGATGCGTGTGTCTTTTTTTTAATCATTTCCAATTATATAGCCCTTAACTAATACTCTTCGTGTTTGTTGATTGTTACGTTTACGTCAAAAGTACTGATAATTTTAAGGAAAATGGTTAGATAACAACTTTGGCCCTCATTTTTGTAGCAGAAGTGGTGAGTCTATATCTCCATTACTCATAACTTATCATATGAATAAATTGTAGTAAAATTATGGCAATTATTGTGTAATGAAAAGGCAAATCACAAACTATAGTAAAAATTTATAGTAACTTTTACAACTAGTTCGGCTAATTATCCTTAACTCCCCCGTCCAAATTGGTAACTTATCACGTGAATAAATTGTAGTAAAATTGTGGCAATTATTGTGTAATAAAAAGGCAAATTACAAACTCTAGTAAAAACTCATAGTAACTTTTACAATCAGTTCGGCCAATTATCCTTAACTCTCCTCATCTAAATTAGTAACTTATCACGTGAATAAATTGCAATAAAATTGTGGCAATTATTATGTAATAAAAAGGCAAATCACAAACTCTAGTAAAAACTCATAGTAACTTTTACAACTAGTTCGGCCAATTATCCTTAACTCCCTCCATTCAAATTGGTCCTTAAGGGAGGATGATATAAGTTATACTCTACTTAAAAGATTAGCCTAAAACTTATTTTAAATTTTAAATTATATTAAGATATGATAATAAGTTTTCGCTTCTTCTTTTTTTTTGGGTTGGATCATAGAGTACGTATGAGTGTACCCAAAAAATAACTAAAAGATCATGGTAGATGGTGCCTATCTTGCATTAGCAAATATGAACCTTTTGGGGTGTGCTCTCTCTCATAGCAGAGGCAGAGAGGAAAGGAAGGCACACAAGGTGTGGAATAATAATAGTTTTTGAAGGACATAAAATAGTTAAATATACCTATTTTTCAGCGCCACTTGAACCCCTAATTAAGCCCTTAAACCATGTGCTTATCCACAAAGATACAAGTATGTTGGTATTAAATAATTGATCCCATTTGTTTGCAAAATAAACGAATATAATTTTCACACGATAATTGTATATGTTTGAAAACCTAAATATTTTGACTACTTGACCAAGACCAAGCCAATTTCCAAGACGTACTTTCTACAGTATAGAAAGAACTTTCAAACTAGAGCCAGGCACATTTATTCAAAAGTAAAACATATTATCAAAAAAAAAAAAAAAAAAAAAGAGTAAAACAAAGGAAAGGCTGCAATATCTTCATATTTTAGAACCCCAGAAACTTTATCTTTAAGAAAAAATGCAAAAATATCATGGGATGGGACAGTAAAAATATCTAAAAGATGCAATTAATATTTATCCTGTGATTTTAAAACCCCAACAGACAATTCATAATAGTAGTCAAATTTTGAATTAAGAAAGAAAGGGTTTTCAAAGGATTTTGAAAAAGCATAATTGTTCCCCTTGTCTGCTTCTTTGATTTGTAAATGATTATAATTATATCTAAGCTGGTGGGCCTAACTTGAATCTTTCACCCCCCCTTCCCCCCTTTTTTTTTGGTATGGTGCCAAACTCTTCACATGAAAGAAATGAAGAGTTTGACATTATGTTGATTAAATATCTAAGTCACATTTGTTGAATAAGATTTGGTATAAACAATGCACTTCTTGCATGCATGCCATTGAAAATACAAGTCAACCATAAACTAGCAATACCATCTAAAGGTAGCTGAGGCTCCCATTGACTGTTAAGGCACTTGGACCACCATATATATCACCTATTAGGCCTTCAATCAAGGCCTAAATCTTGGGAAATTTTTCCTACCTGCTTATCAATTATCATGCTGCTTTAACTTTTCTTGTATCAACTGGTTTTTAAAAGCTGAATATTGGAAACGATTCTTGAAGAATTAGCACTACCAGAACTTTTCATTTCGCACAAGATGATATATTTTCATACTAACATTTTTTTTGGGGTTCATAGCAAATTATATGGTACTAAAATCTTGGCTTGGCCCTTCACAAAATAAATAGAAAACATACAAAATCTTTGCTGGGAGTTGCATGATTAGAAGGTTGGGAAAAAGTCAATGTCTCAAAAGAAAACAGCCTTTCGGAAACCACACAAATTTGTTAGACTGTTGTGCTATGTTTATTCCATTCATATATATACCAATCAATCAACATTCTAACCTCGCAAACAAGTAGTACCGTATCTAAAAATATAGATTCTTTTTGACCAAGCCAGCAAGTAGGATCATATTAAAGTCACATACACAATGTCACATGTTATGTTAGGCCTTGTAGGTAATGCTCACAAAGATTGTTAAAGTCACGTGGACCATATATCACATGTTAGGCCTTCAATCAAGGTCCAAATCTGGGAATGTTTTTCTTTTTTCTACTAGAATATAGATGCGCCTCAACTTTTCATGTAACAAATAACCAGCATGTAATTCACGCATACACATGAATACATTTGAAAATAAATGCATTTTTTAATTGTAAAAATATACGTAATTGATTGAATTATTAGAAAAAATAAACTTAATTAAATGCATATTAAAATTCTTACATAAGTTTAATACTATTTATAATCATTTTTATTCTAATTTTTAATAAGATGAAAAATGTGGTGATTTTAATTGAGTAGATATATGATTGGTTTTTTATTTTTTATTTTTATATTTCATTAATATTAGACTCTTAGTATTTTGCACTCATTAACTCACTTGGTACAAAGATTAAAAAACTTTAGCGGTCACATGGCACAAAATTAGCCCACAATTGAAGTCTAATTTGGAATCTAATTGAATTTTTTCCATCTTTGGTTTTAAATATATACTAGTGTGTAACCCTATGTTTATGCACGACTATAATTAAAAACAATCACAACTATACTGTTTAAATTATACATTTTATTTTATTTTATAAAATGTTGAAATTATATCTGGTATTAGCTTACACATTTTTTTTAAACCATAAATTTTTAAAATATGTAATGGTTTCTAATTATATATATATATATATATATATATATATATATAGATATGATTTAGAATTTAATTAGATTTAGACTCTTCAATTTTTGCATCCAATAATTCACTTGCCACAAGAATTAAAAAATTAGATGGACACATGGCGCAAAATTGGACTGTAATTGATATCTAATTTAGAATTTAATTAGTTTTGTACTTTTTTTTTTTAACACTCAATTAGTGTCTAACCTTGTGCATATGCACGGATACAATTAAAAATAATTACAATTATTTATTTCAAATTATACATTGTTTTTAGAAGACGCTAAAATTATACATGGTATTAACTTACTGATAAGATTCTAACAGATTCAATGGAGGAAGGAATGAATTAAGAATTGGAGAACAAGAGAACAAGAAGGGAAGAAAGAATAGAGAGGAAAAACAATGAAGATTCTTATCTGAATGTCCTGTACAATAACCTCCCTTCCCATATAAGCACTACACTCCTAACTAACTCACTAACTACCTAACACCCTGGTCCAACCAACTAACAACCCACAATAGCAGTCCAGCTCAGCTACACTAATCACTGCTTACCTGAGCACACACCCACGCACCCTCATGCAGGCTCACACACACCCACTTGCAGGTACACACGCATAGACTGGCACACACACATGCACACCCCCCTACACACCCTTTCACAATTACAACTGTCATAATTACAATTGTCCACAATACAATACCACTGTCAACAATACAATACCTATCAATACCCTCCCAATCAAAGCACCTTACCCATAAGGTGAGGAAATTGATGCTGCAAGGCATAGAAAGACTCCCAGGTAGCATGAACTTGATCCTACCCCTACCATTAGACTAAAACCTCAATAATTAACCTGGTCTGAAGTTGTTTAGTTTTGGTCTACAAGATAGCAACAAAGTTCAAGATGTACAAAACCATCAGAATTAACAGGAGGTAAAGTGGGAATGGGAATGACTTGAGCCCCCAAATGCTTCTTAAGGCAAGACACATGGAAAACTGGATGTAGGAGACAATCGAAAGGCAAAGCCAACCTATAAGCAATAGACCCTAGCCTCTGCAAAACCTGAAATGGCCCATAGTACCTCGAAGAGAACTTATTGAAGCCTTTGGACCTCAAGGTCAGCTGTCTATAAGGCTGAAGCCTTAAATAAACCCAGTCCCCAACCTCAAATGACCTGTCAAGCCTATGCTGATCAGCCTGGAGCTTCATTCTGGATTGAGCAGCAAAGAGATTTTGTTTAAGTAAGGATAGGACTTCAGGCCTAATCCTAAGAAGGTGATCCACTGCCTCAACCTTGGTGGTGCCAGGAATGTAGTCCAATTGCCTAGGTGGAGGGCAACCATACAATGCTTCATAAGGAGTGAATTTGGTAGAGGTGTGGTAGTTAATGTTGAACCAGAACTTTGCTAAATGCAACCATTCAACCCAAGAGTTAGGCTTGTCATTGACAAAAGCCCTAAGATACTGTTCTAAGCTCCTATTAACCACCTCAGTCTGATCATCTGTCCGAGGATGGTAGGTTGAAGACATGGTCAGGTTGCTGCCCTAAAGTCTAAAAAGTTCCTGCCAAAACTTGGAAGTAAACACAGCATCTCTATCACTCACAATGGATCGAGGCATGCCATGAAGCCTAAAAATCTCCTTCATAAACACAGCAGCCACCTTAGCAGTTGTGTAAGGATGAGAAAGAGGCATGAAATGCACATATTTGGTCAATCTATCCACCACCACCACAATGACCTCAAATCCATGGGATTTAGGAAGACTCTCTACAAAATCCAAACTAATATCAGTCCAAGGCTTGGAAGGAATTAGCAAAGGTTGTAACAAACCCCCTGGCTTGGTAGTCTCTACCTTAATTCTTTGACACAAGTCACAATGCTTCACATGCCTCTTGACATCAGATTTCATTCCCTTCCAAAAGAAGTCTTGACCCTATATAAAGTCTTCAAGTAGCCAGAATGACCACCAATAGGACTGTTATGCATGTTAGGATGTGTGCCCTTAAATCCTATTGTATGATGCTATGTATGACATTATGTATGACTTAGTGTTATGATTAATAAGGTTGTTTTATTATTATATAAAATAATGGTAACATGAATATTTGGACATTATCATATAATCCACGAGATACATAGTATGTGATTTATGTGAAAAGTCACAGAAGATATAAATCACAAGTTCTTTGTAAAATCAGAATTATAGTTTGTAGTCGGTGATGAAATTGAATATTTCATCTGCGAAGACTATAACATATCAACTAAGATGATTTGTCTTGATCATGGAAGTGGAGACTTCTAGTTGGTATGTTGATATGTTTTAAGAGTTAAGACATATTGAACTGGACCGTTGTGCGATTTATTATTATCCTAACGACTGTTAAATAAATAATAAATCTCACGACTTCTGTTTGCATGAACTCTTAATCTTGAGAGAATAATGAACCTGATCATGAGGTGTAGGTTGCTTTGATATATCAGGAGTGAGATCTAAAGTCACGATCAAAACCTCAATGTGTTAGACAACCACATTTAGTGTTGATGGAACATATATTCTCAAAATAGAATTCATAATCTCTTAACGGAGATATAAAATATTCCCTTGAGATAAGTTTAATGGGTTGGTTATTCATAGTGTTAGGCCTAACCACTTTAGTAAGGAGTTACTAAAATATATATTTATGAAATTGGATTTCATAAATATATGATGAATAACTTAAAGGATTAAATCGGACACTCAAAGATTAAGATGTAGTAATCTTCAAAGTGACAGTCTACATTCATGACTTTGTATTACTACGAATATTTTATGAAGGAGTTGCATGTATAATAAAGTTTTGGGATATAATTTATTAATAAGGCCTAGAATGCAGTTATATTTATATAGTGGTATTAAATATAATTAATGGTAACTTTGGACTTGTCAAGAGTTGACAGAAAAGCCCAAGGTCCATTGGAGCTAGTGTCTTATTGGTCCCTTTTGATCCCATTCCAAGCCACACACTAAAACCCAATTAGAAAGGCCCAATAGGCCAGCCCAATTAGATAATCAGTTAGTTATAAAGGGAGAAACATACAAAATTTTATTTTAAGAGAGACATCATTGTGAAATGGTGTGTATGTGTGAGTGAAGCCACTCGATTATTCTCCCTTGGAAACTGATAGAGAGACCACACTTTTTGGGCGTAAAGTGGAATTGTAGTGAAGATTAAAAGTGTTCCCAAGTACTTCTAATATTTTGTTTTGAATTTCACCGCACCAAGCTACGCTATCTTGTTCTTAAATTCTGAAATTTACATAGTGCATGTTATCAATCATGAATGAAATAGATCCATGTTTATTGCTTCCGCTGTGTGTTTTGTATGAGATACAAAACCAGATTTTTCAACAATTGGTATCAAAACTTGGTTTTCATATCATGCTTGTATAACATGTGATTGAGATTTTAGAATCAAAGAAAGTAGTTCTCTTGGTGATTTAAATTTTTACCAAGTAATGTTTCTGCATAAAGTTATTGTTCCATAAACCTTGTGTGCATTGATAAATATATGCGATATATTGTTTTGCATGGTTCCAAGAGGACACGGCTGTAACTTTGTTTTGTGCCGTATGTTTTTGGCGTTTGTATTCATCAAGGACACCATTTACACATCTTGCGAACAGGTTTACTTTTGTTATGCACTGCTTGGATATCTTTGGCAGTTGAGAGTAGTTATTGAATTTCATGCAATAACTATTAATTGTTGTTGTCCGTGGACATCTTGGCTATATATATTTTTGATAGTGCTATGTCTTAATAGTAATTGCCAAGGATATGTAGTTATTGAATGTTATTGAAATAACTGCCATGTGCGTGAATTTACTTATTGCACCGCTTGGATGTTTTGCACTGCTTGGCTATAAAAGACAATTTAACGCTAATTGCCTTGATGGCCATCATGCATGTGTTAATTGTTTATAAAGGATTCATCCAATCCGTATATTATATTATATTATATATATGGGTTTAAATGCAAATTCTTGATGGACATCCTATAGGCATGTGATAATTGCCTTGGATGTATTGAATCCGTATATTATATATATATATATGGTGTGATAATTGTCATATATTATTGATATAAGGAAGTAATACAATGTTTCTAGCATGTGTTATATGCCTTGGATGTCTTGGATCCGTATATTAAAGTGTGTTTCATATGTTGCAATTTATATGGAGATACATGGATATATATGCTATCTTGTTAATGCTAGGATTATGAAATTTATTCCTAATGAGATTAGGATTATGTTTTCAAGGTGTCTAGTATTATTATGGTTCTTGATCTTAAAAACCTTTAATTTAAAATATCTAGTGGGAGAGAGATACAAGGGTTGGATCTCATGGCCTTCATTGTCTATTCATAGTAGTATGAAATATATACTTTGTCTTTGCTTCGAGCTTAGCATTCTATGCGGAGAGTATTTATTTCATGGTGCTACAAGATTGAACTACCTGATTTATAGTGGTTTGATCAAACACCTTGTCTTAGCCTTGAGCTTTGCATTTCATGCGGAGGGTGTTTTGTATCAAGATACTACAAAATAAACCTGTTAAGGGAGATGAAATGTGGCTACACATGATTCTAGACAATGGTATACACTAGACTAAGTATTATAGTATCCTCTATGCTGAGTTCTTACTATTATTATTTAGAGGCTAAATGTAAAACGACATATTATTAGTGTTTGATAAGAGTTATCATGATAGCACTAATAATGAGAATGGTTCTCAATCAATCATAGTATTTAATATTCACTCTATGCTGAGGGAATATGTGATTGGGTTGTCATTGCATATTTTATATTATGGTTTCATTAAGGTTCCATACTATATGTTTATATGCTAAATTGATAATGTCTAGTTTATTAATTATATTCATGTTTGTTATTTTCAGATTTAAAATCATGGCATCATTTAGTCCACTTGTTGCTATTCTTAATCAAAACAAACTTATTGGATCCAACTATGTTGACTGGAAAAGAAATTTGGACATTGTTCTTACTGCTGAAGAGCACAAATATGTGCTTACTCAACCATGTCCTAGCTTTCCATCATTAGATGCTCCTCTTGAGAAAAAATAACGATATGACCGTTGGTAGAAATCTAATGAGATGGTTAAGTGCTATATCCTAGCATCTATTTCAAATGTTCTACAGCATCAAATGCAGGATGTAGAACTAGCTTCAGATATAATGTTAAGTCTGAAGGAGATGTTTGGTGAGCAAGGCCGTTCTACAAGGCAAGAAACTATGAGGCAGATCTATAATACCAAAATGGCTGATCTATAGTTAGGATGATCTCTAATCTGAATACATTGGATTTTTAGGTGTTGATATTGATGGAGAATCCCAAGTGGATATGGCACTCCAGTCACTACTAGAATCATTCAAGGAATTCAGACTTAACTATAATATGAACAAAAAGGTTTATACATTATCTGAATTGACGAATGAGTTGGTAGTGGCGGAAGGCATCCTTGGTACTTCTGGTGTTGATGCCAATATGGTTGAAGCTTCTACTTCTCAACCTAAGTCGAAAGGTAAGGGTAAAAAGAAGAAGAAGAAGAAGAAGAAGGATTTTGCCAAGAAAGATGGTAAACAAGTTTCCAACAAAGAAAAGAAAACCAAAGGAAAGTTTTTCCATTGTGGTGAGAAAGGACATTGGAAGAGGAATTGTCCAATATTTAAGGCTACCAAGAATAAAGGTATGAAAAGTACATTCCTTCTTGAAACATGTTTAGTATAGATTCCCACGGATTCCTGGTGTGTGGATTCAGGTTGTACTAATCATATCTGCAAATCTTTGCAGAGGTTTCAGGAGATCAGAAAGTTGAATGAAGGGGAAATGTTTCTTACCTTGGCTGATGGGAGCAGGATTCTAGTTGTAGCTATTGGAGTGTTTAATTTATGTTTTAAATCTAGAGTTTTAATATTGGAAGACTATTTGTATGTACCTAATGTTCGTAGGAATTTAATTTCTACAACTTATTTAGGTAAACATGGATATTATGTTATCCTAAAAGACAATGTTGTAATAAAGAAGGATAAAATGTTTATCTATTCTGGCAATATTGTAGATGGTTTTTATATTTTAACTCCTGATAAGCATGAATTATACAATTCTGAATTAGATAATAACTCTCATGTAAAATCATTAAAGAGAAAGTTTCATTCTACAAGTGATGCATATCTTTGACACTTGCGTTTGTGTCATATTAATTCAAACAGAATTCAAAGACTTATTAAAGATGGACTCTTAGGGCCCATGGACTTTGATGGTTTTCCAGTTTGTGAATCTTGTTTGGATGGTAAAATGACCAAATAACCTTTTAATGCAAAAGGTAGAAGAGCCCAAGAGTTGCTAGAACTAGTATATTCAGATGTATATGGTCCTATGTCAATCCAAGCAAGAGGTGGCTATGAGTATTTCATTACTTTCACTGATGATTACTCTAGATTTGTTTATGTGTACCTAATGAAAAGGAAGTCCGAAACTTTTGAAAAGTTCAAAGAGTTTAGGGCTGAAGTTGAGAATCAATTAGGTAAACGCATAAAGGCCATTCGATCTGATCGAGGTGGCGAATACCTTCTTGGGGATTTCAAGGATTACTTGACTAAACATGAGATTATATCCTAGTTGATTGCACCTGGAACTCCATAACAAAATGGTGTAGCGGAAAGAAGGAATAGGACTCTTTTAGATATGGTTAGATCCATGTTGAGTTATTCGACTCTACCAATTTCCTTTTGGAGATATGCCTTAAGTACTGCAATGTATCTTCTGAATTTAGTACCTTCGAAGTCTGTTCCTAAAACACCTGTAGAGTTGTGGACTGGGGCGTAAGCCTAGTATGAGACATCTCCATATTTGGGGTTGTTCAGCACATGTGTTGAAAGGAAAGTCTGACAAGTTATAGTCTAAAACAAAAGTGGTATTCTTTGTAGGGTATCCAAAAGGAATTGTTAGAGGTTTATTCTATAGTCATAAGGATAATAAAGTGTTTGTTAGCACAAATGCCAAATTCTTGGAAAAATGACTATATGAATGATTATACTTCTAGAAGTAGAGTTGTTTTGGCTGAAATGAATGAACCTGTAATAGAACAACCAATGCATGAAACTAGGGATAATTTGGATGTATTAGATATACCACAAGACATTACTCATGAGATGACTAGTACACATGTGCCTCGTCGTAGTGGGAGAATTGTTTGGCCTCCTATAAGATTTATAGGTTTGGGAGAAACTTATGAAGCTATCCCAAAAGAGGTTGAATCGAATCCCTACACTTATGAAGAGGCAATGAATGATATAGATGCACATCATTGGGTCCAAGCTATGAAATTTGAATTAGATTCAATGTATTCCAATCATGTTTAGGATCTTGTAAAGGTGCCTAACGGCATTAAACCTGTTGGTTGCAAATGGGTTTACAAGAGGAAGAGAGGGATAGATGGAAAGGTTGAAACCTTTAAAGCAAGGCTAGTTGCGAAAGGGTATACACAAAAAGAAGTTATTGACTATGATGAAACCTTTTCGTCAGTAGCCATGCTTAAATCTATCAGAATTCTCTTATCCATTGCTGCTCATTATGATGATGAGATTTGGCAAATGAATGTCAAGACTACATTTCTTAATGGCAATCTTGAAGAAGAAATCTATATGATGCGACTGGAAGGTTTCATAGCAAAGAACTAAGAGCATATGGTATGAAAATTGAAAAGGTCCATTTATGGACTTAAGTAAGCATCTAGGTCATGGAACATCAGATTTGATTAAACAATTAAATCATTCGGCTTTGAATAAAATCTTGATGAACCATGTGTGTACAAAAGACATCGAGATAAAGTAGTAATGTTTCTAGTACTTTATGTTGATGACATTCTAGTCATTGGAATGATGTAGGGGTAATGTCATTGGTAAAAGTTTGGTTGTTAAGCCAATTTGATATGAAGGACTTACGTGAAGCTAACTTTATTCTAGAGATCAAGCTTTGGCGAGATCGCAAGAATAAGATGTTAGGTTTATCAAAAACTGGGTATATAGATAAGGTTCTAGAACGGTTTAACATGCAAAACTCCAAGAAAGGATTACTTCCTTTTAGATATGGAGTTCCTTTGTTTGATGACCAAAGGCCTAAGACTCTTGAGGAAGAAAATATAATGAGACAAGTTGCTTATGCTTCTGCAATGGGAAGTCTCACGTATGCCATGCTATGTACTAGACCAGATATCTGTTATTCAGTTGGCATGGTCAGCTGATATCAATCAAATCCAGGACTTAAACATTGGCAAGCTGTAAAGCATATTCTCAAGTATCTACGGAGAACGAGAGATTATATGCTTGTTTACCATAGTGAGGATTTGATTCCCATTGGTTATACAGATTCAGATTTTCAGTCAGATCTTGATTTTAGAAAGTCCACTTTAGGTTGTGTGTTCACCTTGGGAGGTGGAGCCATAAGTTGGAGGAGTGTTAAGCAATCTTGTATTGCGGACTCCACCATGGAAGCTGAATATGTTGCTGCTTGTGAGGCGGCAAAGGAAGCTGTTTGGCTCAAGAAATTCTTTTCTGATCTTGGTGTTTTGAGAATGAAGCAAGTTCTCATCACATTGTTTTGCGACAATAGCGAAGCGGTTGCACAATCCAAAGATCCAAGGAATCATAAGAAAGGAAATCACATTGAGAGAAAGTACCACATTATTTGAGACTTTGTTGCTCGAGGAGATGTAGTATTAGCAAAGATTGATAGTGCAAGTAACCTAGCGGATCCCTTTACCAAAACCTTACTCCAAAGGACTTTTGAGTCACATTTGGAGGGAATGGGAGTTAGATTAGTGCACAATAGTCTTTAGGGCAAGTGGGAGATTGTTAGGATGTGTGCCCTTAAATCCTATTGTATGATGCTATGTATGACATTATGTATGACTTAATGTTATGATTAATAAAGTTTTTTTTTATTATTATCTAAAATAATGGTAACATGAATATTTGGACATTATCATATAGTCCACGAGATGCATAGTATGTGATTTATGTGAAAAGTCACAGAAGATATAAATCACAAGTTCTTTGTAAAATCAGAATTATAGTTCGTAGTTGGTGATGAAATTGGGCATTTCATCTGCGAAGACTATAACATATCAACTAAGATGATTTGTCTTAATCATGGAAGTGGAGACTTCTAGTTGGTATATTGATATGTTTTAAGAGTTAAGACATATTGAACTGGACCGCTGTGAGATTTATAATTCTCCTAATGACTGTCAAATGAATAATAAATCTCACGACTTCTATTTGCATGAACTCTTAATTCTGAGAGAATAATGAACCTGATTATAAGATATAGGTTGCTTTGATATATCAGGAGTGAGATCTAAAGTCACGATCAAAATTTCAGTATGTTGGGCAGCCACATTTAGTGTTGATGAAATATATATTCTCAAGATGGAATTCATAATCTCTTAACGGAGATATAAAATATTCCCTTGAGATAAGTTTAATGGGTTGTTTATTCAGAGTGTTAGGTCTAACCACTTTAGTAAGGAGTTACTAAAGTATATATTTATAAAATTGGATTTCATAAATATATGATGAATAACTTAAAGGATTAAATTGAGCACTCAAGGATTAAGATGTAGTAATCTTCAAAGTGGCAGTCTATATTCATGACTTTGTATTACTACGAATATTTTATGAAGAGATATGTATAATAAAGTCTTGAGATATAATTTATTAATAAGATCTAAAGTGTAGTTATATTTATATAGTGGTATTAAATATAATTAATGGTAACTTTGGACTTGTCAAGAGTTGATAGAAAAGCTCAAGGCCCATTAGAGCTAGTGTCTTATTGGTCCCTTGGTCTCACTCCAATCCACACACTAAAGCCCAATTGAAAAAGCCCAATAGGCCAGCCTAATTAGATAATCAGTTAATTATAAAGGGAAAACATACAGAATTTTATTTTAAGAGAGTGTATGTGTGAGTGAAGTCACTCGATTATTCTCCCTTGGAAACTGATTGAGAGACCACACTTCTTAGGCGTAAAGTGGAATTGGAGTGAAGATTAAAAGTGTTCACAAGTACTTCTAATCTTTTGTTTTGAATTTCACCGCACCAAGGTACGCTATCTTATTCTTAAATTTTGAAATTTACATAGTGAATGTTATCAATCATGAATGAAATAGATCCATATTTGTTGCTTCTGCTTTGTGTTTTGTATGAGATATAAAACCAGATTTTCCAACAATGCATATGCTGAAGAACCAAGGACTTCAATGGAGAGGAAGAGCTCAAGAACACCTTATCCTTATAAAGAAGAAGACCATTCTGCAGAGAAAAATTAGAGGAGTTGGAAGAGTTGCCAGAAAGGGAAGTGAATAGCTGCTGATATTCAGCATCCTCATTGTAGTTATCCTTCAAAATAGTCAACCAGGTAGGGCAGGAAAAATAAATAAGGAATAATGAACCAACATCCTTTGAAGATTGAACAAGACCATCCACTGGTTGCATATCAGAACTCTCTTTTTTTTCTAGACAAGGCATCAGCTACCTTATTCTCCTCACCCTTCTTGTACTCAATAATGAAAGAGTAACCAAGCAATTTGGTGAACCATTTTTGTTGAGCAAGTGTTCTAATCCGTTGCTCCGAAAGGAATTTGAGACTTTGTTGATCAGTCTTGATCATAAAGGGCCTTCCCACCAAGTATGGTCTCCATTTCTTCACAGCAGTGACTAATACCAACAATTCCTTCTCATATGTTGTCAAAAGCAAGCTTCTTCCCTTAAGAGCTTGGCTATGAAAAGCCAATGGTCTGTGATTCTGCATAAGGACAGCCCCCAAACTAGTACCTGAGGCATCACACTCAATAACAAAAGGCTTAGTAAAGTCAAGTAAGGCCAACATTGGTAGGTGTGACATAGCTTGCTTAAGAGTGTTGAAAGTCAATTCAGCCTGAGTAGACCATTGAAAAGAGTTCTTCTTCAATAGGGCAGTAAGTGGAGCTGCAATCAGGCCATAATCCTTTACAAATTTCCTATAATAACCTGTCAACCCCAAGAACCCCTTTAATGCCTTAACAAAAGTAGGAACAGGCCATTGCATCATAGCTTCAGTCTTCCTAGGATCTGTTCTAACTCCCAGAAATCAAATGCCTAAGGTACTCCACTTTCACACAACCAAAAACACACTTACTTCTTTTTGCATACAATTTGTTGTCAAGCAACACAGTAAGCACCACTCTCAAATGAGACAAGTGAGATGACAAATCCTTACTAAACACCAAAATATCATCAAAGAAAACAAGAACAAATTTCCTTAAGTAAGGTTTAAAAATCTAATTCATAAGGGATTGAAAGGTTGAAAGGGCATTTGTCAAACCAAATGGCATAACCAAAAATTCATAATGCCCTTCATGGGTTCTAAAAGCAGTTTTCTCATTGTCCTCCTCATTCATTTTGATTTGGTGGTATCCTAATCTAAGATCCAACTTAGAAAAGATGGAAGAACCATGGAGTTCATCCAACAATTCATGCACCACAGAAATAGGGTACCTATACTTGATTGTAGCCTTGTTAAGGGACCTATAATCTATACACATGCGTCAACTGCCATCTGCCTTTCTCACCAACAACACTGGTGAAGAGAAAGGATTTTGACTAGGCCTAATGGACCCAACCTCAAGTAATTCATGCACAATTTTCTCAATTTTAGATTTTTGATAAAAGGGGTACCTGTAGGGTCTTTCATTAGTGTGTAGACCCGTGCATATACACAGGTACAATTAAAAATAATCACAATTATATAATTCAAATTATACATTTTTTGTAGAAGATGTTCAAATTATACATGGTATTAGCTTACATTTTTTTAAACCATACATTTCTAAAATATGTAATGGTTTCTCGTTATATATATATGATTTATAATATAATTGGTTTTACACTCTTCAATTTTTGCACACAATAATTCACTTGCCACAAAAATTAAAAACTTGGACACGTGGTGAAAAATTGAACTCCAATTAAAATCCAATTTAGAATCTAATTAGATTTTTTTTAATCTCTCTCTCTCTCTCTCTCTCTCTCTCTTTATATATATATATATATATATATAGTTAAGGGTTAGATATTCAAAATGATTATGTGAGAAATTTACATACTACACAAAATAACTAATATGTGAAGAGTCTCTTGCCCAAAAAAGAAAAAAAGAAAAAACCCGCCTAGAAAAGATCCTTCACCTTGTTATTGTAGACTAATTATAAGGGGGTAAATTCTTGAAACGAACCACACCATGAATTCCAACCAAACCAGGTGTTAGGCGACTTGAAGTTCATCGAATCCAAACTTGCAAAATTTGAACAACTTTTACTTTCTAGGCTATGATTAATTGATGGGGATGATTTGAGGTATTTTGAAGGTTAAGTCAATAGAAGACCTTTTGAAATGAATTGTAGAGCAATGAAATATTTCTTAAATGGAAATGGTGATCAGTTTCTTATAAAGTGAGAAGATCTTAATAATACACTATTCCATCAGGTTAGTTAAAGGGACAAGTTTTTAGGGTGCTCACCCTAATGTAGTACAATAACAATCTATTTCATTGCATTGAATACAAAATGGGTGTCAGTTAGTTTGGATAATAAATGTTGATATGATGGGTTTAATGACTTTTATGTTTTCTCTGAAATGGGTGTAGATTTGGATCAAACATTCTTTTTGTTGAGCATTGGTCTAAGGGCTTGTCTAAGGGGTTTGTCAAGCACAGGCAATGAGGATTCGTTTGATATTTGGCTATTTTCGTACTAACATTTTTTTTTTCCTTTTGTTCATAACTAAATATATATCATTGAAATCTTGGCTTTGATCTACTGTATTAAAGGTTAATGAAATGTCAAAGTGTTTAAAGGTTAAGGAAATGTCAAAGTGTTTAAATCGACCTTGGTTACAAAATTTTTCCTTAACTGTCTAATATGGACAAACCTTCTCAATTACAACTTATTTTGACCTAAGAGTGGATAAGAGACACAAATTAATTTGTTATTTTTTTTTTGGGGCTAACTTGGGTGTCCAGAACTCTTTGAACACCTAATTATTCTCCTAATTAAAAGTTTAAAATTTATAACATATTGTTGAGGACTCTTTTTTCGTGCCACATGGCATTACTTCATTGGCAACCCATGCAACATCAACATAATATTGATTTTTAGGTAAATCTCTTTAAAGCCCAAAATAAGTTCACATCATTCAACTACAAGAACTGGGTTCACATGGCTCACAACATCTTCACTTCAAGAGGCGGATTCATGGTTCGTATTTTCTCTTCATCAATTAGAGCTCATAACCCACGACATCATCAACATCAATATACGGATCGAGCTCAAGTAATGAATCAAAGCTCATGGCCTATATTACCTTTCTCATATTCATGGAAAGTGGCTTCTCCAACAAAATCGCATATTTACACAAAATGACAACAAAGCCCAAGGTACATCATCTCATCTTCGACTTATGATCTAAGCTCATGAGTCGCTTTGGGGAAATTTTGGAAGTTGTGGTTTGGAGGGCTAAGAAGTATGTTCAATAAAGCTCCAGTGGTTTAAAGTTGATAAAAGAAACATGTTGCTCGGCGTGTCTTCTCCAACTCCCCTAAACTCTGACAAGTCAGTGTGTAGCGGGTAACATATGGTAAGACTCTCTTATCACATAGCACTTAAAATGATGAAACTCCCCATTGCTCATTTCCTAAAACTTAATATTCATAATATGACAAACATTCAAAAACTCTAGCCATCTAAATGCTAACAAAATAACTATTCATTCAATCTCCAGTTGTTGCTATACGAATTTGAAAACCTAAGTATATTATTCTACATAAGCTTATTTCTATTTTTGGCTAAAATCCAGCTTAAACGCATGGATAAATCTGATTGGCGATCTTTAATCTTCATGTATTAAATATTCATAATATCTTTAATACTCTGCTGTCATCTGCCATAATCAGACCAAATATTCTCCTGCCAATTGTCAAAGCAGAGCATTAAATGCTCTTCTTGCTCACCAAGATTAAGTCACAACACAATGAGATCTTGACTAGATCTCTAAAGCTTCATCAACTATCAATCAATCATTCTATTACTTACTAAAAATGTATTGTAATAGAATCTTGGACCAAAAATATAAATACCCAAAAGAGGAAACTTTTCCAGCAGAACACCATCAATGTGTTTAGCACTTGACACCTGGTTGAAAGTGACATCACCAGCCATTTAATGCTCAATCCCAGTAGCCAGCTGTTATATCCAAAATAACAAGATATCCTTAAAAGAGATCTTACCATTTTCAGTGAAATCCATGAAATAAATGCTAAATCTTCTTTCTAGCAGCTTGACATCATCCAGCTGACCTCATCTACTTCAGCCCCAAGCAACAATTGTCTGATGACAGCTGTGACAGCTTTTTCAGACAGATGTGACAGCTTTTTCAGAACAGATTGGACAGCTGACCTAGCAGCCTTAACATTACAAAATTTCCTTATTTGGCTAAAAACCAAAACTAACCAAAAAAACTATCTTTTTCTTGCTAAAATTCTTTCATTTTCTGCTAGTCTTTCCTCCAGCTGCTATTACCCAAAATAGCAAGACCTTAAAGCTGAACATACCATTTTCAGCCAAGTCCTAGGATGGATTTTCTGAAAATTTATTGCTGATTGGGACAAATTTTGGCAGAGATTATTTGCTAAAAGCCCCCTTAAACTCAGCTACAAATAGAGCCTTCATCAACACCTCAAGGCACACCAATAGAAAATAACAACTCTCTCATAAACTTCTCTATTTTCTCTCTCTAATTATCTTCTTAAGCTCTTAATAAGGTTCTGAGCTTCTAAATTCGTAGTTTCCAAATTAGAAACTAAACACTTCAGCCCTTATCTCAAAAAATGCCCCTCATATCACTACTCATAAGCCTTTATCCACCCCCAACAAAAAATCCCAGCAACATCGCTAAATTCTCTATTACACCATTACTCATCTTATGCTCATTCTTTCACTCTCCATATTCAAAAAATACATCTATCTTCTACTTATATCTCTAAACATCTCTTTATCCACTTCTCTTATAAATCCCATATCTTGGAAAGCAACACAAGCTATCACTATAATCTTTCCAGTAGTTCTAATCAATGTTATTAATACCGTTTCGGACCCCGTTTCGGTTTGTCCAGTGGAATGGAATATTTCGGTACCGGCCGATTTTGGCGTACCGTTTCAGGGTGTTTCAGGGTTCCTAAAAATTAATTTATATATATTCTTGTAGAACATAACCAATGCCCCAGATCCATCCATATCTTGAAAAGCGTCATAGGAGATCCCACCCTCACGAGGACTTTCAGCTTTATAAAAAAGCTCTTCACAATGCACAAACTCACAAAGCCAAAAAAAAAAAGAAAAAAAAAGAAAAAGGATAACCAATTCTTTCTCTTTCTCATCTCCACTCTTCTCTTGATCTCCGCAATGACATCGTTGTAGGAAAACTCTGACGACGCTTTGATCCAACAAGTCATCGATGCCGATGCCGGCGTTAGCGAGACTCTGAGCGACGATCCTCTGCTCGAGGCAGAGCACCACTTTGTGCTGTTCAAGAAGAAGTACGGCAAGTCGTACGCGAACGAAGAGGAGCACGCGTTCAGGTTTAAGGTTTTCCAGAGGAATCTGAAGAGAGCGGGCCGACACTAGAGGTTCGACCCGTCGGCGATCCATGGCGTGACTCAGTTCTCCAATCTGACTCGCTCTGAGTTCAAGAGGACCGTCTTGGGATTGAGAGGTAGTATTGGCCAAATCCTGTACCGGTCGGAATTTACATCTCGGCCGAAATTTGCTGAAATTGTCCGGAATGGCCCGAAATGGCCCAAAATCTGACCTGAGGTGGAACGTGGGGTATTCTGGTACTGGTTTGCATACCGGTACAAAAAATTCCGACTGGAACGGAACGGAATCAATAACAATGGTTCTAATATCATTCATTTACCATCTTATATATATCTCTCATACATCTTACAAATTATATCTCTCACAACTTTTCCATACATATTTCTCATATGTATATATTACAAACCCATTTCTTACCAAATACCCACACTTATTACTCATACAAATTAAAAATACTACATCTTGTGGACACAAAGGGGGAGTTGCCACGTAATTTTTGCAATGGTCTAGGAGCCATATATATAACATCCTTTTCGAGGAAGGACCTTTATCTTATTACCAAAGTATGGGTTCAGAGTTTAGGTTTGTTCTTGGGAAGGTGTTAGGCACCCAAGATCGCCCAACCCTAAGGTTGGCCTCCCATCATTGTGTCTTAATCTTAACCTTATTAAAAACCATTTCAACACTTGTATCCTAACTCACACATACACTAGCATGCATCTAACATACAACATGGCATCATTCATCCCAAAACACATATCTATCCATAAAGCAATAAAGAGCCAAACACATACGAGAAACCTTAGCATGTGAAACCCTATCATACATCTTAAGACAAGGTAACAACCCAAACATGTCAGCAAAGCAAATCATATCATAAATCAAAACAAGGCATCAACTTCATACACATATATCAAGGTAGGATTAAATAATCAACATGCATGTTCATGTGAATGCATGACTTATCTTATTTACCTTGCAGCATCTCAGCACCTATGGCATCATGAATGGGCATGTGAATACATGTCTATGGCATTAAGATTAAGAAACAAGAAGACAAACCCTAATCTAGCATATGAGAGATACCAACAAATAAAGCATGTGAACCAGAGAATCAAATATGTATATACATATGAAAATGGTTTAAACAGAGGCAAAACATGTGAATCAAATAAACCAAACAATTCATAAGGAATCTGAATTAGGGTGTCTAGACAATTACCTGTGTACGCAACTAGAGGCCTACATACGCAAGATTTAGCTTGCCTACGCATGCTTATGGCATGCGTGTATGGGACTTGTTCAAAACCCTAACCCAGAAACAGACAAGCAGAAAGACAGAGCAAAAAGGAAAACCCTAATTCTAACAACCTAGCATGCTTATAAACATCAAACAAGCATAAGACTAAACTAAGCAAACATGTTATAACATAAACAAAACAAGAAAAACAAATTAAATAACAAAAGAAAGACTAAAAAGAGAAAAGAAAGGTTGAAGCTTGATACCTCAAAAAGGAGTTCCCAAGCTTTGATTTTGACCATTCCCCTTAATCAAATCTATCACAAGTCATTAAACAAGCGATTAGCAACGTTAAACTAAAAGGATTGGGGCCACAAAAGGTCTCAATCAAATAAGATTGACTTGAGGGTGTTTTGTGAAAAACTCCTTTTTGATTCACTATTTTCTAGTGAATTTTAGGTTTTTCCTGTGGGATTTTTGTGTGTTTTGAAAATGTATTATGTAAGGCTTTTTATAGTGGGAAAAATGAGGTTTGGGATGATTCTCAGATGATGTGAGATTCATTCCAAACCTCAGCCATTATAACAGAAAACTTGCATTTTTCATACTTTTGAAACCCTAGCTGCGTAAGCAAGAATGTGCTTGCGCACGCATGCTTTGGCCCGCGTACGTAGGCCGTTGCCCACGTACGTGGGCCGAGGGCCACTTTGGTCACTTATTTCCAAAAATAGATTTTTGTTTATTTAAAAAGTCATATTTTCCATTTTAACACTTCTCAAGTCAATTTGATATTTGATTTGGCTCTAAACTTGCCTTGGGCCTTAGAGTTTGAGCATCAATGGAGAACGGGAGTCCGAGTCATAAGGGGTATAAAATGCAGTGTCTACACATCCCACAAAACATCTATATCTTCTACCATCTCCATACTTCTCAAGTAATACCAAACACTCATACTAAAGCCCTTCTCCTAGAAGGCATAAATACTTCTTACAAAAGCCATTCTTATGGAAGGCGCAAAACTATCTTACAAAAGCCCTTCTCATGGAACGGAATACTATTCATAGCTTCACAATAACTTAAAAAACATTATCAAGGGTAAATTCATTTAAGTGCATGATAAATGAGACAAACTTAACCAACCTCTACACACAGCTGGACATTCTCTCCCTTCAGTTGCATCCATTTTTTCCCCTTTAATCTTGAAGTTATCATGGCATATTGCTTCTCCACCGCTGGAGTCATTCTGTTGGAACGCTATCAATTCACCGATGCTATACAGTTGGAGCTACAAACCATACAAAAATAAGTCACCAAGTTTCCATATCTCTAAATTTACATTATTGAATACCTGATTATTTCACTTTTAAATACATATTACTTTATTTCAACTACTATTACAACTATTAATCAAAGCTATTATATCAAACACATATTATTTATTATTTCAACCATTATCATGATTCTTAGACTTTGGGCTTTACTCATTTTGAAAATACCCTGGAAGCCATTGGACTATATGACCCAATATTGAGTTCTGGACACAACTCCCCATACAAACCCCGAGTCTAGCAAGGTCATCCTTCCAGCGGACAACATGTGGCTGTGCACCGAAAAACGGCCCCCCAACACATATTTCATGAGGTATTGAGAACCACTATACCAACCTTTCGAGTTAAACAAATTTGTTAGATTGCTACTAGATGTACTTACGCATATACAAATTTATTAGAATATTGTCCTATTTTTAGTTTTCGTTCATTGTGCTGTATTTATTTTCGTTGATCCACTAATCATTGAAACTAATCAAAGTTCTAACTTTTGATAACTAATAAAAAAGAAAATAAAAAATTCTAGTTATCTTAATCGATAAAATTTCTTATTCTCAAATAAGAAATCTAAGATTCTACTTCTCCTATACTAAAAACCAACATTCTGACCTACCCAAATCTTTTTAGTGAATAAAAAATGAATACTTTTTTACCAAAATAAAAATGACGACTTTCTAAAACAGATAGTGGACTTTTTGTGCCATATTCAATTTCGTCCCTTCACTTATTAATCTACATTTTGACTATTTGATATTAAAAAATCAACATTCTGACCGAATCTATAAGTATCGGATCCAACAAATAGATTAAACGGCAACTTTTTGACCAAAAAAAGAGATGAAGACTTTTTTTTTTTGGTTAAAAGGAAACTGCATTAAGAACTAACAAGTCGAAGAGGCTAAAGTAGCGGCTAAGAGCGTACATTAGTACGACCCAGAAGCATCTGAATTAACAAAAATATAAATTTCAACACTCTTCAAGGCAAAGAGAAAGTGGACTTAAAAAAAAAGGAAAAAAAAATAGAAAAGGGGGCATTCCGAGAATCGAACTCGGGACCTCTCGCACCCAAAGCGAGAATCATACCACTAGACCAAATGCCCACTTTGTTTCAATAAACCGCAAAGGATATCAATAACGATAATATAGGACCTTATATAGATTCTACCGTAAAAGAACTGATAAGTGAAGGTTAATACTTAAACACATAATTCTTTCGTTTCTGCAAGGTTTGGAAGAAGTAGATAGGCAGCCTTAACCACCAAAAAAATAAACTTATTAATCATGCACAAAAAGGTTAAAAGTTAAAACAAATGAAAAGAACTTAATGCTGACAATAAGAAGGGATTAATTTGTCATATTTTGGATGAAAATGGCTTGGAAAGACTGGTTGGCCCTCCTGAATCAGCAAAACTAATATTACAAACTTGTTATGAGACCAGAAGATGGAGCACTTAGATGAGGTGCAAGAAATTGCAACAAGATGTTCATAGGCATTGCCATGCATTTAATTGAGCCACATAAAAGAAAGAACCATCCCCTCCACCACAAACCCCCCCCCCCCCCCCCCCCCCCCCCAAAAAAAATAATAATAAAACGTCTAAAAAACCATTGGATTTCTAATGAAAAATATTACAATGTCCTTGTTAAGAACAAAGCATAATATTCCTACTAAAATTATTGCTATAACTTTCTTTCAAAGAATGGATGTCTCTGAGCCACCATGGTGCCTTCCATATTTCCTTTTTCCCAAGGTAGCTTGGAAATAATGTCTACTAATAGTTACTTCATCTGGAAAATCATAAAAGCAATGTTCAGTTACTGAGATGCACATTCTTCTTCATGAATAGGACCCACCTGTCTATGATCACCAAAAATTCATTATAACTTATGCTGAAGGTTAACCCAGTTGTTCCAAGGGTTTGGCACTATTAACAAATGTGGCACTTTTATTAAATCCCTCCAGCAAAAGGATTCGAACTGCTTCCAGCCCATCTTGAAATGTAAAATTTAACTGAAAATACATTTTTTATTGAATAATTAGAATTCAAAATGTATTTCGCATGTTTTTCTCCACTACAAGTCCATGAAAAACTTTCTACATACCTCTTCACGTTCTTGTTTACTGAAGGGGCGGAGAACATAGTTGATGGAATCCATCTTCCCAGGAGGCCGTCCAATACCTAGTAAAAGTTACCAATTTAATGACAAATTGGTTATCAAAAGAGCTTTTAGCAACACACACACACACACACAATGGCAATTATCTTAGAGCTTTTAAGTGCATACCAATTCTTAAACGAGGAAAATCACGGTTCCCTTTGAAGTGATCAATGACACTCCTCATCCTGCAAGGGAAAGCAATTAATAAGAATTAATTTTAATAGCCTTTTTTTGGGGGGGGGGGGGGGGGGGGGGGGGGGGGGGGGGGGGGGGGGGGGGATGTTGAGATGTAAAACTATCCTTACAAGCAGCCATTCATGAAGTAAAACAGATACTGGAACACAAAAAGATAGATATATTTTAACAGAGTCCTGAGTCCAACAAATTGGGAATTGTCCGTGTTTGACACACCTGGTGTCTGACTCCTGAGTCATCCAGTGGGTTAGTGCCCTCAAGGCTCAGGTGTAGAATAGGAGATTTTATTTAACTCTTCTTTTGTTTTCATGTTAATATATTTTATTACAAAGCGCCTTATTTTCTAGGAATCCTAATGATTAAGTAAAACATCAATCAATTTGATTGTCCTAATACTACTTGTAATGAAAAATCTTAACCTTAATAGACATGTTCAATCTGTTTCACATCTTTTCTGTCCAGGAGGAGACAAAATCCTGGAATTATGTGCACAGTAACCTTGGTCTTCAAGTGATACAAAAGGTCTATCTTTGACTAAAAGCCTGAGACAGTGTGCAATAAAAAGACTAAAGTTCACTTTACACACCCTATAGTTGGGGTTAGTTGTCATTTAAGTCCTTATGTTCAATTCAGTTTCAGCCAGAATATTTTACGTTGTTTTAAATGTTGTCATTCAGTCCATTTCCATGAATGACGGGGCTGTCAAATGCCAACCAAGCTCAAAACAATATAGTTTTATTAAACCACGTCGGGGGAAAAAAATCTATATAGCTCATCCCACTTTCTTCCCCCCCCTCCTCTTTTTTCTAACCTTCTCCCATTGCATGGCCATGGTGGCCCAAGATGCATCACCATACGGCCCAGCTGGCACAGCACTGTACCACCACATGGTCACCATAGCCAGCTGTGCCCCAGTCATCATGGCCAACAAAACCACCATGAGTTGCTGAACATGTCATGAAAAACCCACCCATGCTGCAAATCTATCTAAAAACAACCCAATCAAGCCTCCGAGTCACCACATAACTGCTGCTTTCTTTCGCCAAGAGCCTTGTAGTTCAGCTAGCATCTCCAAGTGTTTCCAATGGAGATGTTTAGAGTTCAAATCCCCTATCCCATTGTAATCATCGAATTTATCAAAGGATCATTGCTGCTTTCTTTCAAAATCAACCAACACAACCACCACATCACCCAAAATTTGGTTTTAATGAGGGACTGAATAGATTTTTGAGTGGAAATGGAAAGAGAGATTTTGGGATTAGGTGAGATGTTAGTAGTGAGAATCTGGTGAGTGTGGGCTTTTAAATTTTGGTTTTGAAATTTGACTTGAGTTAAGTAACAAGAATTGGGGGTTGATTTTCTGGGATAGTAAAGTAACAAGATGGTTAATGGTGTAAGGTCAAGGCAAGTAAGATTGAGAGTGGCTTTGATGCGCATAGGGTGAGACACATAGGTGGTTGTGGTGAGGCAAAAGAGAACCTGTGATGAGGTTTACTTTGAGATGAGAACCTTTTTTTTTCTTGTCTTTTTGAAGAATTTTTTTTGACACATTTTTAAGTGGGGGAGAAGGAATTTGAACTCTGAATGTCTTCATTGGAAACACAACGAAATGTCATTTGACCTAGAGGTCATTCGCTTCATTTTTTAAGGAATTGAGAGATTTAATATTTGATGACTTGTATTTTTTAACTGACATGACATATTTTAAAAATCACTCATTCTTATCCAAAAAAAAAAAAAAAAAAATCACCCGTTATGTCCTCCATGTCCACCTTTTGGCAATAGCCGCAATTTCGCAAACGGCAAATCTAAGTCATCAAAAATCTGTAGAAGATAATCAGAAATTCAGATTGAACAGAAAAATAGTGAATCAGAACTCAAGAAGATCTACAAGAAAAAAAAAGGTTGTGAGAAAGTGCATGTAGTAGGCAAGATGTTTACCACGAGAACTTGCTTTAACGGAATCTTGTAATAGGAAACGATAGCCCCAACCTTCACCAACCAATCCTCATCAAAACCATAGGAAAATAACTGGAGGAGAGAACTTGATAATTAATAAATATAAAAATATTTCAGATAGCTTACTTACAGACTCACCACTTGCATTCATGAAAGTTTGGGGTTTAGCAAGCATAACAGGAACATCTCCAATAAAACCTGAAATATCAAACCATATTAATTCAACACTAAATATATATAGCAAACTAGTTTTTAATTCACCGATTTCTGCTCAACAAACATCACGAGGAGCTACTTCAAACCTATCATTTGCTAAGGCTTAAGGTGGTATACCCTGTGCAGTGGACGTTAAGAGTGTTAACTCTGATATCAAGGGGACTCAAAGCAAGATTGGTTTTATTTAGAATCATACTCTGATAAGACAAGATCAGCATCAAATAAAAATTAAAAGAAACCTAGACAATATTAAGTAGGAATCTTAATCTAATCCCCATGTTATATCAAACTGATGCAATGCAATCATAAGATAGAAGAACTAGAAACCAGTTAAATCCTGCATCAAATGTTTATTTCCAACATTTCCCCCTTCCTAGAAATATATACTAAAAGGAAGGTTCTATCATCTATAGAGAACATTATGTGAATGATGATTAAAAAAAGGAATATTTCTAGCACCTTCAAGCATCTCACAAACATGAAATATGACAACCATACCACAATCATCACAAGAATGATTGTAGTAAGATACACAAATGGTCACACTGCGTTAACTTGCCTATTGATTAATAAAGCCGAATTCATCATCACAATCATTGGCTGTTTAACGGATTTTATATGTGCAATCACTTAACCCAAGAAGTTCAGAAAGAAGGCAAACCTTTTCCTAACAGAGCTTTGAAGGAAACGCTGCTTATTGATATCCCTTCAGCTTCAGCTATAGCATCCACCATCTCAAAGCCCACCTGCACAGAATCCCACCTTATTATAACCCCATACGCCACCAACCCAATGTACTCAAGATAGCTCTAGCTCACTTCACCATATATCAAGCACCATGTTATGAAAATTGCCAATAATGCTTTCTGTTAATAAATAAGTAAACAAAACTAGTGCCCAACCTCATGCATATCAGAAACTTTTTTGATAACTCAAATGCTGGCAACCCCGTTTAACCAAGTTCAAAAATTTAAGACACCAGCTAAAACTATGAATTCCATCCTAAGGACCCCTCTCATTAAAGTTAGGATTTTTTCCCCTAGTTATTGGTGAATTACACACGTACCACCCACGACCTCATTCTTCACCCGATTATTGATTATTATGAACATAGGAAGTGCCATTTGAACTAGAGCTCATTTTCCGCTTTCTCTCCAATCTCTTTATAGTAATTTAAACTTTAAATTTCATTTAATTGTCATATTATCATATGATCACATCCTTATTTTCCGCCTTTTAGTGTGATAAGCATAAAGAAATTACAATCACAATTGAAAAAAAAAAATCTACGACAAAGAACATTGCAACTAAATTTAGCAAAGTTCAATAAAACAGAGAGAGAGAGAGAGAGGTAGTACGGACATTGTGGCGAGTGGATTGGAACTTCTTGCCGGGGTTACCGAGGCCGACAATGAGCCAGGGCTGCTGCTTGGGCTTTGGGGACTCTACGACCGGTCGTTCCGTGGGCGAAGAAGCTGTGGTGGTTGTCGATGTCGTTGACATTGACATTGAAGCTGAAGAAGAAGAAGAAGTAGTCCAATTCGACAAAGACAAACGAGTTATTAGGGTTTTGTTACAGTTAAAGTTAAAAGAACCAAACCAACGGTAGCAAATAGGAACAAAACGTGTGGTGGTGGCGCTGATTGATGATATACTACTGAAACAACCACCGAACCCAAAACTCATACTTCCTTTTCTTAAAATTGTTGAAGAGGATGAGGATTGACTATTGAGAGAGAGAGGGTTTTGGTTTTAGTTTTATTGACGTTTGAATTGAGAATGTTTTAAAGTTTGAAACCCTTGTTTGGTTTTGTTGGGGTTCAAAAAAGGTTTTTTACTTAAAAAAAAAAAAAAAGATTGAGACGCCGTTGCCGGGGATCGAACCCGGGTCACCCGCGTGACAGGCGGGAATACTTACCACTATACTACAACGACTTGTTGGCTTCTCTTTCCACACTTGTGCAATATGGTACGTTGCAAATGTAGCTTACTTTCAAGCCTAATTTTTTTTGATTATTTTCAGCTCCTCGCATGGTAATTGTAAATTCAAAAATACATATAATTTAAATTATAAATTCATGGTTAAGAATAGTCAAACTCAACAGAAACTCTAAGTTTCAAATTGAAAGAGACTGGTACCACAAAAAAAAAAAAAAAATGATGGGAGGCATGCTTAAAAGCATGTTTGTTTATATTATATATATATATATATATATACATACTTTTTTTTTTTTCAAGAATTCTATTAGGCTTTTGACTCCTATTCCGCTAAGTATTGGGTTGTTTTATTTTTATCATTACTAAGTAGAACCCATTAGTTTTATATAAAAGTTATAGTATGAGTGTAAGTCTGTTAGTATTAAGGGTAAGAAAAGCTGTCGTGAGAATTGAAAAATAGAATGACAAACTAGTACACGTACAATATAATAAATAGAAAAGTTATGTGCTGTTTGGTCCTAGGGTGTTGATTTATCTTTCCTCTCTTTTTCAAAATATCATTTTGATGCCCTCATACGTGATGAAAATAAATGGAATGGTGTCAAATTGGGTTGTATGATGTATGGGGTATGGACACCTTGAGAGACATGGAAGAGTATTTTGGCAGCAAGAGTGCTCATTGAGCGTGGAGCTGTGTATCTGTATGGAGGATGGGGAATGGACAGTTGATAAATGTGTGGAAGGATCAATGGTTACCTACTCCAATTACACTTAAAGGTATTAAACCTCATTGTATATCACAATGTAAGAGCTTATTCCTGAGCCAACTCGTACATGGAATCAAGAACTTATTGACGAAGTCTTCATGCCAAGAGATGCTACCATTATAAAACAGATACCCCTATCTCGAAGGTGTTTTTGGTGACTCTTTGTATTGTACAAGTACATTCTCTAGAAATTTCATAGTGAAGAGCGTCTGTTTTAGCTATGGTCCCCCGTAGCTTCGCCATTGCCCATAATCCCTCTGATGCCATTCTTATGTTTGTTCCATGCTATTCCTAAAAAAGTGTAAGTGTACAAATGTTAGCCAGTATTGCTAAGGAGCCATATGGTTAGAGCCTTAAGAAGATTTTCCTGCTTTTCTCCTTCCCATTGTGGACAAAGATATAGCTTCATAAATTTTCTATCGTTCTTAATCTTAACTCAAATTTTTTTTTTTTTTTTTTTTTTTTGAAATTTTACTTTATATTGATTTTGTGCAATTGACTCATAAACGCATAAAATTCACTAGATAAATACATAAACCTCGAATTAACCCCGAATTAAGATGAAAAAGAAAAACCTTTTTTTTATTTTAAAAAAAAAAAAAAGCCTCTTAGCACTCACATAGTGTGTGTGTGTGATAAGGCTAATTAAATTTATGGTGAAATTTACCATTTATGTGAGAGAAGAGAATACCACATCTTTCATCTTTGTACTCTTGAACACTTAATAATTTTTTATAGTTTACAACAATTTACTTATTGTCCTTAAATTGTACTTTTCCTATTATAAATATAAGATTTTGCAAAATGCAAGTAGGCAGTGAATGCAGCTGCACAGAGTCCTGCAAGTAGCCAATAAAAATAGTCAAGATGTGCCCGATTAAGATTATCAGCACACCAACTGTCTCTGCCAAATCCACTAGTAGCTTCCTCTATGACAAAGACGAGAAAGCTTCTTAAAAAATTTCCAACTCCAAAAATGCTGAGATAAAGAGCGAGACCCATGCTCCTTAATTCAATTGGAACTTGATCATAGAAAAATTCTTGAAGACCAATCATGAGAAAAATCTCAGCAATGCCTGACAGAACATATTGAGGAAGAAGCCACGGCACACTCATTGGTATAGTCACATATGGCATATCAATCAGCCCATATTCCTTAGCAGTTTTCAGCCTTTTTATTTCAACTAAACCTGCAACTACAATGCAAATAGCATATAAAAGCATCCCAATTCCAATTCTCTGTAACATAGTTATCCCAGATGGTTTCCTAGTGAAAACTCTTGCTATAGGAACAAAAATGCAGTCATATATGGGAATGAATAGAACTGTGGACAAACTAATAAAGGATTGTAGTGAGGCAGCTGGTATCTCAAAGCCAAGAAAAATTGTTCGGTCAAGGGTGGCACCTTGCTTGGTAAAGAAAGTTGCAGTCTGTGCTGTCACAATAGCAAAAATCAAGCTAGTAGCCCAAATTGGAACAAGCCTAAGAACTGCCTTTGCTTCTTCAACTTGATTGACAGTACAAACCTTACCCTGCAAGGCTTTGTTAAGGAACCTGCCACATTGAGGATCCAAATAATTCTGTATGAGTTTAGATCTAAGAAAGGAATTAAAAGTTGTTTAAGTAAACCAACATTGTTTCGACTGAAAGAGGAGCAAGACTTGTCCATTAGTTGGAAAACTGGATGTATGACACTTTTTATTAGTGATATAATCAAAGTTCCTGATAGTAATTTTTTTTTTTTTTTTCTTTGGTAAGTGGAAGTTCCTTGTGGCATAGTGAAGTCTTATATCCTAATAAGGAACCATAGTCATCCGGCGGTATTACAAGGATTTCCTAGGTGTCAATGTCATCATGTAGAGTTCCTTCTCTAGGAAACTGAGTTTATGTCCCTAGGTGATCCAGTCGAGCATAGGCAAAATAAATTATGTAGTAGCTATACTTGCAGTGTATGTATCTCTAATACAAAAGATTACTAGAAATAATTGATGAATTTGATTTCATGAAATAAAATGTCCATATTCTGTAAGAGCATCAAGAAAAATGAAATAGCACATGAAAAATGATTGAGTAGCTTCAAAAAATCACCAACCTAAACCACACAAATTATCTTTGATTTGTGCGTTGAATCCTTGCATTATTTTCAAAGAAATATATCATTTTTCTCTCTCTCTTGGTATCATGCTTAACTCTATAACATGTAAGAATAAAATCCACTGATTGTTCTTCTAGGAATTCACTCTTCTCCCATAGTAGGATCCACTCTATATCATGCACATCTATGCATAAAATTCCAACTCTTATCTTTTGGTGTAGAAGGAATAGCTAGCTAAGCATGTAGTGACTCTGCTGAAATAACAGTGCATATAATCCTTAAAAAAAATCTATCAAAATTCCTCATTTGACATTTTTGTTGCTTTTGTATAGCCCTTTTTTTTAAATAAATTAGCATAAAAAGAAAATTCACCTCTTGCTTGAATTTCTCAGATTAATAGTGTCGCAGGGTTCTGCAAGCCTCCTCTTCAAATGCTATTTCTGATGGGGTAGTCTGCCAATTTTTAATTGCAGCAAGAAACACCTGACCAATTCTTACAAATGGGTTTTTCTCCTCTTTGATACTAATACCATATTGATAAGTTCTAATACCAAGCAAGAAGACACCAAAGGCAATGATCATCACAATACAAGGGATTCCAAATCCTAAACCCCAACTAAGGTTGTCTTGTACATAGCTTATGATCAACATTGCTACAAAAGTACCTGCACATAGACCAAAATACCACCAATTGAAGAATGAGCTTTTGGCTTTGCATTCCACTGGATCTTCTCCATCAAACTGGTCGGCTCCAAAAGCTTGGACACAAGGCTTGTATCCACCTTGCCCAACTGCTACTAGATACAGAGAGATGAAGAATAAATTCACTTGGAGCTCAGAAGAACATAATCTAACTTTGAGGGTGTCCATGTAATTAGATGTGATGAGAGAAGGAAGCACTGACACAGTCAGCAGGCCTAGTCCCTGAAATTATTCCCAATCTAAGCCAATGATAATTAACTACAAAAAAAATATAAAGCTGAAACATTACTGTTTGGTTTGGGAAGAGTTGGTTCTGAAAGCCGATGCTATCTTGTCATGCTTTTTGAACCACTAGTTGAAATCCTAGGTGAGCTGTGACTACAATCCTAAGAACTATTTGGAGATAAGGAAACCATGTTTGTTTGAAAGACTTTCTGTTTTTATGAAAATTTACTAATCCCTAGCAGAACTCTTGCTTATGCAGATATGAAAAGGCTTATGAGGAAGAGAGGACTGACTAAACTTTGGCAATATCCTCCATTTTGTCACCCCCATTGTAAGAAGAGTTCCTTTTTCTAGTATTAGTAAAGGCGTGACAGGAGGGTCTTCGGTTGTGAACAAGTGCTAAGTATTATTTATGCACTTAGAGAAGCAGCTATGAGATCTTTACAACTTAGTTTTTTTCTGCTGTGATTATATTGGTAGATAGCAAGGAGATCGCTGCAATGCATAAAGTAAAAGAGAAGAAGAATTAAGTGGCAGGTTGAAGTGTTGATCAAAACATTAGACCATCTTAAATGCTTAGGACAAAATTTTTTACAAAATATTTCAAAACTTTGAGGTGACAAAATGGTGAGGTCCAATGACAACGAGAGCCAATAAAACTTGTCAAT
Source organism: Quercus aquifolioides (assembly GCA_019022515.1). Lineage (NCBI taxonomy): Eukaryota > Viridiplantae > Streptophyta > Magnoliopsida > Fagales > Fagaceae > Quercus > Quercus aquifolioides. Next base: position 37,551,545 of record CM032331.1, on the reverse strand, counting down.
TCGATTGTTGTGAAAATTATTGTATTCGTGACATTACTCTGATTTCGTTTTGTCGAATAAAAAAAAGAAGAGCACAAAATCTGAGCTTAGATTCTAGTTGTCTAAGATAAGGATACGCACCAGAATGTAAATGCAAGAAGCAATAATAATGGTGCGGTAGCGGCCCAGATAAGAATCAGCTATGAAGGCTCCCAAGAGTGGAAGCAACAACGCAGTTCCTGACCAGGTGTTGACGTTCACAGCTGCAGTGGCTGTTGACTGCCCCAGCTGCTCAGTCAAATACATTATCAGGTTGCAGCCAATCCCATTATACGCAAACCTCTCCGCCACTTCCACACCTATATATGTATAATAAACCCATCATACATGTATATTTTTTTATGCCCAAAAAAAAAAAAAAATATGCAGACCTCCAACCACCAGAGTTGGATCTCAGGACAGGTCGGCCTTTGTAGTCTACGGCCTTTTCAATTGTGTCCAATAGCAATGGAATTTCAGTGGCCATTTCTTGAACCACGAGTTGAATCTTGAAACAGAGCAAAGTGTTGAAACAGAGCGAAGTGTGGGCTTTCTCTTCTTCGCTTAATTTTTATTTTATTTGTGGTTGGGGCCGTGGTTGGTTGGTCACCATGTTGCAACTTGCAAGCTTCGGCTTTTTTTTATTTTATTTTATTTTATTTTAAATAATAGTAGTAAATATAATAAAATATTGTTCAATGATTGGTTTTTTGGCCACAACAATTATTATTCATTTTGTTTGCCTACTTGGTGGTTGTTCTTGTTCATGTATTGTATACATTTATTTGTATCTCGTAATCGATGCCATTATATAAAGTATTTCAAGGAATCGAGAAGATTTTTCATTAACAAAAAGGCGCTGATTAGAAAAACTGAGAAGAAGATCCTTACATTGGAAGAACAATGGTATGTTTAGTGGTGTGCATCCAACCTATAAACCTAATGAAACTAATCCAATCCAATATTTTAAATTAGCTTTCGAGTATTGAGTTGGGTTGTAGCTTTTTTTTATTTCATGTTAATAGTTTTTTCAATTTATTTAACCCAACCCGACCTACTATATACTTAAGTTTATTTTAATTTTTTTTAGTTTGATTTAAGTATTTAGATAATTAGTTTAAATGAATTTGGAAATTTAGAATTTTATATATATATATATATATATATTTATTTATTTATTTACAACCAAACCAAAACTAAGAGAAAATTCAATTATGTTTCAAATTAGTTTTTCAATTGTGGGCTAATTGCCATGTATCCATAGTCCACTTATGTTTTCTAATTTTGTGCCAAGTGAGTTAATAATCGCAAAATACTAAGAGTCCAATATTAATGAACTATAAAATAAAAATAAAATCAATCATATATCTATTCAACAAAAATCATTACACATTCTATCTTATTAAAGAAAAAAAAAATCATCACATGAAGTTCTCTACTTTTACTTTAGAAATAGAGAAACATACCAGTGGTTTTTTGGAATCGGTTCTTTTTTTACTCTCTTGACATTGTGAGAAGTTCCGCCTTGAGATTGGTCTATTTGCACGTGTTTTAAATGTATAAGTATGGGTTATTTAGTAAGGTGTAATCTAATTTTCATTTTACTTAGAGATAGGTTCTCTTTGCTTGTGATAGCGTAAGGTTTTGCCACATGACGCATTTTTTGAGTTTTTCTTTATATATTTAGGCTTTCATCTCAACAAAGTTTGCATTTATATTAAAATATTTGTTCATTGAATTAGCCAATTTAAATAAATTTATATGATTATATTTTTATAAATTCTATATAAGAAACAATTTTTATTTGGAATAATAATAATTGTATTAGTAGATTTAAAATATGACATTCTCCTTCATATTTAGTTGCTTTGACAACAATTGACATACAAGTCATCTAAAATTAAATATTTGATTATTTGCAAGTTCACTAAAAGTAATCTTAACTATTTAGATTTCCATATATATATATAACACAATGAAGAATATAAGAAAATAATTGAACTATATTTGCATTTTTATTTTATCAAAACGATATTCGTATTCTTGAGTAGGTATGAAACATGCGTATTTGTATAGTCACTGTATCATGCAAATTCAAGTTTGAAAACACATATAGTAGATCAAATCACTACACTACTTTGTCTTTCTATTTTGTTTATAAAATAGAATACTAAATATTACAATTTTTTTACAATGAAAAATTATTAAAATATTTTTTTTTTGATACATCAATAGTTGGGGTGGGTGATTTAATGTCTCCACTCTCTAGTGGGAAGTGGAAACAACAAGAGGTGGAGGTGTCAACCAATAGAGCTCTTTTGGTGAAAATAATTGAAATATTGGAAGAAACTAATAACAAGTGACGCCACACACCATGCAAGAACTCAATTAGCTGCTCTCCAAAAATAATGGCAAGAATGGCCATAAACATAACTATTAAATTCACATAACTTCTACAAACACTTTTTTGTTACCAGCACCGCTCCCTACAAGATAAAGATGGTTTATACCACCATCACAACTTTCTAAGCTCAACCTATCCTCAACTTAGGTGTGTGAACTAGACTATTATAGAGTGAACTGGACTATTGTGGGAGTAAAGGTCCTTATTTGAGATCATAAAAGATTTTGCTCAAAATTAGGATATAGAGGGTCAAGGTGATTCACATGGTGTATTGTCAGTTTTGATATAATCAAAATCCACTAAGAAATTATTATTATTTGGGTAAATTACATTTTTGGTCCCTATCCTTTACACTATATGTCAATTTGGTCCCTAACGTTTCTAATGTGTTAGTTTAGTCCCTAAGCTTTTGCTATTGTGTCAAAATAGTCCATGTTGTTAGATAATGGATGGAAAATACTGACGTGGCTAACGGTGATATTAAAATATTATCATTTTTGCCAATTGAGCTGCCACATCAACAGCCATGTGTCCTTAATTTATATAAATAAAAAGAAATCAGAGTTTTGAATAATAACATCTGTCTAATTGCTTCTCCAAAAAAAAAAAAAAAGTCTAATTGGTATCACTTGGGAATCTTTTGCCATGAATATCAATGGTTGTAAGTTTTAACAACCTTGCTTGTTTGACGGAGATTGGGGTCCTGCTCCATGAATCTGGACAGTCGGCTTAGACAATCAAGCAGTTGTTGCATGTATTTGTGATAAAGGATTTGGAGGTGGATATGACAAATTTTTATAAATTACAATCAGGGTAACTGTTTAGAGCTGTAGTTGAAGAGGAAAAACCAGCCAGAAGATCACACAATGGGTGTGCTGGCAGACTATTCTCTCTCAGTACCAACTAAAATTGGATTTTTTTTTTTTTTTTTTTGGGCTTCATTACCATTAGTGCTCTCACTATGGTTTTATTATTAAGAATAGGACATTGTTTTATTAAGAATAGGGAGCAAGGAAGCCAAGGGTTGGGAGAGGATGAAGGTGCATCGGCCAAAGAGATTGGGAGGGAGAGGTTTCAGATTTGGGGGAGAAAAGCCAGTATTTTGTTTTTGTTTTTAAATAAATAAATAAGGACACATGGCTATTGATGTGGTTGTTTTTTAATCTGATGTGGCAGTATAGTTGGCAACTAATGTGGCATGAAAAATAATTTTTTATTGTTCCGTTTGACACATCAACTTTTTCCATCTAGAAGACAACAACAAGGACTAAATTAACACGGCACTGAAAAAGTTAGGGACTAAATTGACTAAATTAAAAGGTCAGGGACCAAATTGAAATATGATCTAAAGGATAAGGACTAACTTTGTAATTTACCCTTATTATTTTTATCTAAATAAATTTTCAATAATAGAAATGATTCAACCAAGGAGGATGCTATATGATACTTCAAAATATTTTAGGATTTTGAAAAAATAGCTTGTCAAGAAATTACAGATAAGCCTATACTTTGTTATTAGTAATGCAATTCTATTACATCTAAATTACAGTATTGATCAAAAAAAAAAACACTTGGCTGGTTATTTCTACTCTCTAACCGCTAATTAACAGACTAACGAACCATTCAGAAAAAGAAAAAAACTACACTACCCTTAAATCTTTTTTTTAATGAATTCTACCCTTACATCGTAGTTACTTAAACAAAATGACAATCCATATAAACTAACAAATAACAACACTATCAAAAGTCTTGTAACTCAATTAGTTGGCACCTTTATATGTTTCCATTATAGTTAGTGTTCAAATCTCCTCACCCGGTTGCAACTACAGAATTCTCAAAAAAAAAAAAAAAAACAACTCCATCACGATTTTCTAGCAAAGATGGAAATGCCAATAAGTTGGCTTTACATCATCGTGCATTTGATAGAAGTCAATAAGTATCTGTAAATTTTTCAATAGCCCAGATTATTTTCTATGATTTTGCTCGTATTAATACATCATTGATACAAGGGCAAAATTTCAAGGCAGAATAAAAGAATTTACAATATTTGTTGCACCATCAAATTGGCAAGTAAACTTTGCACCAGATTTTGTTATATATACATGGTATAAGACATCTCTTTCCATAATGTCAACCGTATCTTCTCTTTTCACATAAGTGATATCAGTAGAGAACAGGTGTTGGTGTGACACTACATCGCATGTGGAAGGTTCAAAATTTTATCTCCAGTAAGAGATTCCTCAGGGCCATTTCTGAAAAAAAACAGAATATGTTGAAGATTTAATAAACAAGAATGAAAGAAAGAGCAAATAACGCATATGACTGATGGTTACCTAAGATAACTCAAAGCTGACATGCGGTAGAGACAGGTGAACACCAGGATATGCAACCCAATGGTGTAGAAAAATGCAAAAGTTCGAGCATACCTGCAAGAGTTATCTCTTATTATATTTCACATACACTACAGAGGAAAAAGTTGGAACCAATTAGGAAGAAACATAAGAGCAGTTTCTTAGTGTCACTCAACACGAATTTTTTCTTGTCTTTCACATCTAGTGATCAAGAAAATAAAAAATAATATTCCACAAGCAGAGGTTGCACACATTAAGAAATTCAAAATTTAGAATACAGACAACAGAATCATACTTATTGCCAAGAAGAAAACGTCCGCTGCTAAGCGTGATTCTATCCCTGAAACCCAACTCCTTGTACCTTTGATCCCTTTCCTAATTACAAGTCAACAAATTAAGTTAGTACATGATTTATAACAAATATTAGCACTCAAGAAATATATAACCCACAGGAGGGCAGACAAATGGTTATGCTGCAGAATAGAAATCTGGGGATGCATATTTAGCAAATGAAGATTAACGCTATCAGTACAAAGTAACCCAATACTGTTGGCAATGTCTACCAAACTAACAGAAGGTGGTTCTCCTGCTGTCATTGACTAGATCTGTTATCCTTTCACTCCTCATAAGTATTACATATTTGGTAGGTTTGCAATTTAGATAATGCATCAACTTTTTCACCAAAGTAAATAAGCAGCTTCAGAAATATTGACCTATAATTTCTGGGCAAATATTTTTCCAGTGGCCAATCTAATTATGAAGATCAACCTCCAAGGTAGAAGAATGTAAATGAGCTTTGAATAAAGTTCTGGTTTTGTTGTTGATGAAATTTGATATTTATAGATGGAATTAACCAGGCTTAGCATATGATAATCCACAATCATTTGGAGTCCTTGGGAATCCAAAGAAGTATCAACTTTCAGTATTGGATGATAATAAATTATTAACATCTTTCGAGACTAAAAAAGCTTCAGAATTTCAAAACAGGAGAATTCTTTTTTTATTAAGTAGCAGAAAGCCCTAGATGAACACCCCCCCCCCAAAAAAAAAGAAGAAGCAGAAAGCATTGTGTCTGTTCACTGTAAGGGTCTGTTTGGGATCCGCTTATTTTGTTAAAATTGAAAACTTTTTGCTGAAAGTACTGTAAATAAAGGTAACAGTTAGTTGAAATAGTATAGTGGAACCCATGATACCAAAAAGTGTAATGAGACCTATGAATAGTAGCAAAAATAAGTTGAATAATAAAATAAGTTGGTAAAATTAATCATGTCAAACGGACACTAAGTCTGTAATTATCAGTTATCACAACTTCAAAATGGAAGAAAGCAAATTCCTGGAAGGCCTCAAATCTGATATAATGCCTAACTAAAGAAAGGAGCATATAAAGAAAATATACAAATTCATCAAAGAAGATCAAGAATAACAACCTTTTTTGAGAATGCTGCAAATGGATTTATATCATCCTCATATATCTTCTTGTACTTAGATTCAACATCTGAGGTAAAACCACCTTCAAGATCTTCGGCTTGCTGAAAAATGACAATTTAGTTTTAAAAAAAAATTAAATAAAATAAGCTTCAAGAAACTTAGAGGACCATATTTTAGTTATTAAATCCAGACTACTTTGAGCAACTGCAGGCTTTAGTTCACTCAAATGCCAATTCAACTAGAGTATTAACAATCAAACCTCATGGTCAATTAAATATTAAGAATACTAATAAAAAAGGAAAAAAAATGTTGAAAACTTTATGAATCAATTTAACATATGAGCAAATTATGACTGACTTAATACAATATTAATTATTGAGCTTTTTTATGCATGACAAACATAGAGAGCGCTTAACAATATTATTTTTTGACCAAATCCAAAATTATAACATATGTATGGAGTCAATGTACAAACACACATAATAAGTCATAAAGAAGATTGCGTATGAACTTACCAACAAAACAAATTAAGAGATACACTCATAAAAGAAATATTCAGCATATATCAAGTAAGTCAATGAAATTGAAATAGAATGAATTTATTTAAAGCGAAAATATGTAAAAAGAAAAAATATAGAAAAAAAATGGAATGATAATAATTTAATCTATTTCAAATTTGTATGATTTTCCTTCATAGTAATTTTATATAAATTAAGAGATACATTTTCAGAAAGAATCACAAATAAATCATAGAAGATATAGTATTCCTAGATTCATTTCCTTAATATAGCATTTTTCTTTTGTTAAAAAACATATATATATATATATTTATTTAAAAAAAAAAATTAGGCAGATATATAATTTGGAGCATCCGAAAAAACCAGGACAGTTTAACAAACCCTGTCAGATTGTGCAAGCCCAAAGGAACCCACCAGGTTTGACAAGTCATAAACTTTAACAATATAATTTAGGACTAAGACTGGCCTAGGCACCAGGTTACTAGTTCACCAGTCCAACCAGCCAGGTCAGATTGGTTCGATAACTATAATAATCAGGGAAGTTACAATCAAGCACCTTCTTTGATCCTCTAGAGACTACTCTTTCATGGTTGTAATCCTGGACATAACGAATCTTTCCATAGAGTTTGACATTATCAGCTTTCGTCTTTTCTAGCTCTACTGTCAGTAGCCCAATCTTCTCCTTCAAATGCCGTATTTCCTAGTGCAATTGAAAAGCAAAATCACAAATTTAAACTCTAATCTAACAATGTCAATATAATATTTACAAATAAGGATAGGAAGCCAAAACTGAATATTTTCGAAAGAACATAATACCTCTTCTGTCTCTCCCAAACGTGCCCTAAATCGATCCCGCTGATTACAAATCACCTTAAGCATTGAACTCTGATCTTGATCTGAGGAAATATGTTTTTGATCTGCATTCTGATACAGAAAAGGCCAACATGAATAAGAGAAATCATGGGGTAGAAAGGAACAGCATATTGAAACCTTAATCTAGCCAGGAAGAATTAGGCATTGATTAAATCATACCAACAGCAAACTAATAGCAGCATATGTTGTTCATTATTTTTAGCCTTCTTGCCCTTTAAAAACGACTTCTTGTATACCCCTATCCACAAAGTTTTTGTTCCCCCCAATAAATTCATTACTTGTTCAAGAAAATACCAACTCAGTATTTTTGGTCGCTATATTGTGTGAACTCAAAAATGAGGGGTAGAACAAAAGAGAGACAAGTACCTCAGAGAGCTCAGAACCCCGGGCCTCTGAAAGATCCCAGTCATCAAACAGATTGCCTTTTCTATCTTTGGAATTATAGCCCTGCATTAGAAGGTAAAGAATCAGAACGCATAAGAAGGTGAAACACAAAAATGATCAACAATTAAACTTCTAGAAGTTTTTTAATTCTAAGAGACAAGCTAACAAGTTAGGTAACAAGCTAACTGAGATTGCTAAGCAAATAAACAAAATAGCTTACATACGCATAAAAAATACAACTTTATAGGTATGCTGGCTATGCAAGTTTTTTCTGAGTAAAAAACTGACATTTAATTATTTACCCATTTATGCATCCTAATTAATAATATTAGTTTTCGATTATTCAATAGTTGGAAGAGAGAGGATTTGAAACCTAGACGTCTCCATTGGAACACTCAAAAGTGCCAATTGAGCTACAAGGCTCTTGGCTCTAATTAATAATATTATGACTCTAAATATCACTGACCAGAATCTTTAACAAACTACATGCTGCATAAATTGATATTTTGATGCCCAATATGCAGGTCTGACTATTCATAAACCTGGATATCACTTAAGAGGCAAATCTGGCAGCCAGTAGTCAATTCATAGACTTTCAGAAGAAGTTGTAGATGCAAACCTTCAATATGTCATCTTCTAACTTTTGTATCAACTTTTGCTGTTCATTGACCTTAGCTTTAAGTTCTTCTGTCTTGCTTTCGGCTGCTTCCAGCAAAGCTGTTTTCTCATTTAGCTTGACCTGCAAGTGGTAGAAAGGTGTAAAAATTATAAAAATAAGTATAAAACACGGTATTATAAGTCTAGAAGATATTTCTGGTAATTTTTCTGTGCAGTGTCTAGTGCATAATACGCTGGTGCTATTTGTATTTACAGGTATTCTTTTTCATCCCCACCACACTAATTTCTATTTTGTTCTTGGAATAGCTTGGAATAGCAGGACAAGGAGAATTCACACCTTCAACTGTGTGAGCTCATGTTCCATTTTCCGGTTCTTGTCAAGAAGAAGATGCTCCATTTTGCTCATCTCTTCCCCACCTGTAGCTGCGTCCCAATCTTCAGCCTCAATTGAATTATAAATCAGTACCTATAAATATAATGGTGTAATGTTAGACAGATAAGCACCGAAGTACTGTCAGGCTTCAAAGAAGCACAAGAAAGATGCATGTAAAGTACAGTGGACACCGTAGGAAGAAAACACACACAAAAACATGCTACTCTATAACAATCAGGAGGCTGAAATGGGAATGTATTGATGTTGCATAACTTAAAGCGGAACTTGTAACAGCAAGCACAGAAAAAGTTCTACATATCACATAAAAATATCCAACAACAGAGCACTCTGTTGATGAGCATATTAAAATATTGGGCCATCTAGTGACACACAAATGATATGGCAATCGAAGGTTCCTCCAAGGGTAGCTTTCTTTTCTTGGTCTGCTTCCTTAGGTAAGATCTTAACAACAGACAACCTTCGTAAAAGACGAGTGATAGTACTTGACTGGTGCTATATGTGTAAGAGGTGTGGGGAGTCAGTGGATTATCTTCTACTTCATTGCTCCATAGCTTGGGAGTTGTGGTTTTTGGTTTTCTGCTTGTTTGGTATTCAATGGGTTATGCCTCATACTGTTCTTGAGTTGTTTGAGGCTTGGTAAGGAAAGTTTGCGCGACATCGTCACATTGATGTTTGGAAATTAGTGCCTCACTGCTTGATTTGGTGCATTTGGCGTGAAAGGAATGCTAGAAGCTTTGAGGGTTGCGAACGCTCTTTGCTGGAAATTAAGTCTTTCTTCCTACACACTCTTTGAACGGAGTGTGGTTTTTTCTCATTTTTCTTGACCGTTGTTCTTTTGTTTCTTGATTTGTGCCCCCCATAGTACATCCCCAATGTACTCGGCTTGGCAATCTTTTTATTATTAATAATATTCTTACGTTATTTATAAAATAAAAAAAAAAAGATGGTTTAAATAGTAGTCACAGACTCACAGTGAAGTATGGTTGCAGGACCAGAAAAGCATCTTATTGGTGAGATCCTTCTTCTAGGCCTCATTAAACATGATATACACAACTTCATTAAGGTAGTGTTTGGAACAACTGCTGGGTGGAATGCATTCCAGCAGAGCATTTTGCAGAATGTAAAGTGGCAAAAAAAGTATTTCTTTCGAAAATTGCGTTTGGTAAATGCTAAACCTTCTACTAAAAAGTAATTATGCAGAATGGGATTGTGTTTGGTTTGGAAAAGTGTAGAATGCATTTTTTGGTACATTTAATAATTTTTTATTAGGATGAATAAAGTAAAAAAATAATAATAATGGCTTCTCATATATATATATGTGTGTGTGTTTTTCCCTTTAAAAAATTAATTTTTTTTCCCTACCTCATTTCTATCTTTTTTCCCTCAAGTTTTAATCGTCACCACCACTTTTATTTTTCCTCCAAAATTTCCCCACCCGCACGTTCACTTCCCCTCCCCTTCTTTTTTCCCCATATCACACTTTCTTCCACCCCCCTCCCATTTCTTTCTTCAGCATACGTTCACCCCCCCCCCCCCCCATTTCTTTCTTTAGCACACGTTCACCCCCCCTCCCGTTTCTCTTTTTCCCTTCTTTCCCTTTCAAAAACTCCACTAATTAATCCTCCAATTCAACTACAATTGAAGCTTCTAGATTCACTTTTTCTTTCAATTTCGCAAATTTACAGGTGCTATTATCTTTCTCCTCTCACTAGTCTTTTTTTTCTCTCCCCCTACTTTCCTCTCTCACCATTTCTCTCTCTATAAGATATTTTCTGCCCTCTCTTTCTCTCTCTAAAATATTGTTATTTTCATAATGACCCATTATTTTCCTGCCGAGCAGGAGCTGGTTTATTTCCTGCTTCTCTTTTATTGCACCCTTCTACAACCCATGTTGGGATGCAACAGCAACCACCCATACTCTGCTCGGCCTTGACGACCTCCGCTTCATCCACCGCCTCGGCAGTGGCGACATAGGAAGTGTGATTTTGGTTTTTATTTTATTATTATTTTGGTGTTGTGATTGAGATTTTTTTTTTCCTTGTGATTTTGGGGATTTTTGTTTTTGGTGTTGTGATTTTAGATTTTTTTTGTTGTGATTTTGGTGGTTGTTGCTGTGAATTTGCTGAGAAAACAATGTATATAGAAACAAAAAAGAAAGAGAAACAGATAGAGAAATAGTCATTGTGAGTGTCAGTGGTGGGTCCCACTTACTTTAGTTAAAATGAGAACGTCAAGATTTTTTGACTTTTGACTTTTGCTCTAGAATGTGAGATTAATGGTCATACCAAACACCTCAAATTTCTCCAAAATGCATTTTGCGCCTAGAAATCTGTGAGAATGCATTAGTTTGGTATTACCAAACACAACCTAAAAGAGTAACCAAATACTAAATAATGTTTTTTATTTGAAAATTTAGGCTAATGCAACTTGAAAATTTTCATGCAGCATCATCAATACAACTTCAAAAGATACGAATCACTTATTAAAAAATTTCATAACATTTGGTAAAAGCTGAAATTGATAAGGGGACCCTACTGTTTAGTAACAGGGAAGGAACCAAACTACCTGCATAAGTTTCAACTGTTTACGCAATTCATCAACCATTTTTTCTGTTGGCCTTGCCTGAAGCTCTTTCTTCATCTCTTCAATAGCAACTTCCTGAATTAATAAGAAAAGGCAAAAGGAGCTAAGATATATCTATAGATGGAGCCAGGAACAAAACAATATAATCAACAGAGATACAGCAAGCAGTAACAAAATGTGAATGATATCAGATGAGGCGATAGTATAACCAAGATTTGAATTTATTTCAGCATTTATGGTCTTAGCAACAGAATTCCCAATGAATGGTAGAGGAGAACAATAACTTCAGTTATTCCTAAACATGATTAACTATTAACATTGAATGAGCAATAGAAAAACAAGGTGGCATACCTTTTCATTGAGCAGCACTTTCAATTTCTTAATGTCTTTCATGTGTTCTTCTTGCTCATTTGATAAGGTTGTTTCAATATTGTGAAGCTCCCGGTTCAGTTCAGAGATTATTTTCTCTTTAGCATTCAAAGAATTCTCAAGGATGCTATTTGAATCTAAATTATCACTGCAATCGCAATAACCAATAGTACACTAAAAACATTAAACAGAAAAGGGGAAAAAACAGCAAAATGATATGAAAAATTCAGAAAGATGAACATATTAATAATGGAGGAAACAATTGTTGGAGGAAAAAGATATCATAAATACGCACATCCAACAAAATTTTTTACACCCATCCGTATTGTTGGACAGAAAGCCAGGTAAAATCTGAAGGCAGGGACCAAAAATAATGGCCACAAACATGTCACAAGGAAGCTAGCTCTGTGAAGATGTAAAGATTATTTCAATGTTTCAACAGTTATTCTTCTTTAGAAAAAAGATACTGGTGAATATATGATACACCTTTAGCCTAGGGGTGGAACAGGTGCAACTGTGCAAGCTTAGTGATACTTAATGAACCAAAAAAATAAATATAAATAAAGAAAAGAAAAGAAAACCCAAAATCATACACTAATTTAATAAAAGTTATGCCATACAAACCATGGTTATGTCAACTGGACACCCTCTCCTTTTTTCTATATATGTGTGTGTGTGTGTGTGTGTGTGTAAGTGAATGTATATATATATTTTGTTTTTCCTCCTTATGCAATGCTGCGCATTATGAGAACATTAAATTATTAATATAATTTTCTCTAATTAGAACTCTATAACCAAAGTTCAAGAAGTTATAGATAGGCACAAGTTTTAAAGAGAAAGATCAAGCACATCCAAAAGATTACACGAAGAGAAAGAGCCTAAAGCTAAAATCCAATCCAACAAAGTTTTGAAGAGAAAAAAAAAAAAGAGCTTAAGCTCAGGAATCATTCATTCATAGTCCTCAAAACTTCGAGCATCGTGTTCCCACCAAATGCGCTACATCAAACATTTCCACATTGTTTGATGTAGTAATAAGTATAAAAATTCTTCCCAGTTTTCCTCTAGCGGGCATGTATGCTTTAACTCATTATATTTTCATAACAATGCTATCCATTGTTATTCAAGTGAACCTAGAGTCATAGTGTGGGTGGATACAAAAGTAAAAATTGTGGTACCGAAGTACCTCACCTCTTCTTACTTCCAGCATCTTCATTTGCAGTCTGTAATTGAGAACGAAGAAGTCCCTGTAAATCAAAAAAAAAAAGAAAAAAAAAGGCATGTATATCAGCAGAATGAATGACCATTAGTTGATTGGTGCTGTATACGTTGGTGTCATGGAGAAACCGTGGAACACCTATTGCTTCATTGTGATACTGCCTATGTCTTGTGGAGTGAAATATTTTTTGATATTTGGGGTTTAGTTGGTAATCTAGTCGACAGTGACAGATATATTATTTGGATGGCAAAATTAGTTTGGGAGGCACCATTCCAATGTTTGGAATCTTACTCTGTTATGTTTGATGCGGATGGTGTGGAAGGAAAGGAATAGCTGCACCCTTAAAGATATGGTGCGACTCTTGATCATTTGAAGTCCCTGTTGTTTCATACCTTGTTTCATTGGTCTCACACTTGGGGTTTTACTCATTTTCATTCTATTTTGGAGTTCCAAGACTCCCTTCATTTTCCTATATAATTTCTTTGTAATCTTTTAGACGCTCTGTGTTCATCATCGTGAACATGAAGTAATCTTTTTTTTTTTTTTAATAAATAATTCTACTTATCAAAAAAACAAAAGTAGTGAGAAAAGTTGCGCCAAGGCTCTTTGTTGGGGTTTGTCCACTAGCCAACATTGTGCAACGTAAAGAGTGTCCTCCATCTAGGGAACCAGCACTCCACCAGTTGTCTCAACAGCAAATGTAGGGGGTCCCCAAGGTGGAGAGGCAATAGTCAAACAGATTTTATTCATGCTTAGCCAAACAACATGGCAGAGTTAAGGTTCTTTTGGGTAGAAACTAAAGTCTTTGAAGTAGTGTTAGAGGAAACAACCAAAATATTTCAATTACGTATGTATGTAAGTGGAAGAGGCTTCATTTAATTGGTGTTCTTGGGTCAAGCAGGAGCAAGGTAGCTACTGGAGCAAGTAACGGAACTTTGTAGTGCGAACCACCATGTCGACATCATTAGAAGGATGAGGGAGGAAGGCAAGGCCCTGATGATCTGGCAAAGGCCCAACGGTAAAAGGCCAGTCCTTGGAGTTATTAACATTTCGAAAGGAAAGCAAAAATAGAATGGTGGGTGGAAAGGCTTCAAGCAGGAGGTGCAAAGGGCTTTCAAGCCACATGACTCCATAGAAACCAGGTAGAGGTTGAGAAGAGAGCACCCACTGAACCTCAATACCGGAAAACCATCAGAAGGGAAAACAACCTGTCGTTTGTGGTGGTGTTGAAAGGGGAGGGGTGGACTTGTGAGAACTTATGATGAAGCCTAGAAAGGAAAGGGAATCGAAAAGGAGACATGCGAATTAAGGACCGAAAATTCCTCATATATAATCGTTGAGACGAGAATTGTAATAGATGAGAGGGAAGCAGAAAATTTGAACCTTAGAGCATTCACATAAGTTCATGCAAAAATTTGTCTATTTAACTATTTTAGAATAAGGACCTACTTTTTTATTTTATATAACCACTTTTCCAAAACACTCGTCAGATTATCCATTCTACATTCTATTTTACTTAAATAATAATTTTTCATTCATTTTTTGTTATTATATTTGTCATTTTTTTCATTAACTATCCTTTGTTTTCTCAGCAAACAAACAGATATTCACCTCAAAATCCACTATGAAATCAAACCCAGAAAAAAAAAACCCTCATCAATGGGCAGACCTTATCTGAATTCAGCAGCAACGCCAGCTTACAAAACTTGGTTTCGGCAGTAGTCTCCAGAAAACCACAATCAAGACTAAACAATCCTTATGAACCACCTGTGCAGCAGTTCACAACATCTCATATCTGCATTGCCCAAATCATCCAAGCCCCAACACAAACATTTCAAAATTTGGATGATGAACCCAAAAATCAAACCCAAAATCCTCCTCCACCTCCAAATCAAACCCAAAAATCAACCCCAGCCTCATCAATCTCCAAATCAAACCCAAGAATCACTTCAGCTCCCTCGCAAAGACCGTGGAGGAGGATGATTGACGACCTAACAGGGTGGAGGAAGACGCTTCAGCTCCCTTGCAAACCCAAGAACTGCATCAGCTCCAAGCCAATCCACCCTCTAGGTCTCATCGGAATACAAAGCCTCCAAGCCGATCACATTCTTGCTACGTGGTGAAGAGAATAAGCAAATGGTCAAAGATGAGTGAGAGCTGAAATGGAACAAGTAGTAAGATGAGGGAGCTCGGTTTGCTGAGAAAGAAAAGAAGAGCGAAACGTGAAAGCAATACAAAAGTAAAGGAAATTAATAAAATATTGAAATACACAGCTATAGTAACCATATATATTTACACGGTTACTATAGCAACAATGTATTTCACACACTTTTAGATTGATTGATGTGGGAAATTTTGAGCTTAAATGTGCAAATTTGACACCATATACCTATTTTACACACATTGATGTGAGATCTCTTGGGGTGACAATTTTGGAAAATGGGAGAATAGGGCTCGTGCATGGAAGGAATTAGAAATAGGATCTAGAAGCGGACACACATAATCAAACAAAAAATTAAACGCAACATTTAGGCAGCCAAACAAGTCTCTATGGGGCCTGACTCAGGTTTCATTATGGGCCCATGATTCATGTTTGGCCCAAAGGTAGAATAGTGCTCCAACAACATGATATTGGGCTGCACTGAGAACCCGAGAACCCAAAAAGGGACAAAGACCCTTGCAAGGACCCAATAGAATATTGTTTGTTTACCCATTCAAGATGATGGGGGAAGAGGGGTAAACCAGAGACGCCAAAAGGGGAAAGACGGAGATGGTGACAAGGA
This sequence comes from Quercus aquifolioides, assembly GCA_019022515.1. NCBI lineage: Eukaryota > Viridiplantae > Streptophyta > Magnoliopsida > Fagales > Fagaceae > Quercus > Quercus aquifolioides. The sequence continues at coordinate 37,535,606 of CM032331.1, read as the reverse complement.
TGTAAATGGAGCAACATGCTGAAGAAGATGAAAAATCAATCAAGATATTCATTGCATTGGGGGGGGGGACTAGTCGAGATTAGTCACTTCCTAGTGCCCAAAGTTTTAGGTATTTCTTGGGTTGTCCTTGGCAATATCCCATGTAAGGAAAGATAGAGAAATGCTACCAAGCACAAGAATGTTGAGGAACTATTGGGTTAGATGAATGATAGTCCACCTTTAGGTACAATTTTTTCTAATGTAGATGTCGAACTGGAGGAAAGAATTGTATAAACATACCCAAATGTGTCTAGAGGCTAACTCTAAGCAAGAGGAAGACAGTCAGGAAGCTCTCGAAGCCATCCCATTGAACATCTATTAGGGTAGTGAGGCGAGGTAGTTAGAGAACTCAACCTTCAAATTGGGTAATGAATAGGATTAAGGGATTCAATAAATTTTTGGGTCTCTTTTAGAAGGTATGAAAAGGAAGCAATGAGGCTGCTTACTAGTATTGAAATTTGATGGAAGGCCACAAAATCTTCCAATTCACAGCAGATGAACAACCCAAAACCACGTATGAGAGGGTTCATGGAACTTAAGAATTTGGTCTCATCTGTGAATTAACACAATGGAACCACTATTAGTAAATCCCCATCCACGGGACCACGCATATAACGAACTAGTAAAAGTTGATAGCAATTGACTCCCCGTGCTTTCCAAATCTTCAAAAGTGCACTAATTTCTTTCCCTCCATAAGGTCCACATCAAACATAAAGGAACAGGATTCCAATTATCTAATGAATGCTTGCCAACCCAATTCCTCTATCCATAAGACCCACTGAATCCCAAAGGATTTGAAAACAAAACTCCACAACTCAAAGGCCACGCTATAATGTATCAAAAGATGGTCCACCATTTCCTCACTACATCGGCACATACAACACCGACTCACAATATAATATCCCTCTGGGATGAGAAAAGCACTGTTGAACACTCCCAACTTAAAAGATACCAACTAGCTATTGACAGTTTAGATCTGTCAATGTCCAAAACAGGCAATGTGTCGGTGTCGGACATGGGAATGGCATTGACACAGCTGCCTGCATGCCCCATGCGTGTTTGTGAGAGAAAGTTTTTGTAGTCTTAAAATGGATCGAATGGTAAATAACATCCGATTTGAACATCCATTTGAACGAAATTTGACATGAATGATAAAAACCTAAAGAATATGCAATCCAATGGTTAGGTTTTCAAAATATGTAACCATGTTAATTTTTTAGTGAGAGTTTGAGCGTTTCTCTCCAAACTAGTTTAGAGAGAAACTTTGTCCTTATGGACAGTCAGCAGCTAAGTAAATGAATATTGTACAATTAAGATTTATTATTAGGGATTTAAGGTAAGTTGGATACTTTTAATGGTTAGATTTTCAAAATATGTAACCATGTTAATTTTTTAGTGAGAGTTTGAGCGTTTCTCTCCAAACTAGTTTAGAGAGAAACTTTGTTCTTATGGACAGTCAGGAGCTAAGTAAATGAATATTGTACAATTAAGATTTATTATTAGGGATTTAAGGTAAGTTGGATACTTTTAAAAATATGGCTCAAGGGATACGGCAAATGCACCTTCTCCCTCTCAAGACTAAGAAGCCGTGTTTGAGCCCGTTCGACTTCATCCATCAATAGACTGAGCTCTGATTGCTTTGCTGCAGTGTCTTCATCTGAAATTATTAAAAAACAGATAAGATAATATAAAGACATAACCTTTGCTGGGCAGAAAGATGAGGCATAAAGGTTCAATTCAGAGTGTCTTGTGACAACAAAAAGAAAAGAAGATGCCATCAAAATTAGCGTATCACCTGATTGTGCACGGAGTTCAAATAACTGGCTTTGTGCAAGTTCATGTAATTTCTGCATAGTGGAAACACTTTCTTTAGCTTGTCGTAATTGATCTTGCAGCGATTGTTCCCTGTGTGAAGAAGGGATCATAAATCAGGGCCATAATAATGTGACAATTCAATAGGACATGATATACACAAAAGCAAACTGTCCAGAAATAAATAATATATATGCCTAATGACCTCAGCTCCATAACAGAATTCGCAGTGCCACTAGAAAGGATGTTACCTTTCTTTTAAAACTTCCAAAGTCTTCTGGTTCTCTTCTGCCAAGCTACGTTGTTTCATCTCCACAGTTTCTTTTACTTTTTCTTCCATCTGAACACACATTAGAATTTTTACATATTAAAAGGAAAAACCATCATTCCGATGATTACACATAATTTCATATAAATGGGAACAATATATCAGTCATACCACATTTTCTGTGTTTTGAATTCACATTTAATGAATAGAACTTGAGGAAAGAAAGGAAATGGCCATGAGAATCTCAAAAGCCAGCACCTCAAAGTATTGACATATTAGACTACAATGACACAAATAAGAAGCTCAAACATCAAAGTTATAAAATAAAATTATCAGTTCCCATTTAAAACTTACTTGGCAGTTAATAAAGAGTTCATAAAAGCAAAAATGCTATGTTCCATCTACCCCACAATGTGTGGGCAGGAATAAACAAATCAAATGAAACATTTTTTTTTCATTCACATCCTTTTTTCTGCAAGATACTAAGAATTTTATACAATAAGATAAAAAAATAAAAAGATAATAACACTCCCTAAGAAAAAGAAGCAAACTGCACCAACTTTTCACTCTTATTTTGCTTAACCCTTCTGTCTATCATTACTTTTCTGTAAGCAAATTATATAAATGTCACCCTTTTAAAGTTCTTAACAATTTTATTTTCTTCCATCTTTATGTAAAGGACCAAGAGCTTAATTATTAAACTTCGAGGATTACAAATTTTCAAACTACTGAACCAATCATATTCATGAGGCAGCTAAATTCCAAGTTAAAGATCTACCATGTTTACCAAACTAGTTCCTCCACCCAAAAAGTAATTCCACTACTCTTTTAGGCATTACCTCAATGAATCCTGAAAAATGAAAATGCAAAAGACCACAACATATGGGAAACTGTGCAACTCACTAGCAAGTGAAACAGTTTCAACACTGCTTTTGCACATACAACACCAATCCACCTAAACTATTCGTGCTACTACTGTAATTATAGTAAGCATTACTAACCTGTTGCTCTAACTGGCGGTTGCGCTCTTCAAGTCTTCGTATTGTTGCCTGCTGATTCTTTAAGTGGGTAGCCTCTGTCCGGAATTCCTCAAGCTCAACTTTCATTTTCCGATTCTCAGATTCTAGTTCGGACAGTTTTATATCTTGGTCCTGGATGCAGCAGACAAATGTGAATTTACTAATAAAATGATGGCATAGAGAGACACACTGTGTGTGCATAGTGCACACAGAGAAGCTTTTAGCACATAGACACAAAGAATAGAGCCATTGTTTTGATAAGTAATAAGTTTATTGATATCAAAAAAGGAACACCCTAGTACACAGGGAGTGTACAAGGGGTCAAACAATTCAAGAATAGAGCCATCGTTTGAATGGAAAAACCTCAACTAGGCGCTAAAGCCTTATAGATCTAACACCAGAGGCCTAGGTTTTGTACTGGCTTATAAGGTAGTCAAATCTACTATTACTTATTGCAAACTAAATAATTAGAGAGAGAGAGAGAGAGAGAGAGAACAATTGTTTGGAAATTTTTGAAAACCTTAAACCATGGAATTGAAATACCTAATGAAGAACTTGTTCATACTCAACAAGCTTGAAGAGATTTAATATAACTATATAAGTTTTAATGGTAGATGCAACAGAAGTTACATAGGTAGCAAAGGTTGTTTGATGTTTGCGGCGATTACATCAATAAGGCCGGGGATAACCACACTTTGAATGATGTTGTTTTCTCTATAGTTGATCTAAGATTTTTGTTCCTTAGATCACTGTGTGAGTGAATGTGTAATCCATGCTTCTTTTCTAGATTTTGTTGAGCAGTTGTGCTTTGCTTGAATCTTTTAAGAGAACTTCTGTACATATTCAGTGTACTTCAGGGCTCTCCTCTTTTAGTTTTTTGATAACTAATAAAATTCATTCAAGAGCAATAAGCGGCACAACCCTAGTACCTTTTTTATATAATTAAAAATATATATCATTCAAAGCGAATACATAATAAAACACTGTCCCAAAAAGAAAAATCACAGTAAAACGCAAGCTATCCAAAAAAAGAAAGGAGTGTTGCCTAAAATCACCATCCACTTAAATACACTGCTTAGCAATGACTGCTTGATAACATTAATTGGATACTCTACAGAATAAAATATCCTATTGTTTCACCTATCAAAAAAAATAAAATATCCTATTGTTTCACTCTTGCCAATTTGTCAGCAAGATGCGTAAGTACACAGATGTATACAAGCACAGATGTATACAAGAGAAACAAGGGTTCAAGACTCCTTAACTTTACTAATAAATAAGTAAATACAAGAGAAACAAACTAAAAGGAAACTATCATCTAAAATTCAAAAGATCAAAAAAATCCAACAAATTTGGGGAAGAGTGTAAACTATTAGCCACCATCCAATCATAGAGAAACCTTAGGTAGCTCTAGCCTCATACTCTTTTCTTTTCTGTTCTTCTTATCTTCTTCTTGGTGATAGCTTTACCCTCATTACTTATTACTTTAAAGACAATATTATTAAAGAGGTTTACTAATATACAATTTAGAAGCAATCTCTCATTGAAACTTGCTCTAATGCAACACAATAATGAAACACACTGGTACTTACAGCAATTGAAGCAAGAGCTGGATAAGGATCTGGAGCCTCATAAAGTTTTTGATAAATTTCAAGAAAAGCATTTTCTCCAAACTTTGCTCTCATGGTGAGATTGTTAACTTCTTCTTGGTATCCCTTAAGTAAAGAGTTAAACAAACTTAACTTTTCTTCTGCTGAAGCTTTCTTGAAATCTGTTATCAAAACAGTTTTAAATATAACACCAAAACAATTTTATTTATAGGAAAAAAAGGTGGCGATGGAAAAACATAAAGAAGAGATAGACTCCACCAAGACATCCCCAATGGATCTCTTTTTTTTTTTTTAAAAACACTTTGGTGAGCCAAGAGAGAAAGTAGATCTTCTTTTATTACCCTGGATTCTTTTCCTGCCCCTTCCTTTAAACAAACAAAATAATAAATATGGTGTGGGGGGGGGGGGGGGGGGGGGATCATTTCCTCTCTCTCTCTCCTCTTCCCTACTACCCTCCTACAGTCCCACACAAAGTGTGAAACATTAGCCTGATTGTTTAAAGATGTGTAATTAATACCTCTAGTGCTTTCTGCAAGCTTCCGTCGATTTTTCTGGCTGTTCTCCTGATTATCAGCTATCCTAAGCCCTTGTTCATCCAAAATAACCTTTACCTTCTCCAAATCAAAACCTGTGGACAAGAAAAACAGAAATTCGTGAATGCTTTAACATTATGGTATTTATTTGCTGGATGATACACAAGAAATATGTTGACTGACGCAACTCTGAAACAATCACATTACAACAGAAATAAAATCAGGAGGCACAAAAGGAGGGTGGAAGGGGCGGGGGGGGGAGGGGGGATCTGCGGACACTCAATAAGAAATGAGGTATGAAATAGGTATCAATATGGTTAGAATTTTGAATAAAGAAATAAGGGAAAAAAAAAAAAACCGTGTTCCATTCAACAAGTTACTATAATATTTCTCCTCTTCATAACCTGCTAGAAAGACAGAGGATATGTTACTGGAGCATGCTAGCACAAATAAGAGAAAATCACCATCTTCTCTACCCATGAAAAGTTCTAAATCAGTCAGAGATCATATTTTGTTCTGGAGATTTCTCTTGTATACTTCCCAAGTTAAAATGTTCTGGCCATTCGATTCACACACTCGTAAATCAACATACATCTAATGGGCAAATAAAAAAAAGCATAAGAAGGAACAGCAAATTAGCCTTGTTCGTATCTTTTGACATGTAAATAAAAAATTTACTTTTGTAATACAAACACCTTAAGAATAGCATTTGTGTAGCAAATCAATTGTCCATGTCAATTCCTTCAAGATCAAGCAATTAATTTTATTAATTCATATTTTTTTAGCAATAAATAAAAAAGTGTGCCTAGGCGTGCTTTGTGCATCTTCAAAACGCGCCAAAAAAGCATGCCAAAGGTGTGCTTCTTGAAATGAGCTTTGCTTTGGCCATGCAAAGTGCTTAGACCTTGGAGCTTTGAGCCTTGAGCACTAAGCATGCTTTTAATACTGTACAAGACTAGCCTTTTATTTTTCTATGTTATGTTTAACTTATTATGTTGTGAGTATTTTTAAAAGGTCATATGACTAGCTTATGACTTTTGATGAAGTTGGATGGTTAGAATTTAATTGTCATATGTAAGACAAAGGGTTATGATTCTAGGAACACTGAACGCTACTATGAAGTAGCCTTCATTATAGGAAGCCTTTTCTGATTTAATAATTTAAGAAATTTTTAAAAAATATTTCTTGAACTTTTTGAACCTAGAGATTGATGTTTTAGGGCATGTTTGGTACTCTATAATGATGATTACAGTGTAATATGAATAATCATTTTTTGATAATTTAATAGTTTGGAAAGGAGAGATTTGAACCTATGATGTATCCGTCGGAAAAACCAAAAAGTGCCAACTAGTTGAGCTACAAGCAAGGTCGTCAAAGTTGGGATTGTAGGATAGGATCATGGAGGCAGGCAGAATCGTGGATTGTGTGATTAGATCATGGATAGTAAGATCTTCCCTTTTTTGGGGAAAAAACATATAAAAAAATATCTAAAAAAAAACACAGATTGTGACTTTGTATGTTGAATAATCAGATAAATTATGAATTCATCTATTAAAAAACAAAGATGTGAATAATGAGTTAGCATATAATCACAAAAATTATAAATTACATGTAACAATTTCACTTGGTTGAATAATCGTGAGTTAGTACTTATGTCTAGAATTGATAAATTTTTGTTCACTTCTGATTGGGAAGAGCATTTTTCCTTTCTCGTTCAACGCAAGTTGTCTACAATATGCTCGGACCATTTCCCTATCCTTTTAGAATGTGGTAGAATACAGCAAGGAAGAAGACCTTTCAGATTTGAAAATATGCGGTTGAAGGCTGAAGGCTTTAAGGGGATGGTTAAAGAGTGGTGGAATTCCTGAAAATCATAAAAACTAAAACATGTTGAATCTGACCTCCAAATTTTGACAGGTTGAAGGTTGGATTATTCTTAGCATGTGTGCAAAAAATCAGGGCAAGACTTGTGCCTCGCGGCCTCCGCGTTGCTGATGTGGACCACGTGGGCGTGCTCGTGGCCTCAGATGCAGAACATCATTGGGGGCATCGGCAGGACCTCGAAGCCGTCCTTGTGTCCCACGCGTGCCTCGAGGCCTCCGCGTTGCCGATACCATTTCCAAGGTACTCTGGGTTTTATTTTGGTCGACAAACTGAAAGCTTTGAAAGGGGATATAATGATAGAAATCAAGAGCCCTATGGTTGCAAGAAGGTGACAAGAATACCAAATTTTCCAACGGATAGCGAACTCTCATAGTTAAAATAATACAATTAGACATTATTGATGGGGTCCTTACCCCTGACCAAGTAATGATGAGGGGTCATATTAATCAATTTTATCATTTATGAATAATATTATTACTTATAAAAAAAGAATTAATATGATGCAATTTGTATACCATACATCAATACGTCTATCTAACGAAAGTAATATACTTAAGTTTTAACACAATGTATCAAAAATGTTTTGCAAATGTTTAATTAGCAACCACATACCAAAATAACTATCAACACAAATGGAAAATAGTTCTAAGTTCCAAGTTCAAAATCCAAAATAAGATAGCAAATGGAAACTAGCTAACTCTACAATATGAAATTCAAAGCAATAGGAATAATAAGGTGAACAGAACATTTAATCATCCATTCTATCGCTCTTATCAGATACACCATCATAATCATCATTATCCATGTCCAGAGCATCAACATCAATGGGATAATTAGGGAGAGGATTATGCAATTCTTAGTTACAGAAATAGTGAACAGGGATTTTTTAGTTTTAAATTGAGGTTTTTTGTTTTAGATTTTAAGTTCGCCTAGGGGTCATTTTGACATTTTAGTACTCATAAGGGCCTGTTGGGCTGCTAGTATCTGTTGGAGGTAGCTGGGCTTCTATTAGCCCAAACCAATTTTCTTTTTCTTTTTTTATAGGTAATCCATGCAGTATTATTGATAAAAAATAATAAAATCTTTGAGTTCAGGATGACGAACACAAAGGAAAAATGAAAAAAAAAAAAAAAACTATAATTGAGTCATTGACTTCAGCAATAACAAACATATATCTAGCAAATTTTCTCGCTCCTCTGATTTGCATCTTCTTAAACACTATATTGTTTTAATATATGGTCCTTTTCGACCTTGTCCTTGGAAAATGAGTTCTTCATTTCACTAAGTAATCATCTTTACCACCTATTCTTTATGTTCCTAATTTTCCATTTAATTTTCATTATTCATTTTTTTTTTTTTAAATCCCTTTAATTCTCATTTTTTTTAGTCAATTGACTAGAGCCTTACACTATTCTATCGCCTTCGATCCCACTTCGTGTGTATTTCAGGAACTCAACACTAATGATTCGGGGCACGAGAACGACGGGCTATATTCAAGTTTCCCAGAAGAAACACCGTGCTCTGCTGGCCCAAAATGGCGAGAATGGGTAACAATCAGTAACTTCTAATGCATTGTGCTAATACATTTGATAACTTTTTTTCTTTATGCTGTTTAATAGTTTAGGATTTTGATCACTTTACCACATCTCGCTACAACGTTAACCCCAATTCTAGGATCGCAGATCTAAAACACGATATAGTTTAGTTTCAAGATTCCAAAAAAAGAATCACTCAATTTCCCATTTTTCAAATGCAAAAGTAATCAAAAATATAAAAATGAAGATTCAAATGTAACACTATCATATTCTGTTCTAACTTCTAAGCAATCCATAAGATTCACGTTAACAAGTGAGACTGTACATATATTGATATATGTGTTTGAAAATTTGAAAATTTCTCAAACCAAAGAGGCATTTAATCTTCATCTGCTAAAAACTATAGCTTCAACTAAAAGAGTACTCCAAACTATAAAGACCAAAAAAAAAAAACCACCAATTTTTATGTAAGTAAAAGAAAAATTCAATGCGGAAAGATTATCAGAAAAACAAATTCACAAATTAGAAGGAAATGCGAGAATTGGAAATTGGGAATTGGGAATTTGGAATTGGAATTACCTTTCCAGAAATTGGCGACGATTGGGGTAGGAGAAGAGGACGGGTTGGGTTTGTCCCTCTCGGATCCACCTTGCGGAGCCTCCATTTTCAACGGATCCGGATCGCTAGGTTTTGATTTGTGTGTGTGTGTGTGTGTTCTTCAGTCTCTGAAACAACGAGGATTTTAATTTAGCTTGCTCTGATGGATCTGAGAGAGCTTTGGCTTTCAGTCTAATGGTTTTATTTTTATTTCTAATTTTTTTGGGTAGTGGGTTTCCTTTAAATATAGTAGTGTGGTATTGCTTAAGAATTAAATTACTAATTTCCTCTAAATTTTTAATTTTTTTTATAACTTTTTCTTTTTTTTGGTTGGTAGAAAAGGATAAAATCTTTAATTTTGATGATTTTATCCCTTGCCTATTATCGTGTTAATGATAAGTTATAATCTCTCAACTTTTGAAATCATACGTGATCCATGTGTTTCCTCTATTTAAATTTTACAAAATTATTTTATATATATATATATATATATATATATATATAAATACAAAATTATCCTTGAGTCTCACTAAATTTGAAATTTTTACACATTTTTCACAATAAAAAAAGTATTGATAATTTTATTTAGATAACAAAAAGTATTGATTACTAATTTCCTCCTCCAAGGATAAAATTTTAATTTTTTTTATAATTTTTTCTTTTTTTGGTTGGTAGAAAAGGATAAAGTCTTTAATTTTGATGATTTTATCCCTCGCCTATTATCGTGTTAATGATTAGTTATAATCTCTCAACTTTTGAAATCATACCTGATCCATGTGTTTCCTCTATTTAATTTTACAAAATTATTTTATATATATATTAAATACAAAATTATACTTGAAGTCTAACTAAATTTTGAAAATTTTACACATTTTTCACAATAAAAAAGTATTGATAATTTTATTTAGATAAAAAAAAAAAGTATTGATAATTTTTTTTTGAAAGGAAAAGTATTGATAATTTTTTTTTTTTTTTTTTTGAGAAACCCCTTACAAGGGAAATTTTTATTCAATCAAACGAATATCAGAGTTGTAAACATCTAGCACGTCTGGAGGAACAGACTCCATCCAAACATCCAAAGAACTAGAAATAGAAATAGCCCTTCTAGCTAAACAATGAGCCAAACAATTACCTTGTCTTTTAACATGACAAAAGGAAACAAAACAAAAGAAGAAACAAGAGATTGAATGTCCTACAAAATATGCCCAAACTCAGACCGAGCCATATTCTTGATGGCATTGATAATAGTTTCCGAATCACCTTCAATAACCAGCCTTTGGAAATCCAACTCCTTAGCGAACCAGAGAGCTCGACGCGCTGCTAGCACTTCCACCATCTCTACCGACGTAGGCAGTGGAATATTCTGTGATAGAGCAGCCATAACCAATCCGCTATCATTGCGGATTATCGCACCCAGACCAGCCTTTCTTTCCCCCTCAAAAAGTGCCCCGTCGAAGTTCACTTTCACATGGCCAACTAGTGGAGGACGCCATTTCACATCTCTGGACGTCCGAGGAATTTTCTCGTGGGGAGGTCTGAGCTGATGATATTCCTGAAGTGCTTCACACGCCATGGGAGGTATTCTCGCAATCGAGGTCGCAACTTCACCTAAACGCACCTTATTCCTTCGCAACCAGATATAGAAAACCGTCCAAGCAAATAGATCAAACCTCCTACCTTGTTGATGTGCCAGCTGGATTACATTCAAGAAACTTGTACTTGAACTAGACGTTGTGACCAAATCTGGAAAAAGCACTTGCCAAATCGTGGACAACTGTGGGCACGTCCATAATGCATGAAATGTGTCCTCAGGTCCCTCATTACACTGATTGCATGTGTCCTCTGTCAGTAGCATTCTCTTCGTCAAATTCACCTTAGTAGGTAAAGAATTAGACCCCGCTCGCCACATGAGGAGTTTAATCTTGTTTGGAACCTGAAGCTTCCAAATGGCATTCCACGTACTCTTTAGCTCATTAACGGAGGTCGTATTATCCACTGACTCATTCTCTTCTTCCAGCTCCATAAGCTTTTTATACCCCCGATTTCACCGAATAAACACCATCGCTACAACTAGGCCAGAAAATCATATCCCTTCTGCTTGAATAACTCAGAGGAATGGCTTTGATAACAGAAGCTATCCTCCGGTATAAACAGTCTATCCACCTCATCCTCTCTCCATTGGCCTAGCTCATGATCAATTAGAGTGGAGACCGTGGCATCCGGAGTGAAATCAATTAAAGGAGAAGTGATGCCTCTATGTTCACAACCTGGGAGCCACTTATCCTGGTAGATCCAAACTTTAGAGCCATCTCCTATCCTCCACTTCATCCCCCTTCTTATAACATCACGATCCTTAAGGATGCTTTTCCATGCATAAGATCCTACATTCTCCTTAGCATCAAATATTGTTCCATTTGGATAATATTTGGCTTTGAAGAATCTAGAAAATAGCGAATCGTGATCGGAAGCCAATCTCCAGACTTGTTTAGCCAATAAAGCAACATTAAACTTCTCCAACTCACGGAAACCCATACCACATTTATTTTTTGGCTTACAGAGCTTCTGCCACTTAACCCAATGGACATTTCTTCTATCACCTCGTTGTCCCCACCAAAATTTACGTATCATAACCTCAATCTCATTACATAGAGTTATAGGTAATTTGAAACAGCTCATTGAATAAGCCGGTATAGCTTGGACCACAGCTTTCAAAAGAACCTCCCTACCAGCTTGAGAAAGTAATTTCTCCTTCCACCCCTTTATTTTGGACCACCACCCGCTCCTTGATAATTTGATATAACAAATCTCACAATATTTTCATAATAAGTTTAAAGGATTAAACTATTATAAGTTAAAAATAAAATTACACCCAAACCTATCATAACTCAAAGCATGACTGTTGTATACTACTTGTATGATATTTTATTGTACTGAGAGCATTTACATCAGTCTCACTATTTTAATATTTCAGCAAAAATTTATCTAAATTCAACCAAAACAAGCATGCATCAGTCTCACTAAATTAACTAAAGTTTCTAAATAGGATAATCTCATCTTTACATGTAGTGAATCTCTATCCTTGCTACATTAAATTTCAATATTGATAAAGTATTAAGGCTAATGTATGTGTATGAAAATAATAATAGATCTATCACTTAGACTGCATGACTAAAATTAGTGCAGAGATTTTGTTTTCCTTGTGATACATTGGGTTGCTGTGAGATTTATGTAATTTCAATTTTGTATCCATTATGTAAGATTTCGAAATTATTACCGTTGATTTTTTTGTACAAACCAAACACTTTAAAAAAAAAAAAATGTTTTCAACAATTTTAAAAGCCCAACCAAACATTAAAAAAAAAACAATTTTTTTCCTGAGATTATTTTCAAACCGGAAAACACTTTACGTTAACATAAACACAGGCCCAATCAAAAATTGGATTATTAAGGGCTATATACCTTCAATTTAGTGTGATCACATGCGTGCATGTCTGTATCAATCCATTACAACCACGATAAAGAACATAAATGAGGAGAAGACTATAAACGTCTATGACATACATTAATACATATAATTTTATGATAATAAATGTCAACAGCAGAAAGTGTGACATCTCAAAAATCAAAATGCAAAAAAACCCAAAAGTGCGTGCCCATTAATCATGTAAGGAACTTATGAAGTTTTTTTTTTATTTTTTTATTTTTTTATTTTTTAAAAAGAATTTCAACC